>LR738714.1:620147804-620354203 GCA_902687465.1 Secale cereale
GGGGGAGGAAATAGTGGTGGTATGGACCGAGTGCCGTTCAAGAGAGCCTTGCCTTGCCGGGAAGCAAACGACACAAAAGCTAAGTTGCCAAAGTTTGAGCAATCAAATTTTTAAATTTTCGAGTTATCTTCCTTGAACGACCGCACTTTGTATGGAAAACCTGTGTGCGGAGGAACCAACTCATGGCTAGCCGCGCCCTTACTTTGTTTCGAGCACGCTCAACGGCCTAAGTGTGCTGCGACGAGTGTCGCGCCCTTACTTCGTTTTCGAGGGCGCTCAACAACCTAAGTGTGCTGCGACTAGCTGCGACAAGGTTTCTTGTCGGCAACGGCATTGCCAGCAGGCTGCTGAAGTTCCGCACTCAGCGCTCGCAGCAAAGGTCCCTACACCGGCAAGTTCCCTAAAAGCGCAGGGTAAAAAAATACAAAGCAAGGAAGTCAAGTAGAGGAAATAACATTGCATTCAGTGCCTGAGGTAAAGTTATATTACAGAACGACTTGTCGCAGTACTAATAGACTATTGTTCATAACATGGTTGGCAGCGACAAGGAAAGAAGAAAATAAACGAGACTAATCCGCGCAGTCGCCCTCGACCCTCTTGATGCCGCCCACCTTGTTCACGATAGGCGCGACAAGGGCCTTGAGCGCCTCTTGGTCAACGTCCGGCGGCAAGGTCCTGAGGACGTTGGTGAGATTGAGGCCCGGGTTGCGGTGCACAATCTTCATCAACACCTTCTCGAGGGCCCCCGCTCAAAGCTTGCGCGACTCGTCCGCCAGCTGCTTAGGGTTCCTTTCCCGGAGCTGCTGGAGGGCCGGCACACCCCTCTGAAGAACAAACTTAGCTTGGCGCTGTGGGGGAGATTCTCGTCGGTGGAGTACCCGAGGTGTTCCGCCCCTAGCTCCGCCAACTCCTTGTCGACGTCGGCGGCGGCGGCGACAAGGGCCTCGGTCCAGTGCTCAACCGTCAGCCTGAAGTTGTTTTGGGAGAGGGCGGCGCTGTCCAACAGTGCCCTCTCAGCCCTAAGATCCTCCTTCAGTTTTGTCTCCCGCTCTCTGGCGCCGTCAAGCGATGTGGTGAGGGTGGAAAGTTTCAACTCCAGATCGGCAATGGAGTCCTTGGCAACGGCGAGCTCTTTGCCCTTGTCGGAGAGGCGGACCTGTAGCTCGGAGTGGCTGTGGGAGTCCTTCTCCCTCTCCGACACAAGTGCAGCAACCTTCTCTTCGCTCGTCTTCCAGTGGACCTCCAGTTGCGCCACCCTCGCCTCCAAGTCCCTCTTGGCAGTCTCAGCAGCCGCAGCGGCGTCCTTCGCTTCCTGCAGAGCTCCGCCAAGAGACTGCTCGCGCACGGCAAGCTCGTCCTCGTGGCTGTCGAGGTCGACCTTCCGCTGCGTCAGTTCGCCTTCTCGCCGGGACAACTCCTCGGCGGCGAGCCGTTGTTGCTCCTCTGCTTCGGCCTTCTCCAGAATGAAGGCTTGATGCGCCTCGGCAAGCTGCTCTCGCTCTTCCGCCAAGGAACGGAGAGCTGCTTGGTTGCTGGCTCGGAGCTCTTCGGCGTGTTTCTCCAAGTCGGCGCCCGCCTTAGCAGCCAGAGCCTCTCGGGACTCCAGCTTGGCCTGCCGTGCGCGGTAGAAGGACAGAAGCCTCCGCAGAAGCCACTCCTCCTCGGGCTCGCTACTTCTGCTAGGCGCGTCGACGAACATCAACCCGGCGGAGGCGAGGACCTCCCCGTTGAAGACCTCTCCCTCCGCAGGCGCCCTCGACATGGATGCCCACGGGAGCTGGATGAAGACTCCGTTGCCGGTCTCCAGGTAGGCGCCTGGCTCGGCCGCGGCAGTAGCGGGATCGGCAGCCGGCGCAGCGTCTGACGCTCCTGCGGCCTCAGGGCCGTCAGGGCGACTGCCGGTCCCCTCCTCAGCTGCCGCGCCAGCAGCCTTGGCTGCCTCTTCGGCGGCGGGCTCGTCGGCACCGGCCACCCCTTCAGTAGCTGCGGCGTCGCCGGTATTGCCGCGCGCGTCCTCCTCGACAAGGACCTCCGTCTCCATCGGCTCTGGGGCGGACGGGTCTGACAGAAGAAAAAGAAGAAAGAAAATAATGGTCAAGCAAATATCCAAAAAGAGAAATTCAGAAAAAGAAAGGTCCAAGGTTTTACCTGCGCGGGCCTTCTCTTCGACGGGGCTCCTTGCCGGGGAGTTCTCCCTCGGCGGCGTGGTGGTAGCTCCCGCCGACGGAGGGCCGCTAGCGCCTTCCCTTGGCGGCGTACTCGCCCTTGGCGGAGTACTCGCCCTTGGCGGAGTATCCTCCCTCGCCGGGGAGCTCCTCCTTGGCGGAGTGGTCGAGACGTGCGGCTCGTCGGGAGCGATCTCCTGGCGCTCCTGAGGAAGATGCTCTGCTTCTACACAAATCAACAAACAGAACATTAACAAAGATAGAAGGCCCCACGTGCGCCGGCAAGCGGAAAGTGGATGAAGGACTTATGCTGGGGGCTGCTCTGGGGAGCAGCTGCCGGGTCCGGCAAGCTTGTCGCAGGCGCACCCCCTGCTGACGCTACGGGATTGTCCTCAATAAGGATCACTGGGACCTTGGCTCTCTTCGCCGCCCTCTGGGCCAGAGTCCTGGAAGAAAGACAAGATCAAAATCAGGCAAAAGGAATACAAGACAAGAATCAACATAAAACCGAAGAAAAACAAGATTAGCGAAGACTTACTCCTCTTCCTCCTCGTCGTCGGAGCTGAGCGCCGAGAAATCAAAGTTCGGCTCGCGCGTCCCGGCGCGAGGAGCTGGGGGAGTGGGCTCCCTCGGTCGCTTAGCGGGAGCAGGGGCGACGGTCTGAGAAGACCCCGCTCCAGTTGTCGCCGAAGCACGAGGAGCGGAAGGAGCAGTGGAGCCGGTCCGAGAAGATCCCCCTCTGGTTGCCGTTGAAGCGCGAGGCACTCCCTTGGCGGCCTTGCTCGCTGCGGTGGCGCGTGTCGGGCGGCGCTGCGGCTGCTGGCCCGCCTGCCGCCCCGCCGCGTCGACGGCCTTGCGAAGGCGCCTCCTTGTCTGAGCCGGAGGACTTGCTAGAGGTGGCGAGCTGCCCGATGAGGAAGATGAGGAGCCGAGGTTCAGCGAGCCGTCTGAGTCCTCGGCGGGATCACTCGACCCGACGCCCTGCTCGGCGGGCCTGCTCGACCCGGCGTCTTGATCGGTGGGCTCGCTTGTCTCGGCGAGTCGCCCGACAAGCTTTCCCGCTTTGCGAAGCTCCTCCTCCTCGGCGAGACTTACCGCCTTCGCTGCATCCGCCTCCTCCACAGTATATCCAAACTCGCCCGCGGCCCTGGCTGCGGCCGCCTCTTCCAACCTTGTGGCAATATACGCCATCTCCTGGTCGGTAGTGTCGCGGGTGAGTCCCCTCTTCTCGTCGGGTTTGATTGGAAGCTCCACCAGGTTGTCGAAGAACGTCTGCACGGCTTCGTCGGAAGGTTCCTGCCAAGTGGGGTCGATCCCATGGGAATCACACAACGGCATCGCCGCGCGGATGGCGCTGAGCGACGAGTTGTTGCATAACGGAACTACGCCCTGCAGCAGCGCGAACCACTCTGGATGGGCGGAGTCGTACTTGAATAGCGCTTGGAGCATTGCGTTGAGCTCCAAGACAGTGAAATTGTAGTTGAGGCCCGGGCGCAGCCTCATGATGTCTGCCGCGTTATCAAACTCCCAAGCAACCCTCTTCCTCTCCTGCAAGGGAGCGATGCGGCGGCGAAAAAAGTCTGCCCCGAGAGCACCTACGGTGAGCCTGGCTTGCCGGAGGCGAAGAATCCTAGTGGTGGCTATCTTCAGCTTGTCGTTCTTAGGGGCCAGGTCACTCCAGTCATTGCCGCGCACTACTGCGACTTGGCGCTGGGAAGTGAACTGTTGCGGGTCATCCTCCATAATCCAACACCAGTTGGCCCTCCACTCACCCCACTTGCCGCGGAGCTCCCCCGTCAAGTAAGCCTCTTTCTTATGGAGCCTAAAGATCCAAGAGATCCCGCCGGACAGAGGAGACCCTGACTCGACTCGAGGTATGAAATAATGGCGGAAGAGAGCTACATTGGGGTAAACTCCGACGAAATTTTCGCACAGATGTGCGAAAATGGCCATGGTCAAGACGGCGTTTGGGGTGAAGTCAAGAAGATGAAACCCGTAGGTATTCATGATATCGCAGAAGAACTCCGAGAAGGGCGGGCAGAGTCCGCAGTAGAAGAACAGAGCGAAAAAGGCATAGCCACCCGGGAACATCTCGCAGGCCACAGCGGGGAGTACCTTGGTGCGCGGATGCGCCTTTGTCTCCCTCGACCAGAAGAGATAGAAGGTTTCCTTCAGCTCCTCCGCGCTTAGCTGTGGCGGAAAGACCGCCATCTTCTTCCGCATTGACGCTAGCCGCAGCGCCTTGGCAGTCTTCGCGGCCTTCGCCTTCTCGCCCTTCGGGGCCATGGCGGGGACGGTGGAGGAAGTCGACGGCACTGGTGATGCTGGCGGCGGCGAAAGGAGGGCGGAGCGCTGCTCTCTTTCGACCTTCGGGGAGGAGGGGAGCGGCGTGGGTTTTCTGGAGGATGAAGAAACAACGGGCGAATGGAAAGAACTGCCCCTGTTTCCCCTGCTTTTAAGGGGGGGGGCATTCCGCATTTCCCCATTAAAGAAACAGGCCACGATCTCTCCCACGACGCCGCAATCGACGCGTGCCGTTAGGAAGGGGCGCGGTGGATACGGAGTGGGATACGGCGTGCCGCGGGCCGCGCGTGCCCGTGCACTGTTTTGGGCCTGGCCCAACAACGCTCGGCATCGTGTGTGGCCCAGGCCCGGGGGCTCCTATCGATGTACTAAAGTAGGGGTACCTTAGTATCCCGAACTTGTGCACGGGCAGTCGCAGCGTCCCGTGGCAAGGCTTGCCGCGCGGCCGCCAAGGTCCACTAAGGTTCCTTTGGAGCCATTCAAGAACAAAGTATTCAAGATTAAGGAAACAAGGCCCCGGCAAGAGGAGCTTGCCGGGAAGGCCACCCAAGGCATGAGATCCCTCAAGACCGCTTCAATAGCGCAAGACCCTGGCAAGAGGAGCTTGCCGGGAAGGCCAAACATGGCATTACAAGAGACTTGCCGCGGCGCGCCACGCATCCCAGCAAGGCCCGGAGAGCGACAAGCTCCCAGGCGCGACAAGTTAGCAACCGCGGCAAGATACAAGCCGCGGCAAGCTTCCACTACGTGCCCGCGCTCCAGCTCATCCGACCACGCGTCGCCCTGGGACCCTTCCAGGCGCACGTGGCGGAAGGCTGTGCAGCCTGGGGTACACGGTGGCAAAGCCGCGATGACAAGGCCACCGTCGTGGCGGACGGAGGCGCCCTGACGGACGCTTTTTGCACTGTTTAGGGCGACAGCGACGGGCATTTAATGCCCTTGTCCCCTGCCGTCAGGGTTAGGTATAGAGCACTATGCAAACACTATTCCATCTAGCACCCATTTTACGTTTTTACCCTCGACTGCGTTGCCACCTGTTGGTGACCCCTTTGACCTATAAAAGGAGGCCCATGCGCAACGTAGAGGAGGTTCCGACGATCGATCACTCTCAAGCTCGGTACTGCTAGCGACAAGCACTGTGGCTCTTCTTGCTCCCGAGCTCAGAACGCAATACAAACCAAGGCAAGAGTAGGGTTTTACGCATCCGTGCAGCCCGAACCTGGGTAAACTGCTCGCGTGTCTGCCTCGATCGGCTCTTCGTGCATCCTCCGCCCCCCTTGCCATGCCGAAAAGGGGCTCCGGTCCCATAGGTGTTCGTGGGCGATCAATTTCCCCGACACCTTGTGTTATTAAAATTGGCACATCTATTCCTAAGTCAGGGGTTTTTAGATTTGAAAATTATTGGTTGAAGCACAACTCTTTCAAAGATATTGTTCAAACTGCATGGAACATACCTGTTGGCTATACTGATCCAGCTAAGAAAATCAATGCTAAATTCAAGAACTTGAGAAGAGCACTAAAACTTTGGGCAAAAAACCTTTCTTGTCTTCAAAAGCAGATTGAACAGTTGAATGAATGTATATTCCTACGGGACTTCTTGGAGGAATTCAGAGACCTCACTACATATGAGCATAACTGCAGAGAGTTTTTTAAAGAAACACTACTAACTGTCCTCAATAATCAGAAGATTTACTGGAAACAAAGAGGTAAAATCAAGGGGGTAAAATTTGGGGATGAAAATACCAAATTCTTCCATACAAAGGCTTCAATTAATCAGAGGCACTATAAAATTGCAATGCTCATGAATGAGGACCAAGTGGAAATTTCAGATCATGAAGGGAAGGCTTCAATTCTTTGGGAAGCTTTCAAGAAGAGAATGGGGCAATCAAATGGCCATACAATGCACTTCAATTTACAGGACCTGTATGACAACAGAGTGGACCCACAAATATCCCATGCCCTTGAGAGACCTTTCTCTCAGGAAGAAATTGAAGAGGTAGTTAAAAACCTACCCACAGACAAATCTCCAGGCCCTGATGGTTTTAACAATGAGTTCCTCAAAGCTTGCTGGGGCATTATGAAACAGGATGTTACTGAACTTATCTTGGCTTTTCATGCTGGTAATGTGAATTTGGAAAGCATTAACACTTCATATATCACACTCATTCCAAAAAAGGAGGTACCTATATCTCCTAATGACTTTAGACCAATCTCACTGCTGAATGGGGTGCTCAAAATCATTACTAAACTGCTGGCCAACAAATTACAAAAAGTTATTCTCAAGCTTGTTCATATCAACCAATATGGATTCTTAAAGAACAGAGTAATTCAAGACTGTCTGGGATGGGCATATGAATATATACATCAATGCCATAAGTCAAAAGAAGAACTGCTTGTTATCAAACTGGATTTTGAAAAGGCTTTTGACACTATTGAGCATCAGGCTATAATTGATATATTAAGGGCTAAGGGATTTGGTGAGAGATGGATAAACTGGATACACATGTTACTAAATTCTACATCCTCTGCTGTAATATTAAATGGGGTACCAGGGAAAAGGTTCTACTGTAAAAGATGAGTAAGGCAAGGAGATCCCCTTTCACCTCTTTTATTCATATTGGCTGCTGATCTGCTTCAATCAATTTTAAATAAAGCCATGACTGGGGATCTAATTACACCTCCACTACAAGTGACCTCATGTCCAGACTTCCCTATTATACAGTATGCAGATGATACCCTTGTCATTTTGCAAGCAAATGCTAAACAACTTGTTTGTCTCAAAGCCCTTCTAAACACATTTGCAGATGCCACAGGCCTTAGAGTTAACTATGAGAAATCAATCATGGTGCCACTAAACATTGCAGAAGACAGAGTAGAGATTTTCACTAACACTTTAAACTGTACCAGAGGACAATTTCCATTCACCTACCTAGGGGTACCTATGGGCATTTATAAGCCAACTGTAGAGCAGTGCTCACCCATAGTGAATAGAATTGCTAAGATGATTACTGGCATTTCCACTTTCATGACTCAGGCAGGGAAGATTTTGTTGGTCAAATCTATGCTGGCTTCCTTAGCTGTTTACTTCATGTGTTGCCTGGACATTCCCATTACTATTAAACACCAGATCATCAAGTACTTAAGGCACTGTCTATGGAGGAGCCCTGATTTGGATGATAGGAGACCAGCCCTGGTGGCTTGGCACACAGTATGTAGACCTAAAAATCAGGGTGGCTTGGGAGTTCTGGATATATTCACACATAATAAAACTCTGCTTATGAAAAACCTTCACAAGTTTTATAATAGACATGACATCCCTTGGGTCAATTTAATTTGGGAAACATATTACAGCAATGGGAAACTTCCAGGAGATCAAAAAGTGGGCTCCTTTTGGTGGAAATCCAATCTTGCACTCATTGACCAGTTCAAAGCTATAGCAAGATGCAATGTGGGAGATGGTAAATCTGCTTTGTTCTGGGATGATATGTGGGATCAATTCATCCTCAAACACAAGTTTGATCACCTATATTCCTTTGTTAGAAATCCACAGACAAGTGTCCAACAAGTAATCAACACTGAATATCTTCAAGACTTATTCCATCTGCCTCTAACTGCACAAGCATATGAGGAGTTCATCCAAATGGAGGACATGTGCATTTCCATGAGACAATCAGAATATTTGGATGCTCTGGATACTTGGAGTTACATATGGGGCAATGAAGTCTACTCTTCAATTAAAGCTTATAATGTGCTAATTGGGCACAAACAAACCCCACCACATTTTTCATGGATCTGGAAAAGCTCCTGTCAACCCAAGCATAAAGTTTTTTTTCTGGATGCTCCTACATGACAGAGTAAACACAAGAAATCTACTAAGGAGGAAAAACTTTGAATTGGAAGTTTACAATTGTGCAGTGAGGGACTGTGCTCAAGAGGAAACTCTTCATCATCTCTTTTGGGGTTGTCCTTTTGCCACAAGATGTTGGAACTTTATCTGTCCTTCAAGAACTCCAAATTTGTCAGTGCTGGAAGCTTTTCAAGACCTCAAAGACAAACTCAGATACCCTTTCTTCATGGAGATTATCATCTTGGGATCATGGGCCATCTGGATATCTAGAAACAACAAAATATTTGATGGTATAACTCCTTCCTTTCAAGGCTGGAAACACATTTTTACTGAGGAACTCAAGCTTCTGAAACTCAGGATCAAGAAGAAATATGAAGTGCAATTCTCTGCTTGGCTGGATTCTCTGTTGTAATATATCTAGCTCTACTTGCTTCCCTATTCTGTTCTTTTATTTAGGTTTTAGTGCTACTTTTCCTAGCTTTTACTTAGTTTTTGGTAGTTTCTTTCTTTTTAGCTTTCTTAGTTGGGCTTAGCTCAAGCCCAACAGACCTATGTTCTTTTATTTTTAATAAAAGCTGCAGTGGGGTTTTTACCCTACTATTTATAGTAAAAAAAAATTACCATGCTGTTTAGAGACTCTCAAAATAATATAAGTGAAGCATGAGAGTTCATAAATTTCTTCAAAATAACATCACCGCCGTGCTAAAAAAGGTATAAGTGAAGCACTAGAGCAACTACCCTAGCTCAAAAGATATAATTGAAGCACATAGAGTATTCTAATAAATTCATGATTAATGTGCGTCCCTCTCCAAAGGTGTGTACAACAAGGATGATTGTGGCAAACTAAAAATAAGACTAAAATAATACAAGACGCTCCAAGCAAAACACATATCATGTGGTGAATAAAAATATAGCCTCAAGTAAATTTACCGATGGATTGAAGACAAAAGAGGGGATGCCATCCGGGGCATCCCCACGCTTAGATGCTTGGTTTTCCTTGAATATTACCTTGGGGTGCTTTGGGCATCTCCAAGCTTTGGCTCTTGCCACTCCTTATTCCGTAGTCCGTCAAATCTTTACCCAAAACTTGAAAGCTTCACAACACAAAACTCAACAGAAAACTCATGATATCCGTTAGCGTAATAAATCAACTAACCACTGTAGGTACTGTTGTGAACTCATTCTAATTTTATATTGGTGTTATATCTACTCTATTTTAACTTATCCATGGTTCATACCCCCTGATACTACCCATAGATTCATCAAAATAAGCGAACAATACGATGAAAACAGAACAATCTGTAGCAATCTGAAAACTTCTCATACTTCTGCAACTCTAAAAATTCTGAACAATTAGGACAACATGGGAAATGTGTATATCAATCTTGTGTAATTTTGTTAGAAAATCATCATGCTCCAGTGAATTATAGAATTTTCTTCATTTGGCACAAAAGTTTCTGTTAAATCAACAATCTTCCAAACCATCCCAAAGGTCTTACTTGGCACAAACACTAAATAAAAACATGAAAACACGTCTAACCAGAGGCTAGATGATATATATATTCAGAAACAAAAAGAAAAATATTAAAACAAAAATAAAATTGGGTTGCCTCCCAACAAGCGCAATTGTAACGCCCCTAGCTAGGAAAAAAAGGAAGGATCTTGGTATTGTCATCTTTAGTATTCATCCCTTCGATTGCATAATCCTTAGGAGTTTCATTGGGTTTATTGATGATCACACTCCTAGGTAAGAAATCAAGAAATTTACTTATTGTGATAGGTTGTTGGATGATATTGATCAAACTAGGATTAATACCTATCATCTTTAGATCTTTGTTCCCTTTACAAGATGATTCACCTTTATTTTTAGGAACATAAACAAACTTAGTAGACTTAGTAGGAGAAAAATTTGGAGTAGTTTTAATAGAGGAAAAAGCGGAACCCAATTTGGTAATCACACCCTCTAACTTGTCAATTCTAATGAAATCTTGATTTATTTTCTCATTGACTAGGGGTTCTTTTTCCTTTAGGTTTTTTAAAGTGACTCCTACTTTCGATCCAAATTGAGTGATGTGATTGTGGATCTTCTTGTCCAAAATTTTCATAAGTTATATAGTAAGAATTTTATTCTCGATAATATCCAGCCTTTGCATCACATGTTCCAAAGTTAAAACCGTTTCATTAACCATAAGCGGGGAAGAGCCTACCAAATCATTCATAGCATTTATAACCATCAAAAGTGTGGTGATATGTCTCCAACGTATCTATAATTTTTGATTGTTCCATCCTATTATATTATCATTCTTGGATGTTTTACAATCATTTTATAGCAACTTTACATCATTTTTTGGGACTAACCTATTGACATAGTGCCCAGTGCCAGTTGTTGTTTTTTGCTTGTTTTTTACATTACATAAAATCATTATCAAACGGAGTCCAAACGTAGCAAAATTTTTGGTGATTTTTTCTGGACAGAAGACACCCAGTGGGCCAAAGAAGTACCGGAGGGGAGGCCCTAGGTGAGCACAAGACACCTGGGCGCGCCAGGAGTTCCAGGCGCGCCCAGGTGGGTTGTGCCCACCTCGGTGGCCTCCCGCACCGCCTCTTCGCTCTATAAATGCCCAAATATTCAAAAAAACCCTAGGAGAGTCGACGATTTTTTTTTCCAGCCACCGCTAGTTCCATTACCACGCGATCCAATCTAGAGCCCTTTTCCGGCACTCCGCCACAGGGGGAAATCATCATCGGTGGCCGTCTTTATCATCCCGACGGCTACCATGATGAGGAGGGAGTAGTCTACCCTCGGGGCCGAGGGTTTGTACCAGTAGCTATGTGTTTAATCTCTCTCTCTCTCTCTCTCTCTCTCTCTCTCTCTCTCGTGTTCTTGAGATGCAGAATCTTGATGTATCACGGGCTTTGTTAATATAGTCGGATCATATGGTGTTTTCCTGCTCTATCTTGTTGTGATGAATTGAGATTTCCCTTTGGGATTTCTTTGGATTGAATACTTTTATGAATTTGAGAACACTTGATGCATGTCTTGGTATGAATTCCTATGGTGACAATGGGGTATCATATCGATTCACTTGATATATGTTTTAGCACTCAACTTGCGGATTCCCGAAGTGACATTGGGGTAATCTATGCATAGCAGTTGATGCATGTTCTCGCCTTTGTTTCTCCGGTAGAAATATTAGGGCACTCTTTGAGGTTCTTTGTGTTGGATTGAGTATTATGAATCTGAAATTGTCTGATGCATATCATGTAATTAACTCACAGACACTCGCAGTGACATTGGAGTATCTAGGTGACATTAGAGTTGGTTGATGTGTATCATATGGTGTTATTTTATTACGAACTCTTGATAGATCGATCGGAAAGGATAACTTGATGTTATTTTAGTACGAACTCTTGATAGATCGAACGAAAAGAATAACTTTGAGGTGGTTTCATACCCTACAAACAATTTATTCTTATGTTCTCCGCTAGATAGGAACTTTGGAGTGATTCTTGATCGCACGTTGAGGGATGGTTATGTGATCCAATTATATTAGCATTGTTGAGAGATTGCACTAGCGAAAGTATGGACCCTAGGCCTTGTTTTCAAGCATGGCAATACCGTTTGTGCTCACTTTTGTTACTTGCTACCTTGCTATTTTTATTGTTCCTATTACAAAAATCAATATCTACTATCGTTACTACACTTTTATCACCATCTCTTTGCTGAACTAGTGCACCTATACAATTTACCATTGTGTTGGGTGTGTTGGGGACACAAGAGACTCTTTGTTATTTGGTTGCAGAGTTGTTTGAGAGAGACCATCTTCATCCTACGCCTCCCATGGATTGATAAACCTTAGGTCATCCACTTGAGGGGAAATTGCTACTGTCCTACAAAACTCTGCGCTTGGAGGCCCAACACGAGTCTACAATAACAAGTTGTGTAGTAGACATCATGCGGCTACCCAAGAAATTCCCTCTAGTGATGGTGTCTAGCACATATCTATACCAAGAGGTAACCCACATAAAAATTACGAAGGAGAATGGTAGTAGATTGCTTAAGGGTAGATTTATTTTGAGAATTGCAAATTCTATTCCGGGCATCTTTTAAATTTTCTCCTTCCCTTTGTTTAAAATTGATAACCTCACTTTTTGGGGTACCAATAATGGTAGGCGGACCAGCCATGATGGCAAAACAAGCGATATAGCACACGTTTGCAAAGCCATAAGATTGGGGATGCTATATTTGATGAAGAAGATATTTTTAGTCCCCCAAGTTTTGATGAGAAACTTTATTATGATGAAATCATGCCTCCTATTTATGATGATTATATTGATGAAAGTGGATTTGGAGAGGTCATGACATTATTTAATGATGATTCCACTATTTTTGAAGAGGTTCCAATTGACTATGACAACAAAGTTCCTATCTATGATGATTATGGTGATGATGTATATGTTATAGAGAATAATTATAAGCATGAAATTTGTCATCATGATTTTAATTTTCAATCCCATGATAGTTATTTTGTTGAGTTTGCTCCCACTACTATTCATGAGAATAAATTTGCTTATGTGTAATAAAATTTCTATGCTTGTGGATCATGAAAAGAATGCTTTATGTGATAGCTATATTATTGAATTCATTCATGATGCTACTGAAAATTATTATGAGAGAGGGACATATGCTTGTAGGTATCTCAATAATATCAAGTTTCCTCTCTATGTGTTGAAAGTTTTGAAGTATTGCTTGTATTTCCTTCCTATGCTAGTTGATTCTTGTTCCCATAATTTGTTTGATCAAAAAATCCCTATTCATAGGAAGTGAGTTATGATTAAATGTGCTTGTCATCTGATTCATGATGCTCTCTTTGTGTTTCAATTCTTTACTTTTATGTGAGCATCATTGAAATCATCATGCCTAGCTAAAAGGCATTAAAGATAAGTGCTTGTTGGGAGACAACCCAACATGTAGTAATCATATTTTATAGCTTTTGTTTCAATAAAGTGCCAAGTAAAGCCTTTGGGATTGTGTGGATGATAGTTGACTTGATTCTGTGCAATACAGAAACTTTTGCATCTAGTGCTAGAATTTATGTGCTTCATTGGAACGTGATAAAATTCTGAAATTTTACAGATAATTTATATAGAAATTTACTATGCTTTCCTAATTTTTCAGAATTTTATGAACTGCAGAAGTATGACTCAATTCAGATCTTAACAAACTGTTCTGTTTTTGACAGATTCTGTTTTCAATGCATAGTTTGCATGTTTTCTAGTTTCTATGGCTTATATTGGTCAATATAAATTGTAGAAATGATATCGTATAGTTGGAATTGTGTGGAAACAATTATGAATCTTGTCTTTGATAGTACGCAAAGTGAATGATTTGTTTTACCATACTAACCCATCTCACGAATTTCTGTTAAGTTTTGTGTGATTGAAGTTTTCAAGTTTTGGGCGAGATGTCGATATGAGGAGAATAAGCAATAGCGAGACCCTAAGCTTGGGGATGCCCAAGGCAACCCAAGGTAATATTCAAGGAACAACCAAGCAACTAAGCTTGGGGATGCCCCGGAAGGCATCCCTCTTTCGTCTCCAACATTATCGGTAACCTCACTTGAAGCTATATTTTTATTTGTCACATGACATGAGTTTTGCTTGGAGCATCATTTGGTTTTGTTTTTATTTTCTTGCTGGTATTTAGAATAATATTTTGTATCTCTTATTTCAATAAAAGTATCAAGGATAGCCTTTACCATGCTTATTCTGCAAGATTATATGTTGCTGTTTGAAAACAGAAAATTTTCTATCATTGTATGAATTCTTATGGATAGTCAGAACGTGATAAAATCTTGAAATTTTTACAAAGTGAGCAATAATAAGTTCTCTGTAACGTGTTAATTTGTTAGAATGTTTTGATCTAGGTAAGTATGAGGAAAATTGCACTCTATATAGACTGTCCTATTTAGACAGATTGCTGTTATGTTTGCATTGTTTGCATATGTTTGCGTGTTTAATGATTCTATTTGAGGATAGGAGTATTAAATATGCAGAGGCATTTAGTATGCAATGTTAAATTATAATTTTTGTGATTTGCTACGGTGGAGAATGATAAGGTTTTGCATTGATTTATACTATAACTTATCTCACGAGTTCTTGTTGAGTTTTGTGTGGATGAAGTTTTTAAGATTTAGGGAAAAACCGTGGTATAAAAGGAATTAAGGAGACACAAAAGATCAAGCTTGGGGATGACCGAGTCTTCCCAAGATAATATTTCAATAAGTCGCAAGCATCTAAGCTTGGGGATGCCCTGGTAGGCATCCCACCTTTCTTCATCAACAATTATCGGTTAGTATCGGTTGAGCCTAAGTTTTTGATTCTTCAGATGATGTGTTTTGCTTGTTTTTTGAATAAAATACTTAGATACGGAAGTTTTAAATAAAAGAGTCTTCACATAGCTACCTATTTACATAACTACGCGCTTGATCTTCACTTATATCTTTTTGGAGTAGTTTGTCATTTGCTCTTGTGCTTCACTTATATCTTTTTGAGCATGGTGTGCTTTATTATTTTTGAAGAAAATCTATCATGCTTCACTTAGATTAATTTGATAGAAGAAAATATTATGCGCATGTTCTTCACTTATATTTGTTTGAGCTTATCCAAAGCAACACATAAAACTAGTCCCAATATGATAGATATCCAAGGGGGATATAATAAAAAAATTCATGAAGATCCTTGGACAAAATAAACTTGATTATCTGTAATAGTTTTGAGATATGATAATAGTGATATGTGAGCCATGTTAATGAGTAATTATGTTTTAGTAAGAATATTGATGTTAAGGTTTGTGATTCCCTATGCAAGCACGAAAGTCAATAGTTATGCAATGAAATTACATCCTACTTGTGGTGCATTATTCGGTGTTAGTTATGCTCAATGCTCGCTTATGTGATTTTTCATTTCTTGGTTGGTTGCTTCTCAATCTATTGCTAGCCCCCAATTGTACAAAGTAGAAATACTACTTATGCATCCAAAATCCTTGAACCCAGTTTTGTCTCATGAGTCCAATATACCTACTATATGCGGTATTCCCTTGCCGTTCTAAGCAAATTTGTATGTGCCATCTCTAAATTTCAAAATAAACTCATGTTTTCTGTGCCCATACCGCTCATGAGGCTGTGAGGGGTGGCCGATATTTTTCCATGCTAGATGTGTTATTCTCAAGATGAGTGTTAATTCACTTGTCATTGCACGAGAGTACGACAAAGGTATTAGGGATGCCTAGTCCCGAAATGAAAAATGAATTTACTTTATGTTGTCAAATAATAAAATCCTTGCAAAGTGTTGGTATGGAGGGCACCCGTGGATATGGTTAGCCATGGATTGTGAAACAATGGTGTAAAAAGGAATAAACTTTAATTTCTATTTGGGAACCGCCTATGATATATCTAGCATGGAAAGTATTGGAAACTCTAAGTCATTTTCGTTGACGGGGAAAGTATGCCTCCCAAAATTATTGTTATCTCTCAATTGAAGCTTTGAGCTCTCGCACCTCTATAAATCCCTACTTCCCTCTGGAAGGGCCTTTCTATTTGTATGCAATTTTATTTTTATTTGCGTATCCATCTTCTCTTATAAAGCACCAACCAAGTTGTGTCCCACTAGCCTTTCTATTTACCATTTTTATGCAATTAGATTTATGACCCTAGTTGTGTCCCACTCGGCTGTTTTACCCATAATTTCCAAAAGTCACCGGTTCTGTCCAAGTCACTTCGCTCCTCTTATACTTTTTCCCTTTGACCGTTTGACCAACAGTTTGAAAACTTCATAACTAATTCATAAAAATGCAAATAAGATACCAAAATGTTCGCGAAAACATCACCTATATGTCAGTGTCACGATGGCAACCTTGTCAGCGCCGCTTGCCACCGCGTAGCCCTGGCTGCACAGCCTCCCGCCACGTACGCCTGGGAGGGTCCTAGAGCGACACGTGGGTGGATGCGCTGGAGCGTAGGCACATAGTGGCAGCTTGCCGCGGCAAGCGCCTTGCCGCGGTCGCTGTTTTGTCGCGTCCGGGAGCTTGTCGCTCAGCGGGCCTTGCCGGGACGCGTGGCGCGTCGCGGCAAGTTCCTTGAGATGCCTTGGTTGGCCTTCCCGGCAAGCTCCTCTCGCCGGGGTCTTTTCTCCTTGGCTTGAATACTTTGTTCTTGAATGGCTCCAAAGGAACAACGAAGAACCTTGGCGGTCACCCGGCAAACCTTGCCGCGGGACGCTGCGACTGCCCATGCACAAGTTCGGGATACTAGGGTACCCCTACTCTAGTACACCGACAGGAGCCCCCGGGCCTGGGCCATATACGGTGCCGAGCGCTGTTGGGCCAGGCCCAAAATAGTGCACGGGCACGCGCGGCCTGGGTCGTGCCGTATCTTTCTCCGTATCCACCGCGCCCTCCCTTAACGACACGCGTTTAATGCGGCGTCGTGGGAGAGATCGTGGGCAGTTTCTTTATTCGGAAATGCGGAACGTCCGCCCCCTCCCTCCTTATAAGCAGGGGAAACAGGGGCAGTTCGTCCATCCGTCCGTTGCTACTCCTCGAAAACCTCCGCCGCTCCCCTTCTTCCCAAAGCTGAAAGAGAGCAGCGCTCCGCCCCCTATCGCCACCAGCACCACCAGCGCCATCGACCTCCCTCACCGCTTCCGCCATGGCTCCGAAAGGCGACAAGGTGAAGGCCGCGAAGTCGGCCGAGGCGCTGCGGCTCGCGGTGCTGCGAAAGGAGCGGGCTGTCTTCCCCCCCAAGCTTGCCGCGAGGAAGCTGAGGGAGAACTACTACCTCTTCTGGTCGGGGGAGACGCGGGCGCATCCGCGCACCAAGGTACTCCCAGCCGTTGCTTGTAAGATGGCTCCGAACGGATATGTGTTCTTCGCCTTGTTCTTCTACTGCGGGCTCTGCCCGCCTTTCTCTGAATTCTTCCGTGACATTATGAACACCTACGGGTTCCACCTCCTTGACTTCACCCCCAACGGCGTTCTGACCATGGCCGTTTTCGCACACCTCTGCGAAAACTTTGTCAGAGTCCATCCCAATGTAGCCCTTTTCCGCCACTTCTTTATGCCCCGAGTTGAGAGAGGAGAGCCTTTATCCGGCGGAGTCTCCTGGATCTCGAGGGTCCACAAGAAGGAAGCTTATCTGGAGGGAGAGCTCTCCAGCAAATGGGATGAATGGAGAGCCAATTGGTGTTGGATTGTCGAGGAGAACCCGCAGCCATTTACCGCCCGGCACTAAGCCCCAGTAGTGCGCGGCAACGATTGGAGCGACCTGGCCCCGGAAGACGGTAGACTGAAGATTGCCACTGCCCGGATCCGACGCCTCAGGCTTGCCGGGCTTACTGTAGGCGCAGTTGGCGCAGATTTCCTTCGCCGCCGCATCGCCCCCTTGCAGGAGAGGAAGAGGCCCGCCTGGGAGTTCGAGAATGCGGCGGATATCATGAGGCTGCGCCCGGGCCTCAACTTCAACTTCACTGTCCAGGAGCTCAACGCGATGCTCCAGGAGCTGTTCAAGTATGACCCCAATCATCCCGAGGTGTTCAGGTTGCCGAGGGGGGTCGTCCCGCTGTGCAATAATTCCGCGCTCAGCCGCATCCGCGCAATGATGCCGCTGTGCGACTCTCATGGGATTGACCCAACTTGGCAAGAGCCTACTGATGAAGCCGTGCAGGCGTTCTTTGACAGCTTGGAAGAAGTGCCAATTCGCTCCGACGAGAAGAAGGGCCTCACCCGCGACACCACCGACAAGGAGATGGCGTACATCGCCACTAGGCTGGAAGAGGCGGCGGCAGCCGCAGCCGCGGGCGAGTTCGGTTTCACCTCGGAGGAGGCAGATGCAGCTAAGGCGCCAAGCCTTGCCGAGCAAGGGGAGTTTGTCGGCGAGGGAGAGCCTGCCGGGCAAGACGCCGAGTCGAGCGAGCCCGCCGAGCAGGGCGTCGAGTCGAGCGGGCCCGTCGAGGACACGAGCTGCTCGTTGGAGATCGACTCCTCTTCCTCCTCGTCTTCAGGCAGCTCGCCGCCAGCAGAGCCCCCAGCTCCACCAAGAAGGCGTCTCCGCAAGGCCGGGGACGTAACGGAGTAGCAGACGGGTCAACAGCCACCGCGCCGCGCGACACGCTCCACCGCGGCAAGCAAGGTTGCCGCGGGAGCACCTCGCGCTTCTGCAGCAACTGGAGCGGGGTCTTCCCAGACCACCGCTTCTGCTCGTGCCGCTCCTCACGCCACGGCGGCAGCCGGAGCGGGGTCGTCTCATACCACCACCACTGCTCCCGCCAAGCGGCCAAGGGAGCCTACTCCTCCGCCTCCTCGTGCCGGGCGTGAGCCGGACTTCGACTTCTCCACGCTCAGCTCCGACGAGGAAGAAGAAGAGTAAGACTTTGTCGTTCTTGTATTTCTTCAATTTTCTGCTTTTGTCTTGTATCTCATTTGCCTCACTCTGAACTTGTTCCTTTTTAGAACTCTGGCCCAGAGGGCGGCAAAGAGGGCCAAGGTCCCGGTGATTGTCATCTAGGACGAGCCCGCCGTGATAGCAGGGGGTGCGCCTGAGATAAACTTGCCGGACCCGGCAACTGATCTTCAGAGCAGCCCCCAGCGTAAGTGTATGGTTTACTTTCCACTGTTAGGCGCGCGTGGGTGCTCTATCTTTGCTGATATCTTGGTTGTTGATTTGTGTAGGAGCAGAGCAGCCTCACCAGGAGCGCCCGGAGACCGCCCCAGACGTGCCTTCTGCTTCAACTACGCCGCCAAGGGAAAGTTCTCCGGCAAGGGTCTCTCCGACAAGGGAGAGTTCTCCACCAAGGGCGAGTTCTTCGGCGAGGGACAACACCAGCGGCCCTCCGCCGGTGGAGACCACGACTACGCCACCAAGGGAGAGTTCCCCGGCAAGGGACACCGCCAAGGAGCCGGCTTGCGCAGGTAATCTTCTTGCTTCAAAAACTCCCCTTGGGCTTTTCTTCTTTTGGTTTTCTTTTTTGGATATTTGCTTGACTGTTTTTCTCCCCTTTCCTGCTGTTAGACCCATCCGCTGCGGAGCCGATGGAGACGGAGGCCGTTGGTGAGGAGAATACGCGCGGCAACACCGGCGACGCCGCTGCCACCGAAGAAGCGGCCGGTGCTGACGATCCCGCCGGCGACGAGGCCGCCAAGGCTGCCGCCGCAGCAGCTGGCGAGGGGTCCGGCGATCGCACTGATGGCCCTGAGGCCGCAGGAGCGCCAGGCGCTACGCCGACCGCCGATCCCTCCGTCGCTGCCGCTGCGCCAGGCTCCGAAGAGCCCGAGCCAGGCGCCTACTTGAAGGCCGGCGACGGCGTCTTCATCAAACTTCCCTGGGCGTCGAGCTCCAGGGCGCCGATCGAGGGAGAAGTCTTTGACGGAGAGGTGCTTGCCTCCACCGGGCTGACGCTCGTGGACGCGCCAAGCAGCAGCGGCGAGTCTGAGGAGGAGCGGCTGCTGCGGAAGCTGTTGTCGCTCTACCGCGCCCGGCAGGCCAAGCTGGAGTCCCGAGAGGCGCTTGCCACGAGGACGGGAGCTGACATGGAGAAGCGCGCGGAGGAGCTCCGGGGTCTTCATCAAGCAGCTCTCCGGTCCTTGGTAGAGGAGCGGGAGCAACTTGCCGAAGAGCAGACGGCCTTCTTCCTCGAGAAGGCCGAAGTCGAAGAGCAGCAGCGGCTTGCCGCCGAGAAGCTATCTGCGCGGGAAGGCGAGCTGGCGCAACGGAAGATCAACCTCGACAGCCACGAGGAGGATCTTGCCGCGCGCGAGCAATCACTTGGCGGAGCCCTCAAGCAAGCAGAGGACGCTGACGCAGCTGCTGAGACCTCCAAGAAGGAGTTGGAGGCGAGGGTGGCGCAGCTGGAGGCCGATCTCAAGGCGAGAGGTGAAGAGATCGCCGCGCTCAAGCTCGAGCGGGAGAAGGACGCCCACAGCCACTCGGAGCTGCAGGTTCGCCTCGCCGAGAAGGGCAAGGAGCTTGCCGCCGCCAAGAACTCTAACGCCGATCTTGAGTTGAAGCTGACCACTTTGACCAAGACGCTGGACGGCGCCAAGGAGCGGGAGGCGGCCTTGAAGGAGGAGGTCAAGGCCGAAAAGGCGCTGCTGGCGAGTGCTGTTGTCCCTCAGAACGTCTTTAGGGAGACTGTGGAGCATTGGACGGAGGGTCTCGTCAATACTGCCGCAGATATCGACGGGGAGCTGGCGCAGCTGGGGGCGGAGTATCTCGGGTATTCCTCCGACGAGAATCTCCACCCCAGCGCCAAGCTCACCCTATTCTTCAAAGGCGTGGCGACGGCCCTCCAGCAGCTCTGAGAGAGAATCCCAAAGCAGCTAGCCGACGAGTCGCGCAAGCTCTACGCGGGAGCCCTTCAAAAGGTGATGATGAAGGTGGCCTTACGCAACCCAGGCCTCAACCTCACCAACGTCCTCAGGTCCCTGCCGCCGGACGCTGATCTGGAGGCGCTCAAGGCCCTTGTCGCGCCCATTGTGGACAAGGTGAGCGGGATCAAGAGGGTCAAGGGCGATCGCGCAGACTAGGCTTGCCCGTTTTTTTCTTCCCTTGTCGCTGTTGATCATGTTACGAGAACAATCTATTAGAGCTGCGACAAGCTACTTTGTAATATAACTCTATTTTGGGTAGTAATTGCAACATTATTTCCTTTACTTGATCTCTTGCTTTGTATGTTTTTGCCCTACGCTTTTAGGGAACTTGCCGGCGTAGGCACCTTAGCCGCGAGCGCTGAGTGCGGAACGTCAGCAGCCTGCTGGCGGTGCCATTACCGACAAGAAACCTTGTCGCAGCTAGTCGCAGCTCACTTAAGCTGTTGAGCGAACTCAAAACAAAGTTGTTGAGCGGACTCGAAACAAAGTTGTTGAGCAGGCTCGAAACAACGTTAAGGGCGCAACTAGCTACGAGTTGGTTCCTCCGCGCACAGGTTTTCCATACAGAGCACGGTCTTTCAAGGAAGATAACTTAAAAATTTAAAAATCTGATTGCTCAAGCTTTGGCAACTTAGCTTTTGTGTTGTTTGCTTCCCGGCAAGGCGAAACTCTCTTGAACGACACCTGGTCCATACCATTACCTTCTCCTCCCCCCCGGCAAACTTGTGGGCGAGGGAACCTTCTTTTGCTTGAGAAGAAAGAAGAGAAAACAAAGATATGGAGCCTTAAGGCTCGCTATTGCTTACCGGGGGTAGGTGCTGCACAAAGTGTCAGATAATACATGCAAAAAATAGAAAGCATGAAATTGACAAGCTGTGCGGAGCACATGAGCTTTACTTATGCACGGGGTATGCGCCCGGCTTTGTACAAAGGATTACATGCAACAGCGGCAAGACTTGTACAAAAGGTAGTTGCCGAAACAGGGTCTGGCAACCGCGCCTTACGGGTAAAACTTACGAAGATGCTCAATGTTCCAGGAGTTGCTCATCGGAAAGCCATCTTCGGTCTCAAGGCGGACAGCGCCATGCCTAGTGACTCGTTTCACCCGGTAAGGGCCTTCCCACTTTGGCGTCAACTTCTTGGAATTCTTGGCGTACTGAACGCGCCGAAGAACAAGGTCGCCTTCCTCGAGACTTCTGGCATTAACTTTGCGGCTATGGTAGTGGCGCAAAGCTTGCTGGTAGCGAGCAGCTCTACAGCAGCCTGAAGACGGTCCTCCTCAAGGAGCAGCGCGTCATCTTGTCACAGCTGCTCTTGCTCAAGCTCATCATAAGCGAGCACTCGAGGTGACCCGTATACGAGTTCCGTGGGGAGAACTGCCTCTGCTCCATAGACTAGAGCGAAAGGTGTCTGTCCAGTGGCTCGATTTGGTGTCGTCCAGATCGACCAAAGAACCACCTGCAGCTCCTCGATCCAGTTTCTTCCGCACTTGTGTAGCCTGTCGAAAGTTCTGGTCTTGAGTCCACGCAGCACTTCAGCATTTGCCCTCTCCGCTTGACCGTTGCTTCTCGGGTGAGCAACAGAAGCAAAGCAGACCTTGGCGCCAAGATCTTGGACGTACTGCATGAAGGTGCGGCTCGTGAATTGCGTACCGTTGTCGGTGATGATCCTGTTAGGGACCCCGAAGCGGCAAACAATCGACCTGAAGAACTTGACTGCTGATTGTGCGGTCACCTTCCTCACTGGTTCCACTTCTGGCCACTTTGTGAACTTGTCGATTGCAACGTACAAGTACTCAAAGCCCCCGGCTGCGCGGGGAAAGGGGCCGAGGATGTCGAGCCCCCAGACCGAAAATGGCCAGGATAAAGGGATCGCCTGGAGAGCTTGAGCTGGCTGGTGTATCTGCTTGGAATGGAACTGGCACGCTTCACACTTGGTTACTTGTGCAGTTGCATCCTGGAGGGCTTCCGGCCAAAAGAATCCTTGCCAGAATGCTTTGCCGGCAAGTGCTCTTGCGCCAATGTGGTGACCACATATGCCTCCATGTATCTCTGCCAACAGCTTTTGTCCGTCTTCCCGGCGAATACACTTCAATTTCACACCATTAAGTCTTCTTCTATACAGTGTGTTGTCAACAAACTGGTACATACTTGACTGCCGGGCTACTCTTTCCGCTTCTTCTTGCTCTTCGGGAAGTTCTCCTGTCTGAAGGAAACGGACAATCTGTTGTGCCCATGCTGGAGCTTGTGGCTCGACAACGAGGACCAAAGGCACATCTGCTGCTGCGGGAACATCCGCTTCTACGGCGAGCACCTGCGGCTCAGCCGGAGCTTGATGCTCCCCGGCAAGCTTGTCGGAGCAAAACTTGTCGGGAGCGTCTGCTTCAACGGAACAAACCCTAGGGCTTGCCGGAGCAGACTGCTCTTCAGCATTCTTGGTGTTGATCTTGGGGACCTTCTTGGCGGCGGATTCTGGAAGCTCTGTCGGAAAATAGTCACCAGAAATCAACTTCCTCTTCTTGTTCTGTCCAGTTGATGGTGTTACAGACGGTTGAGTCAGCTTGAGCACAAAGATCCCTGGTTCCACAGGTAACTTAAGTGCGGCGCACTTTGACAGGCCATCGGCGATGTCGTTCTGAGCTCTTGGAACATGCTCCATCTGTAGGCCGTCAAAGTGCTCTTCTAGCTTTCTCACTTCATCGACGTAAGCTTCCATCAACGGACTCTGATAATTCTTGTTCACTTGGCGGACGACAAGCTACGAGTCACCCCTGACAATGAGCTTCTTGATCCCAAGGTCTGCCGCGATCCTGAGACCGGCAAGCGAACCTTCATACTCTGCGGTATTGTTCGTTGCTTGCTCCTTGGGAAAGTGCATCTGGACTACGTACTTGAGGTGCTCTCCGGTGGGTGCGACAAGCAACACGCCAGCACCGGCGCCTTGCAGCGAGAAGGCACCATCAAAGTACATCAGCCACTCTTTGCTTGCTTCCTTGACGGGGATGCTCGTTTCTAGAATTTCTTCATCTGGTGTTGGCGTCCACTCTGCTATGAACTCTGCCAATGCTCTGCTTTGGATAGTTGAAGTGCTTTCAAACTTGAGGCCAAAGCTTGACAGTTCCAGTGCCCACTCAACAATCCTGCCTGTTGCTTCTGGATTCTGCAGTATCCTCTTCAGCGGAAAGCGAGTGACAACTGTGATCTCATGTGCTTGGAAGGAATGGCGCAGCTTTCTCGAGGCCATAAGAAGGCCGAAAAGCAATTTCTGCACACCAGAGTACCTTGACCTAGCCCCCTGCAGAAGGGAGCTGACAAAGTAAACTGGGCGCTGCATCATTTTCTTCCGTATCTCCTCTTGCGCCTGCGCAGATCCATCTTTGTTGGGACCAGAGCTTGTCGGGGAAGCCCCCTGCTTGTCGCTGGACGCGCCTGCCGCGGTTGCTGGCTCATCATCTGCCTCCCTCTCTGCTACTAACGCAGCACTAACCACTTGATTGGTTGCCGCTAGATACAGCAGCAACTTCTCTTGTGGCTTAGGTGCGACAAGTATTGGAGTGGAGGACAGGTATCTCTTCAAGTCTTGCAGCGTAGCCTCCGCTTCCGGAGTCCATTTCATTGGACCTGCCTTTTTCAAAATTTTGAAAAATGGCAGGGCGCGCTCAGCAGACTTAGAGATAAACCTGCTGAGAGCAGCCACGCAACCGGCAAGTCTTCGTACATCTTTGACGCGCTTTGGTGCTTCGATCTGCTCAATGGCCTTGATGTTGTCGGGGTTGGCTTCAATTCCCCTCTGAGACACGAAGAACCCGAGAAGCTTGCCGGAAGGGACTCCAAACACACACTTCTCGGGGTTGAGCTTGAGCTGGATCTTGCGCAGATTTGCAAAGGTCTCGTCTAAATCTTGGATCAGAGTAGCCCTGTCCTTGCTCTTCACAACTATGTCATCCATGTATGCTTCTACATTTCTGTGAATTTGTGGCTCAAAAGCTGTATGGACTACTCTTGCAAATGTTGAACCAGCATTCTTCAAACCGAAAGGCATCCATATGAAACAGTACGTGCCACATGGAGTGATGAATGCGGTCTTCTCCTCATCCTCTTCTGCCATGAAGATTTGATGGTATCCTGAGTATGCGTCAAGAAATGAAAGCAAGTCACATCCGGCCGTGGAGTCAACAATCTGGTCAATGCGCGGCAAGGGAAATGGGTCTTTGGGACAAGCTTTATTCACATCGGTGAAGTCAATACAAAGCCTCCATTTCCCGTTTGCCTTGCGCACGACTACAGGATTGGCCAACCACGTAGGATGGAGCACTCCTCTGACAAGGCCTGCTGCTTCCAACTTCTTGATTTCTTCTGCGATGAATTCTTGGCATTCTACTGCTTGTTTCCTGACTTTCTGCTTGACGGGCCGCGCATGAGGACAAACGGCAAGGTGGTGCTCAATTACTTTCCTGGGAACACCAGGGATGTCAGACGGTTGCCATGCAAACACGTCGACATTCGCCCGCAGGAAAGCAACAAGCGCGCTTTCCTATTTAGGGTCAAGTGTGGCACTGATGGTAAAGGTACCACAAGTGCCGTCCTCCTTGGCGGACACCTTCTTGGTCGCTGGCGGAGCCGCCATTGCCTTCTTACACTTGCCGGTGGAGCTCGATGGTGCGTCCTCGACGGTAGCGCAGCACTCCGAAGAGGTGCGCTTGCCGGAGTGGGCATCAGAGCTCTTGCCGGACTTGGTCTTCTTCTTCCCCCCGGGAGCTTCAGCGGCAAGTGTCTTGCTATCTGTTGCGGCTGCTGCTTCCCGGTAGATCTTGTCGGCGCAGATAAGAGCATCCTTCTTGTCGCCAGGGACAGAGATGACGCTTATCGGGCCTGGCATCTTCAGCATGTTGTATGCGTAGTGAGAGGCTGCCATGAACTTGGCGAGTGCTGGACGGCCAAGTATCCCATTGTAAGGCAATGGAAAGTCGGCAACGTCAAAAGTGACCCTCTCAGTCCTGAAGTTCAGCTCGCCGCCAAACGTCACTGGCAGCGTGATCTTCCCCTTCGGCTTGCTCCTTCCCGGGTTGATTCCTTGGAATGTGCCGGTCTCTTCGAGCTCGCTGTCAGGGATCTGGAGTTTCTGGATTATAGTGGAGGAGATCAGGTTCAAGCCGGCCCCGCCGTCAACTAACATCTTAGTGACCTTGAGGTTGCGGATAGTTGGTGAGACCAACATCGACAAGCACCCGACCGCAGTTGTGCGATCAGGGTGGTCCTCAATATCAAAGATGATAGGCGTGCTGGACCATTTCAGAAGCTTGCGCGATTCGACAGGTGGTTCTGCCGCATTGACTTCCCGCACCCATTGTTTGAGTTGGCGGTGTGAAGTATGCAGAGAAGCATCGCCGTCAACGCACAAGACCTCTGTGGCTTTCTGGAACTCCTGCTCACTGGTCTGAACATCATCCATATCTTCATCGTCATCGTCGTCTTCATCCTTGTCGCGGCCGCGGGGAGGTCTGTCTCCTTGCCGCTGTTTGGCCTTGCTGCGGCGTCCTCCCCGCCGTTGAATGGCCGTTACTTGCCGGATCCTTCAGCACCTCCTTGGGCCTTCTCCTTGTCGCGCCGCTCGTATTCAGCCTTCTGCTCCTCAACAAGCTGCTCGACCCTCTTGCAGTTCTGGAGGTCATGGCCCTTAGTGCGGTGGATCTTGCAATACTGCTTGTCGGTGTCGTCCTGCTTGTCGGCGGCCGCCACAGCCTGGCAGTTGGTGCATGCGGCAGTCTCCTTGCCGGAGCTACCAACTTTGGCTTTCTCGGCGCCACCTTTGTTGCCGGACTGCTCAACGACTAGCACCTCTTTGTTTTTCTTCTTCCTGTTGTTGCGCCGCCGGTTTTTATTTGCCGGGGCATCATCTTCGCTGTCAGATCCCCCTGCTCCTGTGTCCTCTCCGGGGAGTTTCCTCCCCTCCTCAGCACGTGCACACTTGTCGGCCAGGACATACAGCTCACTGACGTCCCTGATCTTGCACATCGCCATCTCCTCCCTCATCGTGCGGTTACGCATGTTCTGGTGGAATGCACTGATAACCGCGGCAGGGTGGACGTCTGGGATGTTGTGCTGTACACGGCTGAATCTCTGGATGTACTTGCGCAGGGGCTCTCCTTCCTTCTGGGCGAGCAGGTGAAGGTCACTCTCTTGGCCATGGGGTTTGTGGCCGCCTGTAAAGGCGCCGACAAACTGATGGCACAGGTCTGCCCAGGAGGATATGGAGTTGTCCGGCAAGTGCATGAGCCAGGATCTGACGTTGGGTTTGAGTACCAGCGGGAAGTAGTTGGCAAGGATCTTGTCGTCCCGCCCCCCGGCAGCTTGCACCGCGATGGTGTAGATGCTGAGGAACTTCGACGGATGCGTCTTGCCGTCGTACTTCTCTGGTACGTCTGGCTTGAAATTTTTCATGCTGGGCCACTGGACTTGCCGCAGCTCACGAGTAAACACAGGACAACCTACCGCATACGGCAGGTCTCCTGGTTCCCCTGGCGCATGCATGTCGACAGCGGGGCCAGCGCGTTGGTCTGATTGATGCCGCGCTTCTCTTCGGCGCTCGATACGGGTACGAGCCTCCTCTTGCTGTCGTTTGTGGAGAACTTGGCGCTGATCGCGACAAGCTCGTGGATCCGACGACGCGGTGGAGTCGCTGTCGAGGTGGATCCGGCGAGTCGGCGATTTTGGCCTTCGGGGTGGAGAGTGCACGGTGGTTGCACCCCCACCTGTCTTGTCGCCATCAGCCCACGCCTGGCTGACTTGCCGCGGCTGCGACGTGCTTGGCTGCCGCGGTGTGTCGCCGTTGGCGAAGGCAATGAGACTCTGAATGGTGGCCCTCCAGTCGTCGGCCTTGTCTGCCGCTAGAGGGAAGTCTAGGAGCAGTTGAGCTCGTGCCAAAGCTTCTGCTGGAGTGGCGGGTAGCGGTGGCGAACGGTGTGAGGAGCGGGATATGCTCGGACTTCTAACTAAGTTAGAAGGAGCAGTATCCCGTCCAGGCGACCGTGCCTTGCTCGTGCCGGCATGTTGGCATGCATGCTGGTCTTGAGCATCCCGAGATCCACCAGCTCGATCTTGGCCCAGCAAACGTATGGTACCGTGAGTACCAGGACGCTGCCGGTCCCGCGCCTCCTGAGATGGGCACGGTGCATGTACGGACGCCGAGGTCTTGGAGTGCGCCCGGTCGTTGTGGGAGTCGACTACGCCGCCGACGGGCAGCGCAGCTTTGTCCTTGGACTTGGCGGCATCATGAGCTCCCTCGTCGACGTCCGTTCTTCCGCCGGCGTCTACCCCACCAGCCGTTGGCTCCGGTTGTGGTGGGATACACGCGGACGGAGCAGCTGCCTCCGAAGCCTTCTTCTTCGGCGGCATGTTGATGAAGATGATGAAGATCTGGCTAGTGTGAACGCCGGATCAGGTTCACACAACCTCGACGCACCCCTACCTGGCGCACCAAAGATGTCGGGGAAACTGATCCACCCACGAACACCTATGGGGACGGAGCCCCTTTTCGGTACGGCAGGGGGCGGAGATCGCACAAAGAGCAGATCGAGGCGAGGCACACGAGCAGTTTACCCAGGTTCGGGCCGCACGGATGCGTAAAACCCTACTCCTGCTTTGTGGTTTGTATTGAGTTCTTGCTCGGGAGCGCTGAGAGCTACAGTACACTTCAGCAGCTAACGAGACCGAGCGTGAGAGTGTTCGAATCCCCCTCTACGTTGCGCATGGGCCTCCTTTTATATGCTCAAGGGGTCACCGACAGGTGGCAACGCAGTTGAGGGTAAAAAGGGAAAAGTGTTGCGGCTGGTACAGCTACCTGTACAGTGTTCCATACCTAACCCTAACGGCAGGGGACAAGGGCATTAAATGCCCATCGACGTCGCCCAAACAGTGCAAAAAGGGGCTGTCAGGGGCGCCACCGTTCGCGGCGATGGCAACCTTGTCAGCGCCGCTTGCCACCGCGTACCCCTAGCTGCACAGCCTCCCGCCACGTACGCCTGGGAGGGTCCCAGAGCGACACGTGGGTGGATGCGCTGGAGCGTAGGCACAGAGTGGCAGCTTGCCGCGGTCGCTGTTTTGTCGCGTCCGGGAGCTTGTCGCTCACCGGGCCTTGCCGGGACGCGTGGCGCGTCGCGGCAAGTTCCTTGAGATGCCTTGGTTGGCCTTCCCGGCAAGCTTCTCTCGCCGGGGTCTTGTCTCCTTGGCTTGAATACTTTGTTCTTGAATGGCTCCAAAGGAACCACGAAGGACCTTGGCGGTCACCCGGCAAACCTTGCCGCGGGACGCTGCGACTGCCCGTGCACAAGTTCGGGATACTAGGGTACCCCTACTCTAGTACACCGACAGCAGTCATGACAAAAGTGTAGGAAAGTGCACATCCGAGGTTTAGCTCTTATGATACCACCATGAATAGTAAAGTCTAAAAAATTAAAAAATTCAAAAAAAACTGGTGGGAAAGAATGACAAATGTTTTAAGTGTTTGCCAAGTTTCATCAGGGAACGACATTCATTGAAGTCATGGCAAAAAATAATCTATTTTGGAGTGCTGATTCTTTTTTGCCACGTCATCCACAAATGTCATTCCCTGATGAAACTTGGCAAGCACTTAAAACATTTGTGATTCTTTGCCACGGAATTTGTTTTTGAATTTTTTAGATTTTATTATTCATGGTGGTATCATAAGAGCTAAAACACGGATGTGAACTTTCCAACACTTTTTCCATGAATGCAAATAACACTAACATATAGGTGATGTTTTTCCGAACATTTTGGTATTTTATTTACATTTTTCTGATTTAGTATGAATTAGTTATGATGTTTTCAAACTGACAGTCAAACAGTCAAAGGGAAAAAGCATAAAAGGAGCGAAGTGACTTGGACAGAACCAGTGACTTTTGGAAATTAGGGGTAAAATAACTGAGTGGGACACAACTAGGGGCATAAATCTAATTATCCTTTTGATAATATAGATCTGAAGTAAAAGAAGCAAGTAAATTGGAAACATAAATAGCAATATAGATCTGAAAGTATATGCTGATAAATAGACCCAGGGCCGTAGGTTTCACTAGTGGCTTCTCTCGAGAATATAGCATACGGTGGGTAAACAAATTACTGCTGGGCAACTGATAGAAGAGCAAATAATTATGACGATATCCAAGACAATGATCATGTACATAGGCATCACATCCAAGATTAGTAGACCGACTCCTGCCTGCATCTACTACTATTACTCCACACATCGACATCTATCCAGCATGCATCTAGTGTATTAAGTTCATGAAAGAACGGAGTAATGCATTAAGAACGATGACATGATGTAGACAAGATCTATTCATGTAGGAATAGACCCCATCATTTTATCCTTAACAACAATGATACATGCGTGTCATGTCTCTTTCTGTCACCGAGATTGCGCACCGCAAGATCAAACCCATTACAAAGCACCTCTTCCCATTGCAAGATAAATCAATCAAGTTGGCCAAACATAGTAGAAATATTAAAGAAGAATACGAAGCTCTAATAATCATGTATGGATAAAATATATCTGATCATAAACTCACAATTCATCGGATCCCAACAAACACATCACAAAAAGAGTTGCATCAAATAGATCTCCGAAGAAAACATTGTATTGAAGATCCAAAAGAGAGAAGAAGCCATCTAGCTACTGCCTACGGACCCGTAGGTCTGTGGTAAAATACTCACGCATCATCGGAGGAGCACCAATGAGGATGATGAACCCGTCTTTGATCATGTTCCTCTCCGGCGGAGTGCCGGAAGGTCCTCTAGATTGGATCTCGTGGTTCTGGAACATCCAACGGCTAAAACAATCTTTCTCCGACTCCTCTAGGGTTTCTGGAATATTTGGGTATTTATAGAGCTGAGAGGCGGTGGAGGGGATCTCCGTGTGCTCCACTACCCACCAGGGCGCATTTGGGGCCTGGGGCGTGCCCTGGTGTCTCTTGGGGCTCGTGTACTTCTTTTACTCTCTGGATGTGTTCTGGTCCAAAAAAAATCTCCAAAAAGTTTTGTTGCATTTGGACTTTGTTTGATAGTGATATTCTACAAATTGAAAAACAAGCAGAAAACATCAACCGACACTGGGCACTATGTCAATAGGTTAGTCCCCCAAAATGATATAAAGTTGCTAGAAAATGATTGTAAAACAACCAAGAATGATAATATAACAGCATGGAACAATAACAAATTATAGATGGAGCTGTAGAGTAACCATGTAACTTACCACCATTATTAATTTCATTCTTTCACAGTAGGGGGTTCCCCTACTATTTACGGTCAAAAAAAACAAATTATAGATACGTTAGAGATGTATCAGCATCCCCAAGCTTAATTCCTGCTCGTCCTCAAGTAGGTAAATGATAAAAACAGAATTTTAGATGTGGAATGCTGCCTAATATGTTCATCATATATTGTTTTATTTTTAGCATGTACATATGGACTTTTAGATGATTCAAAGCAATAGTCTATAATTTGACATGAAGACTTGAATACTCAAGCATATCAACAAGCAACCATGTCTTTCAAAATATCAATGCTAAGGAAAGTTATCCCTATTCCATTATGCCCAATCATTGATCCATTCATGAAACACTTCCAAATACTAGCTACATCCAATGCTCAAGTGTGCTAATAGTGTTCCATATTTGGTGCTTTATAAGAGAAGATGGAGACTCAATAAAAATAAAAATTGCATTAAAGTAAATAGATAGGCCCTTCACATAAGAAGTAGAGATCTATAGAGGTGCCAGAGCTCAAAGCTTAAATTGAGAGATAAAATTATTTTGGGTGGCATGCTTTTCCCGTCAACGAAAACGACTAAGAGTTCCCAATATCTTCCATGCTAAATAAATCATAGGCGGTTCCCAAACATAAAAATAAAGTCTATTTCCTTTCCACCATTATTTCACAATCCATGGCTAGCCGTATCCACGGGTGCCTTCCGTACTAACACATACCAAGGAATTTATTATACTCCCTCTGTTCACTTTTATAAGTCCTTTAGGACAGCTCAAATTGAACTGTTTTAGGTGTTGTCTTAAATGTCTAAAAGGTCTTACAAAAGTGAACGGAGGGAGTAGTATTTTTACATTTCGGGACTGGGCATCACTATTACCGCCACACTCTCGTGCAATGAAAAGTGAATAAACACTCATCTTGAGAGTAACCTACTTAGCATGGAAAACATCGGCCACTCCTCGCCGCTTCATGAGGGGTATGGGCACACAAAAGAGAAGTTTATTTTGAAAATTAGAGTTGGCACATAGACATTTACTTAGGATGGTATGGAAATACCACATATAGGTAGGTATGGTGGACTCATTTGGCACAACTTGAGTTTTAGGATTTGGATGCACAAGCAGCATTCTCGCTTAGTTCAAGTGAAGGCTAGCAAATAGATTGAGAAGCGACCAACCATGGAACGAAAACCATCATAAAAGAACATTAAACATAACTAACACCGAATAATGCAACAGAAGTAGGATGTAACTTCATTGCATAGTTATTGACTTAACGTGCTTGCATAGGGAATCAAAACCTTTAACACCAATATTCTTACTAAAGCATAATTACTCACCAACATAACTCACATATCACTATCATCATATTGCAAAAACTACTCCAAGGAATCAAGTTTAATATCCAGTGATCTTCATGAAAGTTGTTATTATATCTTCCCTGGATATCTATCACTTTGGGACCAAATTCTTTTAAAGCAAATTTCCATTGCAAATAACAAGCTCTCAAACAAATTTAAGTGAAGAACGAGAGCACATATTTTCTTCAAAGTTTCATCTCTCAAAATACTATAAGTGAAGCATGAGAGGATTTCTTAAAAATACCTACTAAATCTCAAAATAATCTAAGTGAAGCATGAGAGCATATTTCTTCAAAATAACAGCACCACCGTGCTCAAAGAGATATAAGTGAAGCACTAGAGCAATTCCATAGCTCTAAAAAATTAAAGGGAAGCATAAGGAGCGATTCTAATAAATCATAGCATAATTTTAGCTTCCTCAAATAGGTGTGTCCATCAAGGATGATTGTGACAAACTAAAAAGCAAAACAAACGAAGACACATATAATACAAGATGCTCCAAGCAAAACTCATGATATGTGACGAATAAAAGTATAACTCCAAGTAAAATTGCCGATGGTCATTAGAAGAAAGAGGGGATGCCTACCGGGGCATCCCCAACCTAAGTTGCTTGATAATTCTTGAATATTACCTTGGGGTGCCATGGGGCAAGCCCAAGCTTAGGCTCTTTTCACTCCTTATTCCTTCATCCATCGTGATATCACCGAAAACTTGAAAACTTCAATCACACAAAACTTAACAAGACCTCGTGAGATCCGTTAGTATATTAAATATCATCTTTACTATAAGTACTGTTTCAAACCCACTCAAATTTTGTTATTACATTATACCTACTGTATTCTAACTTTACCATGGCTTATACCCTCGATACGAACCATAAATTCATCAAAATAAGCACAAAATGCAAAGAAAATAGGATCTTTCAAAAAAGAACAGTATGTAAAGACGTATATTTTAGTCATACTTCTCTAACTCTAAAAATCCCGAAACATTAGGAAAACATGGGAAATTTGTATATCAATTCAGTGTAAAAAATTCAGCAATTTTTCATGCTCCAACAATTGAAAACAATTCTGCTACTCGACGCAAAAAATTCTGTTGATGCACCGAATCAAATCAACTCTCACCCAAATCAATCCCAAAGGTTTTGCTTGGCACAAACACTAATTGAAACACCAGAAACACAATCATTATAGAAGTAATAATGTGTATTTATTGAAAAACATAATGAAGACCAAAAAGCAAAAATATAATTATTGGGTTGCCTCTCAACAAGCGCTATTTTTTAATGCCCCTAGCTAGGCATAATGCATAGATTCTTACGTGATTTCATCTTTGTGGATAGATTCATAGGTTGCCCTCATGCTAGATTCATATGGTAATATAATCTTAGTTCTAGGGAAGTGTTCGATACCCTTTCTTAGTAGAAATTGAAACTTAATGTTCCCTTCTTCCATATCAATCACGACACCTATAGTTCATAAAAATGGTCTACCAAGAATAATTGGACAAGATGGATTGCAATCAATGTCAAGAACAATAAAGTCTATGGGAACATAATTTCTATTTGTAAGAATAAGACATCATTAATTCTTCCCAAAGGATTTTTAATAGTAGAATCCGCCAAGTGAAAATTAAGAGAACATTCTTCCAAATTAGTAAGACCAAGCACATCACATAGAGATTTCGAAATTGTAGAAACACTAGCACCCAAATCACACAAAGCATAGCATTCGTAATCTTTTATCTTGATTTTAATGATAGGTTCCCATTCATCATATATTTTTCTAGGAATTGAAATATCTAATTCTAGTTTTTCTTCCAAAGATTTCATTACCGCTTCGGCAATATGTTCAGTAAAAGCTTTGTTTTGTTCATATGCATTGGGTGAATTGATCATAGATTGCAACAAAGAAATACACTCAATCAAAGAGCAACTATCGTAATTAAAGTCATTGTAATCCAAAGGAGTGGCCACATCACTAGTTAAAGTTTTTACCTCTTCTAACCTACTTTTTTCAACAAGATTTTCACCCTCCAAATCATGGGACTCTAGCTAAAGTTGACTCTTCTTCAGTTCCCTCATCGTCAATTTTAATTTTACTAAACAAGGAATCAATAGGAGAAACACCAATCATTTTAATCTCTTTGTCATTGTTGTTTTCTAGCGATTCTGACTTGGCTGCCATTTGATTTACCAACGTAGCTTGTGCATCAGATATTTTTCCTAACAAATATTCAGTGCGTGCATACGAAGATTGGATATTAGCAACCTATTTGCTGACATGGTCAAATTGCTTTCTCATAGACTCAAGCAAAATAGAGTGTTCTTTAAGTTAATCAGGAAAAAAATTATTTTGCTCAAATTGCTAGTCATGTATTCTTTGGTATTTTTCTCAATATCAAGCAAGATGTTAGGATATGGAACATCATAATACTTCCTTTTAGACACAATTGCCATTCAAACAAAACACAAAAGAACAATAGATCTGACACAAAAAGGGCAAACAGAAAGAAGGAAAATAAAACGGCAAATATTTTTGTGTTTTTGTAAAAACGTATTAGAAGTGGGGAGATGAAAATGAGAGGAAAATGGCAAATAATGTAATTGCAAGGAGATGAGAGTTTATGTTTGGGAACTTGATAGATCTTGACTTGATCCTCCCCAGCAACGACGTCATAAATTCTTCTTGCTACTTGTGACTTCGTCAGTAAATTCGCCGATGAGGAGGGGATGATGCAGCACAACGGCGGTAAGAATTTCCCTCAGTTATGAAAACAAGGTTACAAATCCATTAGGAGAACCAAAAAATCTATGTAAACAGCACCTGCACACAAACAACAAATCCTCGCAACCCGACGTGTAGAGGGGTTGTCAATCCCTCTTTGAGTAAGGTAGTATGATAAAAAGATAGATTGATAGATGCAAATAAAATAAAAGTAAATAAAACGCAACAAGTATTTTTTGGTTTTTTGATAATATAGATCTAAAATAAAAGAAGCAAATAAATTGGAAACGTAAATAGCAATATAGATCTGGAAGTATATGATGAGAAATAGACCCAGGGCCGTAGGTTTCACTAGTGGCTTCTCACGAGAAAATAGCATACGGTGGGTAAATGATAACCCACAAGTATAGGGGATCACAACAATTTTTGAGGGTAGAGTATTCAACCCAAATTTATAAATTCGACACGAGGGGAGCCAAAGAATATTTGTAAGTATTAGCAGCTGAGTTGTCAATTCAACCACACCAGGAGATTAATTATCTGCAACAAAGTGATCAGTAGCAGAGTAGTATGATAGTTTTGATAGTAGTGGTAGCAGCAATAGTAACGGTAACAGTGATAGCAATAGTTTTGTAGCAAGTGCAGCGATAACGATAGTAGTAGTAACTTAGGAAGAACAATATAGGATAAATTTGTAGGCATTGGATCGGTAAATTGTTGGATGATATTCATCATGTGACAGTCATAACCTAGAGCGATACGGTACTAGCTCCAGTTCACAAATATAATGTAGGCATTTATTCCGTAAATAGTCATACGTGCTTATGGAAAGAACTTGCATGGAATCTTTTGTCCTACCCTCCCGTGGCAGCGGGGTCCATATAGGAAACTAAGGGATATCAAGGCCTTCTTTTAATACAGAACCAGAACAAAGCATTAACACACGGTGAATACATGAACTCCTTAAAATACGGTCATCACCGGGAGTGGTCCCGGCTATTGACACTTCGGGGTTGTCGGATCATAACACGTAGTAGGTAACTATAACTTGCAAGATCGGATCTAGAACATGAATATAATGGTGATAACATAAACGGTTCAGATCTGAAATCAAGGCACCCGGGCCCAAAGTGACAAGCATTAAGCATGGCAAAGTCATAGCAACATCAATCTCAAAACATAGTGGATAGTAGGGATCGGTCCTAACAAAACTAACTAGATTACATGATGAATCTCATCCAACTCCTCACCGACCAGCGAGCCTACGAAGGAATTACTCACGCCCGATGGGGAGCATCATGGAATTAGTGATGAAGAAGGGTTGGCGATGATGAAGAACTAAGATTCCCCTCCCTGGAGCCCCAAACAGAATCCAGATCTGGCCCCCCGATGAATAACATGAGGTGGTTGCGGCTCCGTCTCGTGGATCGCGATAATTCTTTCTCCCTGGTTTTTTTCTTTGTAAATGTGAATATATAGTATCAGGGTTGACGTCTGCGAGGCCACCAGGTGGGGACAACCCACCTGGGCGCGCCAGGAGGGGGGGCACCCTGGTGGGTTATGCCCACCCAAGTTAACCTAGTCGAATTTGAGACATTGTTATACTAGACTTAATTTGTGTGCGATGTATGGAATATTTGGGCTATTTTCTATCCAAAACCGAACAATGATGAATATGAGCCGATTTGCATGAATTTTGTCCGATTAGTTCAGACGCAGGTTGAAATGTATGCACGCATAATTAGATGACGGCCTCTTACATCTGTGAGTGGACTACTACCCTGTCCACGGACGGATACGGGAGGAACCGTTGGAGTTGCCCTTAGAGCAACTACAACCGGCCGACCCAAATGGACACACGTTTCGTCCACTTTTCGTCTATTTCGGTCGGCCATGCGGACATGCGTGTCCGCCGATTTTCAATTTGGGTCAGCCGGTGCGCCCAACGGCGGATAGACACATTTCCTAACATGTCTGTCGTGACATTTCATCGAACACCTGATGGGTGAGTCCTTCCAAGAACTGCCTCCATGCCACGCGTCCCGTGCCCATGCCCGCTCGTGGTCCGCGTCGCGCGCTCATGCCCGCCCCTGCACCATGCTGCGCGCTCGCGCCCCCCGTGCTCCGCCCCTGCTTTGTGCCCCGCACTCGTGCCCGCGCATGTTCCGCCACTGCTCCTCGATGCGCGTCGCACGCTCGCGCCCTCGCGTGGTCCGCCCTTGCTCCGCGCCTCGCGTCACGGTCCACGCTCGCGCCCGCACGTGCTTCGTGCCTGCTCCACGCTACTCATGCTTCGCGCGTCGCGTCATGCCCTCATGCCCGCACACACGTGCTCCGCGTCCGCGCGTGCTCCGTGCGCCGCGTCACGCGCTCACGCCTGCCCGCGCATGCTCCGCCCGTGCTCCACGCGCCATGTCACGCGTTCATGCCCGCCCGCCCGCGGCCCGCCCCGCACCTCCAGGCCACGCGCTCGCGCCGCTGTACCTTCTGGCAATGCTCGCGCGGCCACACCGTGCTCCCGCGGCCACACCTCCTGGCTCGCGCCGCTGGACCATCTGTGCGATGTGCACCTGCAGCAGTGTCGCCGTCTCGCGGGCGCCGAAGCCGCGACCGTTCGCGACGGCCTTGGGCTCCAGGCAATTGGCCGGCCGCGGCATCTTACGAGAGTAGTCGAAGGCAGGTGGCCGGCGGCGGCTCGGTGGCATCTTGCGGGAGTCGTCGGAGCCTTGGCCGGCGTCGGGTTGGTGGCAGGAGAAGGAGGAGGAGAGAAGTGGGGTTGAAGGTTGTGGGCCAGCGAATAAAATAAGAGGGAGAAAGAGATGGTGGGTGACAGGTGAGTCAGGCCCGGACACAGAGGAAGGATGCGGACACAGAAAATATCCACTTTGTGTCCACGTCCGATCCAAACATGTCCCAAATTTGGGAGGAAGATGAGCCCGAGTGAATACAAAACGGATAAAAAAAATGAGTTCGTGCGTTAGGTGATGTATTTTGTTGGTGCGGACCCAAATGTACGCAAGCGGACGATTTAGGTTGTTGGGCTGGAGTTGCTCTTACACGTGATGGACTGAGGCTGAGCTCTAGTCGCGTCCTATAAAGGAAAGGCTGGCATTCCTAATTTTGTGGAGCAGACGATTCCACAGTTCCACACTGTTTCGAAAAGAAAAAAAGTTGAGCGGGGACGGGCGAAAAGATGGGTTTTCCGCGGGACAGCATTGCTGTGGTGGTGCCCCTGGCCGGCGTGCTGTACGTGCGCTTGGCGTCGTCGGTCCTCGGCCCTGGCCTCGGCCGCATTGTCGCCCTGCTCCCGGTGCTCACGTTCCTTGCGGCCGTCCCGCTTGCCTTCTCCTCTACCATCCTCCGGGGCACCGCAGCTCTGTTCCTCGCATGGCTCTGTTTGTTTAAGGTGGCCCTCCTCGCCGTCGGCAGCAGGCCGCTCGACCCCGCCCTCCCCGTGATCCCGTTCGTATTCACGGCCTCGCTCCCCGTGATGCCCCGTCGCAGCTGCTCCGGTGCCAAAGCCAACCCAGGGTCAGGGCACGTCGTCTCTTGCGCGGCCAAGGTCGCCGCCTTAGCTGCCATCCTCCAACTCAACCAGTTCAGGAACCGGGTGCATCTCCACGCGCGCCTCGCTCTGTACGGCATCGAGCTCTACTGCTTATTCGACCTGCTCCTCGCCTGCCTTGCGGCCATCGGCGGCGCGATCGGCATGGACATGGAACGACCGTTTGACTGTCCGATCCTGGCGTCGTCGCTGAGCGACTTCTGGGGCCGGCGGTGGAACCTCGTCATGTCCGGCATCCTCCGGGCGTCGGTCTATGACCCCGTGCAGGCACGGGTAGGGAAACCTGCTGGGATCATGGCTACCTTCCTCGTGTCCGGACTGATGCACGAGGCCATGATGTGCTATATCACCCTGCGGCGGCCAACCGGTGCGATGCTCGCCTTCTTCGTGCTACACGGCGCGGCCCGCGTGGCGGAGGACTGGTGCTCGGCAAGAGGGTTGCGGCCACGCCCGCGAGCAGTGAGAACGCTGCTTGTGTGGGTGTCCTTAGTGAGCACGGCGTTCTGGCTAATCTTGCCGCTGGTTTCCATGAGCGGAGCCGAGGAGAAGTTACTTGAGGAGAGGGCGGCAGTGACGGCCTTCTTCCAGGACGCCGGCAGATATCTTCTCCCGTACCGGTGATCTAGTTTATCTGGTCCATGTGAAACTCGAAAGAGGGAGCTTGTTTCAGGTCGAGATTGATGGCTGAGAGTTGTGGTATGTCGTTCAAAACCATTGTCGAATTCTATGTATTTCATTAATGCAATACTTCATATGACCGATCTCGAGCAGAATCATTTACTCTAGCTTCACCAGATCGTTGATGAGCTCTCAGCCCAGTGATCAGGGGGCAGTCGCTGCATCCGAGCCAGTGCTGGTTCGAACCTCAGTTCTTAGAGCATCTCTAAGAGATCCTGTATAAGTTGACAAAACGTATATAAGGTGCACTATAAACCGTTTTTTCGATGCGAAATTGCCCCAGGCAGATCAGACAACGTAAATAAAATTGTATCCCCGCTACAGCCCATTTTATTTCCTTTTTCTTCCCGTCCCGGCAGAGCCCGTCTCCGGCCATGGCGTGCCTCGCACCGGCGCCGCCCGTTCCCGGCCACGCGTGCAGTGGAGGTGCCCCGCGTCGCCCGCCCCGACCACGCGTTCCCTCGCGTGCCTGCCCGTCTGAAGGAACATGCGGTGCCCCATGTTTGGTTTTGGTAATGGATGACAATCTTTATGGACTAATGATTGCCTTGAGTTATTTGAAGGATTTGTCCATAGGCTTTTCTTGAAATTCACTTGGGGCCAGTTCTTTTGGGCAATTCTCTCACAATTGACCCCCTCCCCAGCTTCTCCCGGAATTGTCACTCCATCTTTTTTACAATTCCTAGCTAGTTAAGGTCTAATTAGCTAGGAATTGTAAAAACTATCAAGTGGCAATTCTGAGAAAAGCTGGGGAGGAGGTCAAATCTGGGAGAATTGTCTAAAAAAACTGGCCCTTCTTGGTTTAAAGGAGAGTATGTGATGACCAAGATGCTATTCAAGGATTTATCTAAAAATTGGTCATGTGAGAGATTGATCAAGACTAAGATAAAGAGTGAATCAAGTTGATCAACACACAAAGCATGGATGATGTACCAAGGGGGGTCAAGTGATCCCATGGCATGGTAAGGATTGTCCATTACACCTTGTGCACTAACCCATGGTCTACGTGGTGTACTTTGAGGGGTTAGATTGAGGTGTGCAGGTTCAAGTGGACCATCACTAAGAGATCACGTCCTTGAAGCTTGCCGTCCATTGTGGTGACAATAGACTCATGAAGATGTGGCGAAAAGTGTCTCGCGCATAGTGGAGTATGAGGGAGCAATCAACTAGTCTTCACCGAGTCAACACAATTAAGAAATGTGGTTCAACTTGAGGAAGTCAAGATCGTCATCATCTAACTCAAGTGGACTATGTGCAAGGCAAATGTTTGCCCTTGATATGTTCTTTATTTTACAGGCCTCATGGTAGTTGTTGGGAGACCGGGTTATAGGTGATGGAATATGCCCTAGAGGCAATAATAAAATGGTTATTATTATATTTCCTTAATCAAGATAAATGTTTATTATTCATGCTAGAATTGTATTGACCAAAAAGTTAAATACATGTGTGAATACATAAACAAATCCGTGTCCCCAATGAGCCTCTACTAGACTAGCTCGTTGATCGAAGATGGTTAAGGTTTCCTAACCATAGACAAGAGTTGTCATTTGATAACGGGATTACATCATTAGAATAATGATGTGATGGACAAGACCCGGCCGTTAGCATATCATATGATCGTTCAGTTTATTGCTACTGCTTTCTTAATGTCAAATACACGTTTCTTCGACCATGAGATCATGCAACTCCCGGATACCGGAGGAATACCTTGTCTGCTATCAAACGTCAGAACATAATTGGGTGATCATAAAGATGCTCTATAGGTATCTCCAAATATGTCTGTTGGGTTGGCATGGATCGATACTGGGATTTGTCACTCCGTGTGACGGAGAGGTATCTCTGGACCCTCTCCGTAATACACATCACAAGAAGATTGCAGGCAAAGTGACTAAGCAGTTAGTTGCAAGATGATATATTACGGAACGAGTAAAGAGACTTGCCGGTAATGAGATTGAACTAGGTATAGAGATACCGACGATCAAATCTCAGGGAAGTAACATACTGATACACAAAGGGAATTACGTATGTTGTCATAAAGGTTCAACCGATAAAATATCTTCATGGAATATGTAGGAATCAATATGGACATTCATGTCCCGCTATTGGTTATTTACCGAAGAGGTGTCTCGGTCATGACTACATAATTCCCAAACCCACAGGGTCACACGCTTAACGTTCGTTGACACTAGAGTAGTATTGGGATATTTGATGAGTGGTAACCAAATGTTGTTCGTAGTCCCGGATGAAATCCCGGATGAAATACCGGACATCACGAGGAGTCTCGGAATGGTCGAGAGTTAAAGATTTATATACGGGAAGTCATATGTTGGGTTCCGAAAAAAGGTGCAGCTTTTTTGGTATTGTACTGGGAAGCTTCCAGAAGGTTCCGGAGGATTCCAGAGGGGTCCGGAAGTCCACAAGTGGGTCCACCATGACACAAGGGCTAGCATGGGATGTGCGGAGGCGCCCTGACCTTATTGGTCTAGGCGCACCAAGTTATGAAAAGCCCATGTGGCTAGGGAAGGCAAAGAAGGAAGGAGTCCTATTAGGAATAGGATTGGACTTGGAGTCCAAGTCCTCTCCCCCTTAGCTGCGCCCTAGGGCTTGGAGGGGCTGTTTCCCGCACCCCCTCCACCTATATATAGAGGGGAGGGGCGCCCAAAGAGGACACACCAAGCCCTTGGCGCCCCTCTCTCTCCCGTTACTCCGTAGTTCCACCGCCTCATCCCAGCAACGCTTAGCGAAGCGCTGTTGGTGCTCCATCACCACCATCACCACCACGCTGTCATGTTGGTTGTGATCCCATCTACTTCTCCTCGCCCGCTTGTTGGATCAAGAATAAGGAGACGTCATCGAGCCGCACGTGTGCTAAACTCGTAGGTGCCGTCCATTCGGCACTAGATCGGTTGGATCGTGATCGGATAGCGAAGAGTATGACTACATCTACCGCATGATAAACGCTTCCGCTTAGCGATATTCAAGGGTATGAAGATGATTTCCCCCCTCTTGTAGCTACGCATATCCAAGGATAGATCTTGCGTGTGCGTAGGAATTTTTTTGTTTTCCATGCAACATTCCAACAATAGGATCGATTGTCGTACTATCAAGGGGGGCTCTCAAGTGAGTAGCTTGATCGTATCGATTCGTAGAGAGCTCAAACCATTGCATGCTTGCATTATCTTTATTGGTTCTGGTTTCTTTTTTCTCCTTGTGAGATTTGGAGCTTATGGTCATCTTCATGACAAGCTCGAGTTCATCGAAATGGAGTTCACTTATGCATCTTCTATGATGTTTTTGACGTTGGAGGTTATGTCGGTTCTTCTCTGTTGCAGGTTCACTCCTCTATATCTTCGGCATACCTCCCCTGCCTCTTCTTACTATAACCGGTTCTTCGTTGTTGGATATTATTTGTCGTCATCTATCCAACAAGTTTGAGTTTGCTCAATTCAGAGTTCATTGCAGAAGTGATGGCACTTCTGGTTTTCTTGTAGTCATCTGTTGCTGTGATTGTGAGCTGGAGGCCACAAGAGGTAGTACCACTCTGGCAAGCTGTAGTACCGCTTATAAGCGGTAGTACCGCTGCTCAGTGACACGGTTACTACCACTGCTTCTGGGAACTCGACTTTCATGTCGGGTTTGCGCGGAAGTGCTACGGTAGTGCCAAGTGGTAGTACCACGCGCTACTTCTGCCGCACTGCCGCTCCCTCCAGGTCTCGATGCACTCTCAGCGAAAGTGAAGAGGCAGTGGAGAGCATCACTACTTCCCATAAGCGGTAGTACCACTCAGGTGGGCGGTAGTACCGATGTAGTAGTTCTACTGCTTCTCCCCTATTCCTACTCTGCTTCTGAGTAACCCGAGCTGCAATACCAGCGGTAGTACTGCAGGGGCGAGAGGTAGTACAGCTCCGGCTGCACTACCACCTCGTGGTTTCATGCCATTGCACTGCTTTTGGGTTACTAGCGCCTGAGCGGTAGTACCGCTCTGTGGAGTGATAGCACCGCTCTGTGGGGGCTGAGAGCAAGGTAACGGTTGGATTGTTTCCCACCTATAAAAGGGGGTCATATTCCTCAATGCACCTTATCCTTCTAGCTCATGTTCTTCCCCCATTGTTGACCTTCTTCGAGCTTGCTATCTCTCAACCCCTCCAATGATTCTTGCTAGTTTTCGAGGGAAAGGAGAGAGGAGGTCTAGATCTACGTTTCCACCAATCACTTTCTCCTCTATGTGAGGGGAACCCTTTGGATCTACATTTTGGAGTTCTTCCTCTCATATTCCTCCATATCATTAGTTGTTGTGGTGGGATTTGGGAGAGTAGGACTTGGGCACTCCGTGTGCCCTTGCCATTGCATCTGGTGCACCGGTTTGAATTCTCCACGGTGATACGTGGAAGTGAAGTTGAGTAGCTTATTACTCTTGGGTGCTAGGTACCCTTGAGCTTGTTCCTCTTGGGTGCCTTGGTGCCCTAGATGGTTGGTGATGTTCGGAGCTCAATCATTGTGGTGTAGAGCTCCGGGCAAGCGTCAGGGTCTCCAATTAGGTTTTGGAGATCGCCCCGAGCAATTTGACGGGTTCCCATGACCGCCCCCAAGGGTTGCCGAAATGTACGAGTTCGATGACCGCACTCAAGGGTTGCCATTTGTACAGGTTCGGTGGTCGCCCTCAAGGGTCCCTTAGTGGAATCACGGCATCTTGCATTGTGCGAGTGCGTGAGGAGATTACGGTGGCCCTAGTGGCTTCTTGGGGAGCATTGTGCCCCCACACCGCTCAAAATGGAGATTAGCATTCGCAAGGGTGTGAACTTCGGGATGCATCGTCGTCTCCGCGTCCCTTTACTTATGCACTTTACTTTGTGATAGCCATATTGTTTCTTGTTATCTATCTTGCTATCACATATTTGTCTATCTTGCTTAGCATAAGTTGTTGGTACACATATTAAACGCTAGTTTTATCCCGGATTTGTTCAAGTCTAAACCGTAATTATTTTAAAGCACCTATTCACCCCCCTCTAGGCGACATCCACTATATTTGACCGTCCCCGATTGATCTCGGTATCGCCTTTCGGGCTTATGATCTTGGCAATGAGTACTACGGGTACAAAAGAGTGGCAAAGCCTAACTACGGAGCATGTGTGACACTCGGTCTATACGAGTTCAGGCCCCTCTCGACGGGGGTAATAGAACTATGTCTCATTCACGGACGCTTGTTTTCTCTTGGGGTATGTGGTTACACAAGATGTTGAAACCTTCCTCACGAGGAAGAGGGCGGCTTATATAGAGTATGCCGCATCCTTTTTAATCCCACGTTACAAGGGTGGTTTAACACTTATAACTATGGCAGTTACAAGTGTTAATAGCCACAACTACAACAGTTACATATAACAGTTGCCATGACTATGCTTAAAGTACGACTTAAGACTACTCGACCATTGCAGCTCTCGCGTCGCCCCTTTGCCTTCTTTGTCCAAGTGGTGGTGGCTGGGCCGACTGGAGGGAAGGCGTCCGAGTGCCGTCGGTGTGTTTGAGTGGACTTCTTGTCATACACATCTGAATGCGTTCATGGTCCAGAGACCTACCAATGATGGTGTGGGACCCCATGTGGGCCCATATGTCATGTCTTTGACCCTACCAGTAGTAGGTCACCCCATCATTAGACCCCGACTCGGTTGAGGTTTCACAAGACGGGTGATTGGAGTCGTTGGATTGGTTTGAGTGATTCAGGTCATTCGACATCCGATCTCAATCGACTATCCTTGAGTGAAACCACGACGGATGCCGGACTAGAGGTTTTCCAAGTGATCGAGCAATGATGATCGCTGGGCAAAATTTGGTGGCATTCATGTGTCTCTCGGGAGAGATTGACTTGGGGTCCGAGTGAGGACGTGCCATGAAAATCGAGTGACAATGCTGGCGTGTGGGCTGACTCTTCAGAGAGATGCCACTCCCTATCCCGGGGAACGTGACATGGCTTGAGACTGCGTCGGTTTTCCCCAAAGAGGAAGGGATGATGCAGCACATCGATAGTTAGTATTTCCCTTAGTTATGAAACCAAGGTTATCAAACCCGTAAGAGAACCACACAACACTATGTAAACGGTACATGCACACAAATAACAAATACTTGCAACCCGACGTGTAAGAGGGGTTGTCAATCCCTCCGGGTAAAATATTGGTAAAAAGTAGATGGATGAAAGCAAATGGAACAACGACAAATAAAATGCAGCGATGCATTTTTGGGTTTTTAATAATATAGATCTGAAAATAAAAGATGCAACTAACGAAAAAGGGAAATAGCAATGTAGATCTGAATGTATATGACAGGAAAATAGACCCGGGGGCCGTAGGTTTCACTAGTGGCTTCTCTCAAGAAATAGCACATGATGGGTAAACAAATTACTGTTGGGAAATTGGTAGAAAAGCCAATAATCATGATGATATCCAAGACAATGATCATGTATATAGGCATCACTTCCAAGATTAGTAGACCGCCTCCTGCCTGCACCTACTACTATTACTCCACACATCAACTGCTATCCGGCATGCATCTAGTGTATTAAGTTCATGAAGAAACAGAGTTATGTAATAAGAACGATGACATGGTGTAGACAAGATCTATTCATGTAGGAATAGACCCCGTATTTTTATCCTTAATGGCAATGATACATGCGTGCCTTGCTACCCCTTCTATCACTGGGAAAGGACACCGCAAGATCGAACCCATCACAAAGCACCTCTTCCCATTGCAAGGTAAATAGATCAAATTGGCTTAATAACACCCGAATATCGGAGAAGAAATACGAGGCTATAATAATCAAGTATGGATATTAAGGCAAAAGAAATTTGATCATAAACTCACAATTCATCGGATCCCAAATAACACACATCAAAAATCATTACATCAAATAATTCTCCAAGAGACCATTGTATTGAGAATCAAAAATAGAGAAGAAGCCATCTAGATACTGCCTACGGACCCGTAGGTCTATGGTGAACTAATCACGCATCATTGGAGAAACACCAATGAGGATGATGAACCCCTCCGTGATCGTGTTCCCCTCCGGCGGAGTGCCGGAGAAGGGCTATAGGTTGGATCTTGTGGTAGCTGGAACAAAATTTCGTCGACTCCCCTAAGGTTTCTAGAATATTTGGGTATTTATAGAGCTGAGAGGCAGTGCGGGAGGTCATCGTGGTGGGTTGAGGTCCTCACGGACCACCCCATCAGGGCGCGCCTGGGCTCTTGGCTGCGCCCTGGTGGGTTTTGGTCCTCATGGGCCACCCCCTGGTTGCTTCTTTGGCCCATTGGATGTCCTCTGTTCCAGAAAAAAACACCAAAAAATTTCGCTGCATTTGGACTCCGTTTGATAGGGATTTTCTGCGAAGTAAAAAACAAAGAAAAACAACAACTAGCACTTCACACTATGTCAATACGTTAGTCCCAAAAATGATATGAAGTTGCTATAAAATAATTGTAAAACATCGAAGATTGATAATTTAAAAACATGGAAGAAGCAAAAATTATAGATACGTTGGAGACGTATCAGAACGCCAGTGCATGACATCTCCGAGTCCAAATTTATGAGGTCAGCGCCTTGGAGCCTAGTGAAAGGGCCAAGTTAACCTGCAGAGGGGAGTCAAGCTCATCCAATCGTGATCCTGAAGATGACTTCAGTCAGGTATTTTACGTGTTCGAGTGCATGGGGACCCGAGGAGGGTGGTGAGTCGGACTGACTGGTGTCCTTTAGGAAAGGAGCAGTGGGCAATCAATCGGGTTGATTTGCTATGGAAATTTCGGGATTCGAAATAGAGCATGCACGCGCAGAAGTGTTAACATCGTGGCTTAGTGGGGAAGTGGGGCATGACGCCTCTGTTTTCGCCCCACAAATCCACCATGTGCCACAGTTATCCTGTACGCGCGGCCGTCGTAGGCGCCGTCGATCCATGGGTCTGTTGCTGAGTATACGCGGTGAGATTTTCACCCGTGGCATAAAAGATTTGTTGATCTATGGTAAATGCAGACTCCCTTTCTCCCCTCAAACACTTCTCTCTCCATCTCCTCGGCCCAGCATTTATCGCGGGCGCGAGCTCGTGTCTATTGGCGAAGGACTCTACCGCCAAGCTGGAGCAGGCCGGGGAGGCCACATCGTTAAGTGTCGGCCATCCGGTCGATTGTGCTGCAGGGGATTGGATCCCCTCGCGCATCTCAGTGAAGTGGCTGGAGGACCTTGCTGCACAGGAACTCATCCTAGCGGACGGGTGGAGACGTCTGAGGGTAGGCGAGGTCGAGCCGACGCCGTAGGAGGACGAGCGCGTCCTTTTGGTCACCCACTTCGAGCGAGGTTTTTCAATGCCTCCTCACCCTTTATGTCGTGCTTTCTTGGACTAATTTGTAGCGCAGCTGCACCACCTTCCTCCGAACGCCATCGTCTACTTTCTGCCTTCGTCTCTCTCTCTCTCTCTCTCTCTCTGTGTGTGTGTGTGTGTGTGCGTGTGTGTGACAATTTCATCGGTTGTTGCTCGCACCAGGGCTTCTTCAAGCACATTTCAAAAATAGTATTTTCTGTCTGTTTTATGATTTATCCTTGCAATAAAAAATACCCCGAAAATAGAAGTTCTCCAAATGTCCCGAAAATGAAATATGATTTTTTGTAGAATATTTAAGAATATCTAGCACTGAGAACACACCAGGGGGAGCCACCACCTGGCCACGAGGGTACATGGTGCGCCCACCCCCTGGGCATCCCCCCTACCTCGTGGGCCCTACGTGGCCCCCTCCTCTTATTGTAGCACCCACACACTTCATCTTCCTCAAGAAAAAAATCCTCCCATAGCTCAAACCCATGTTCTAGCTCATCTTGCTGCCATTTTCGATCTCCTTGCTCAAAGCTCCATTCACAAAACTGTTTGGGGAGATTGTTCTTCGGTATGTGACTCCTCCAATGGTCCAATTAGTTTTTGTTCTAGTGCTTTATTCATTGCAAATTTTTGCTGCTTAGGTGACCCTATTCTTGAGCTTGCATGTCAAATTTATGTGGTCCCAAGTAGCTCTAATGCATGATATAGTCTCTAGGCACTTGTGGGAGTAGTTGCTATCAATCTTGTTGAGTTTGGTTCACTTTTATTTTGAGTTACTAAAAAATTCAGAAATTTTCCAGAGAAAAATGCATAGGAAAATTTACCAAGGTGGTTCCTCAAGGAAGCAAGTACCAAGGCTCGCGATACGTGAGCAGATGATGAACCATCGAGGGAAGCTCAAGTGTGGCCTTGTCAATGGCCGTCGGAGGAGTTTATGGTCCAGGCAGGCATTAAGGATGAATTTGACACGTATATGCGCAATGCTGATCTTGAGGACTTCGTGTCAGATAAGTGCCCACAGTACCACTACCTAACTGATTCCTTTGTGAGAAGATTTAAATTTACATCCTCACGCAATTCTCACACCGTCTTACTTGATCTTTATGATAAATCTTATACCATGGACTCAGAAGATTTTAATGTTGCTTGTAAGCTCCTGGAGTGGGGTAATATTAGTGAACCTCGCAAATCTGAATATAAAGACTTTCTTGCTAGTATCACTGTGGGGGGATCTAGAGAAATCACACAAGCTACCATAGGGAGCACTCATTTCCCTTCCATACATTATTTTCGCTCTCTTCGTTGGTAGATGCATTAACGGTAAAGATGAGGCTTGCCACATGTGCATTCCGGATCTTTGTGTCCTCAAGAGTGCAGTATTAGGTGATAAACAATATAACTTGGGGGCTATTGTTGCACGAAGGTTGCATCTTAATGGTTTAAGTGGATATTTGTTTGGTGGAATCTATGCAACTCGTGTAGCTAATTATCTTCGTGTACCCATACATGAAAATGATATGAAGTTGTCTCTTGCTTATCCAGATTATAACACTATGGTTCGCCATCAGTTTGTTGAGAGGAATGAACAATTCCTCCAGTACCGACTAATCTTTGACAGACGGCGCACTGTCCATATTGCTCTCCCTGCTCCTACTTTCTTTGACTTTTAGGAAAAAAGGAGACATGTTATAACCAGGGAGGAGGCGAATGAGTATGAGGAGAGGACGGAGGTGGCTCGTCTCCAAGCTGCAGCTCATCAGGCAATAGCTGCTGCATCACAATACAACCCCAACTATGACTTTGGATATCCGTCAGGCCAGCAATGGCCATAGACCAACTTAGACCAAAAGCCTAAGCTTGGGGGAGTACGTATTTCTCACCAACATTACATTCATGTTCACACACTCATCCCAGTTGTCGGTGCTCATATTTTTTCATTGTACTATCCATGCTAGTTTATTTTCTTTTCTAAGTCTTTTTCTTGTGTGTCTGAAAAACCTTAAGAAAAACCAAAAAAAAAATAGTTGTAGCTTTTAGCTAGTTTAATTTCCATGCCTGTAGTAGTAGTAGTAATTAAAAGAAAACCCAAAAAGATTTCTCGTTCTTCTTTTGCTATTGGGAGAGCTTTCCCGTGTAGATAGTTTAATTTTTTTCTTTGGAGGTCAAGAGGAGAAGACCATGATGAAAACGTTGAGTGGCTGTCATATGCATTATTGTTGATTTAACCAAGAGCCATATTACCTTGTCTTCTCCCTTGTATTAAATGCTTGCAGATTCCAGCTTAGTCTAATGCACGTGCACTATTATTATTATCCACACCATTCGGTCGTGCGAGTGAAATGCAATAATGACGATATATGATGGACTGATTGAGATGAGAGAAGCTGGTATGAACTCGACCTATCTTGTTTATGTAAATATGACTAGTTCATCGTTCCTGATTCAACCTATTATGAATGAAACATTCTTGGAATGACAACTAGAGATTATAGTTGCTCATGCCATGCTTAATTAGCTAGGAGTTTACAATGGTTTACCTCGCGTGCTGACATGCTATTAAAATGGATGTGATGTGGTATGATAGGTGGTATCCTCCTTTGAGCAATTCGAGTGATTTGACTTGGCACATGTTCACGCATGTAGTTGAAACAAAATCAACATAGCCTTCGCGATATTTATGTTCATGGTGATCTATATCCTACTCATGCTTGCACTCATTGTTGATTAATCTTGATGCATGTTCATGACTGTTGTCGCTCTCTAGTTGGTCACTTCCCAGTCTCTTTCTAGCCTTTACTTGTACTAAGCGGGAATACTGCTTGTGCATCCACTTCCATAAACCCCAAAGTTATTCCTTATGAGTCCACCATACCTTCCTATATGCGGTATTTACCTACCGTTCCAAGTAAATTTGTATGTGCCAAACTCTAAACCTTCAAATGAAATTCTGTTTTGTATGCTCGAATAGCTCATGTATGAACTAGGGCTATCTATATCTTCCATGCTAGGTGGGTTATTCTCACGATGAGTGGACTCTGATACGTCCATTTTGCATCATGCTTATATATTGATATTTATTGCATTATGGACTGTTATTGCACGTTATGTCACAATACTTATGCCTTTTCTCTCTTATTTTAAAAGGTTTACATGAAGAGGGAGAATGTCGGCAGCTGGAATTCTGGGCGTGAAAAGAAGCAAATTCTGGAAACCTATTTTGCACAACTCAAAAAGGCCCGAAACTTCACAGGACACCGTTTCAGAAAATGTAAAAAATATCTGGCGAAAGAAGATCACCAGGGGGGCCACCACCTGTCCACGAGGGTGGGGGGGTGCGCCCTCCCTTACAGGGCGTGCCCCCTGCCTCGTGGGCCTCCCAATGGCCCCCCGATGCCCTTCTTCTCCTATATGAGGTATTTTGACCTAGAAAAAAATCATAAGGAGGCTTTCGGGACCAGACACCACCGTCTCGAGGCGGAACCTTGGCGGAAACAAATCTAGGGCTCCGGCAGAGCTGTTCTGCCGGGAATACTTCCCTCGGGGGGGGGGGGGGAATCGTCATCGCCGTCATCACCAACAACTTTCCCATCTTGGGGAGAGTTATCTTCATCAACATCTTCACCAGCACCATCTCCTCTCAAACCCTAGTTCATCTCTTGTATCCAATCTTTGCACCCAAACCTGAGATTGGTACCTGTGGGTTGCTAGTAGTGTTGATTACTCCTTGTAGTTGATGCTAGTTGCTTTATTTGTGGAAGATCATATGTTCAGATCCATTATGCATATTAATACCCCTCTGATCATGAACAATATTATGTCTTGTGAGTAGTTACTTTTGTTCCTGAGGACATGGGAGAAGTCTTGCTACTAGTAGTCATGTGAATTTGGTATTCGTTCGATATTTTGATGAGATGTATGTTGTCTCTCCTCTAGTGGTGTGTGAACGTCGAATACATGACACTTCACCATTATTTGGGCCTAGAGGAAGGCATTGGGAAGTAATAAGTAGATGATGGGTTGCTAGAGTTACAGAAGCTTAAACCCTAGTTTATGCGTTGCTCCGTAAGGGGCTGATTTGGATCCACTTGTTTCATGCTATGGTTAGGTTTACCTTAATACTTCTTTTGTAGTTGCGGATGCTTGCATTAGATGTTAATAATAAGTGGGAGGCTTGTCCAAGTAAGGACAGCAACCAAGCACCGGTCCACCCACATACCAAATTATCAAGGTACCGAACGCGAATCAGATGATCGTGATGAAAACTAGCTTGACGATAATCCCCATGTGTCCTCGGGAGCGCTTTCCATCATATAAGAGTTTGTTTAGGCTTGTACTTTGTTACAAAAAGGATTGGGCCACCTTGCTGCATGTTATTTACTTTTATCATTTGTCACTTGCTACCAATTACCTTATCACAAAACTATCTGTCATCTATAATTTTAGTGCTTGCAGAAAATACCTTACTGAAAACTGCCTATCATTTCCTTCTGCTCCTCATTGGGTTCGACACTCTTACTTATCGAAAGGACTACGATAGATCCCCTGCACTTGTGGGTCATCAAGACTCCTTTCTGGTGCCGTTCTCGGGGAGTGAAGCGCCTTTGGTAAGGAAAAATTTGTAGAGTGTGCTGAAATTTATTGTCACTTGTTACTATGGCTCATAATCCTTTGAGGGGCATGTTCGGGGTATCTTCACCCCGACCAGAAGAGCAAAGAGTTTCTCCTCAACCTACTGCACCTACTGAAAATGTTTGCTTTGAAATTCCTTCGGGTATGATAGAGAAACTGCTAGATAATCCCTTTACAGGAGACGGAACACTGCATCCTGATTTACACCTAATCTATGTGGATGAAGTTTGTGGATTATTTAAGCTTGTAGGTATGCCCGAGGATGTTATCAATAAGAAGGTCTTCCCTTTATATTTTAAGGGGGATGCATTGACATGGTTTAGGCTATGTGATGATATTGGATCATGGAACTATAATCGTGTGAAGTTGAAATTTCATCAAAAGTTCTACCCTATGCACCAGGTTCATCGTGATCGTAATTATATATATAATTTTTGGCCTCGCGGAGGAGAAAGCATCGCTCAAGCTTGGGGGAGGCTTAAGTCAATGTTATATTCATGCCCCAATCATGAACTCTCAAGAGAAACAATCATTCAAAATTTTTATGCTCAGCTTTCTCTCTATAATCGATCCATGCTCGGTACTTCTTGTTCTCGCTCTTCTATGATGAAGACTATTGAATTCAAATGGGATTTATTGGAAACAATTAAACGCAACTCTGAAGATTGGGATCTCGACGAAGGTAAGGAGTCAGGTATGACCCCTAAGTTTGATTGTGTTAAAGCTTTTATGGATACCGATGTTTTCCGTGAGTTTAGCACTAAATATGGACTTGACTATGAGATAGCAGCTTCTTTCTGTGAATCATTCGCTACTCATGTTGATCTTCCCAAGGAGAAGTGGTTTAAATACCATCCCCCCGTTGAAGTAAAAGTAGTTGAACCTGTTAAAGATGAAGAAAAGACTATCACTTATAATGTTGATCCTGTTGTTCTTACTTCTTATATTGAGAAACCACCTTTCCCTGTTAGAATAAAGGATCATGCTAAAGCTTAAACTGTAGTTCATAAGAGTAATACTAGAACACCTACACCCTCTGAGCAAATTAAAGTTGAACCTAGTGTTGCTATGGTTAAAGATCTCTTGGTAGAAGATTTAGATGGACATGTTATTTACCTCCAAGAGGAATCTACTAGAATAGACAAACCCGATGCTAGGAATAAACATAGACCTGTTATAGGCTTGCCTGTTATCTCTGTTAAAGTAGGAGATCATTGCTATCATGGTTTATGTGACGTAGGTGCTAGTGCAAGTATAATCCCTCATACCTTACATCAAGAAATTATGCATGACATTGCACCTGTTGAGTTGGAAGGGATTGATGTTACTATTAAGCTTGCTAATAGAGATACTATTTCACCAGTTGGGATTGTTGGAGATGTTGAGGTCTTGTGTGGGAAGGTTAAATACCCTACTGATTTTCCTATTCTTAGTTCCCCACAAGATGACTTTTGCCCCATTATATTTGGTAGACCCTTCTTGAATACTGTGAATGCTAAGATAGACTGCATGAAAGATATTGTCACTGTTGATTTAGGGGATATGTCTCATGATTTTAACTTTGCTAAATTCCGTAGACAACCCCTTGATAAAGAATTACCTAGTAAGGATGAAATTATTGGTCTTGCTTCTATTGTTGTGCCTCCTAATGATCCTTTAGATCAATATTTTCTAGATCATGAAAATGATATGCACATGAATGAGAGAAGGGAAATAGATGAAATATTCTTTAATCAGGGACCCGTATTGAAAAATAACTTGCCTGTTGAAATCCTAGGGGATCCTCCTCCACCCAAGGGTGATCCCGTGTTTGAACTTAAACCTTTACCTGATAATCTTAAGTATGTTTATCTTGATGAAAAGAAGATATATCCTGTTATTATTAGTGCTAACCTTTCAGAGCAGGAAGAGGAAAAATTATTGAAAACTCTGAAGAAGAATTGTGCTGCTATTGGATATACTCTCGATGATCTTAAGGGCATTAGTCCCACCTTATGCCAACACAAGATAAAATTGGAAGAAAACGCTAAACCGGTTATTGATCATCAGCGATGGTTAAATCCTAAGATGAAAGAAGTGGTAAGGAAGGAAATACTAAAGCTTCTAGAGGCAGGTATTATCTATCCAGTTGCTGATAGCGAGTGGGTAAGTCCTGTCCATTGTGTCCCTAAGAAGGGAGGTATGACTGTTGTTCCTAATGATAAAGATGAATTGATCCCACAAAGAATTGTTACAGGTTATAGGATGGTAATTGATTTTCGCAAATTAAATAAAGCTACTAAGAAAGATCATTACCCCTTGCCTTTTATTGATCAAATTCTAGAAAGGTTATCCAAACATACTCACTTTTGCTTTCTAGATGGTTATTCTGGTTTCTGTCAAATACCTGTGTCAAAAGGGGATAAAAAAAGACCACTTTTACTTATCCTTTCGGTACCTTTGCTTATAGACGTATGCCTTTTGGTTTATGTAATGCACCTGCTACCTTTCAAAGATGCATGATGGCTATATTCTCTGATTTTTGTGAAAAGATTGTTGAGGTTTTCATGGATGATTTCCCCATTTACGGAACTTCTTTTGATGATTGCTTGAGCAACCTTGGTCGAGTTTTGCAGAGATGTGAAGACACTAACCTTGTCTTGAATTTGGAAAAGTGCCACTTTATGGTTAATGAAGGCATTGTCTTGGGACATAAAATTTCTACAAGAGGTATTGAAGTTGACAAGGCTAAAGTTGTGCGATTGAAAAGATGCCGTGCCCTAAGGACATCAAAGGTATACGAAGTTTCCTTGGTCATGCCGGGTTTTATAGGAGGTTCATAAAGGACTTCTCCAAAATCTCTAGGCCTCTGACTAATCTCTTACAAAAAGATATTCCTTTTGTCTTTGATGATGATTGTCTAGAAGCATTTGAAATACTTAAGAAAGCATTGATCTCTGCACCTATTGTCCAGCCTCCTGAATGGAATTTACCTTTTGAGATTATGTGTGATGCTAGTGACTATGGTGTAGGTGTTGTTCTAGGGCAAAGAGTTGATAAGAAATTGAATGTTATCCAATATGCTAGTAATACTCTAGATAGTGCCCAAAGAAATTATGCTACTACTGAGAAATAATTTTTAGCAGTTGTATTTGCTTGTGATAAGTATAGACCGTATATTGTTGATTCTAAAGTAACTATTCACACTGATCATGGTGCTATCAAATACCTTATGGAAAAGAAAGATGCTAAACCTAGACTTATTAGATGGGTTCTCTTGCTGCAAGAATTTGACTTGCATATTATTGATAGAAAGGGAGTTGAGAACCCCGTTGCAGATAACTTGTCTAGGCTAGAGAATATACTTGATGACCCATGGCCTATAGATGATAGCTTACCTGATGAACAATTAGCTGTCATCAATACTTCTCGTACTGCTCCATGGTATGCTGATTATGCTAATTACATTGTTGCTAAGTTTATACCTCCTAGCTTCACATACTAGCAAAAGAAAAAGTTCTTTTATGATGTAAGACATTACTTCTGGGATGACCCACATCTTTATAAAGAAGGAGTAGATGGTATCATTAGACGTTATGTACCTGAGCATGAACATGAACAGATCCTACGCAAGTGCCACTCCGAAGCTTATGGAGGGCACCATGCTGGAGATAGAACTGCACATAAGTTATTGCAATCTGGTTTTTATTGGCCTACTCTCTTCAAGGATGCCCATAAGTTTGTCTTATCTTGTGATGAATGTCAAAGAATTGGCAATATTAGTAGACGTCAAGAAATGCCTATGAATTATTCACTTGTTATTGAACCATTTGATGTTTGGGGCTTTGATTATATGGGAGCGTTTCCTTCCTCTAATGGGTATATAGATGTTCTAGTTGTTGTTGATTACGTTACTAAGTGGGTAGAAGCTATTCCAACTAGTAGTGCTGATCATAACACCTCTATTAAGATCTCTATTTGGTGTGTACAAGGAAAGAGGTTTACAGCCGACTAGACCGTATTCTTTGCAGAAGACATGTGGCAGCACAACAAAAAGGAAACGAATGGGAACATGACTTGATCCATGTTAACACTAGAGTTAAACGGTTGACTGGCATGCTTCAACAATACCAGCTTACAACCTATCATGTCAACACATGATCAGGTTGGCTCACCATCTACTTTCGAAGCTCACACGTAGCTTGTCTTGCATGTAATATAACACCCACAAAATGCTTATATAAACATGCCATGAGAAAAATTACTCAAACAAACATGCAAGGCACTCCTCATATAAAAGGTTCGAACATGCTTGCCTGGTTCGGAGTAGTCGGAGTCTAGCCCGGTGAAGTTCGCGGCTCGGACACCTCCTTCGGCATCTACGGATAAAATAAATCGGATACTAACATAAATACCGTGCGTGCTTAAAAAATTGTCCCAAATATTTTCAAATCAATATGATAAAAAACTAGATAGAAAAAAAAATGATAGAAAAAGAATCAACTCAAAAACATCTTTTGTTTAAAAGTTATTTAGGTTTTTGCCCAGGGACTTGTCTGTAATGAAACAGAAAGTTTCCAGGGGTTTGTTTATAAAAACAAAAAACGTTTCGGTAAGAAATACGCCAGCTCAAAAGAGGAAGCGTACTTTACCCGAAGGCGTTTTCCAGGAAAACGGTTCGAATAGAACAGAGAGGCTGACGAGGGGGTTCAAGCCGTCAGGTTCAAATATTCGAATAGGGAAAACAGAGAGCGCCGGTGCCCGAGAACCACGGTGGTCGCCGGCGCCGATCCACGGCGAGGTAGGGGGAGGGGATGGTACCTACGGACTCACGGTGCTCTTCCGCGTCTGTGGGTGGTGGAGTTGGACGTCGGCGAGCACCACGTCGACGGCAGCCTTCACCCCGGCGGACGGTGGTCGGGCAGTGGTGGATCTCGCCGGGGAGGAATGCAGAGGCCAAATGGAAGCGCGGGTTAGGTGTCTAGGTGCACTAGGAGGCTACTGGCACGACTAGGGAAGCGGAGGTGCTCTCACCAGAGATAGACTTGCCGGAGCCCGAAGCGGATCGGGGCGGTCGGAGCTGGGGAAGAAGGACTCCTCGAGGCCCTTCTAGTGGCTGGGCGTGGTGTGGTGAGATGTAGGAGAGGTGCAGGGTCGAAGGCGAGCTCGGGGCCGCTATTTATAGCCGGCCCGAGGCGATTGCCGCAAACGGGATAATATCGGCGGGTGATTATGGCGAGGCCGTGGCCGAACAGGCGGCTTAAGTGACTGGGCATCGACGTGATGGTTCACTGGTCCCATCCCGATGCTAAGCTTGGCAAGACTTGGGCGACACTTCACGTTCTCCACGGAACTGCTGCCCGTGCACATCGGCGGTAGAGAGCGCGCTCTGCGCCTCTCAGGCCACGGCGACGATGCTGCAGCGTGCACAGGGGAGGGGACGGCCACGCGGAGGCCTCTGGTGGTTTGGGCGGTGCCGAACAAAGCCGTTCTGCAGGGTTGGCCCCTGTTGGCCGCCAAGGGTGGCTCTGCCACTGCGGAAGGCTCCGGAGCTGGCGAGCCACGTCACCACCGACGCTTGCAACCGGCCAAGCAACCGTGCGACGCTCTGGATAAGGAGAGGAAGCAGTGAGCAAGGCGCTAGCGCGGGCACTGGCGAGATTGACGCGGCAGTCTGACGGAAACGACACTGTCGACTGAATCCCGACACTGAACACTTAACTTTACTGAATTTGAACAGTAACAGTGCATGCCAATTGTTCGATGAAATGATTCAGGCACTTGGAGAATTTTTCTTTAGCTGATCTTTAGTGAGGTGGTCTCTTGATGCATCTAGAGGCTGCCTGAATTTCCACAGATTTTTAGGAAGAGAAAAAGTATGAATTTCACAAAAATGGCAAATCTGGTCCAAACTTGCAGCAAGCAAATTTTGAAAATTTTGAACTATGGACCAGCAGATCTTGATGGATCTAGGTTGAGGGTACTAAGGACTAGTCAGGGGAGTTTGTTTGGAATCAAAACTCAAAGGGAAACCAGTAGTTCCTTTGTAAATCACTAAGGTCCAAAATAAAGGACAGAAAATGTTTTGAGTGAAAAATAATTTGAATAAAATCTAAAGGAGGTTTAAACCTACTAGAATTGATGATAGACTTGACTCAAAGTAGAAATGAGGGTTTTGGGAGAAAGTCTTTCAATAGGTGTCATGGCAAAAGAGAAATTTGAATGGGAGAGAGAAAGCCCATGGTTTTATAGGAATGCTTTTTAGTAAAAAGAAATAGTCAAAACCTTTCAAAATTATTTGTGTTGAGCCAACACAAGGTGAAACTCTCAAGACCAAAGATCAAGGTTGAGAAGGGCATACAAATCTTTTGTCATAAAAGATTTGAGAAGGAGGGGTTTTAAGAAAATTTAAATAACCTCCTTCCAAGGGAATAAATAATTTGATAAAACCAATCCAAATTTTTTTGGAGTCTTACAACACCTACCCCCTTAGGAAAAATCTCATCCCCGAGATTTCAGCTGATCCTCAAATAGGTGTGGGTACTCTGTCCGAAGAAAATCCTCTCTTTCCCATGTTGCTTCATCCTCGGTGTGATTGCTCCACTGAACCTTCAGAAACTTAATTGTCTTCTGACGGGTCCTTTTTTCAGACTCCTCCAATATTTTTATTAGACGTTCCCTGTAGGTGAGGTCTGGTTGCACATCAATGCTTTCATGACATACATGCTTCTCTGGGTTGCTTACACATTTCCTCAACTGGGAGACATGGAACACATCATGGACGTCTGACAGCCCTTTGGGTAGGTCTAGCTGGTAGGCTACTGTGCTTCTCCGTGCAACCACATAGAAGGGTCCAATAAATCATGGTGCTAGCTTTCCTTTGACTTTGAATCATTGCAGGCCCCTCATAGGAGATACACGTAGATACACATTTTCACCAGGTTCAAAGCTGACTTCACGATGTTTTGTATCATAATAACTCTTTTGTCGGCTCTGGGCTGTCTTGAGTCGGTCCCTGATCAGTCTAACCTTCTCCTCAACTTCCTTAAGCATGTCTGGGCCGAAGATACGACTGTCTCCTGTTTCTGACCAATTTAATGGGGTACGGCATCTTCGCCCGTACAAGGCATCAAAAGGTGCCATTTGTAGACTGGCTTGGTAACTATTGTTGTATGCAAACTTGACATACGGCAAGCTTCCTTCCCAACTGGTTCCATAGATGAGAACACATGCCCTCAGCATGTCTTCTAGAATTTGGTTTACACGTTCAGTTTGTCCTCCAGTCTGGGGGTGATATGATGTAGTGAATACTAGTTGAGTTCCCAGAGCCTGCTGTAAATGATCCCAAAATTTAGAGACAAATTGAGTGCCTCTGTCGGATATTATAGTCTTCGGAACTCCATGCAGGCAAACTATACGGGAGAGGTAAAGTTTGGCAAGCTTCTGAGTGGTGTGGGTTGTCTTGACTGGGATGAAATGTGCCACCTTAGTTAATATATCTGTGATGACCCATATGGCATCATTTCCGTGCTGTGACTGAGGTAGTCCGAAAATAAAGTCCATCCCAATATCGTCCCATTTCCACTCAGGTATCTTGTTTGGCTGTAATAGTCCTGCTGGTTTTTGGTGCTCGGCTTTAATGCGTTGACATGAATCACAACATGTAATGAATGTGGCTATATCCCTCTTCATACCGTGCCACCAAAATCTTTCTTGAATGTCCTTGTACATTCTGGTCCCTCCAGGGTGAATTGAATATGGAGCGGTGTGGCCTTCTGCTAGAATTTGCTGTTTGAGGTCTTTTATATTGTGTACGCAAAGCCTGTCTCCGAACCATAATATTCCCTTATCGTCTATGACGAATTCCAAGGCCTTGCCCAGACTCACTTTTCTTTTTATGCCTTCGATGCTGGGGTGTCCATGCTGAGCCTTCTTAATTTGTTCCATTAGGGTAGGTTGTATTTCCAAATTTGACACACTGCCTTCAGTGACCATCACCAAGTTGAGCTTGGCGAACTCCTGCTGAAATTCAGATCTCAAGTTTTGTAGACTGTCGTTGCCCGAGCTGGGGTTTCGACTAAGAGCATCAGCCACTACATTCGCTTTCCCTGGATGATAGTGAATGCCAACATCATAATCTTTCACTAATTCCAACCAGCATCGTTGTCGTAAATTGAGTTTGGGTTGTGTGAAAATATATTTGAGGCTTTTATGGTCCGTATATATTTCACAACGATTTCCAAGCAAAAAGTGTCTCCACTCCTTGAGCGCATGGATGACTGTTGCCAATTCTAAGTCATGGGTAGGATAAGTTTCTTCAGGCCTTCGTAGTTGCCTGGAAGCGTATGCTACTACTTTGCCTTCTTGCATTAGCACGCATCCGAGGCCCTTTCGGGATGCGTCACAATATACTTCAAAACTTTTGTGTATGTCTGGTACAACCAATACTGGGACTGTTGTTAATTTCTTTTTGATTTCTTGGAAGCTTTTCTCACAAGCTTCAGTCCACACAATTTTCTTATCCTTCTTGAGTAACTGTGTCATTGGTTTTGCTATGGTGGAGAACCCTTCAATAAACCTTCGGTAATATCCAGCCATTCCGAGGAAACTTCGTACATCTGTTACGTTGGCCGGTGGTTTCCAGCCAAGTACGGCCTTGACTTTTTCTAGGTCCATAGCAACTCCTTCTTGTGTCAATACGTGGCCTAGAAAACCAACCTGTCTTAACCAAAATTCACATTTGCTGAATTTGGCATATAGTTGATGTTTCCTTAATTGTCCCAGTACAATCCGGAGATGTTCAGCATGTTCTTCTGGAGTCTTAGAGTATACCACAACAAATTTGTCCATAAATTTCATAAACACTTTGTTCATGAGGTGGACAAAATATGCGGGGCGTTTGTCAGTCCAAACGGCATTACTGTAAATTCATATAGGCCGTATCTAGAGGTGAATGATGTCTTAGGAATATCTTCTGTCCGTACCTTTAATTGATTGTATCCCGACCTTAAATCAATTTTTGAGAAAACCTTGGCTTGTGCGAGCTGGTCAAATAAATCATTTATCCATGGCATCGGATATTTGTTGTTGATGGTGACCATGTTGAGTGCTCGATAGTCTATACACAATCTTAGTGTCCCATCCTTTTTCTTGGCAAATAATACTGGTGAACCCCAAGATGAGGAGCTGGCCCGTATAAATCCTTTGTCCAGTAATTCCCTTATTTGCTTCTTTAATTCTACCAATTCGTAGGGTGCCATTCTGTATGGTTTCTTGTAAATGGGGGTGGTCCCAGGTGCTAGCTCAATAATGAACTCTATTTCCTGGTCTGGTGGCATGCCTGGCAGTTCTTCAGGAAATACGTCCACGAACTCACACACTACTGGAACTTTGCTTAACTTTGAAGTGTCTACCTTGTTCAATCTTGGTCTTCGCGATACTGGTCTTTCTTGAGCTGCAACTCTTATCGTCTTTCCGTGATGATGAGTAAGAATTACAGTCCGATTGAAGCAGTCGATAAATCCTTTGTTGGTAGTCAACCAGTCCATTCCTAGGATAACATCCAGTCCCTTATTTTCCAATACGATGAGGTTTGCTTGAAACTTTAGTCCTTCTATCTCAATAATCACACCTTGGCAGTAACTTTGAGTGATTTGCTTACTCCCGGGGGACTTGATGGTCATTGATTTTCCCAAGGGAAGCATCGAGAAATCATGTTGTAAAGCAAAGTTCTTTGAAATGAACGAATGAGAAGCTCCAGAATCAAACAAAACCGTGGCAGGTATTGTGTTGACAAGGAACATATCGAGTACGATATTCGGGGCATCCTGTGCTTCCTCCTTGGTCACATGGTTCAAGTGACCTCTCTTGTGGTTGTTATTGGGGTTGAATTTGTTACGCTTGGGTGCTGAATTTGTTTCCACTGTTGTTCGGCTTTGGGGCCGAGTTTCTTGGTTTTGGGCACTGTTTGGCATAGTGTCCCTCTTCTCCACAAGCGTAGCAAGTAACACCTGGGCGATATGAAAAATCCTTCTCCCTTGCATGAAATTTTTTGTTTGGGCATGGGTCATTGGTCATGGATTTGTTCGCCCTATTTTTCTGAAAATCAGTCTTGTTCCGGTTGTTGCGAGTATGAGTAGTCTTATCCCTTTTGCGCTTGCGAATATCCTCCAAGCTGCGGCGCTCATTTTCCAAAGTAATAGCTTTGTCCACAAGTGTCTTGAAATCAGGAAAAGTGTGCACGACCAGCTGGCATTTAAGTGCTGGTGCCAGACCGTCCAGGAATTTTTCTGTCTTTTTATTTTCAGTCATACGCTCTTCGTTGGCATAACAAGATAATTGAGTAAACTGACTATTGTACTCAGTCACTGTCATGCCTCTCTGCTTGAGGTCATCAAACTCCCTTTTCTTGATCTTCATAATGCTTCTAGGAATGTGCGCACCACGAAAACCTTCTTTAAAATCTTCCCAGGTGATATTATTTTCATTGGGGAGCATGTGTAGAAAATTTGCCCACCATGATGCAGCTGCTCTAGTGAGGTAGTGTGGTGCATAAAGTACCTTCTCACGGTCCGAACATTGCGCAATAATTAATTTCCTTTCGATGTCTCGAAGCCAATCATCGGCCTCAAGAGGTCTGTCAGTGTGAGAGAATGTTGGCGGACGTGTCTTCTGTAGTTCAGACAATTTGCAATGCTGTTGATATGGTTCATGGTGATTTCCCATATTGATAACATGGTTCATCATTTCTTGGTGCTGCTGCTGGCTTTGCTCATAAAGGCGGCATACTTGAGAAAATGTTGTTTCACTGCCTTGCTGACTTGACTGCCCCTGCGTGAAATTGTTACTTGTCTGGGTACCATAATTTTCCTCCGGCGGACTTGGCATGGAACGAGTCTAGGGACGAGTCATTTTCCACTCTGGGGTATTTTTGCAGAACTTATGAGAAAGACTGAGTGGCAAAAATAAATAACAGGTTTTGCAAATGCAGAAAATTTAAGAACTCCAAAGATTTTTCAGGAAAATATTTGATTGCGCATGGAGAAGGACCGCTCAGTACATATCTTACACGCAAGTCGTAATTATACAATACATCACTCAGGATGTGCGTACACATTCCTGACATGTTATTTAGGCTAGTGCACTTCCCCGAGTTCCTACATGATGCGCACACAGACTACATCCCAACAACCTATTTTACATATAAACCTATCATACATGCGGACACATCGCGCAGCGGCTAGGCGTACTTAGTCGGAGATGGTGAAGACTTCCCTCGGCGTGCCGAGGGTAAGGCCCAGTGGTGATGGAGACTCAACCTCCTTCTCACTAATAGGCTCCAAGCGCGAAGTGTTGAGTTTAGGAGTCGGTGCGGGCGCGGCAGGTGGTGCAGCTCTGATTGGAGTAGGAGCAATGACTTGGTCAAACTCCTTAGTGGTAGGCAGGCGGCGAGCGGTGGCTAAGATGGTAGGTGCGTAGGATGCTGAGGACGAGAGGTATGTCAGTGGTGGTGATGTATGGAGGAGCTCCCTCCTGTTGGCGGAACCGCTCTGTACTAAGTCCATACGAGCAGCCACCAAGTCGTCCACAAGGTTATCAAAAGCTACCTAAAGAGTTTTGAGATATTCAACCAACATTTCGATAGCTTCATCTCACTCTCCCCTTGCGCAAGCGAATGCATAGTGACATGTGTAAGGCACGTGGCATGGCATGTAGCGGTAGCGATGAGTCTTCATCGAAGGAAGAGCATCCCGGAGACGACCTATCGCCTCACGGGCAGCCATCTGCATGGCATGCCTCTCCGTAGGCATGGCCCTTCCCACAAATCGGAAGCAGTGTGACTCAGAACGCCCTTCCTTGAATTGCACCGCGGCCTGGTGCATTGACACACTGTCGCTGATCTTGTGCTGGTAGAGTGTGAACTCCGGACGAGTCGATGGCCAGATCACGACCTTGGTGATGGAGACGAGAAGCTTGATAAACCCCTTGGGTATATTGGCGAACACCTGTAACTCACAGTCGCTGCTGGCCATCTACAAAAGTAGACAAAAATTCCAAATAGTCAAATCATAAATTTATGATGACCAACAGAAAATTGCTACAAATGTAAAATGCTGAAATAGCACTCAATACGCTAATAACCGATTAGCGATCGCACCTAGTGGCTTCCCACAGTCAGCCTGGCTCTGGTACCAAGGTTGTCAGGACCGGTTTTCCAATAAAATATTTACTGAGAAACCGACCTTTTTATCGGACCAGTGTAGAAGAATCCTTCTTACTAGTAGACAAATCCTTGATACAGAAATCCAGAGTACTAAATATTATACAAGGTTGAGCTAAGGCTGCTCAACAATTTATTACAAGCACACCGATATTATACATAAAGGCAGAGATGACACAAGGGTATGGTGGCATAACTACTGACTCGTAATAAAAATGATGGTGGATATGTCACAGTGTAGTGGGTGCCACGACTCCAATATCTTACAGCTCATCGAGTGTCGGAGTGAGACTCGATGAATTTATTTGGGTAGCGGAAGCGTATATAATACAGTGACCAACTCCAGGATCGCAAGAGACTGACTGGAACTCCTCTAGGCGTCGGACTCGCTATCGAACTCTTCATCCATGAGATCCCCTTCGTCAACATATGGCCAAATCAACAAGCCAGGTGAGTACTTTGGTTGTACTCGCAAGACAGTTCAAACATAAGATATAACAAATGCAAACATGATGCATATGAGCAGACTGGTAATGCACATTCAGATAATAAACTATCATATGCTGAATAAAAAGGAAGTCAGGCGGTTGTCCTCCCGAAATCCCTAAGAAATAACTGAAATCCGATCGGGTGTCTGAAGCGACGCCTCGAAAGGTAAAATGAATAAACCTGTGACGCCCGAAGACCGACGTCCTAGAAGATCCCAGATGTTTCGGGTTCTCCCGTGTGTTTCATTTGTGCTTGTGTTATTTATTTTGCAGTGCATCATGTCATCATGCCATCATGTCTTTAATTCTGCAACTCAACAAAAACAAGTCGTCTGGACCTTCGGTGCATTTAAATCGAGGGAAGGATGACTTCTCTTTATAACATATATATATCCTCCTAATATTTATGGAGCTATTATAAAATATTCCATTGTTGGAAGCAACCATCACACACTTGCATAATAGTCCCCATGTCTGTTTCACTCCAAGTTTTGACTCCCACAACCTTGCTTGATCATCTTCTTCTCCTTCTTCGTTAGTCCATTTAAATTGTGGCATTCTTTTTCCTGCACCAATTTAATGTTCATTCTTTTCCTATTAATTCTCAACCATGCCTTCAACATCCTTGTCAATTTTTAGTTCCTTTGGACTTGTTTTGGTTGGGTTCAAAAATGGCTCAAATTTGAATTTAATTCAAACTTGAATTATTTTTATATCCTTAAAAAATGTCCAAACTAGTTTATTAAAATTGTGCATAAATCTGGGAGTTTAAGCATATTTTTACTTCCTTCTTATTCTTCATATAACCCCCTGGCCTTTTTTTTCCTTTTCATCATCGGGTTTTCGAGACTGCTTTTGATTTTTTAAGGGGAAAGGGCTCCATGCGCCGCTTTGGGCCTCCCGGCCGCAGCCGGCAAGGCCCAGCTTCCCCTCCCTCGCGGCCCAGGCCAGCCTCATAGGCCCAGCCAGCCGCAGCCCACTTACCCCCCTAACCCTAGCCCGACCGATCCCTACCCATCGCTCGTGCACCCGCGCCCTCATCTCCTTTCCTCTCGATCCCGTCTCCCTTGTACGCCCAGCGCCCCACGCCGATCTCCTCCCCTGTCTCCTTCCTCCGCCGCGGGCCGGAGCTTGCCGGAGCCAGCAGCCGCCGCGTCCTACCGGTGCTCCGCCTCCTCGCCAACTCTCCTTCCCGCCGGCCCTACTTCACCTCCCGCAGGACCAGGACGCCTCGTCCCCCTCCATCCTCGTCCTCGCGCCACCGGCCCTCAGGCCACCGTCGCCACCAAGTCCTTCTCGCCGCCGCGCCGGCCTCTTCCTCGTCTCTGGCTTCGCCAAGCGCCGGCGACCAAGGCCCGGAGGCGCCCACGACCTCCTTCCTCCGTGAAGCGCCGACCCTGCTCTGCCCCTCGCGCGCCCGCCATGGCGCCTCGCCGGCCTACGAGCCCAGGCCGCCATCGCGCCCCTTCTTCTGCTGCAGAACGCCGCCTCCACGCGAGCCTCTCTCCGCGACATCCGGCGCAACACCCACAGGAGAGAGTCAGGGTCTCAATCCCCTGCTCGTGCCCAAGCCCTCCGCTTTGTGTCGTCCTCGCCTTCCAAACAACAGCAGCTCCAGCCTCCACTCGGCCCTCCTCGGGCTCCTCAGCTCTCTTCACTGGAGCGGAACTTTGCCAAGAACCATACGCGGACGCATCGTCTTCGGTGATTTCGCCAAGTACACCACAGGCAAGACCCGGACTCCGAACGCCTAGTACAACTACGAACTCGAAAGAACAAGGATGCGCCAAGTTCGTCTACCGCCGCCGTGGAATCGCCAAGATGACAAGTACCACTACGGCGCGACAAGTACCTCGTGGACCCGAACATCTACGGGAATTTGAACATCTCCGAAACGAGAACGTCTACTTCCAATACTGCTGCGAGAACGCCTAATTCCCTCTCCGAAACGAAACATGTTCGACTACTTCCCTCGACAACTCGAACCACCCCAAACCGCACGCGACAAAGGTATACCACCGAGACGACCCCGTGAATGAACGCTTGTGTTGTGTGTTGTATGAGATGAAGTACTTGTTTGCGCCGTGCCCATTGTGCCCCTCTTTTGTCGTCGACCCGTGGGAACCCGGAAGCCAGGAGCACCCCATCATCTTGTTCGACATGTTCACGCCACCTTTTCTTTTGCACCAGTCTCTCAACGAGTTACCGGAACCGAGATGTTGCCCTTGCATCATTTTCGGATCATTGCCGTGGCACCCTTTCCTTCCAACACGGTGACAAATGCTTCACATCTCTTATATTAACTTTTACTAAAATTTGCATAAAACTTGATCATGTCATCCGCATCATGTTAAGAACATTAAAAATGTGTGAATTGTTGTTTGCTTAAAATTGCTAAACATGCATATGGGGATTTTCCAGAATTGTTGTTGTAGTTTCCGGCCTCATTTAAACTTGTTGACTTGTGTTGTTTTTGAGTGCTTCCTGCCTTGCCATGTTTAGCATCATATATAGACTTGTCTTGCATCCTACTTGGTTGAGCATATTGTCATGTTGCTTGTGTTGTTTTTCTGTGCTTCCTACCTTGCCATGTATTGCTTCCTGTATAGATTTGTCTTGCATCATACCTTGCCATGTTTTGCATCATATAGACTTGTGTTGTTTTCTGTGCTTCCTACCTTGCCATGTATTGCTTCCTGTATAGATTTGTCTTGCATCATACCTTGCCATGTTTTGCATCATATAGACTTGTGTTGTTTTCTATGCTTCCTACCTTGCCATGTTTTGCTTCCTGTATAGACTTGTGGTGCATCCTATATAGAACTGTCTTGCATCATACTTGGTTGAGCATATTGTCATGTCTCGTGTGGTGTGTTTACTGTGTTGCTTGCTTCTTCTCGTTAGTGCTTGTTCCATTGCGTTCGTGAGGATTCGTTCGTCTACCCGTGGTTCTTCTTCAAGGCTTCTTCTTCGTCTTCTTCACGGATCCGTTCTTCTTCCTTGCGGGATCTCAGGCAAGATGACCATACCCTTGGATACCTTTACTATCATTGCCATGCTTAGTGTCTCGATGCTATAGTTATATGTCGCGCTACCCATCTTTATTGTCAGCCCCTCTCCTTGTTGCCATGAAACCTCTAAACTTTGACACCTTCCTAGCAAAACCCATTGTTTGGCTATGCTACCCGCTTGCTCAGCCCCTCTTATAGCGTTGGTAGTTGCAGGTGAAGATGAAGATCGTTCCAGGAGGGAACTTGTTGTTGGAATATCAGAATATCTATTATTATTATTATTAACACACCTATATACTGGGCATGGGTGGAAGGCTTGGCCTTTTGCTCGGTGTTTTGTTCCACTCATGCCACCTTAGGCGTCGATAAACCGACATTATGTTCCTTGATTTTGCGTTCCTTACACGGTTGGGTATGTGGGGACCCCTTGACACTTCGTCTTTGAATAAAACTCCTCCACCAAGGCCCAACATTGGTTTTAATTTGCCTCATAATAATAAATTAATAAATTAATTAAATTGCATAAGGGGGACGCTCCTTGGAGATTCTTTTCTACATAGCAGGGGGTCCAGTGCTGATGGTGTTGGTCCCAAATTGGGGGACTACGGGGCCACCATGGGGAAACTCGAGGTTTGGCTCCCGTAGGCTCACCTATCCGGTTGTGGCCCGAGACGAGATACGTGCAGCTACTATCAGGGTGTCGGCACGCCAGGAGGTCTTGCTGGACTTGTTTTACCATTGTCGAAATATCTTGTGCACCGGGATGCCGAGCTTGATCGGATTTCCCTAAGATAAGGGGTGATGATATTATATTTATCACTTCAGCTGATCGTGAGAGCTTGTGATGGGCTAAGTTCGGACACCCCTGCAGGGTTATGATCTTTCGAAAGCCGTGCCTGCGGTTATGTGGCAGATTGGAATTTGTTAATGTCCGGTTGTAGAAAACTTGACAGAGGATCCAAAGTAAAACACACCACTGTGTGAGTAACCGTGACTGTCTCTTTTCACTTTGAGAAGAGAACACGGTGGGGTTATGTTTGACTCGTAGGTAGTTCAGGATCATTAGCGATCACTACTAGTTTGCGACCGTTTGCGTAGATGCTCATCTTATTCTTGTACTCGTAAGTTAGCCACCATATTATGCTTAGCCGCTGCTGCAACCTCACCACTTTACCTATTCCTACCCATAAATCTTTGCTAGTCTTGATACCCATGGTTATGGGATTGCTGAGTCCTCTTGGCTCACAGATACTACAACACCAGATGCAGGTTCAGCCGAGAATGATGCAGGAGCTGGTTCAAGTAATTCACTGGGAGCTCGATGAAGAGAGTGTCCGTATGTATGTAACGTGTTTCGACGATCAGTAGTGGTTTCTACTAGGGCGATTCGGACCTGTGGCTTTATGTTTTTGGTATCTTTCATTTGGATCTTCACCCGTAGTCGGGTTGTGATGTTTTGGATGATGTTATGCTTATGTAATGTATTGTGTGACGTGGCGAGTGTAAGCCAACTATCCTTTTGCTTTTTCATCCCTATTTTTACATGAGTCGTGCAAAGATACCGAACTTGAGATCATTCCAGAATGGGCTTATACCTTTAAGTCGTGCCTCGACACGTAGGAGGTATAGTCCCATTCTGGGCATTACAAAACCTGCCACAGTCGGGCGTTTGGGCGACACCACATAAAGGGCTTATATCAAAAGTAAATAACAATAATGCCATAGTCGGACATCTGAGCGACATCACATAAAGGGCTTATATCAAAAGTAAATAATAATAATGCCACAGTCGAACGTCTGAGCGACATCACATAAAGGGCTTATATCAAAAGGTAAATAACAATAATGCCACAGTCGGACGTCTGAGCGACATCACATAAAGGGCTTATATCAAAAGGTAAATAACAATAATGCCACAGTCGGACGTCTGAGCGACATCACATAAAGGGCTTATATCAAATGTAAATGACAAGAATGCCACAGTCGGACGTCTGAGCGACATCACATAAAGGGCTTATATCAAATGTAAATAACAAGAATGCCACAGTCGGACGTCTGAGCGACATCACATAAAGGGCTTATATATATAATCATTCGAAACCAAGTAGCTTGTGAAGGTAAACCATCTCAATGAAATACTTAGTGCAGAATAAACTGGTTAGTTCGTCCACCGGAATAACATTCGGCCGGTTTACCACTCTTAGCGCTATATCTGTTCACCAGAGACCGTCACTGAGACCGACACACGGACTGACGCTAGACCATAGACATGGCTACTCGAATGGTTTTAACTCTGCAGAGTTTGTACTCCATAACCACAGCCAACGGATTTCAGTAGTCACAAAGGACTAGTTCTATTTACGGTATTTTAGCAGAAACACAACTAACCAGTACACACCCATTCCACATCCCGCTGCCAGGAATCACCCTAGGCAACGTTCACGAAAAACTTTAAGACGGGGAGGCTACAACCTCGAATAGCATGGGATCAAATTTATATCGCGCGCTCTAAGGGGTGCCCCCCTCTCGGTCCCAACCGGAAACACCCATGCCCCCTGACCGGATGACAGGCTTTAATCCAGGACTAGGGAACCCTCATCCCGGCCCCTCTATTTGGTGTGTACAAGCAAAGAGGTTTAGAGCCGACTAGACCGTATTCTTTGCAGAAGACATGTGGCAGCACAACAAAAAGGAAACGAACGGGAACATGACTTAATCCACATTAACACTGGAGTTAAACGCTTGACTGGCATGCTTCAATAATACCAGCTTACAACCTATCATGTCACCACATGATCAGGTTGGCTCACCATCTACTTTCGAAGCTCACACAAAGGTTGTCTTGCATGTAATATAACACCCACAAAATGCTTATATAAACATGCCATGAGAAAAACTACTCAAACAAACATGCAAGGCACTCATCATATCAAAGGTTAGAACATGCTTGCCTGGTTTGGAGTAGTCAGAGTCTAGCCCGATGAAGTTCGCAGCTCCGACACCTCCTTCGACATCTACGGATAAAATGAATCGGATACTAACATAAATACCGTGTGTGCATAAAAAATTGTCCCAAATATTTTTCAAATAAATATGATCAAAAACTAGATAGAAAAATAAAAATGACAGAAAAAGAATCAACTCAAAACCATCTTTTGTTTAAAAGTTATTTAGGTTTTTGCCCATGGACTTGTCTGTAATGAAACAGAAAGTTTCCAGGGGTTTGTTTATAAAAACAGAAAACGTTTCGGTAAGAAATACGCCAGCTCAAAAGAGGAAGCGTCCTTTGCCCGAAGGTGTTCTCCAGGAAAACGGTTCGAATAGAACAGAGAGGCTGACGAGGGAGTCCCAGTCGTGAGGTTCAAATATTCGAACAGGGAAAACAGAGTGCGCCGGCGCCCGAGAACCGCGATGGTCGCCGGCGCCGATCCACGGCGAGGTAGGGGGAGGGGATGGTACCTACGGACTCACGTTGCTCTTCCGCGTCTGTGGTTGGTGGAGTTGGACGTCGGCGAGCACCACGTCGACGGCGGCCTTCACTCCGGAGGACGGTGGTTCGGGTGGTGGTGGATCTCGCTGGGGAGGGCTGCAGAGGCCAAATTGAAGCGCGGGTTAGGTGTCTAGGTGCACTAGGAGGCTACTGGATCGACTAGGGAAGCGGAGGTGCTCTCACCAGAGAGAGACTTGCCGGAGCCCGAAGCAGATCGAGGCGGCCGGAGCTGGGGAAGAAGGACTCCTCGAGGCCCTTCTAGTGTCTGGGCGTGGTCTGGTGAGATGTAGGAGAGGTGCAGGGTCGAAGGCGAGGTCGGGGCCGCTATTTATAGCCGGCCCGAGGCGGTTGCCGCAAACGGGATAATTCCGGCGGGTGATTACGGCGAGGCCGTGGCCGAACAGGCGGCTTAAGTGACTGGGCATCGACGTGATGGTTCACTGGTCCCATCCCGATGCTAAGCTTGGCAAGACTTGGGCGACACTTCACGTTCTCCACGGAATGGCTGCACGGGCACGTCGGCGGCAGAGAGCACGCTCTGCGCCTCTCAAGCCACGGTGACGGTGATGCAGCGTGCACAGGGGAGGGGACGGCCACGCGGAGCCCTCTGGTGGTTCGGGCGGTGCCGAACGGTGCCGTTCTACAGGGTTTGCCCCTGTTGGCCACCATGGGTGGCTCTGCCACCGCGGAAGGCGCCGGAGCTGGCGAGCCACGTCGCCACCGACGCTCGCAACCGGCCAAGCAACCGTACGGTGCTCGGGATAAGGAGAGGAAGTAGTGAGCAAGGTACCAACGCGGGCACTGGCGAGATTGACGCGGCAGTCTGGCGGAAACGACACTGTCAACTGAATCCTGACACTGAACACTGAACTTTACAGAATTTGAACAGTAACAATGCATGCCAACTGTTCGATGAAATGATTCAGGCACTTGGAGAATTTTTCTTGAGCTGATCTTTGGTGAGGTGGTCTCTTGATGCATCTAGAGGCTGCCTGAATTTCCACAGATTTTTAGGAAGAGAAAAAGTATGAATTTCACCAAAAATGGCAAATCTGGTCCAAACTTGCAGCAAGCAAATTTTGAAAATTTTGAACTATGGACCAGAAGATCTTGATGGATCTAGGTTGAGGGTACTAAGGATTAGTAAGGGGAGTTTGTTTGGAATCAAAACTCAAAAGGAAACCAGTAGTTCCTTTGTAAAGCACTAAGGTCCAAAATTAAGGACATAAAATGTTTTGAGTGAAAAATAATTTGAATAAAATCTAAAGGAGGTTGAAACCTACTGGAATTGATGATAGACTTGACTCAAAGTGGAAATGAGGGTTTTGGGAGAAAGTTTTTCAATAGGTGTCATGGCAAAAGAGAAATTTGAATGGGAGAGAGAAAGCCCATGGTTTTATAGGAATGCTTTTTAGTAAAAAGAAATAGTCAAAACCTTTCAAAATTATTTGTGTTGAGCTGAAACTCTCAAGACCAAAGATCAAGGTTGAGAAGGGCTTAAATTTTTTTTGTCATAAAAGATTTGAGAAGGAGGTGTTTTAAGAAAATTTAAATAACCTCCTTCCAAGGGAATAAATAATTTGATAAAACCAATCCAAATTTTTTTGGAGTGTTACAGGAGGCAATACAATAAGCCCCTATCTTTCTCTGTGTCCGATTAAAACTCCATAAACATAGAGTGTGAGCAATTGTGAAAGACTATACGATAGTTGAGTATGTAGGCTTGCTGAAAAGCTCTTATTTTGACTCTTTCCAATGTTGCGATAAATTGCAATTGTTTCAATGACCAAGATCATAGTTTGTTAGTTTTCAATCAAGTTTCCAATTCATGTTTGAAATTGTGAATGAATTGTTACTTTACCATAAGAATCATATGACTATATGTATATGTTGCTGTTATGAGAATGATCATGGTGCCCTCATGTCCGTATTTTATTTTTATCGACACCTCTATCTCTAAACATGTGGACATATTTTTCGATATCGGCTTTCGCTTGAGGACAAGCAAGGTCTAAGCATGGGGGAGTTGATATGTCCATTTTGCATCATGCTTATATATTTATATTTATTGCATTACGAGCTGTTATTGCACGTTATGTGACAATACTTATGCCTTTTCTCGATTATTTTACAAGGTTTATATGAAGAGGGAGAATGCCGGCAGCTGGAATTCTGGGCTGGAAAAGAAGCAAACTCTGGAAACCTATTCTACACAACTCAAAAAGCCCCGAAACTTCACAGGACACCGTTTCAGAAAATATAAAAAATATCTGGGAAAGAAGATCACCAGGGGGGCCACCACCTGTCCACGAGGGTGCGGTTCATGCCCCCCTTACAGGGCGCGCCCGCCTGCCTCGTGGGCCTCCCGATGGCCCCCCGATGCCCATCTTCTCCAATATGAGGTGTTTTGACCTGGAAAAAAAATCATAAGGAGGCTTTCGGGACCAGACGCCGCCGTCTCGAGGCGGAACCTTGGCGGAAACCAATCTAGGGCTCCGGCAGAGCTGTTCTGCCGGGGATACTTCCCTCCGGGAGGGGGAAATCATCACCGCCGTCATCACTAACAACTCTCCCATCTTGGGGAGAGTTATCTTCATCAATATCTTCACCAGCACCATCTCCTCTCAAACCCTAGTTCATCTCTTGTATCCAATCTTTGTACCCAAACCTTAGATTGGTACCTGTGGGTTGCTAGTAGTGTTGATTACTCCTTGTAGTTGATGCTAGTTGGTTTTTGGTGGAAGATCATATGTTCAGATCCATTATGCATATTAATACCCCTCTGATCATGAAAAATATTATGTCTTGTGAGTAGTTACTTTTGTTCCTGAGGCCATGGGATAAGTCCTGCTACTAGTAGTCATGTGAATTTGGTATTCGTTCGATATTTTGATGAGATGTATGTTGTCTCTCCTCTAGCGGTGTCACGTGAATGTCGACTACATGACACTTCACCATTATTTGGTCCTAGAGGAAAGCATTGGGAAGTAATAAGTAGATGATGGGTTGCTAGAGTGACAGAAGCTTAAACCCTAGTTTATGCGTTGCTTCGTAAGGGGCTGATTTGGATCCACTTGTTTCATGCTATGGTTAGGTTTACCTTAATCCTTCTTTTGTAGTTGCGGATGCTTGCATTAGAGGTTAATCATAAGTGGGAGGCTTGTCCAAGTAAGGACATCACCCAAGCACCGGTCCACCCACATACCAAATTATCAAGGTACCGAACACGAATCAGATGATCGTGATGAAAACTAGCTTGAAGATAATTCCCATGTGTCCTCGGGAGCACTTTCCATCATATAAGAGTTTGTTCAGGCTTGTCCTTTGTTACAAAAAGGATTGGGCCACCTTGCTGCACCTTATTTAGTTTTATCGTTTGTCACTTGCTACCAATTACCTTATCACAAAACTATGTGTCATCTATAATTTTTAGTGCTTGCAGAAAATACCTTACTGAAAACTGCCTATCACTTTCTTCTGCTCCTCGTTGGGTTCGACACTCTTACTTATCAAAAGGACTACGATAGATCCCCTACACTTGTGGGTCATCAGACTCCGCTCATCATTCACAAGAAAATGGCCGGTAACAGGGAGGCCCAGTCCCATGCTCAAATCGTATCAAAATAATTAAACAAACTCCCCCAGGACTGTTGTTGGTATGGACGGTACCCGTTGTTTCGGGCCACCCATGGAGTGTGCTTGTTGGTGGTGGTGGGGGTGGGGTGGGGGGGTATAAACTTTACCATTCTGTTTGGGAACCGCCTATAATGTGTGTAGCATGGAAGATATCGAGATCTCTTGGTTGTTATGTTGACAATGAAAGTATGCCACTCAAAATATTATATATCTCTACTTCAAAACTTGAGCTCTGGCACCTCTACAAATCCCTGCTTCCCTCTGCGAAGGGCCTGTCTGTTTACTTCTATGTTGAGTCATCACCCTCTTATTAAAAAGCACCAGTTGGAGAGCACATCTGTCATTTGCATGCATTGCTATTAATTTACATTGAGTATGACTGTGACTGGATCACTTTTACCATGAATTATAATGCCTAGTCAATCCTTGATCGTCAGAGGTGCTCTACATTTATGTTTTGCAGTCTCAGAAAGGGCTAGCGAGATCCCTTCTTGTTATATCATATTATGATTGTTTTGAGAAAGTGTTGTCATCCGAGGTTTATTATTATTGCTTGCTAGTTGATTATGACATTGATATTAAATAAATATGAGACAAAAATGTTATTGTGAATGTGATTAGTTCAAAATATTTGCTGAAAACTTGAATTTTGGCTTTACATATTTGCAACAACAAGAGAAAACAGAGTTTGTAAATGTTTTTCTTTATCACTTTCAGTTTATCAACTCAATTGCTTGAGGACAAGCAAATGTTTAAGCTTGGGGGAGTTGATACATCTCCAACGTATCTACTTTTCCAAACACTTTTGCCCTTGTTTTGGACTCTAACTTGCATGATTTGAATGGAACTAACCCGGACTAACGCTGTTTTCAGCAAAATTGCCACGGTGTTATTTTTGTGCAGAAATAAAAGTTCTCGGAATGACCTAAAAATCCATGGAGAATATTTTTGTAATATATATAAAATAATGGCAAAAGAATCAAGACCAGGGGGCCCACACCCTGTCCATGAGGGTGGGGGCGCGCCTGCCCCCTGGGTGCGCCCCCTGTCTCGTGGCCCCCCTGAGGCTCCACCGATCTCGACTCCAACTCCATATATTCACTTCCGGGGAGGAAAAAAACAAAGAGAATGATTCATCGTGTTTTACGATACGGAGCCGCCGCCATGCCTTAATCTCTCTCGGGAGGGATGATCCGGATTCCGTTTGGAGCTCCGGAGAGGGGAATTCGTCGCCATCATCATCATCAACCTTCCTCCATCACCAATTCCATGATTTTCACCGCCGTGCGTGAGTAATTCCATCGTAGGCTTGCTGGACGGTGATGGGTTGGATGAGATTTACCATGTAATCGACTTATTTTTGTTAGGGTTTGATCCCTAGTAACCATTATGTTCTAAGATTAATGTTGCTATGAATTTGCCATGCTTAATGCTTGTTACTAGGGCCAGAGTGCCATGATTTCAGATCTGAACCTATTATATTTTCATGAATATATGTGAGTTCTTGATCCTATCTTGCAAGTCAATAGTCACCTACTATGTGTTATGATCTGGCAACCCCGAAGTGACAACAATCAGGACCACTCCCGGTGATGACTATAGTTTGAGGAGTTCATGTATTCACTAAGTGTTAATGCTTTGGTCCGGTACTCTATTCAAAGGAGGCCTTAATATCCCTTAGATTCCAATAGGACCCCGCTACCACGGGAGGGTAGGACAAAAGATGCCATGCAAAGTTCTTTTCCATAAGCACGTATGACTATATTCGGAATACATGCCTACATTACATTGATGAACTGGAGCTAGTTCTGTGTCACCCAATGTTATAACTGTTGCATGAGGAATCACATTCTACATAATTATCCATCACTGATCCAATGTCTACGAGCTTTTCACATATTGATCTTTGCTTAGTTACTTTTCCGCTGCCACTATTACAATTGCTACAAAACCGCTACTGTTACTTTTGCCACCGTTACCGTTACTTCCATACTACTTTTCTACAAAATACTCTGCTGTAGATATTAAGTCTTTCAGGTGTGGTTGAATTGACAAACTGCTAATACTTGAGAATATTCTTTGGCTCCCTTTCTGTTTAATCAATAAATTTGGGTTGAATACTCTACCCTCGAAAACTGTTGCGATCCCCTATACTTGTGGGTTATCAGTACATCATCTTCCTCTGCTGCATCTTCGATGTCGTGGACGTCGAGGCGCTCCTGCATCACCTCGAAGGCCACCTCCTCCTCCTCGACATCTTACTCCTCAAGCTCCCTGTGGTTACAAGGCAACTCGGACGGTGTGGGCTCGAGCTCGGAGTAGTCGGAGTAGGAGCTCGAGCCCACCAAGGGGTACCATAGTAGAAGCTAGCACCAGGGTTGGCTCCCATGCCGGAGTTGGGGCCCACCGCCGCTCCTGTGCTGGAGCCGCCGTCAGTGTTGGGCACAGGCACCCTGGGGCAGAAACCTGATGTGGAGATCCTACCGGTCTTTAGCTTTCTCACCATGTTAGATGAGCAATATTTGGATTGCGCAGTGCATGGAAGCAATGGACTGAAGCGTCGGTGGAAGGATGCCGAGTGGAGCATCGATGGTGGCAAACTATTTTTGAGGCATCTAGAATTGGTGAGGCTGCTTGGTGTCGAGAAGGGCGGTGGTGATGGTAATGGGGCAGCGCCATGTGGCTCTGCCCTCTTGATGGCCGGAGGCAGGCGTACAGGCGGTGGCTGGAGCGCGCGCGCGCGCGCGCACACACACAGAGAGAGAGCTGCATTCTTTGCAAAAAAAACCTTGTTGACCGAACAGTATATAAATAGAGTCACGGTAGATCATTTACTTTTTGTCAGAAATCACATTTTGTGAAGTAAGAGCATCTCCAACAGGCACGCAACGCGCGGCGCGCTAAATTATTTTTATGGGCAAAATAGTCTATTTTTAGCGCGCATGAGGGCGCTTGCTCCAGCAGGGGCTGCACAATAAGGTGCGACACCATAGCTCCAGTAGGGGCTGCAAAATCCGGCGCGCGAGAGCTACGATGCAACACATACGAGCAAACAACATATAGATAAAATTCGGATAGAGTATAGATATAAAAATGATACAAATAGATTCAAGCCCAACACCACAAGCTAGTCCATACAATACAAATGAAAATACATAAAAGTGATACTATGATGCAAAAATACTAGATAAAACTACTTATCGTCGTTGTCCTCCTTGGTGGTGTAGTTTCACGACAGAAATACGTAATCCCATCGAGGAACATTGTCGTCAAAGGTCGACGCAGATCCCAGTTCGCACTGCGCTATCACCAGTGCCTTCCGCGCACGCTTGTCCACTCAATCCGCGGCTCGCTGTGCCCTCCTCTACACCCAGAAGTTGTTCTTAGCGGCGACATCCTCCGAGAAGTGCTGGCACCACTCCTCCATGGCATACTCGCCTGCCTCGGCGATGAGGAGGCGGCGCTCCCACCTACGCTAGATGCGGCGGTCCTAATCGGTGATAAGCCATGGCAGAGGCATGAGGAGCTGCGCCTACTGGCGCGTCCGAGAAATTCATCTGCGAACGTGTCCGGTTGAGGAACCACGTCGCCGCGTCGTACACACAGCCGACCTCGTGGGCAGTCTCGAATGTCCCAAGACCGAGACGTGTATCACCGGAGCAGATCTCTATGTAATACACGCAGGAGGGGTGGGTGTGGATGAAGCGGTAGCCGGAGCTCCTCCGGGCATGCGGGGACAAGTCGGAAGCAGGGGAGAAGGCGCTGGAGGCGTGGAAGGTCGCGGTGGCGGTGGGGCACCAGAAACAAGGAGAAGAGGGAGAGAGATGTGGCGGTTGGCAGGCTCGCGCGCGGGGGATTTATAGAGCGCTCCCGATGCCGCACGCCAAAACTGTCGTGCGCGTTACGACTTTTTCACGCATGCACAACTTTTTTCCCGCGCTTGCTCGACCGCGCCAAACCGGCCCGCGTGCGCTAATCATGCATTTTTTCCCAGCGCGCGCCACACGCGCATGTTTGAGATACTCTAAGTGCTATAAAAATTAATAAAATTGGGTCTTTCCATTTTCATCCAAAGTAGACCACATTGGATGCGCACTGCCAAAGTTTTGTGAATTTTCGAGCTTTATTTCTATATTTCATACATTTACTGAATTTCTACACATTTATCTGAACTAGTTCAAATTTGAATTACAAGTGTCATGTATGTATGTCGTGAAAATTGGTAAAAATCAATTTTACCGGTTGTATTGGTGGTGTTGGCACTGGGCGCAACAAAAGTTAAGATTCCCATCAGTTTGGTAGGTCTGGTCAACCTTGCAAGTGAAAAAAATCAAAGAAAATGAAAAAAGCCTTAAAAATGAAATCATTGTGCATGGAGACCTTTTGTGTGAACTAGTTACTAGGATACTCATGGATTTGCAATACCACAATTTTGAAGAAAAGAGCTTCACAAAATGGCTTATCCACTATGAAGGTTTATGGATTACAATGCATATGCCCATGGTCATGGCCACATCCATGGCATAGTTCTTAATTACATGTCCAAATTTGGCACACCCATGGGTGTTACCATTGTGGAGAATGTTAGCATAGCAATTATAGTTTTTTTGGAATATTTTTTTCTATTTTTGATGTGCGAGAAATCACATTCTTTGTGAAGTGATATAAAAAAGTAGTAAAATTGGGTATTTCCATTTTTCATCCAAAGCAGACCACAGTGGATGCACATTGCCCATGTTTTATGTTTTCTCAAGCTTTATTTCTTTATTTCATCCATTTACTGAATTTCTACATATTTATCTGAACTAGCTCAAATTTGAACTACAAGTGTCATGTATGTATGTTGTCAAAATTGGCAAAAATATTTTTTTATCTATTGAATTGGTGGTGTTGGCACTGGGCACAATAAAAGTTGAAATTCCTGGTTAGGTTTGGTCAACCTTGCAAGTTTGACCTCATTTTGGAAAAAAACAAAGAAAATGAAAAAAGCGTAAAAAATGTAAACCTTGTGCATGGATCCCTTTCATGTGAACTTGTTACTAGGAAAAACATGGATTTGCAATACCATAATTTTAAAAAAACTTCACAAAATGTCCTATCCACTATGAAGTTGAAAGGATTACAATGCATATGCCCATGGTCATGGACACATCCATGGCATAGTTCATAATTACATGTCCAAATTTGGCACACCCATGGGTGTTACCATTGTGGACAATGTTAGCATAGCAATTATAGTTCTTTTGGAGTAAAACCATATTTTTCCATTTTAAGTGCGAGAAATCACTTTTTTGTGAAGTGCTATAAAAAGTAATAAACTTAGGTCTTATCATTTCATCCAAAGTAGACCACAGTGGATGCACACCAGCCAAGTTTCATGAATGTTTAAGCTTTATTCTATATTTCATCGATTTACTTAATTTCTACAGATTTATCTGAACTTGCTCAAATTTGAACTACAAGTGTCATGTATGTATGTCCTGAAAATTGGAAAAAATCAATTTTACCTTTTGAATTGGTGGTGTTGACACTTGGCACAACAAAAGTTGAAATTCACAACGGTTTGGTAGGTCTGGTTAACCTTGCAAGTTTGATCTCATTTTGAAGAATGCAAATAAAATGATAAAAGCCTCAAAAAATCAAATCCTTGTGCATGGAGCCCTTTTGTGTGAACTAGTTACTGGAAAAAATCATGGACTTGCAATACCACAATTTTGAGAAAAAAAGCTTCAGAACATAAATTCCTTGTGCATGGATTCCTTTTTAAGTAAGTTATGCATGTTCCTGTTTTTGGTAAGTTTTGCATGTTCCTGTTTTTGGTAGTTTTTGCATGTTGTTGCTACTTTGGTTAAGTTCTGCATGATGCACACATGCAAAAACCATCTGAACCTACAAAATAGGAAATTTATCATAGACTAATTCATTAAGAACATTCAAATAACGTAAACATTTTCATATAAGGATGGGCATCCACATGTCTGATCCTCATCACTTGCTAGTAGGGGGTGGGAGACGCTTATGATGGTGAGCCATGTGCTGGTGGGAACGTCCAACATTCTGCTCAAACTGAGGGTTGAGATCATACTCCTCCACCAAAGTTGGGGCAGTCTTGCAACCCAGCTTGGCCTCCAATGCGAGCAGTTGTACATCCTCCTCGGCATCAGCATTCAAAAGCTCCACATCATACATCAGATCATCCTCGTCGTCCAATGTAATCATCATATCCATGTCTACTTGCGAAGGATGAGCAATGATCTCCATACCCCCTTGATAGCCCACGTCTTCTGCATCCTCCTCCTGCTCGTGCTCCTCGTCGGAATCCTCTTCCTCCCCTCCTCATCAGAAACTTCTTCCTCTTCCTCCTCCCCAAAAACTTCTTCCTCCTCCTCCTTGTTAGCATCGTATTCCTCCTCCTCATCATTGTTTGGATCCCCCTCCTTTAATTTGTCATCGACAACATCGATAATATGCTAGTTCACAGGCCCTTCCGGCACTGGATTCAAAGACGAGAAGCGGGAGCGGTACTTCTACCAGTGAGCTCACTGTCGAGGGTCTGGCGACTCCATCGCCTATGCCATTGCCCAGAGGAGGATCTCCATTGATATTGCCCCCTTGCCTTCAGGAACCATCCGCTTCAGTTCATCTAATGTTACTTCCAAGGTCAGGCGCAACGAGTGTAACTCGAGAGATTTCACGCTTGGAAACCAGGAGCATATTTCCTTGCACTTGGCCAGCAACTGCTCATCTTCGGCGCAAAATTCTTCCATCTCCATCTTCTATGCAAGTACAGCTAGTAATCAATCGAAGAAGAAAATCACAAATCAGAATTTCTAGGGTATTCATTTTTTTCACACTAGCTGCCACTATCACGAATCCAATCCTACATAAATGTCAATTCTGTTTGAAATAAGGGCATGGAGTATCTCAACGAACAAGAATCAAATCACACATTCAATTACCTAATCAAAATTACTAGGGTTTTGATTAGAAATGTATCTATCGCCCTACTATATTGAATGGTTCCTGCGGGTTGTGATGTATCACAGTGTTGCTTCGCCATCTGAGCTCAAGCGGACGGTCGGAGTGGGCGTCGGGGCTTCTAGGGCAAGGCAGAGGGGGAGACTGCATCGAGACCGGCAGCGGTGGAGGCTAAGTGGGGATGCGAATGCTCAGTTGGGGTTGGGCTATTTTAGGAGAAAGAAAGCGATAACTCACTGAGCCTAGGTCCCACTCATCATAAGTGGTCATGGCCAGGGCCCACCTGCCATTCGGGGCCCGCATGTCCAAAGAAGTGAGGACCCACGTGTTAGTAATTGAGCAGGTATCGGTCAACTACATTGACCTGATGGCAATGCTCCGTTTAAGATTTTGTGCGAATCGGCCAAGTGGTGGAGGGCAAAAGTGAGGAATATTTGATGTTGTGGGCAAAACTAAGCACAACTAAGGAAGGAGGGGCACAAAAATATAAATCCCAAAGAAATAATTTATGAAGTGTGAATGCTAGCATAGTGCATAAGTTTGATGAATGATAATTTGATCACCTTTTCTAGCATCATAACATCAACGTTTTCTTATAAAACTCATCATGATAAAGTAGCAATCAATTCACATGTTATGGTTCAAACAATGCATTCTCTTGAAACTTAACAACCTGTGTTCTTAGTCATCAAACAATTGCAATTCAACTCATTTTCAACAAAGTCTAAGTAAGAGCTCCACATACTCAATTATCATATAGTCTTCTATGATTGCCAGTACTCAAAGCATATTTATAGAACAGATAGCATCCACTGAACACAGAGAAAGATATGGCCTTAATGTTTTGCCTCCCAACTTATTTATCATAGAGATAGTTGTCAACAATAATAATTCATGATCAAATATATTTGAATGGCCATATGTGCCAAGATATTTCCCCACCACATGATGCTTTCCAACTAAACAATAGGTTGGAATAAGAAATTGTTGGGGAACGTAGTATTTTAAAATTTTCCTACGATCACGCAAGATCTATCTACCAGATGCATAGCAACAAGAGGGAAGAGTGTGTCTACGTACCCTCGTAGACCGGAAGCGGAAGCGTTAGAACAACGCGGTTGATGTAGTCGTACGTCTTCACGGCCCGACCGATCAAGCACCGAAACTACGGCACCTCCGAGTTCTAGCACACGTTCAGCTCGATGACGTCCCTCGAACTCCGATCCAGCCGAGTGTCGAGGGAGAGTTCCGTCAACACGACGGCATGGTGACGATCTTGATGTTCTACCGTCGCAGGGCTTCGCCTAAGCACCGCTACAATATTTATCGAGGAGAACTATGGTGGAGGGGGGCACCGCACACGGCTAAGAGATCAAGAGATCAATTGTTGTGTCTAGAGGTGCCCCCCTGCCCCCGTATATAAAGGAGGGAGGGAGAGGCCGACCCTAGAAGGGGCGCTCCAAGTGTGGGGAGTCCTACTAGGACTCCCAAGTCCTAGTAGGATTCCCCTTTCCTTTCCGGAGTAGGAGAGAAGGAAAGAGGGGGAGAGGGAGAAGGAAAAGGGGGCTGCACCCCTTGTCCAATTCGGACCAGAAGGGGGCCACGCGCCTCCTTCATTTTGGCCTCTCTCCTCTATTCCCGTAACTCCCCGGTACTCCGAAAATACCCGAATCACTCGGAACCTTTCCGATGTCCGAATATAGTCATCCAATATATCGATTTTTACGTCTCGACCATTTCGAGACTCCTCGTCATGTCCCCGATCTCATCCGGGACTCCGAACTCCTTCAGTACATCAAAACTCATAAACTCATAATAAAACTGTCATCGAAACCTTAAGCGTGCGGACCCTACGGGTTCGAGAACTATGTAGACATGACCGAGACACGTCTCCGGTCAATAACCAATAGCGGAACCTGGATGCTCATATTGGCTCCCACATATTCTACGAAGATCTTTATCGGTCAAACCGCATAACAACATACGTTGTTCCCTTTGTCATCGGTATGTTACTAGCCCGAGATTCGATCGTCGGTATCTCAATACCTAGTTCAATCTCGTTACCAGAAAGTCTCTTTACTCATTCCGTAATACATCATCCCGCAACTAACTCATTAGCTGCAATGCTTGCAAGGCTTATAGTGATGTGCATTACCGAGTGGGCCCAGAGATACCTCTCCGACAATCGGAGTGACAAATCCTAATCTCGAAATACGCCAACCCAACAAGTACCTTCGGAGACACCTGTAGAGTACCTTTATAATCACCCAGTTACGTTGTGACGTTTGGTAGCACACAAAGTGTTCCTCCGGTATTCGGGAGTTGCATAATCTCATAGTCATAGGAACATGTATAAGTCATGAAGAAAGCAATAGCAGTAAAACTTAAACGATCATAGTGCTAAGCTAACGGATGGGTCTTGTCCATCAGATCATTCTCCTAATGATGTGATCCCGTTGATCAAATGACAACTCATGTCTATGGCTAGGAAACATAACCATCTTTGATCAATGAGCTAGTCTAGTAGAGGCATACTAGGGACACTCTGTTTTGTCTATGTATTCACACATGTATTAAGTTTCCGGTTAATACAATTCTAGCATGAATAATAAACATTTATCATGATATAAGGAAATAAATAATAACTTTATTATTGCCTCTAGGGCATATTTCCTTCAGTCTCCCACTTGCACTAGAGTCAATAATCTAGTTCACATCGCCGTGTGATTTAACACCGATAGTTCACATCGTCATGTGATTAACACCCAAAGGGTTTACTAGAGTCAATAATCTAGTTCACATCGCTATGTGATTAACACCCAAAGAGTACTAAGGTGTGATCATGTTTTGCTTCGTGAGAGAAGTTTAGTCAACGGGTCTGTCATATTCAGATCTGTATGTATTTCGCAAATGTCTATGTGTCTACAATGCTCTGCATGGAGCTACTCTAGCTAATTGCTCCCACTTTCAATACGCATCCAGATTGATACTTAGAGTCAGCTGGATTTAGTGTCAAAGCTTGCATCGGCGTAACCCTTTACGACGAACTCTTTATCACCTCTATAATCGAGAAACATTTCCTTAGTCATCCAGTTACTAAGGATACTTTTGACTGTTGTACAGTGATCTACTCCTGGATCACTATTGTACCCTCTTGACAAACTCATGGCAAGGTACGCAACATGTTTGGCACACAGCATGGCATACTTTATAGAACCTATGGCTGAGGCATAGGGAATGACTTTCATTCTCTCTATATTTTTCTGCCGTGGTCTGGCTTTGAGTCTTACTCAACTTCACACCTTACAAGTCAGGTAAGAACTCCTTCTTTGACTGATCCATTTTGAACTACTTCAAAATCATATCAAGGTATGTACTCATCGAAAGTCTTATCAAGCGTGTTGATCTTTCTCTATAGATCTTGATGCCCAATATGTAAGCAGCTTCACCAAGGTCTTTCTTTGAAAAACTCCTTTCAAACACTCCTTTATGCTTTCCAGAAAATTCTACATCATTTCCGATCGACAATATGTCATTCACATATACTTATCAGAAAGGTTGTAGTGCTCCCACTCACTTCTTGTAAATACAGGCTTCACCGCAAGTCTGTATAAATCTATATGCTTTGATCAACTTATCAAAGCGTATATTCCAACTCCGAGATGCTTGCACCAGTCCATAGATGGATCGCTGGAGCTTGCACAATTTGCTAGCACCTTTAGGATTGACAAAACATTCTGGTTGCATCATATACAAATCTTCTTTAATAAATCCATTAAAGAACGCAGTTTCGTTATCCATTTGCCAGATTTCATAAAATGTGGCAATTGCTAACATGATTCGGACAGACTTAAGCATCGCTACGGGTGAGAAAATCTCATCGTAGTCAACACCTTGAACTTGTCGAAAACCTTTCGCAACAAGTCAAGCTTTGTAGACAGTAACATTACCATCGGCGTCAGTCTTCCTCTTAAAGATCCATTTATTTTCAATGGCTTGCCGACCATCGGGCAAGTCAACCAAAGTCCATACTTTGTTCTCATACATGGATCCCATCTCAGATTTCATGGCCTCAAGCCATTTCGCGGAATCTGGGCTCATCATCGCTTCCTCATAGTTCGTAGGTTAATCATGGTCCAGTAACATGACTTCCAGAACCGGGTTGCCGTACCACTCTGGTGCTGAACGAACTCTGGTTGATCTACGAAGTTTAGCAGAAACTTGATCTGAAGTTTCATGATCATCATCATTAGCTTCCTCACTAATTGGTGTAGGAATCACTGGAACTAGTTTCTGTGATGTTCCACTTTCCAATTCGGGAGAAGGTACAATTACCGCATCAAGTTCTACTTTCCTCCCACTCACTTCTTTCGAGAGAAACTCCTTCTCTAGAAAGGATCCACTCTTAGCAACAAAGACCTTGCCTTCGGATCTGTGATAGAAGGTGTACCCAACAGTTTCTTTTGGGTATCCTATGAAGATTTACTTCTCCGATTTGGGTTCGAGCTTATCATGTTGAAACTTTTTCACATAAGCATCGCAGTCCCAAACTTAGAGAAATAACAGTTTAGGTTTCTCGTCAAACCACAGTTCATACGATGTCATCTCCACGGATTTAGATGGTGCCCTATTTAACGTGAATGTAGCTGTCTCTAATGCATAGCCCCAAAAGCGATAGTTGTAGATCGGTAAGAGACATCATCGATCGCACCATATCTAATAAAGTACGGTTATGACGTTCGGACACACCATTACGCTGTGGTGTTCCGGGTGGCGTGAGTTGTGAAACTATTCCACATTGTTTCAAATGAAGACCAAACTCGTAACTCAAATATTCTCCTCCACGATTAGATCGTAGAAACTTTATTTTCTTGTTACGATGATTCTCTACTTCACTCTGAAATTCTTTGAACTTTCAAATGTTTCAGACTTGTGCTTTATTAAGTAGATATACCCATATCTGCTCAAATCATCAGTGAAGGTCAGAAAATAACGATACCCGCCGCGAGCTTCAACACTCATTGGTCCGCATACATCAGTATGTATGATTTCCAACAACTCTGTTGCTCGCTCCACAGTTCCGGAGAACGGAGTTTTAGTCATCTTGTCCATGAGGCATGGTTCGCAAGCACCAAGTGATTCATAATCAAGTGATTCCAAAAGTCCATCACTATGGAGTTTCTTCATGCGCTTTACACCAATATGACCTAAACGGCAGTGCCACAAATAAGTTGCACTATCATTATTAACCTTGCATCTTTTGGCTTCAATATTATGAATATGTGTATCACACGATCGAGATCCAACAAACCATTTTCATTGGGTGTATGACCATAGAAGGTTTATTCATGTAAACAGAACAACAATTATTCTCTAACTTACATGAATAACCGTATTGCAATAAACATGATCAAATCATATTCATGCTCAACACAAACACCAAATAACACTTATTTAGGTTCAACACTAATCCCGAAAGTATAGGGAGTGTGCGATGATGATCATATCAATCTTGGAACTACTTCCAATACACATCATCCCTTTATCCTTTAACTAGTTTCTGTTCATTATGCAACTCCCATTTCGAGTTACTACTCTTTAGCAACTGAACCAGTATCAAATACCGAGGGGTTGCTATGAACACTAGTAAAATACACATCAATAATCTGTATATCAAATATACCTTTGTTCACTTTGCCATCCTTCTCCACCAAATATCTAGGGCAGTTCCACTTCTAGTGACCATTTCCTTTGCAGTAGAAGCACTTGTTTCAGGCTTGAGTTTAGCTTTGGGTTTCTTCACGGGAGTGACAACTTGCTTGTCATTCTTCTTGAAGTTCCCCTTCTATCCCTTTGCACTTTACTTGAAACAAGTGGTCTGGTTAACTATCAACACTTGATGCTCTTTCTTGATTTCTACCTTCGCCGATTTCAGCATCGTGAAGAGCTCGGGAATTACTTTCGTCATCCCTTGCATATTATAGTTCATCACGAAGTTCTACTAACTTGGTGATAGTGTCTAGAGAACTTTGTCAATTACTATCTTATCTGGAAGATTAACTCCCACTTGATTCAAGCAATTGTACTACCCAGACAATCTGAGCACATGCTCACTGGTTGAGCTATTCTCCTCCATCTTGTAGGCAAAGTACTGTCAGATGTCTTATACCTCTCGACACGGGCATGAGTATGAAATACTAATTTCAACTCTTGGAACATCTTATATGCTCCGTGGCGTTCAAAACGTTTTTGAAGTCCCGGTTCTAAGCCGTAAAGCATGGTGCACTTAAACTATCAAGTAGTCATCATACCGAGCTTTTGTCAAAACGTTCATAACGTCTACATCTGCTCCTGCAATAAGTCTGTCACCTAGCGGTGCATCAAGGACATAATTATTCTGTGCAGCAATGAGGATAATCCTCAGATCACGGACCTAGTCCGCATCATTGCTACTAACATCTTTCAACTTGGTTTTCTCTAGGAACATATGAAAAAAAAACGTGGAGCAACATCGCGAGATATTGATCTACAACATAGATATGCTAATACTACCAGGACTAAGTTCATGATAAATTAAAGTTCAATTAATCATATTACTTAAGAACTCCCACTTAGATAGACATCCCTCCGGTCATCTAAATGATCACGTGATCCAAATCAACTATACCATGTCCGATCATCACGTGAGATGGAGTAGTTTCAATGGTGAACATCTTATGTTGATCATATCTACTATATGATTCACGCTCGACCTTTCGGTCTCCAGTGTTCCGAGGCCATATCTGCATATGCTAGGCTCGTCAAATTTAACCCGAGTATTCTGCGTGTGCAAAACTGGCTTACACCCGTTGTATTTGAACGTAGAGCTTATCACACCCGATCATCACGTGGTGTCTCGGCACGACGAACTTTCGCAACGGTGCATACTCAGGGAGAACACTTATACCTTGAAATTTAGTAACGGATCATCTTATAATGCTACCGTCGTTCTAAGCAAAATAAGAAGCATAATAAGATAAACATCACATGCAATCAAAATATGTGACATGATATGGCCATCATCATCTTGTGCTTTTGATCTCCATCTCCAAAGCACCTTCATGATCACCTTCGTCACCGGCACGACACCTTGATCTCTATCGTAGCATCGTTGTCGTCTCGCCAACTATTGCTTCTACGACTATCGCTACCGCTTAGTGATAAAGTAAAGCAATTACATGGCGATTGCATTTCATACAATAAAGCGACAACCATATGGCTCCTGCCAGTTGCCGATAACATTACAAAACATGATCATCTCATACAAAACCGTATAACTCATCATGTCTTGACCATATCACATCACAACATGCCCTGCAAAAACAAGTTAGACGTCCTCTACTTTGTTGTTGCAAGTTTTACGTGGCTGCTACGGGCTTAGCAAGAACCGTTCTTACCTACGCATACAAAACCACAACGATGTTTCGTCAAGTATGTGCTGTTTTAACCTTCACAAGGACCGGGCGTAGCCACACTTGATTCAGCTAAAGTGAGAGAGACAGACACCCGCCAGTCACCTTTAAGCAACGAGTGCTCATAACAGTGAAACCAGTCTCGCGTAAGCGTACGTGTAATGTCGGTCCGGGCCGCTTCATCTCACAATACCGCCGAAGCAAAGTATGACATGCTGGTAAGCAGTATGACTAGTATCGCCCACAACTCATTGTGTTCTACTCGTGCATATCATCTACGCATAGACCTGGCTCATGATGCCACTGTTGGGGAACGTAGTATTTTAAAATTTTCCTACGATCACGCAAGATCTATCTACCAGATGCATAGCAACAAGAGGGAAGAGTGTGTCTACGTACCCTCGTAGACCGGAAGCGGAAGCGTTAGAACAACGCGGTTGATGTAGTCGTACGTCTTCACGGCCCGACCGATCAAGCACCGAAACTACAGCACCTCCGAGTTCTAGCACACGTTCAGCTCGATGACGTCCCTCGAACTCCGATCCAGCCGAGTGTCGAGGGAGAGTTCCGTCAGCACGACGGCATGGTGACGATCTTGATGTTCTACCGTCGCAGGGCTTCGCCTAAGCACCGCTACAATATTTATCGAGGAGAACTATGGTGGAGGGGGGCACCGCACACGGCTAAGAGATCAAGAGATCAATTGTTGTGTCTAGAGGTGCCCCCTGCCCCCGTATATAAAGGAGGGAGGGAGAGGCCGACCCTAGAAGGGGCGCGCCAAGTGTGGGGAGTCCTACTAGGACTCCCAAGTCCTAGTAGGATTCCCCTTTCCTTTCCGGAGTAGGAGAGAAGGAAAGAGGGGGAGAGGGAGAAGGAAAAGGGGGCTGCACCCCTTGTCCAATTCGGACCAGAAGGGGGCCACGCGCCTCCTTCCTTTTGGCCTCTCTCCTCTATTCCCGTAACTCCCCGGTACTCCGAAAATACCCGAATCACTCGGAACCTTTCCGATGTCCGAATATAGTCATCCAATATATCGATTTTTACGTCTCGACCATTTCGAGACTCCTCGTCATGTTCCCGATCTCATCCGGGACTCCGAACTCCTTCAGTACATCAAAACTCATAAACTCATAATAAAACTGTCATCGAAACCTTAAGCGTGCGGACCCTACGGGTTCGAGAACTATGTAGACATGACCGAGACACATCTCCGGTCAATAACCAATAGCGGAACCTGGATGCTCATATTGGCTCCCACATATTCTACGAAGATCTTTATCGGTCAAACCGCATAACAACATACGTTGTTCCCTTTGTCATCGGTATGTTACTAGCTCGAGATTCGATCGTCGGTATCTCAATACCTAGTTCAATCTCGTTACCGGCAAGTCTCTTTACTCGTTCCGTAATACATCATCCCGCAACTAACTCATTAGCTGCAATGCTTGCAAGGCTTATAGTGATGTGCATTACCGAGTGGGCCCAGAGATACCTCTCCGACAATCGGAGTGACAAATCCTAATCTCGAAATACGCCAACCCAACAAGTACCTTCGGAGACACCTGTAGAGTACCTTTATAATCACCCAGTTACGTTGTGACGTTTGGTAGCACACAAAGTGTTCCTCCGGTATTCGGGAGTTGCATAATCTCATAGTCATAGGAACATGTATAAGTCATGAAGAAAGCAATAGCAGTAAAACTTAAACGATCATAGTGCTAAGCTAACGGATGGGTCTTGTCCATCAGATCATTCTCCTAATGATGTGATCCCGTTGATCAAATGACAACTCATGTCTATGGCTAGGAAACATAACCATCTTTGATCAATGAGCTAGTCTAGTAGAGGCATACTAGGGACACTCTGTTTTGTCTATGTATTCACACATGTATTAAGTTTCCGGTTAATACAATTCTAGCATGAATAATAAACATTTATCATGATATAAGGAAATAAATAATAACTTTATTATTGCCTCTAGGGCATATTTCCTTCAGAAATTACTCAACAAAAATAAAATTAACAAAAAAAGTAAAAGATAATCCCTTCGTAGAGGGAAGCATGGATTTCTAGAGGTGCTAGAGCTCATTGCTTAAAATAGAGATGAATACATTTTTGAGAGGCATGCCTTTCCTGTCAACGTCACGACCGAGAGTTCTCAACATCTTCTATCTAAACACATTATAAGCGGTTCCCAAGTGGAAGGGTAAAGTTTACTCGCCCTCAACCATTCAAACACAAGCCATGGCTAGCCGAATCCTCGGGTGCCCTCCATACAATCAACTTTCCGGGGGAGTTTGTTTCATTACTTTTCGTATTGATCATGGGACTGGGCATCCCAATTACCAGCCTCTCTCTGATCCAAGATTTCAGAACTAAGGATTTTATTAAAATACAAGAACAATGAAAATAAAACGACACACAAAGGATAGCACACATCATGTGAACAAAATAAAAATGTAGGCTCAACCAAAACTAACCGATAATTGTTGAAGAAGAAAGGTGGGATGCCTACCAGGGCATCCCCAAGCTTAGATGCTTGAGACTTCTTGAAATATTAACTTGGGATGCCTTGGGCATCCCCAAGCTTGAGCTATTGTGTCTCCTTAATTCATCTCATACCATGATTTCCCTAATTCTTAAAAACTTCATCCACACAAAACTCAACAAGAACTCATGAGATAAGTTAGTATAAATAAATGCAAAACCATATCATTCCCTACTGTAACAATTACTAAAATTATAATTTGAATTTTCATACTAAATTCCTCTACATATTTAATACTCCTATTCTCAAATAGAATGATTAAACAAGAAAACATATGTAAACACTGCAATCATAATAGGAATCTGTCCAAACAAAATAGTCTGTAAAGGATGAAGTAAGATCCCTACTTATTTAAACCAAACAATTCTGAAAAATCCCCACACTGTAGAAAATTTATCATAACTTATTGTGTCAAAATTTCAACATTTTAACACGTTCTGACTTTTCTAGGGAATTCACGCAATAGCGAGCAACTTTCTGTTTTGAAACAACAACTCATATACTTGCAAAATAAGCATGGTGAAGGCTATCCTTGACAATTTTATGAAAATAAAAGATTAAAAAATTATTATAAATTACAGCAAGAAAATGTAAACAAAATAAAATGACACTCCAAGCAGAACACATATCATGTGACGAATAAACATATAATTCCAAGGAAGGTTATAGATAATATTGAAGACGAAAGAGGATGCCTTCCGGGGCATCCCCAAGCTTAGTTGCTTGGATCTTCTTTGATTATTTCCTTTTGGTGCCTTGGGCATCCCCAACCTTAGTGTCCTACCACTCCTTATTGTGTTCATATCGATATCTCACCCAATACTAGAAAACTTCAATCACACAAAACTTAACGGGACTTCATGAGATAGGTTAGTACGATAAATTGAAACTCATTCACTTAGGTATTGTCAAAGACACGATTCATATTTTTTCTGTATAATTCCTACTGTACCGTATCATTTTTACAACTTATTTCACTTAATATAAGCTATGGAAATATTAAAATAAGCAACCTATGCATTGAAAATAGAATCTGCCAAAAACAGAACAATCTGGACAACGACCAAACTTTTGCATCTGCAAAAATACTGAAAATTTAGGAAACCTTGGAAATTTTTATATCAATCATGTGTATTTTTTACCTAATTATCACGTTCCAGTAATTGATAGGATTTTCTACACTGGACACAAAACTTTCTGTTTTTGCAGAGAATCAAATCACCTATCATTCACACTGTCCCAAAGGCTTTACTTTGAACTTTATTGAAACAAAAGCTATAAAACATTACTACTACAGTATATTAATCATGTGAACACACAAAATAGTAGGTATAAGTATTGGGTCGTCTCCCAACAAGCGCTTTTCTTTAATGCCTTTTTAGCTGGCATTGTCATTTCAATCATGCTCACATAAAAGTAAAGACTTGAAACATAATGGCAGCATCATCAAACATATGGCAAGCAAATTTAAAACAAACACGCTTCTATTTATGGGGATTTTTTGGTCAAATAAATTATTGGATCAAGAATCAACTAGCATAGGAAGGTAAACCAAGCATGACTTCAAAACATTCAACATAAAGAGAGGAAACTTGATATTATTAAGATATGTAAAAGCATATGTTCCTCTCTCATAATAATTTTTAGTAGCATCATGAATGAATTCAACAATATAACTATCACATAAAAGATTCTTTTCATGATCTAGGAGCATAGAAATTTTATTACTCTCCTCATAAGCAAATTTATTCTCATGAATAATAGTGGGAGCAAACTCAACAAAATAGCTATGATGCGATACCTGATTGGCATAATCATAATGAGAATTAAAATTATGATGACAAGTTCCATGATTATTATTAATATTTATATCATAAGTGTCATCACAATAATCATCCTAGAAAGCAACATTTCTCTCATCATAATCAATTATACCTCTTCCAAAATAGTGGAATCATGATTAAATACGGTCGCGACCTCTCCGGATCCACATTTATCAATATCGTAACAAGATTCAACACCCTCCAAAATAGTGGGATCTTTACCTATAGTTGACACTCTTCCAAACCCACATTCATAAATATTGAAATCATCATAAATAGGAGGCATGCAATCATCATAACAAGTTTGCACATCAAAACTCGGGGGACTAAAAATATCATCTTCATCAAACATAGCATCCCCAAGCTTATGGCTTTGCAGATTACTAGCATCATGGATATTCAAAGAATTCATACTAGCAAATTGCAATCATGCTTATCATTCATGGATATTCAAAGACTTCATACTAGAAACTAGCAGATTACTGAATTCTTCTTCTATATATCAATTGAGAATTTTTTTCCAAACCATCATTTTCAAGAAAGACATCATAGAGATGAATAATATGAGGCAACATCAATTCCATTTTTAGGTTTTCTTTTATAAACCAAACAAGTGATAAACAAGAAACTAAAAGATTCAGTTGCAAGATCCAAAGATATACCTTCAAGCACTCACCTCCCCGGCAACGGTGCCAGAAAAGAGCTTGATGTCTACTACACAACTTATTTTTGTAGACTCATGCTAAGCCTCCAAGCGTGGAGTTTTGTAGGACAGTAGCAAATTTCCCTCAAGTGCATGACCTAAGGTTTATCAATCCATGGAGGCGTAGGATGAAGATGGTATCTCTCAAATAACCCTGCAACCAAATAACAAAGAATCTCTTGTGTCCCCACACACCCAATACAATGGTAAATTTTATAGGTGCACTAGTTCGACAAAGAGATGGTGATACAAGTGTAGTATGGATAGTAGATATAGGTTATTGTAATATGAAAATATAAAAAACAACAAGGTAAAAAGTGATAAAACAGTGCACAAACGGTATTGCAATGCTTGGAAACGAGGCCTAGTGTCGGGGGAAACTGTCCGCCACGAACACCTATGGGACCGGAGCCCCTTGTCTGTGCGGTACGAGGGCGGAGAGAGCACGAAGAGCAGATCGTAGCGAGCGCGCGGGCAGTTTTACCCAGGTTCGGGCCGCGGTAGACGCGTAAAACCCTACTCCTGCTTAGTTGTGTATTGAGTTGGGGTGCTCGGGAGCTTGAAGAAGCAGCTACACCGAGCGTATGAGTGATCTAGGTTCCGAACCCCCTCCACGTTGTGCATGGGCCTGCTTTTATAGTGCAAGGGGTCACCGACAGGTGTCAACGTAGGAGAAAGGGGTAAAAACGTAAAAGAGGTGGTAGTTGTAACAGTGCGGGAACAGTGAAGCTACAGTGCGCGAACAGTGGTCGCTACCTACTTTGACAGTGGGGGACAAGGGCATTTAATGCCCGTCGCCGTCGACCCCAAAAGCTCCCGCCCTTGCGTCTCCGCCCGCCACGGCGATGGATCCACCACCGTGGAGTGCCACCGTGTCCCCCAGGCTGCACAGCCATCCGCCACGCGTCCCTGGATAGGCCCCAGGGCGACGCGTGGGCCGATGAGCTGGAGCGCGGGCACACAGCGCAACTCTCCCGGCAAGCACCTTGCCGGGGGCTTGATCTTGCCGGGCCCGGGAGCTTGCCGCTCCCCGGGCCCTCGCCGGGGCGCATATAGCCCCGAGGCGTGTCTTCTATGATGGGATCTCCTAGTCTTCCTGGCAAGCTCCTCTTGCCAGGGCCTTGTGCTTGTGAGGTAATCTTGAGCCTGGTACGGCCTTCCCGGCAAGCTCCTCTTGCCGGGGTCTCGATCTTCTGTCTTGCATACTTTGTTTTTGAACGGTTTAACATGGGGCAGGAAGGTCTCCGGCGAGCGCGTGGTAAACCCTGCCGCGGGAAGCTGCAACTGCCCGTGCACAAGTTGGGGTACTGAGGTACCCCTACCTTAGTACACCGACAGGAGCCCCCGGGCCTGGGCCACACACGGTGCCCAGCGCTGTTGGGCCAGGCCCAAAACAGTGCACGGGCACACGCGGCCCACAGCGTGCCGAATCCACTTCCGTATCCGCCGCATCCCCCCGTAACGGCACGCGTCGATTGCGGCGTCGTGGGATGGGACGTGCCCACGTTCCATCAATGAAAAAGGGCGAAACGCCCCCCCACTTCCCCATAAAAGCAGAGGAAGCAGGAGCGGTTCCCCTCCTTGCGCTTTCATTGCATCTTCTTCTTCCTCCAAAAACCCCCTTTGCGCTCCGCCTCCATACCTCCGCCGCCGCCGTTCTCCACTTCCTTCGCCGTCTCCGCCATGGCCCCGAAGACCGAGAAGGTGAAGGCGGAGAAAGCAAAGAGGGAGAAGTCGGAGCAAGCAGCGAAGCTTACCGCGTACCGGAAGCGGAACCTCGTCTTCCCGCCGAAGCTCGGCGCGCGGGAGCTCTGGAACAAGTACTACTTGTTCTGGGCCAAGGAAACCAAGGCGCACCCCCGCACTCGAGCCTATCCAGCCGCCGCCAAGGACAGCTACCCCGGCGGGTACTACTTCTTCGCAGCCTTCTTTCACTGCTGTCTTTGCCCTCCTTTCTCTGATTTCTTTTGCGACGTCATGCACACCTATGGCCTCCACCTCCTCGACTTCACCCCCAACGCCATCCTCACAATGGCGGTTTTCGCACACATGTGCGAAAACTTCATAGGAATACACCCGAATGTAGCGCTGTTTAGGCACTTCTTTACTCCTAGAGCAGAGACCGGCGCCCCCCTCTCCGGAGGAATTTCTTGGGTATTCCGTCTGAACAAGAAGGAGTCGTACTTGCCGGGGGAGCTCCGCGGCAAGTGGGAGGAGTGGCGAGCAGATTGGTGCTGGATCGTTGAGGACGAGCCGCAGCCCTTCACCGCGCCGCGCACAATGCCCATCGCGCGCGGCAGGGATTGGAGCGAGCTGGATTCGGACGACATCAAGCTCGATGTCGCCCTCGTCCGGATTCTTCGTCTTCGGGTAGCTAGGCTGTCCGTTGCAGAGGTAGGCGCAGACTTCCTCCGCCGCCGCATCGCCCCTCTCCAAGACAGGAAAAGATCGGCCTGGGAGTACGGCGGCCTGGCGGATATAATGAGGCTGCGCCCCGGGCTGAACTTCAACTTCACGACGCTGGAGCTGAAGGGGATGGTCCGGGAACTCTTCAAATATGACCCGGCACACCCTGAGTGGTTCAGACCTCCCCGAGGAGTGGTGCCCCTCTGCAACAGCACAGTCCGGGATCGTCTCTGCGCTATGATGCCCGCGTGCGATTCGCACGGCGTGGACCGCACGTGGATTCCGCCCAAGCCCATAGACGTCCTCAGCTTCTTCGACAACCTCGTGGAGGTGGCGAAGAACAAGAATGACGTCAAGGAGCACACGCGGGACACCACTGAGCAGGAGCTTGCTTACATGGCTTCTCGGGCCGAAGAGGCCGCTGCAGCCGCAGCGGCAGGAGATTTTGGGTACACGCCTGATGAGGCGGAGGCTACAGATGCGTCCAGCCAGGCGGAGGAGGCGGAGATCCGCAGACTGTTGCAACTTCCTCCCGACGCGCTCGCCGGGGTCCCCTCTTTGAGGCACTCCGGGATCCACGGGATCGTGGCCGAGGCCGCGGCAAGGGAAGGCGCCGCCGGAGGGAACAGAGGCGCCGCGGGGAGCGGAGGCGCCGGAGGGAGCGGAGGCGCCAAGGGAAAAGAGGCCGCAGCGCAGGGCGCTGGGCCCAGCGAGCCAGCCGGGGAGGAGGAGGAGGAGGAGGAGGCCGAGGACTCCGACGGATCTACGGAGCTCTACGCCGACGACCTCTCCTCGTTGGAGACCTCCCCGCCTCCAGCAAGCCCAAGGCGGTCCCCACCGAAGCGTCTCCGCAAGGCGGCGACGGGAGAGAGGGCGCAGGCGCCCCGGCAACAGCCAGCTCGCCGGGCAGCTCCCCGGGGGAGCCAAGCTGCGCCGGGGGCGACCGGCGCACCAGCCACAGCGGAGGTGGCCCACGCGCGGGCCACGACGGAGGCGCCCCGCAAGCAGGCGTCGAGCCGACAGGGGTCTTCTCGGAGCGGAGCAGCAGCTCCGCCCGCTCCTCGGGCTCCGGCTACCACAGGGGCTGGGTCTTCGCAGCCCCCAGCCCCAGGGACCGCCAAGCGCCCGAGGGAATCTTCGTCTTCTGCTCCTCGTGCAGACGCGCCCCAGGTGGAGTATGACTTCTCCGCCTTGAGCGAGGACGACGAGGAGGACCAGGAGTAAGAATCCGAGATCTTACACCTTCTCAAGTTTTGTCTTGATTATTGTTGATGCTAACTTTGTTTGTTGCTTCGATTTCAGGACCCTGGTTCAGCGCGTGGCGAAGAAGGCCAAGGCGCCTGTGGTCGAGGTCGCGGAAGACTCGGCCGCCGCGGCAGCAGGGGACGTGCCGGAGCCAAGCCTGCCGGACCCGAGCGCTGCTCCGAGGAGCAGCCCCCAGCGCAGCCCCCAGCGTAAGTCTGGGGTCCATCCTTCCGCTTGTCGGGGTGCGCTTGAGGATTTTGTCTTGTTTCAATATCTTGATGCCTTTGTCTTGACTTGTGCAGAGGTGGAGCCACAGCGGCAGGAGCGCCCGGAGACCGTCCTTGAGGAGCCGCAGGCCCCGCCGTCCCCGCCAAGGCCGAACTCTCCGGCAAGGGAGAGTGCTCCGCCAAGGGCGGGTACTCCGCCAAGGCAGAGTACCCCGCCAAGGGCGAGCAGCCCGGCGAGGGCGGCCACTCCGCCTAGGCAGAGCTCCCCGGCGAGGGAGCCCGCCGCTGACGACGTCCGCCAAGGTATGTCTTGTAATTTGTCTTCTTGGCGTTGTTTCTTTTTTGATTTTTGCTTGAACTTCTTTTTCTTCTTCTTCTAGATCCTCCTCCCCCCGAGCCGATGGAGACGGAAGTCATCAACCTCGAGGAGGAGGGCGTGCAGGGCGGCGGCGGCGACGTCCCTGTCGCCGAGGACACGGCGAGAGCCGCCGAGCCGGCCGCGCAGGAGACCGCTCCGGCTGCGGACGCAGCGGCCGAGGAGGGGGACGGCGACCGCACCGCCGACCCGGAGGCGGCGGGAGCATCAAGTGCTGCGCCGGCCGCCGACCCCTCCGCCGGCAAGGAGCAGGGCTACTACCTTGAGGCCCCCAACGGCGTCTTCATCCAGGTGCCTTGGGGGTCTTCGTCGCGAGCTCCCGCGGAGGGCGAGGCATTTGACGGGGAGGTCCTCGCCTCCGCGGGTTTGAAGATTGTCGAGGCGCCCGGCGGGAGTGAAGGGCCCGAGGAGGAGAAGCTACTTCACCAGCTCCTGGCCCTTTACCGGGCCAGGCAGGCGAAGCTTGCTTCCCGGGAAGCCCTTGCCGCCAAGGCCGCCACGGAGATGGAGAAGCGCGCGGCGGAGCTCAGCGCCGCCAACCAGGCGGCCCTCCGCGAGGTGGCGGAGGAGCGCGAGCGGCTCGCCGGCGAATACCAGGAGTGGGTGCTGGAGAAGGCTGAGGCTGAAGAGCAGCAGCGGCTCGCCGGGGTGGAGCTGTCCCGGCGAGAAGGAGAACTCGCCCAGCGGAAGGTCCAACTCGACTCCCATGAGGAGGACCTTGCCGCTCGGGAGGAGGCCCTTGGCGGGGAACTAAAGGAGGCGAAAGCCGCCGCGGCTGCCGCGGAGACCGCCAGGAAGGAGCTCGCCGCCAAGGTCGCGCAGCTGGAGAAGTCGCTGAAGGTGAGCGCGGAGAAGGTCGCCGCGCTCATCACGGAGCGCGAGAAGGACGCCCACACCAATTCAGAACTCCAGGTGCGTCTTTCTGAGAGGGGCGACGAGTTGAAGGCCGCCAAGGACTCCATCGAGGACTTGGAGTTGAAGGTCTCTACACTGAAGGATTCACTCGACGCTGCCCGGGCCCGGGAGACCAAGTTGAAGGAGGAGCTCCGCAAGGAGCGGACCCTAGTGGACAGAGCCAACAAAGCGGCTGAGCTCTTCCGCAAAACCGTCGAGGTATGGACCGAGGACTTAGTGTCTTGTGCGTCCAACATCGACCAGGAGCTGCTGGCGTTGAAGCTGGAGCACCTCATCTACTCCCCGGATCCAAACCTCCCTCACAGCGCCAAGCTCAGCCTCTTCTTCAGGGGAATCGCGCCAGCCCTTGCAGATCTGCGGAAGAAGATCCCCGCGCAGCTGGCCGAGGAGACGCGCCTACTCTGCACGGGAACTCTGGAGCGCGTGCTGACGAAGATCGTGTATCGCAATCCGGGCATCAACCTCACCAACGTTCTTCGCAGCTTGCCGGCCGACGCGGACATGGAGGCTCTGAAGGAGCAGGTCGCCCACATCATCGCCAAGGTGGCGAAGATCTCCAGGATCGAGGGCGACCGCGTAGATTAGGCCTCCACTATCTTTATCTCTTTTTGTTCCTGCATAGGGTGTTATGAACTCATTAATCATTGCAACAAGTTATCTTTTGTAAGATATTTATCTCATTTTGATCAATCAGTGCAACGTTATCTTCCTTGTCTTAATCCTTGACTTTGTATGTTTTTCACCCTACGCTCCCGGGGAGCTTGCCGGCAAGGGACCTTTGCCGCGAGCGTTGAGTGCTGGACTCTGAGCAGCCTGCTGGCCAAGGTCTCATCGGCAAGCAACCTCGCCGCGGCTGGTCGCAACGCACTTACCTTGCTGAGCGTACTCGGAAACGAAGCAAGGGCGCGACACTTGTCGCAGCTCACTTAAATCGTTGAGCGAACTCGGAAACAAGATAAGGGTGCGGCAAGCTACGGGTAGGTTCCTCCGCGCACAGGTTTTCCATACAAAGTGTGATTGTTCAAGGAAGACAACTAAAATTTTAAAAATTTGAACTGGTCAAATTCTAATAACTTAGCTTTCATATATTGCTTGCTTCCCGGTAAGGCTTTTCTTTCTTGAACAGCACTTGGTTCCTCCTCCACCTCCTTCCCCCCCGGCAAACTTGTGCGCGAGGAACGTTCCTTCTGCTTAAGAGGTAAGGAAAAAGGAGAGGGAAACAAGTATATGGCCTTTCGGCGCGCTAATGCTTACCGGTTACTTGAGTGTTGCACCAAATGCCAAACAAAACATGCAAATAGCAAAGAAAGGCATGCAAAAGGCAATCAACGCAAAACACAAAAACTTTACTGATGCACGGGGTCTGCGCCCGGCTTTGTACAGAGGGTTACATGCAACAGTGGCAAAGCTTGTACAAAAGGTGGTTGCTGGAGCGGATCACGGCAACCGCGCCTTACGGGTGAAACTTGCGAAGATGCTCTATGTTCCAGGAGTTGCTCACCGGTAAGCCTTCTTCGGTCTCGAGGCGGACAGCGCCGGGCCTCGTGACTTGTCTCACCCGATAAGGGCCTTCCCACTTTGGCGTCAACTTGTTGGAATTCTTGGCGGACTGAACACGCCGAAGAACAAGGTCGCCTTCCTCGAGACTCCTGGCCTTGACCTTGCGGCTATGGTAGCGGCGCAAGGCTTGCTGGTATCGAGCAGCTCGTACAGCAGCCTGGAGACGTCCCTCCTCGAGGAGCAATGCATCATCTTGCCGCAGTTGCTCTTGCTCGAGCTCATCATAAGCGAGCACTCGAGGAGATCCGTATACGAGTTCCGTGGGGAGAACTGCCTCTGCTCCGTAGACTAGAGCAAAGGGTGTCTGTCCGGTGGCTCGACTTGGTGTTGTTCTGATTGACCAAAGAGCCGCCGGTAGCTCCTCTATCCAATTTCTTCCGCACTTGCGCAGCCTGTCAAAGGTTCTTGTCTTGAGTCCGCGCAGCACTTCAGCATTGGCCCTCTCCGCTTGCCCGTTGCTCCTCGGGTGAGCAACAGAAGCGAAACAGACCTTGGCGCCAAGGTCTTGGACGTACTGCATGAAGGTGCGACTAGTGAATTGAGTACCGTTGTCGGTGATGATCCTGTTAGGGATCCCGAAACGGCAAACAATCGACCTGAAGAACCTGACTGCTGACTGTGCTGTCACCTTTCTCACTGGCTCCACTTCTGGCCACTTTGTGAACTTGTCGATCGCAACGTACAAGTACTCAAAGCCCCCAGACCGAGAAGGGCCAGGACAAAGGGATTGTTTGGAGAGCTTGAGCTGGCTGATGAATCTGTTTTGCATGGAACTGGCACGCTTCACACTTGGTTACTAGTGCAGTTGCATCTTGGAGGGCTTCTTGCCAAAAGAACCCTTGCCGGAAAGCTTTCCCGACAAGCGCCCTTGCGCCAACGTGGTGGCCGCATATGCCTCCGTGTATTTCTGCCAGCAGCTTTTGTCCATCTTCCCTGGAGATGCACTTCAGTCTGACACCATTGAGCCTTCTTCTGTACAGCTCGTTATCCACGAACTGGTACATACTTGACTGCCTGGTTATCTTCTCTATTTCTTCTGGGTCGTCGGGAAGTTCTCCAGTTTGAAGAAAACGGACGATCTGCTGCGCCCATGCCGGAGCCCGGGGCTCGACGGCAAGGACTAAGGGCATGAGGGCCGCTGCGGGGACCTCAGCTTCTACGGCAAGAACCTCTGGTTCTGCCGGAGCTGAAGGTCCCCCGGCAAGCTCGCCTGGGCGAGGCTTATCGGGAACGCTTGCTTCAACTGTACAGACCCGAGGATCTGCAGGAGCAAACTGTTCCTCAGCGTTGTGGTTGTTGATCTTGGGGACCTTGGCGGCGGTTTCAGGAAGATCCGCCGGCAAGTAGTCGCCGGAGACCAACTTTCTCTTCTTGGACTGCCCAATCGATGGTGTAACGGATGGTTGAGTCAGCTTGAGCAAGAAGGTCCCTGGTTCCACAGGTAACTTCATCGAAGCACACTTTGAAAGGCCATCTGCAATTTCATTCTGAGCTCTCGGAACGTGCTCCATCTGCAGACCCTCAAAGTGCTCCTCAAGCTTCCTCACTTCATCGACATAAGCTTCCATCAAAGGGCTCTGATAACTCTTGTTAATTTGCCGGACCACCAACTGAGAATCTCCCCGCACAATCAGATTTCTGATCCCAAGTTCGGCCGCAATCCTGAGGCCGGCAAGCAAGCCTTCATATTCAGCAGTGTTGTTTGTCGCTTGCTCCCTGGGAAAGTGCATCTGGATAACATATTTGAGGTGCTCTCCGGTGGGCACGATGAGTACGACGCCAGCACCGGCGCCTTGCAGCGAGAAGGCACCATCAAAATACATTACCCATTCACTTGTTGCTTCTTGTACGGGTGTACTTGTTTCTTGAACTTCTTCATCGGGTGTTGGGGTCCACTCAGCTATGAATTCTGCCAAAGCTCGGCTCTGTATGGTTGAAGTACTTTCGAACTTGAGTCCAAAGCTTGACAGCTCCAGTGCCCACTCAACGATCCTGCCTGTTGCTTCTGGGTTGTGCAATATCCTCTTCAGCGGAAAGCGAGTGACCACTGTTATCTCATGTGCTTGGAAGTAATGGCGCAGCTTTCTCGAGGCCATGAGGAGGCCGAAAAGCAACTTTTGCACCCCAGAGTATCTTGATCTAGCCCCCTGCAAGAGGGAACTTACAAAATACACCGGGCGCTGCACCATCCTTCTTCGCATTCCTTCTTCTTCCTGCGCAGAGTTGTCCTTGTCGGGGCCAGAGCTTGCCGGAGCAGCCCCCTGCTTGTCGCTGGATTCGCTTGCCGGTGGTGCTGACTCCTCGTCGGACTCCCTCTCCGCTACTAACGCAGCACTAACCACCTGGTTGGTTGCCGCTAGGTATAGCAACAACTTTTCCTGTGGTCTAGGTGCGACTAGTATTGGAGTGGAGGACAGGTACCGTTTCAAATCCTGCAGCGCTGCCTCCGCTTCCGGAGTCCACTTCATGGGACCTGCCTTCTTCAAGATTTTGAAGAAAGGTAGGGCGCGTTCTGCAGACTTTGAAACGAACCTACTGAGGGCAGCCACAGAACCTGCAAGCCTTCTGACATCCTTAACGCGCTTTGGGGCCTCTATCTGCTCAATGGCTTTAATCTTGTCGGGGTTGGCTTCAATCCCCCTCTGTGACACAAAGAACCCGAGAAGCTTGCCGGAGGGGACTCCAAAGACGCACTTCTCGGGGTTCAACTTGAGCTGTATCCTGCGCAGGTTCTGAAATGTCTCTTCCAAATCTTGGATCAGGGTTTCCTTGCTCTTGCTCTTCACCACGATGTCATCCATGTAAGCCTCTACATTTCTGTGGATCTGTGGCTCAAAAGCGGTGTATACTACCCTTGCAAAGGTTGATCCTGCATTCTTCAGTCCAAATGGCATGCGTATGAAGCAATAAGTGCCACATGGAGTGATAAATGCAGTCTTCTCTTCGTCCTCTTTGGCCATAAAGATCTGATGGTAGCCCGAATATGCATCAAGAAAACAGAGTAGCTCGCATCCGGCAGTGGAGTCAACGATCTGGTCAATGTGCGGCAAAGGGAATGGATCCTTGGGACATGCTTTATTCACATCGGTGAAGTCTATACATAGTCTCCACTTCCCATTGGCCTTGCGCACGATGACTGGATTTGCCAACCACGTCGGATGGATTACACCTCTAACTAGGCCTGCTGCCTCTAGCTTCTTGATTTCTTCGTTGTTGAATTCTTGGCGCTCCACGGCTTGCTTCCTCACTTTCTGCTTGATGGGCCGCGCATGAGGACAAACAGCAAGCTTGTGCTCAATTACCTTCCTGGGAACACCGGGGATGTCAGATGGTTGCCAGGCAAACACATCGACATTCGCCCGCAGGAAGGCAACGAGCGCGCTTTCCTATTTGCTGTCAAGCGTGGCACTGATGGTGAAGGTACCACCAGTGCCGTCCTCCTTGGCGGACACTTTCTTGGTTGCCGGAGGAGCGGCCATCCCTTTCTTACTCTTGCCGGTGGAGCTCGATGGAACGTCCTCGACGGCAGCGCAGCACTCCGAGGAGGTGCGGTTGCCGGAGTGGGCCCCAGAGCACTTGCCGGACTTGGTCTTCGTCTTCTTCCCCCCGGGAGCTTCAGCGGCAAGTGTATCCTTCTCGGCCGCAGCTGCCGCATCCCGGTAGATCTTGTCGGCGCAGACAAGCGCATCCTTCTTGTCGCCGTGGACAGTGATGACGCTTATCGGCCCCGGCATCTTGAGTACGTTGTAAGCATAATGGGAAGCTGCCATGAACTTGGCGAGGGCAGGACGGCCAAGTATTCCATTGTAGGGCAATGGAATATCGGCGACGTCGAAAGTGATGCGCTCAGTTCTGAAATTGAGCTCCCCGCCAAAGGTCACCGGCAGAGTGATCTTTCCCTTGGGCTTGCTCCTTCCCGGGTTGATTCCTTGGAAAGAACCGGTCTCTTCGAGCTCGCCATCTGGAATTTGGAGTTTCTTGATCACAGCAGAGGAGATCAAGTTCAGCCCGGCCCCGCCGTCAACCAACATTTTGGTGACCTTGAGGTTGCGGATGGTGGGAGAAACCAGCATCGGCAAGCACCCGACCGCAGTGGTGCGGTCAGGGTGATCCTCAAGATCAAAAATGATGGGCGTGCTGGACCATTTGAGGAGCCTGCGCGACTCCACGGGCGGCTCCGCTGCATTCACCTCACGCACCCACTGCTTTAGTTGGCGGTGGGAGGTGTGCAGAGAGGCGCCACCGTCGACGCACAGGACTTCCGTGGCCTTCTGGAACTCCTGCTCGCTGTTATCCTCGTCCTCCATGTCTTCGTCGTCGTCCTCTTCGTCCTTGTCGCGGCCCCGGGGAGGTCGATCTCCTTGCCGCTGCTTGGCCTTGCCGCGGCGTCCTCCCCGGCCATTGAACGGCCGCTTCTTGCTTGGCTCTTCTCCGCCACCTTGGGCCTTCTCCTTGTCGCGCCTCTCGTACTCAGCTTTCTGCTGCTCGACGAGATACTCAACGCGCTTGTAGTTGGAGAGATCGTGACCCTTGGTGCGGTGGATCTTGCAGTATTGCTTGTCGGAGCTGCCCGGCTTGTCGGCTGCCGCTACAGGGGCAGGCTCCTTGCCGGAGCCGCCAGCCTGCGTTTGCTTGGCGGGAGCCTCCTTGCCGGACTTCTCGACGGCAAGCACCTCTTTCTTGCCCTTCCTTCTGTTATTCCGCCTCCGGCTCTTCTTTGCCGGGACGGCGTCGTCGCTGTCGCTTCCTCCTGCGCCAGTATCCTCCCCGGGGAGTCTCCTCCCCTCTTCTGCGTGTGCGCACTTGTCAGCCAGAGCATAGAGCTCGCTGACATCCCGAATCTTGGTCATCGCCATTTCTTCACGCATGCGGCGGTTACGCACGTTCTGGTGGAACGCGCTGATAACCGCGGCAGGGTGGACGTCAGGGATGTTGTGCTGCACACGGCTAAAGCGTTGGATGTACTTGCGCAGGGTTTCGCCTTCCTTCTGGGCCAGAATGTGGAGATCGCTCTCCTGCCCGTGGGGTTTGTGGCCGTCGGTGAAGGCGCCCACAAACTGGTGGCAAAGGTCGGCCCAAGAAGAGATAGAACCTTCCGTCAAGTGCATAAGCCACGAACGGACGTTCGGCTTAAGCACGAGCGGGAAGTAATTTGCCAAGATCTTCTCGTCGCGCCCCCCGGCAGCTTGCACTGCGATGGTGTAGACGCTGAGGAATTCCCGAGGGGTGCGTCTTGCCGTCGTACTTCTCCGGTACGTCGGGCTTGAAATTCTTCATGCTGGGCCACTGGACGCGCCGCAGCTCGCGGGTGAACGCAGGGCAGCCTGCCGCGTACGGCAAGTCGCCTGGTTCACCGGGCGCGCGCGCGTCGACAGCGTTCCCAGCTCTGTTATCTGAATGTCGCCGAGCTTCCCGGCGGCGCTCGATTGTGGTGCGAGCGTCTTCTTGTCGCCGGTCGTCGAGGACCTGGCGCTGGTCTCGACGGGCCCGCGGATCCGACGACGCTGTGGAGCCATCGTCAGCGTTGTTCCGGCGGGGCGGCGTCTTCTGCTTCCGCGGTGGGGAGTGCACGCTTGTCGCACCCCCGGCGGTCTTGTCACCGTCGGCCTTCGTCTTCTCAGCTTGCCGCGGCCGCGAGGCCGACGGCTGCTGCGGAGAATCGTTGTTGGCGAAGGCGATCAGGCTCTGGATGGTGGCCCTCCAGTCTTCGGCCTTGTCTGCCGCTGGAGGGAAGTCGAGGAGCAGTTGCGCCCTTGCGAGCACTTCTGCTGGAGTGGAGGGGAACGCGGGCGAGCGGTGCGAGGAGCGGGATATGCTCGGACTTCTAACGGCGTTAGAAGGAGCAGGGTCCCGCGCCGGCGCCTTCGCTTTGCTTGTGCCCGGACGGAGGTCCGGGGCGTCCCGCGAGCCTCCGGTTTGTCCTTGGCCCAGCAAACGGATGCCACCTCCTGCGACATGGCGCTGCTGGGTTGTTGTGTGCTGAGATGGACGTGGTGCGTCCACGGAGACCGAGGTTCGGTCGTCCGTCCTGTTCTTGGATCTGGTGGCGCCGTGAGTGTCCTCGCCGGCGACCTTTCATATATTGCTTGCTTCCCGGTAAGGCTTTTCTTTCTTGAACAACACTTGGTTCCTCCTCCACCTCCTTCCCCCCGGCAAACTTGTGCGCGAGGAACGTTCCTTCTGCTTAAGAGGTAAGGAAAAAGGAGAGGGAAACAAGTATATGGCCTTTCGGCGCGCTAATGCTTACCGGTTACTTGAGTGTTGCACCAAATGCCAAACAAAACATGCAAATAGCAAAGAAAGGCATGCAAAAGGCAATCAGCGCAAAACACAAAAACTTTACTGATGCACGGGGTCTGCGCCCGGCTTTGTACAGAGGGTTACATGCAACAGCGGCAAAGCTTGTACAAAAGGTGGTTGCCGGAGCGGATCACGGCAACCGCGCCTTACGGGTGAAACTTGCGAAGATGCTCTATGTTCCAGGAGTTGCTCACCGGTAAGCCTTCTTCGGTCTCGAGGCGGACAGCGCCGGGCCTCGTGACTTGTCTCACCCGATAAGGGCCTTCCCACTTTGGCGTCAACTTGTTGGAATTCTTGGCGGACTGAACACGCCGAAGAACAAGGTCGCCTTCCTCGAGACTCCTGGCCTTGACCTTGCGGCTATGGTAGCGGCGCAAGGCTTGCTGGTATCGAGCAGCTCGTACAGCAGCCTGGAGACGTCCCTCCTCGAGGAGCAATGCATCATCTTGCCGCAGTTGCTCTTGCTCGAGCTCATCATAAGCGAGCACTCGAGGAGATCCGTATACGAGTTCCGTGGGGAGAACTGCCTCTGCTCCGTAGACTAGAGCAAAGGGTGTCTGTCCGGTGGCTCGACTTGGTGTTGTTCTGATTGACCAAAGAGCCGCCGGTAGCTCCTCTATCCAATTTCTTCCGCACTTGCGCAGCCTGTCAAAGGTTCTTGTCTTGAGTCCGCGCAGCACTTCAGCATTGGCCCTCTCCGCTTGCCCGTTGCTCCTCGGGTGAGCAACAGAAGCGAAACAGACCTTGGCGCCAAGGTCTTGGACGTACTGCATGAAGGTGCGACTAGTGAATTGAGTACCGTTGTCGGTGATGATCCTGTTAGGGATCCCGAAACGGCAAACAATCGACCTGAAGAACCTGACTGCTGACTGTGCTGTCACCTTTCTCACTGGCTCCACTTCTGGCCACTTTGTGAACTTGTCGATCGCAACGTACAAGTACTCAAAGCCCCCGACAGCACGAGGGAAAGGGCCGAGGATATCGAGCCCCCAGACCGAGAAGGGCCAGGACAAAGGGATTGTTTGGAGAGCTTGAGCTGGCTGATGAATCTGTTTTGCATGGAACTGGCACGCTTCACACTTGGTTACTAGTGCAGTTGCATCTTGGAGGGCTTCTTGCCAAAAGAACCCTTGCCGGAAAGCTTTCCCGACAAGCGCCCTTGCGCCAACGTGGTGGCCGCATATGCCTCCGTGTATTTCTGCCAGTAGCTTTTGTCCATCTTCCCTGGAGATGCACTTCAGTCTGACACCATCGAGCCTTCTTCTGTACAGCTCGTTATCCACGAACTGGTACATACTTGACTGCCTGGTTATCTTCTCTATTTCTTCTGGGTCGTCGGGAAGTTCTCCAGTTTGAAGAAAACGGACGATCTGCTGCGCCCATGCCGGAGCCCGGGGCTCGACGGCAAGGACTAAGGGCATGAGGGCCGCTGCGGGGACCTCAGCTTCTACGGCAAGAACCTCTGGTTCTGCCGGAGCTGAAGGTCCCCCGGCAAGCTCGCCTGGGCGAGGCTTGTCGGGAACGCTTGCTTCAACTGTACAGACCCGAGGATCTGCAGGAGCAAACTGTTCCTCAGCGTTGTGGTTGTTGATCTTGGTGACCTTGGCGGCGGTTTCAGGAAGATCCGCCGGCAAGTAGTCGCCGAAGATGTCGGGGGAAACTGTCCGCCACGAACACCTATGGGACCGGAGCCCCTTGTCTGTGCGGTACGAGGGCGGAGAGAGCACGAAGAGCAGATTGTAGCGAGCGCGCGGGCAGTTTTACCCAGGTTCGGGCCGCGCTAGACGCGTAAAACCCTACTCCTGCTTAGTTGTGTATTGAGTTGGGGTGCTCGGGAGCTTGAAGAAGCAGCTACACCGAGCGTATGAGTGATCTAGGTTCCGAACCCCCTCCACGTTGTGCATGGGCCTCCTTTTATAGTGCAAGGGGTCACCGACAGGTGTCAACGTAGGAGAAAGGGGTAAAAATGTAAAAGAGGTGGTAGTTGTAACAGTGCGGGAACAGTGAAGCTACAGTGCGCGAACAGTGGTCGCTACCTACTTTGACAGTGGGGGACAAGGGCATTTAATGCCCGTCGCCGTCGACCCCAAAAGCTCCCGCCCTTGCGTCTCCGCCCGCCACGGCGATGGATCCACCACCGTGGAGTGCCACCGTGTCCCCCAGGCTGCACAGCCATCCGCCACGCGTCCCTGGATAGGCCCCAGGGCGACGCGTGGGCCGATGAGCTGGAGCGCGGGCACACAGCGCAACTCTCCCGGCAAGCACCTTGCCGGGGGCTTGATCTTGCCGGGCCCGGGAGCTTGCCGCTCCCCGGGCCCTCGCTGGGGCGCATATAGCCCCGAGGCATGTCTTCTATGATGGGATCTCCTAGTCTTCCTGGCAAGCTCCTCTTGCCAGGGCCTTGTGCTTGTGAGGTAATCTTGAGCCTGGTACGGCCTTCCCGGCAAGCTCCTCTTGCCGGGGTCTCGATCTTCTGTCTTGCATACTTTGTTTTTGAACGGTTTAACATGGGGCAGGAAGGTCTCCGGCGAGCGCGTGGTAAACCCTGCCGCGGGAAGCTGCAACTGCCCGTGCACAAGTTGGGGTACTGAGGTACCCCTACCTTAGTACACCGACACCTAGGGTTCATACTTTCATTAGTGCAATCTCACAACAGTGCTAACACAATTGAATCATATAACAATTCCGCGACATGCGACAAAGAATCACTCCAAAGTTCTTATCTAGCAGAGACCATAAGATGAAATTGTTTGTAGGGTACGAAACCACCTCAAAGTTATTCTTTCCGATCAATCTATTGGGCTATTCCCATAAGTGTCACAAATAGCCCTAGAGTTTGTACTAAAATAACACCATATGAGATGAAACTATTTATAGGGTTCGAAACCACCTTAAAGTTATTCTTTCCGATCAATCTATTGGGTAATTCCTATAAGTGTCACAAATAGCCCTAGAGTTCATACTAAAATAACACCATATGATACACATAAACAACTCTAATGTCACCTTGATACTCCAATGTCACCACAAGTATCCGTGAGTTGATTATATGATATGCAAAGAACTTCAAAGAGTGTACCAAGATTTCTACCGAAGAAAGTAGGACGAAAATGTGCATAAACCCCTATGCATAGATTATCCCAATGTCACCTCGGGAATCCGCGAGTTGAGCGCCAAGACATATAGCAAGTGAATCAATATAATACCCTATTGTCACCTCGAGTATTCATATGCCAGACATACATCAAGTGTTCTCAAATCGAACAAGTATTCAATCCGATAATAGTGAAACCTCAAAAGTAAAAACACAATTCATCACAACAAGATAGAGAGGGAGAAACACCATATGATCCAACTATATTAAAAAGAGCTCGCGGTACATCAATATCGTGCCAAATCAAGAACACGAGAAAGTGAGATCAAACACATAACTACTAGTACATACCCTCAGCCCCGAGGATGAACTACTCCATCCTCCCCATGGTGACCATCATGATGATGAAGATGGCCTCCGGTGATGATTTGCCCCTCCAGTAGGGTGCTAGAATAGGGATATGAATGAGAGTGCTTTGGTATAGATGCCTGCGGCAGCGGAGCGTAAGTTCTTGGGTTTTTTGTGGGGTTTTCACTATTTCTTGGATTTCTTGGTGTTGATTTCATGTTGGGAGGCCCACGAGGGAGCGACAAGCCTACCCGACACATTGTGTGAGCTTGTCGTGCCCTCGTGGGTCTTCTGGTCCTCCAACGAAGCTTTGGGGGTCTCTTTTGGTCCATAAAGATCACCATAAATTTTAAGCCCATTCCAATATCTTTTATTTCTGCACAAAAAACAACATCATGGTAGTTCTACTAAAAACAATGCTAGTCCGGGTTAGTTCTAATCAAATCATACCAAAACGATATAATTTTTTTGTAAACATGGCATGAATACTTCATGAATTATAGGTACGTTGGAAATGTATCAAGTACCATCATAAGTACAGTTTCTAGTCGAAGTATTTGTATTTTGAGTTTTCTTCTTCACGCTCCGAATGGATGGTAATTTCTCTGTTAGTGGGTTTACACGAGGCACACCCACTGGGTGTTTTCATTCCAGTGGGGGCATTTGAGTGCATGCACTGAGCGTAGTCCCCGAGACTGTCGTCGACTGGAAGCAGTGGGCGGGAGTATTATAACTTAATTTTTTTTCTTTGCCGCTTCCACTCGAATTTAGCTAGGAAGTTTCCGAGTCTCATCGGTTCTAGTGGGGGAATGCTAAGTGCACCCACTAGGTGTAGTCCCCGAGACCTCCGTCGACTGGAAGCAGTCGACTCGGGTCTTAGAGTTTTCTGGCATCTTTGCCCTAAGACCGATTGCCAATCGTTATTGTTTTTTCATGGACCATCCGAGTGGATGTCCCTTAGTGGGGCCACGCTGAGTGCACCCACTTGGTGTACTCCCCGAGATTGTTGTCGATTGTGGGCAAGCAACGACAATCTTTAGAACTGTGCCTACTGGTGTAACACCCGGAGTGCGACCCCACACTTGGTAGGCCGAGTGATGGCTTGGTAGTATGGAGACCAGTTTGTTGTTATCCTCAATCTTCCTCATTGCTGACTTAGTGGTAAGCGGGTACTTGAGGATTTGTTACTGGTCTAGCTTGTTCCTTCCTCGAGAAGTGTTTTTACTCTCCTCATCCAACTGATTGTTTTGCTTTCCCATAATAGAGGACTTGTGAGCTCGGAGCCCACTACACCGCCCTGGAGAAGGAAGTGTTGAGTCTTCGAGTGGACCTAGAGGACAAAAAACACAAGAGTGCCCACCTTGATAAGGGGAAGAGTATCTTAGGAGGTAAGCTTCAGCGTCTGACTACTTACCAATTCTTGCTTCTTTTTTTCCTTTGATCTGAGTCAATTCGTTTTGACCAGTGCTCGTGGCGAGAATGCCCAACTCATAAAGAGGCTCGGGACTTCTATTTCTTTAGAAACCATGAAGCAGGCCCTGAAGAACAAAAACAAGGATTTGGCGTAGGCGCGGAAGGAGACCTGCACCAAGACTAAAGCTGCCAAGGAGAAGCTGGCTTTAGTTGGAAATCTTGAGGAGGAGAAAAAGGTGTTGAAGGCTACCGTTGTGGAAGCTAAAAAGGAGTTTTCCAAGATAACTAGGGCTATGCCAAATGGGAGTAAAAGTACAACGCCCAGGCGAGCGCTTTCGAGCAGGAGAAGAAGAATCTAGATGAGATGGTCACCCAACTCCTTGAGAAGAAGGCGACACTCGAGAAATACCTTGAGGACTTCTGCATAGAGTTGAATGAGAAAATTGCTGGCAAGCATTCTTCACGAGTGAGTCTTGCTTGCCTTTGAGATTTCGGAGTTATTGATCATTTTGTTGTTTTCTTCCCGGTCGAGTATTGCCCCAAGAGGATCGAGAGGGACTTAGACCCCACGAGGCAGATCGTCAACGACAATTGCGTCCTCGCCATCCTCTGCCTGGATGATCGCCTTGATAACGCTTTGGGCTAATCACTCAGTGCCATGGGAAGGATTGACAAGGAGCTGCTACCGGAGGAGTCCGTCCAGAATAACAAGGAGTCGATGACGACTCGATTGAATGAGATTCCTCGCTTAGTGCGGGCTCGGAAGAAATAAATGGCCCGTTACGGAGCTGACGTGGCGCTCTTCCTAGTATGTGTCCACTACAAGGAAGTGAATGAAGAGAAGCTAAAGTTCCTCAAGGTTGCCAACACGGAAAGGCTCCAGTTCGAGTCCTTCATGGAGACGTTCATCAAGGCCACCACCCGGATTGCGGACGACATCGACTTAGACATCTCCGTCGAACTAGCCAGCCCGTAGCCAGACGTGTAAAAACTTATTCAGTGAATTTGCCTCGGAATGCCGAGCGGTTGTTGTAACCATGAACTTTGATGAGCCTCGGGCTCGTTTATTTTGCTTCTGAACATTCGAACATATCAAAGTTTACAATCAGAAGTCTGAATCTTTTGTTTGCTAACACATTTTTGAACTTAGGCGAGATCCGTGCTTGCGGCTAAGCCCCCGAGTGTGGAGTGTGTCCGCATTTGGATAGTTTTGAACTTAGGCGAGGTCTGGCTTGCATCTAAGCCCCCGAATGTGGAACATGGATACACTTGGATACTTTTGAACTTAGGTGATGTCTGGCTCGCTGCTAAGCCCCCGAGTGTGGAGCGTGGGCACACTTGGATAGTTTTGAACTTAGGCGAAATCAGGGTGGCAGCTAAGCACCTAAGTGTGGAGCATGTATTCACTCGGATAATCTTTAATTTAGGCAAAATCTGGTTCGCAACTAAGCCCTCGAGTGTGGAGTATGTCCGCACTCGGATAATCTTTAACTTAGGCACAATCTGGTTTGCAGCTAAGCCCACGAGTGTGGAGCATGTCCGCACTCGGATAATCTTTGGCTTAGGCGAAATCTAGTTTGCAGCTAAGCCCCCGAGTGTGGAGCGAGTCCACACTCAGATAATCTAAAACTTTGGTGAAATTTTGTTAGGAGCTAAGCCCCCAAGTGTGGAGCATGTCCACACTCAGATAATCTTTGAGTTAGGCAAAATCTGGTTTGTGGCTAAGCCCCCGAGTGTGGAGCGTGTTCGCACTCGGATAGTTTTGAACTTAGGGGTTTGTAGCTAAGTTGATTCAACCGCTGGGGGTGTGTTAGTTTACGAATGTTGTTAGTCACCAGGGTGAAAACACAACACTAGGCCAAATTAGACGATATATAGGAAAAGTAAGACTTTTATTCATGTAACCTCACTTGAAATACTATTACAAAAAAAAGATACTTATTCTAAGTGAAGAATTTGCGGAATATATCTGCATTCCAAGATCGGTACTCTTCAATGTTTTTGCTAAAGTTCTAGAGCTGGTAGGCCCCATTATTCAGGACCTTTGATATCGCGAAGGGTCCTTGCCACATAGGCGCCAACATGTAGGGCTTCTGCTAGTCCATTTGGAGGACCAGAACAACTTACTAGAAGGCATGCCCTGCAACATTCCTGCCGTGGTAACAACGCAGGTCTTGCTGGTATGCAGTTGAACCGATGAGTGCAAACTCATGCTCTTCATCAAGGAGATCAAGGCCACCCTGATGTGCTTCTTCAGTGTATGCCTCCGAGTACATATCCACTCGGGGGGTTATGGAGTAAGTCACTCGGCAAAATAGCCTCTAAGACGTACACCATGAAGAACAGATTGCAGTTTTGGGGCGTCTGCAAGCGCCAAAGGGCCGATGGTAGCTCCGCGACCCAAGCTCCTGCAGCGTGTGTCAAGTCGCACAATAGGCGTGGCTTCAGCCCCCGGTGTATCAACCCATTCGGTCGTTTTGCCTGACCGTTAGGCTATGGGTGAGCCACAAAGACGCAGTGTAACCAAGTGCCATGGGAGTAGCAGAACTCGCGAAACTCGTCCGAGTCAAAGTTTGATCCATTGTCTATGATAATGATATGAGGGACTCCAAATCGGAAGATTGTCTCCTTAATGAACTTGATTGCAGTCGGCGATTCCAACTTCAATATGGGCTTGGGCTTCACTTCGATCCACTTGGTAAACTTATCCACTTCCACCAACAAATGAGTGAATCCACTTGCTCCGGTCCGAAGCGGGCCGATCATGTTGAGCCCCTTAGACAGCAAATGGTCATGTGAGCGGGATTGTCTACAGTGGGGACGCCAGCTTGTGCGACTGGTTTGCATAGAATTGGCACCCGATGCATTGGTCCATGATGTGGGCAGCCTTATTGGCTTTGGGCCAATAGAAACCTTCCTGCAATGCTTTGGTGACCCACGTTCGGGAGGAACATGATGTCCACAGGTCCCCGAGTGAATCTCTTGTAGGATTTGTTATCCTTCCTCTAAGGAAATGCAATGTCGAGTGACTCCAAAGGTACTTTTCTTGTAGATCTGATCTCCCATTACCATGAAAGCCTTCGATTGGCGGACGATCTGGCGGGCCTCCACTTCGTCCTTCGGGAGCTCTTGACTAAGCAAGTATGCAATGTATGTCTCTGTCCACTCGGGAGTGATCACGAGCATCTCCTGGACCAAGTCGATTACCGCGGGGATGCCAACCTCAGTCGAATTAGATAGGCCGACCAGTTGCAGGGATTTTTCCATGAAAGGATCTTCTTTGATCATGGGCGAGTGTAAGTGATCTAGGAACACATCCTTTGGAACTGCTTTCCGAGTGGAGCCAATCTCGGCCAAGTCATTGGCCGCCTAATTTTTGAGACAAGGGATGTGGTGCATCTCCGGTCCTTCAAAGTTCTTTTTTGGTTTTCCAACGGTGTTGTAGTAGCCTCCAATTGCCGAACTTCGAATATCCCATTACATCATGACTTTATTCACCACCAGGTCCGAGTCACCATAGACCATCAGTCGGCTGATACCAAGAGAGATCGACATACGCAACATGTACAGAAGATCCTCCTACCCCGCCTCATTGTTGGAGGAATCAAACTGAATATGAAGCATGTAGTTGAGTCAGTCGCCCTTAGGGGACACTAGGACAACTCCATCCCCCGAGCCATTGTGCATGTTGGAGCTACCAAAGAACATAGTCGAGTGCTCAGAGTGACTCGAAGCAGGCTGCTCCTGCTCGATCCACTCGGCTAAGAAATCCACTAGGTCTAACGACTTGATGGCCTTCTTGGATTCAAACTTCATGTCCAGAGGGAGTATCTCAATGGCCCATTTGGCCACTCGGCTGGGTACATCTCTGTTATTCATGATTTCCGACAAGGGAGCGTCGCTGATCACCATCACCAAGTGCTCTTGGAAGTGATGAGCCACCTTCTTCGAAGTGAAATAGACCTCGTACACCAACTTCTGGTAGTGTGGGTATCTTTTCTTGGAAGGGGTCAAAACCTCTAAGATGTAACATACCGGTCACTAGATCTTGAAGGCCTTGTCTTGTTCCTCACGCTCCACAGCAAGCACAGTGCTAACCACTCGGCTTGTGGCCACGATGTACAAGACCAAAGGCTCTTTGTTGCTCAGAGCAGCAAGCACTTACTGGGTGGAGAGTAGGGCTTTGAGTTCCTGGAACGCGTCCTAGGCTTAAATTGTTTACTCGAACTTGTCTAATTTCTTCATCAATCGGTAAAGCGGCAAGCCTTTCTCGCTAAGTGGTGGAACGAATCAGCTCAGGGCTACCAGATAACACGTGAGCCTTTGTACGTCGTGTAGGCGCTCGGGTTGTTTCATTCAGACTGTAGCATTTGAAACAATATGCGGTGCCCCCATGTTTGGTTTTGGTAATTGGTGACAATCTCTATGGACTAATGATTGCCTTGAGTTATATTTGAAGGGTTTGTCCATAGGCTTTTCTTGGAGTCCATTTGTTGGTTTCAAGGAGAGTTTGTGATGAGTAAGGTGCTATTCAGGAATTATCCAAAGATTGGTCTTGTGAGTGTTGAGCTTATTGCAAGCATGTTTTGAAGAAGAAGAGTGTGTGATCATTCATGCTTACCTTCAAGACATCGTCCAAATGAAGAGAGTTGGAAAAGAATCAAGGTTGATCAAGACTAAGTCAAAGAGTGAATCAAGTTAATCAACACACAAAGCATAGAAGATGTAGCGAGAGGGATCAAGCGATCCCATGGTATGGTAAGCATTGTCAATTACGCTTTGTGTACTAACCCATGGTCTTCTTGAGAGTTCTTTGTGGGGTTAGGTTGCGGTGTGCAAGTTCAAGTAGGGTCATCACGAAGAGATAATATGCTTGAAGCTTGCCGTCCATTGTGGTGGCAATGGACTTGTGAAGATGTGCCGAAGAGTAGCTCACCCATAGTGGAGTATGGGGGAGGAATCTACTAGTCTTCACCGAGCCAACGCAATCAAGAAAGGTGGTCCGGCTTGAGGGAGTCAAGATCTTCATCATCCAGCTCAAGTGGACTATGTGCAAGGCAAAGGTTTGCCCTTGATAGGTTTTCTATTTTACCGGTCTCATGGTGGTAGTTGGGAGACCGGGTTATAGGATCGATTGTCGCACTATCAAGGGGGGCTCTCGATGAGTAGCTTGATCGTATCGTTCGTAGAGATCTCAAACCATTGCATCCTTGCATCATCTTTATTGGTTCTTGTTTGGTTTTTCTCCTTGTGAGGTTTGGAGCTTATGGTCATCTCGATGGCAAGCTAGAGTTCATCGAAAACGGAGTTCACTCATGCATCTTTTATGATGTTTTTGATGTTGGAAGTTATGTCGGTTCTTCTCTGATGGAGGGTTCACTTCTCTGTTGCTACTCATCTTCCTCTATCCAACAAGCTTGAGTTTGCTCAATTCGGAGCTCATTTGCAGAAGTTATGGAAGTTCTGGGCTTTCTTGTTGCTTCTGCGGTAGTACCGCTGGGCTAGAGCGGTAGTACTGCTTATAGCCACAAGCGGTAGTACCGCTGGTTCACTGCGGTAGTACCGCTTATGGCTATAAGCGATAGTATGGCTTTGGTTCCGCGCTAGTGATGCCTCGATTCGAGAACGTCGCTTCTCGTGTCGGGTTGGGCGGCAGTAGGAGCGGCAGTGGGAGCGGTAGGACCGCCCCACCACCGCTACTAGTGCCGCTCCGGGGCTTTCTCTCTCTGTTCTTCTCTCTTTGGCGCTGTGTGAGGTCCTAGCGGTAGTACCACTGGGCTGAGCGGAAGTACCGCTACAGCCAGCGGTAGTACCGCTCCCTAGAGTGGTAGTACCGCTCGCTGCGGGCTGGTTGGTGGGGATAACGGTTGGATTTCCCCCCCTTATAAAAGGGGGTCTTCTTCCCCATTGAACCTTATCCTTTGAGCTCGTGTTCTTCCCCCATTGTTGACCTTCTTCAATCTTGCTATCTCTCAATCCCTCCATGGATTCTTGCTAGTTATTAGGGGAAAAGAAAGAGGAGATCTAGATCCATGTTTTCACCAATCACTTTCTCCTCTATGTGAGGGGAACCCTTTGGATCTAGATCTTGGAGTTCTTCATGTTCTCTTCTTCGTTCTTCCTCTAATTTCCCTCCCTAGCATTAGTTGCTTTGGTGGGATTTGGGAGAGAAGGACTTGGGCACTCTATGTGCCCTTGCCATTGCATTTGGTGCATAGGTCTGAGTTCTCCACAATAATACGTGGAAGTGAAGTTGAGAAGCTTATTACTCTTGGGTGCTTGGTACCCTTGAGCTTGTTCCTCTTGGGTGCTTGGGCGCCCTAGATGGTTGAGGTCACCTCGGAGCCATATTCCATTATGGTGAAGCTTCGTGGTGTTGTTGGGAGCCTCCAATTAAGTTGTGGCGGTAGCCCCAACCTTGGTGTTGTTCGGAGCTCAATCATTGTGGTGTAAAGCTCCGGGCAAGCATCGGGGTCTCCAATTAAGTTGTGGAGATTGCCCGAGCAATTTGTACGGGTTCGGTGACCGCCCCCAAGGGTTGCTATTTGTACGGGTTCGGTGACCGCCCTCAAGGTTCCCTTAGTGGAATCACGACATCTTGCATTGTGCGAGGGTGTGAGGAGATTACTGTGGCCCTAGTGGCTTCTTGGGGAGCATTGTGCCTCCACACCACTCCAAACGGAGATTAGCATCCGCAAGGGTGTGAACTTCGGGATACATCATCGTCTCCACGTGCCTTGGTTATATCTTACCCGAGCCATTTACTTATGCACTTTACTTTGTGATAGCCATATTGTTTCTTGTCATATATCTTGCTATCACCTAGTTGTTTATCTTGCTTAGCATAAGTTGTTGGTGCACATAGGTGAGCCTAGTAGTTGTAGGTTTTGTTCTTGACAAATTAACCGCTAGGTTTATTCCGCATTTGTTCAAGCCTAAACCATAATTATTTTAAAGTGCCTATTCACCCCCCTCTAGGCGACATCCATGATCCTTCAGCATTGATCTTCTCGGGGTTAGCATCGATCCCACGTTCGGAAATGAGGAAACTGAGCAACTTGCCGGCTAGAACCCCGAAAGTGCACTTTGCCGGATTGAGCTTTATTCTGAATCGACGAAGGTTCGCAAAGGTCTCGGCGATGTTGGTCAGGAGGTCAAAATCTTTCCTGGACTTGACCACGAGGACGTCCATGTAGGCCTCCATGTTCTGACTGATCTACTTTTGCAAGCACTTCTGGACCATATGCTGGAAAGTCGCCCCGACATTCTTCAATGCGAATGGCATCGTGATATAGCAAAAACACCCGAATGGGGTGATGAATGATGTTTTTATTTCATCCAGGCCATACGTTCAGATCTGGTGGTACCCGGAGTACGCATCCAGAAATGATAATCGCTCACACCTGACAGTAGAGTCTACTATCTGATCTATTCGGTGGGGAGGAAAATGGTCCTTCGTGCAGGCCCGATTGATGTGCTTGAAGTCGATGCACATCTGTAGGGAGTTATTCTTTTAAGGAACCATGACAACATTAGCGAGCCACTAGGAGTGGTACACCTCTCGGATGAACTCGGTAGCTAGGAGCCGCGCGATCTCCTTGCCAATCGTCTTGTGCTTCTCGATGGAAGAGCATCAGAGGTGCTCTTTGGCAGGCTTCATTTTCAGGTCGACTCGGAGTCGATGCTCAGCCAGTTCCCTGTGAACACCTGTCATGTCAGAAGGCTTCCATGCGAAGATGTACCAGTTCTCACGGAGGTACTGGATGATCTTGCCTTCCTATTTGCTGTCAAGCGTGGTGGAAATGTTGGTCGAGGCAGCATCCAGGTTCTCCGGATGGACGTGAACCTTCTTTGTTTCACCGGCCGAATGGAAAGCAGATTCCATAGTGGGCTTCTTGGACTTCGGCAGATCACTCGAATTGATGACCTTCTTGTACTCATATAAATCCACCATCTCCATCTGCACGTTGGCAATCTGAGAGCTCTTCTGCAGGCATTCTTTGGCTAGCTTTTGGTTCCCCATGACTGTCACGCCCAAGATGCGATTCTATCCTGATCACGTGATGAACTTGTGATTGGGGCACAACCGCATTTCGGGCGCTTAGCAAGATGCATATCATTACATCATACCCTTACACAAATAGATGGGGAGACATACAAGTCATACAATAGTCACATGAATACAACACATCATGCACAAGTCATCCGACTACGGATGAAAAACACGAAAAGCACAATGACATCCATCATGCTATCCCAGACTGCCGACCAGGAACCTATCCCAAGATCGACGAAGAAGAATAAAGAACTCCAACACAAGTAAACATCGCTCTCACGTCAAGTCATCGGAAACCTGCACCTGCAACTGTTGTTGTAGTATCCGTGAGCCACGAGGACTCAGCAATCCCATAACCATGGGTATCAAGACTAGCAAAGCTTAATAGGTATGGAGAGGATAAGTGGTGAGGTTGCAGCAGCGGCTAAGCATTATATGGTGGCTAACTTACGAGTAAAAGAATAAGATGAGCATCTACGCAAATGGTCGCAAAATAGTAATGATCGCTAAGAGATCCTGAACTACCTATGAGTCAAACATAACCCCATCATGTTCTTTTCTCAAGGTGAAAAGAGACGGTCACTGTAACGCCCCGGACACACCCGCCGGTGGTCGTTACTCCTGGCGGGATCTAGACTGGCCCCACATATCAATACTAGTCTTTTCTGCGCACTTTGTCCTCACTCGTGCACACCCGGGAGCAATTTCCCGGTCAATCACCCATCCTGAAACTACTCCAAGCCGAGCACGCTTAACTTTAGAGTTCTATCCGAATGGGCTCCCAGAAAAGAAGGAATTCCTTATTGATATGAGTAGTCTATCATCCCTAACAAGCCAGGCTATCACATACACCCCCACTCAGAGGAACCGACGTCCTCGTCGGGTCACAGAAACGTTCCCTCTTGGCACAAACGTCTGTGCTTCCAGGACAGCACATGTGCCATGCCGTGTGCCCCGACGCGTCACAAACGTCATGTACAACATGACTGCAAACTGTCTGCAAACATTCGTGTAACCATGAGGGTCGGCTCTGATACCAACTTGTAACGCCCCGGACACACCCGCCACTTAGAGGAACCAACGTCCTCGTCGGGTCATAGAAATGTTCCCTCTTGGCACAAACGTATGTGCTTCCAGGACAGCACATGTGCCATGTCGTGTGCCACGACACGTCACAAACGTCATGTACAACATGACTGCAAACTGTCCGCAAACATCAGTGTAACCGTGAGGGTCGGCTCTGATACCAACTTGTAACGCCCCGGACACACCCACCGGTGGTCGTTACTCCTGGCGGGATCTAGACTGGCCCCACATATCAATACTAGTCTTTTCTGCGCACGTTGTCCTCACTCGTGCGCACCCGGGAGCAACTTCCTGGTTGGTCACCCATCCTGAAACTACTCCAAGCTGAGCACGCTTAACTTTGGAGTTCTATCCAAATGGCCTCCCAGAAAAGAAGGAATTCCTTATTGATATGAGTAGTCTATCATCCCTAATAAGCCAGGCTATCACATTCATGGTTACTCACCCGGTTATGTATTTTATTTCGGATCCTCTGTCAAGTTTTCTACAACCGGACATTAACAAATTCGAATCTGCCACGTAACCACAGGCACGGCTTTCGAAAGATCATAAACCCTACAGGGTGTCCCAACTTAGCCCATCACAAGCTCTCACAATCAGGAGAGGTAAAAACCCCTTATCTTAGGGACAACCCGATCAGACTCGGAATCCCGGTGCACAAGACTTTTCGACAATGGTAAAACAAGACCAGCAAGACCTCTCGGCGTGCCGATACCCTGATAGTAGCCGCGCGTATCTCGTCTCAGGCCACGTCCGGATAGGTCAGCCTACAGGTATACCAGATACCTCGAGTTTCCCCAAGGCGGCCCCATAGTCCGCCCTTTTGGGACCAACACCATCAGCACTGGCCCCTCCCTGTAATGTAGAATTAAGAACCCGAGGACATGACCCCCTATGCAATTTAATTAATTAATTAAGTTTTTATTATGAGGCAAATTAAAACCAATGTTGGGTCTTGCAGGAGGAGTTTTATTCAAAGATGAACTATCAAGGGGTCCCCATATACCCAACCACGTTAGGAACACAAAATCAAGGAACATAACACCGGTTTATCGGTTCTTAAGGCGGCATGAGTGGAACAAAACACCGAGCAAAAGGCCAAGCCTTCCACCCATTGCCAAGTATATAGGTGCATTAATTTTAGTAAGATATTGTGATATTCCCAAAATATCCAAGTTCCGACATGGAGCAATCTTCATCTTCACCTGCAACTAACAATGCTATAAGAGGGGCTGAGCAAGCGGTAACATAGCCAAACAATGGTTTGCTGGGGCGGTGTCAAAGGCTAGAGGGTGTTTCATGGCAACAATGAGAGGCTGACAACAAATAGATAGGTAGCGCGACATATAGCGATAGCATCGAGACAACTAGCATAGCAATGATAGTAATGAGATCCAAGGTGACGGTCATCTTGCCTGAGATCCCGCTAGGAAGAAGAACGAGTCCATGAAGAAGACGAACGTGCGTAGACGAACCAAGCGTAGTCGAACGAATCCTCACGACTACGGAACAAAAGGGAAGCTAACGAGAGAAGCAAACTGGAAAGAAGCAAAGAACATGGTAAACACACAAGCATAAACATGACATATGATCCACAAACAAGTATGATGCATGTCCAATTTAAAGAGGCATGGCATGGCAAGGTGCACAAACAATACTACAAGTTAAGTGGAGCTCAATATGCAACGAGTTGCATATTGAGGAAACACCACATCCAATTATTTAGTTCACTCTCGGTCATGTACCCAATAGGTTTAAATGTTCTTAACATGGCAAGAGGTGCAACACAATTAAACTACACTACCCAAGCAATTTAAATTGGGGCGGAAACAAGAAACGACAATTTCGGAAAATCCCCATGTGCATATAATGGATTTTGGTACTGTTCTACCTAAAAACATATTTTATTGTTGTTAAACAACAAAAGTAAGTGCACCAAGTTAATCTACACATTTTCCACCCCACTTACATATAAAGTTTATTAAATTTGGAGCTATGGTTATTTAGTTATGAGTTAAACCATTTTAACATGTTATTTAAGCAAATTAATGCAAACAACAAGTTAAACATTTTTAACATGGACGAAAGTTGATTATTGTGAAACTAGATGAAATTCTAAGCATTTTACATATATATAAAGTTTTTACATAGGATGCACGATTTGCGAGATATTAAATGCATGAAGTATGAGAGCTTTTCTGTAAAACTGGCAGTCTCTAGATAATAGCTAAATTCTCATATCTGTAAAAAAAATAGATCAGGCCGAAAACTGCCGGGGAGCTAGGCGTGGGGTTGCTCACCATGGGCTTTAGCCCAGCTGGTGAGGAGGAGGTCGGGCAGGCCGGACCTGGCGCGGCTGGGCCTTGCTGCAGATGGGCTTGGAGATTGGGACGAGGCCGGCTTGGCGAGCTGCTGGGCCGGACTGGTCGAGGGAGCAACGATCGAGCGAGGAGGCGTGGTCAACACGGGCGGCGGACGTCGTTCTAGTTCGAAGCAGGGAATCGACGGCGCTCCATGGCGTGGGTCTCCCGGCGTGGAGCAGCTCCGACGTATGGGGTCTTGGCTGGTTCAGACGGCAGACGGAGACAGGCGAGGCCAACCGGATCTTGGCGAATCCGAAGCCGTACGGCAATGGTACTAGTGCGGCGGCGACAACTGCTGTCTGAAGAAAATAAGGGCACGGAAAAAAGGTTCAGAGAAGAAAACTTGGGAAGGGACGAAGACAAAAGAGGTGGGGTAGTGACGCACTGGCCTGGACGATGCTCTGGTGAGATGAGGAGGCTGGGTCCGCTTGGGAATGGAGACAAGGCACGGATGTGGCGCGGACGGGACTTTGGTGGCCTCGGTCATGGCCTCGTCGGCTGATACGTCACCAACGTATCTATAATTTTTATTGTTCCATGCTATTACCGTTTCCTTCTAGGATGTTTTATCGGCTTTTATATACACTTTTATATGATTTTTGGGACTAACCTATTAACCTAGAGCCCAGTGCCAGTTCCTGTTTTTTCCTTGTTTTGAGTTTTACAGAAAAGGAATACCAAACGGAGTCCAATTGACATGCCAATTTTTGATGATATTTTCTGGACCAAAAGAAGCCCCCTAAGTAAAAGAGTTGGGTGAGGAGAGCCACGGGCTGCCCACGAGGGTGGGGGTCGTGCCCACCCCAAGTGGTGGCGCCCCCCTATATCATAGACAGCCCGGAGACCCCCCCCCCTGACGTGAGACCTACGCCACAGAATCCTATAAATACTGAAACCTCCGGAAAATAACCTAGATCGGGAGTTCCGTCGCCGAAAGCCTCTGTTTCCACCGAAAACCAATCTAGACCCGTTCTGGCACCTTGCCGGAGGGGGGAATCCCTCTCCAGTGGCCATCTTCATCATCCCGGCGCTCTCCATGACGAGGAGGGAGTAGTCCACCCTCGGGGCTAAGGGTATGTATCAGTAGCTGTGTGTTTGATCTCTCTTTCTCGTGTTATTGAGATGGCACGATCTTGATGTATCACGAGCTTTGCTATTATAGTTGGATCTTATGATGTTTCTCCCCCTCTATTCTCTTGTAATGGATTGAGTTTTCCCTTTGAAGTTATCTTATCGGATTGAGTCTTGAAGGATTTGAGAACACTTGATGTATGTCTTGCGTGGGATACCTGTGGTGACATTGGGGTATTCTATTGATTCACTTGATGTATGTTTTGGTGATCAACTTGCGGGTTCCGTGACCTTGGGAATCTATGCATAGGGGTTGGCACACGTTTTCGTCTTGACTCTCCGGTAGAAACTTTGGGGCACTCTTTGAAGTTCTTTGTGTTGGTTGAATAGATGAATCTGAGATTTGTGATGCATATCGTATAATCATACCCACGGATAATTGAGGTGACAATGCAGTATCTAGGTGACATTAGGGTTTTGGTTGATTTGTATCTTAAGGTGTTATTCTAGTACGAACTCTAGAATAGATCGAGCGGAAAGAATAGCTTCATGTTATTTTACCACGAACTCTTGAATAGATTGTTCAGAAAGGATAACTTTGAGGTGGTTTCGTACCCTACCATAATGTCTTCGTTTGTTCTCCACTATTAGCTACTTTGGAGTGACTCTTTGTTGCATGTTGAGGGATAGTTATATGATCCAGTTATGTTATTGTTGAGAGAACTTGCACTAGTGAAAGTATGAACCCTAGACCTTGTTTCCTATCATTGCAACACCGTTTATTCTCATGTTTATCACTTGCTACCTTGCTGTTTTTATATTTTCTTATTACAAAAACCTATATCTACCATCCATATTGCACTTGTATCACCATCTCTTCGCCGAACTAGTGCACCTATACAATTTACCATTGTATTGGGTGTGTTGGGACACAAGAGATTCTTTGTTATTTGGTTGCAGGGTTGCTTGAGAGAGACCATCTTCATCCTACACCTCCCATGGATTGATAAACCTTAGGTCATCCACTTGAGGGAAATTTGCTACTATCCTACAAACCTCTGCACTTGAAGGCCCAACAACGTCTACAAGAAGAAGGTTGCGTAGTAGACATCAAGCTCTTTTCTGGCGCCGTTGCCGGGGAGGTTAGTGCTTGAAGGTATATCTTTAGATCTTGCAATCGAATCTTTTAGTTTCTTGTTTTATCACTAGTTTAGTTTATAAAAGAAAAGTACAAAAATTGGAATTACGGTTACCTCATATGCTTCATCTTTTTAATATCTTTCATGAAAATGATGGGAAGGAAAATTGTGCTCAAGTACTAGAAGAAGAACTACATAGAATGCTTGGCATAAAATATGTGAATGATGAGCATGATTGCAATGTTGTTAGTATGAATTCTTTGAAAACCCATGATGCTAATGATATGCAAAGCCACAAGCTTGGGGATGCTATGTTTGATGAAGATGATATTTTTTGTCCCCCAAGTTTTGATGAGCAAATTTATTATGATGAAATCATGCCTCCTATTTATGATGATTATTGTGATGACACCTATGTTATAAAGAATACTAATAACCATGAAACTTGTCATCACGATTTTAATCAAGTGTCTCATAATAGTTATTTTGTTGAGTTTGCTCCCACCACTATTCATGAGAAGAAATTTGCTTATGTGCAGAGTAATAAAATCTATATGCTTGGGGATCATGAAAATAATGCTTTATGTGATAGTTATATTGTTGAATTCATTCATGATGCTACTGAAAATTATTATGAGAGAGGAACATATGTTTCTACCTATTGCAATAATATCAAGTTTCCTCTCTATATGTTGAAAGTTTTGAAGCTATGCTCGTTTTCCCTTCCTATGCTAGTTGATTATCGTTCCCATAAGTTGTTTGCCCACAAAATCCCTATGCATAGGAAGTGGGATAGACTTAAATGTGCTAGTCATATTCTTCTTGATGCTCCCTTTATGTTTCAATTCTTATCTTTTATGCGAGCATCATTGAAATCATCATGCCTAGCTAGGGGCGTTAAACGCTAGCACTTGTTGGGAGGCAACCCAATTTTATTTTATTTTCTTTTGCTTCTGTTTATGAATAAATATTACATCTAGCTTCTGTTTAGATGTGGTTTTCTGTTTTAGTTAGTGTTTGTGCCAAGTAGAACCTTTGGGAAGACTTGTGTGAAGTTTAGGCGATCATGCTGTATAAAAACAGAAACTTTAGCGCTCACGAGATTAGCTACCATTTTTTACTAGAGAGTTCTTTTTAGTTGATTATTTTTGCAGATGATTAATAGAAAAATTCCTAAGGTTTTCCAATTTATTTGAGAATTTTTAGAGTTACATAAGTATTCGAAAATTACAGATTGCTACACACTGTTCTGTTCTTGACAGATTCTGTTTTCTATGTGTTGTTTGCTTATTTTGATGAATCTATGAGTAGTTGGAATACATTAGATATTACACCAATATGAATTTATAATGAGTTCACAACAGTACCAAAGTGGTGGTTTTACTTTCTTATACTAACGGATATTACGAGTTTTCTGTTGAGTTTTGTGTTGTGAAGTTTTCAAGTTTTGGGTAAAGATTCGATGGACTATGGAATAAGGAGTGGCAAGAACCTAAGCTTGGGGATGCTGATGACCCACAAGTGTAGGGGATCTATCATAGTCCTTTCGATAAGTAAGAGTGTCGAACCCAACGAGGAGCAGAAGGAAATGATAGGCAGTTTTCAGTAAGGTATTTTCTGCAAGCACTGAAATTATAGGTAACAGATAGTTTTCTGATAAGGTAATTGGTAGCAAGTAACAAAATGTAAAACTAAATAAGGTGTAGCAAGGTGGCCCAATCTTTTTTGTAGAAAAGGACAAGCCTGGACAAACTCTTATATAAAGGAAAGCGCTCCCGAGGACACATGGGAATTATCATCAAGCTAGTTTTCATCACGATCATCTGATTCGCGTTTGGTACTTCGATAATATGGTATGTGGGTGGACCGGTGCTTGGGTGCTGTCCTTACTTGGAAAAGCCTCCCACTTATGATTAACCTCCAATGCAAGCATCCGCAACTACAAAAGAAGTATTAAGGTAAACCTAACCATAGCCTGAAACATATGGATCCAAATCAGCCCCTTACGAAGCAACGCATAAACTAGGGTTTAAGCTTCTGTCACTCTAGCAACCCATCATGTACTTATTACTTCCCAATGCCTTCCTCTAGGCCCAAATAATGGTGAAGTGCCATGTAGTCGATGTTCACATGACACCACTAGAGGAGAGACAACATACATCTCATCAAAATATTGAACGAAGACCAAATTCACATGACTACTAATAGCAAGACTTCTCCCATGTCCTCAGGAACAAAAGTAACTACTCACAAGACATAATATTGTTCATGATCAGAGGGGTATTAATATGCATAATGGATCCGAACATATGATCTTCTACCAAATAAACCAACTAGCATCAACTACAAGGAGTAATCAACACTTCTAGCAACCCACAGGTACCAATATGAGGTTTGGGTACAAAGATTGGATACAAGAGATGAACTAGGGTTTGAGAGGAGATGGTGCTCATGAAGATGTTGATGAAGATAGCCCTCCCCAAGATGGGAGGGTTGTTGGTGATGACGGCGGTGACAATTCCCCCCCCCCTCCCCCGGAGGGAAGTATCCCCGGCTGAACAGCTCTGCCGGAGCCCTAGATTGGTTTCCGCCTCGGTTCCGCCTCGATACGGCGGCGCCTGGTCCCGAAAGCCTCCTTCTGATTTTTTCTAGGTCAAAACACCTCATATAGGAGAAGATGGGCATCGGGGGCCTTCCAGCTGGCCCACGAGACAGGGGGGCGCGCCCCCCACCCTCGTGGACAGCCGGTGGCCCCCCTCGTGGACTTATTTCGCCAGATATTTTTTTATATTTTCTGAAACGGAGTTCTGTTGAGTTTCAGGGCTTTTGGAGTTGTGCAGAATAGGTTTCCAGAGTTTGCTCCTTTTCCAGCCCTAAATTCCAGCTGCCGGCATTCTCCCTCTTCATGTAAACCTTGTAAAATAAGAGAGAAAAGGCATAAGTATTGTGACAAAACATGTAATAATAGTGCATAATGCAATAAATATCAACATATAAGCATGATGCAAAATGGACGTATCAACTCCCCCAAGCTTAGACCTCGCTTGTCCTCAAGCGAAAGCCGATATCGAAAAATATGTTACATGTTTAAAGATAGAGGTGTCGATAAAAAACAAAATACGAACATGAGGGCAACATGATTATTCTCATAACAACAACATATATAAATATAGTCATGTGATTCTTATGCTAAAGTAACAATTCATCCACAATATCAAGCATGAACCATAAAATTCATTGGAAACTAACAAACTTTGATCTCGGTCATTGAAGCAATTGCAATTTATCGTAACATCGGAAAGAGTCAATATAAGAGCTTTCCAGCAGCCTACATACTCAACTATCATATAGTCTTTGACAATTGCTCACACTCACGCAATACTAATGGTTATGGAGTTTAATCGGACACAGAGAAAGATAGGGGCTTATGGTGTTGCCTCCCAACCTTTTACCTCAAGGGTAATGTCAATAGTAATAGACCATGGAAACTTACATCCAAGTGGGTATATATGTCAGGATCTTTCCAACACAATGTGCTTGCCCAAGGATAAAATGTAAAAAGGAAAGGTGAATTTCACCTTGACTCTTATAAGGCAAGAATAATAGATAGGCCCTTCGCAGAGGGAAGCAGAGGTTGTCATGTGTTTTTATGGTTGGATGCACAAAGTCTTAGCATAGAAGAATGTCACTTTATAATGCCACTTGTGATAAGGACCTTTATTATGCAGTCCGTCGATTTTATTACTTCCATATCACAAGATCGTATACAGCTAATTTCTCCCACACTAATAAATCATACATATTTTAGCGAGTTTGCAACATGACAACTTACTTGGAAGGATCTTTCTCAATCCATAGGTAGGTATGGTAGACTCTCATGGCAAAACTGGGTTTAAGGATATATGGAAGCACAAGTAGTTTCTCTACTTGGTGCGAGGAGTTTTGGCTAGCATGAGGGGGAAAGGCAAGCTCAACATGTTGGATGATCCATGACAATATACTTTATTTCGGATATAAGAAGACATAACCCATTATGTTGTCTTCCTTGTCCAACATCAACTCTTTAGCATGTCATACTTTAATGAGTGCTCACAATCATAAAAGATGTCCAAGATAGTATATTTGCATGTGAAGCCTCTCTTCTTTTATTACTTCCTATTAATTGCAACGATGACCAAAACTATGTTTGTCAACTCCCAACAACTTTTATTCATCATAATCTTATATGTGAAGTCATTACTTCCCACAAGATCGATATGATCTCTTTGATACTTTTCATATTTTCTTTCTTTTTATCATGACCCAAGTGAGGAAATCAAGCCCTTGACTCAACACTAATATTTATTATATAGCTCATGGACTCAATTACAAAGGGTAAAGATCATAAGGCAAAAGCTCACAACTAGATCATGCTAACTTTATTCTACTAGATCAAGATACTACCAAAAGGATCGAACTAAGTAAAACGGTAAAGATAGGAGTAATGGTGATACGATACCGGGGTCACTCCCCCAAGCTTGGCAGTTGCCAAGGGGAGTGCCCATACCCATATGATTATGTCTCTTTCTTCGGGGGTGGTGATGATGGAGTTGTTGATGATGTAGGCTTGTTGTCCACCTTCCAAGGCATGGGTTCACCATCGTAGAAGGATGATCGAGTCTCCGGGATAGTCAAATCTGCAGCAAACTCATCTTCTTGAATCTATATTAATACTCATAGTTTTGGTTTTGCAGGTCATAGATCTAGGCTTGGAGGTGTTTGATATTCTCTTGAAGATTGGAGATACCTTCCCCAAGGATCCTTGAGTCCAGCTTGAGGTTGTTGGCAAGCTTCGAGATCATCATGTGGTTGGCGTTGAGTCCTCGTTCCACCATACCTTGGCACTTGAATACTTGCTGCTCCATTGCTTCGAGTCTTGTTTCCACGCTTCCGGTCCTCCTCGACCCCTCAACATCACGGATGTGCAGCACCCCCTCATGCAACTCCATGGTTTTAGGGTGGTGCAGCACCTCCGCAAGGTAGGGGTTGATGACCTTCTCGAAGAACTTGTCCTTGGGGGTGTTGGAGGACGCCATGATGATCTAGATCTGTCAAAAATAGCAGCTCGAAACGAAAACAGAGGATTTTTGCGTGATACAGAGGTCAAAACCTTCGGGAGTATATATAATGATTTTTTACCGACCAAAAGGAGTAACCCACGAGAAAATGGAGTCCGGGGGACACACGGGGTGCCCACGAGGTAGGGGGCACGCCCTCCACCCTCGTGGACGCCTCGTGTCTCCTCTAGACTGCTTCTTATTTTTCTATTTTTCTAAATATTCCAAAACGGAGAAAAATTGCCTTTAGAACTGTTTTGGAGTCGGTTTACTTAGCGTATCACATACCTCTTCCTTTTCGGAGATTGAATCGTTCTGGAAAGTGTCCCTTATGTATTCCTCCGGGGTTACGGTTTCAATAACATTCTTTGACCGTTCACCCCCTTCGGATTTGTGCCTTCGATGTTGTTGATTTTTATGGCACCGGAACGATAGACCTCCTTGATAACGTAAGGTCCTTCCTACTTGGAGAGAAGTTTTCCAGCAAAAGTTCTTAAACGAGAGTTGAATAGAAAGACATAATCACCTATGTTAAACTCACGCTTCTGTATCCTTTTGTCATGCCATCTTTTAACTTTTTCTTTAAACAGCTTGGCATTCTCATAGGCCCGGGTTCTCCATTCATCGAGACAGCTAATGTCAAATAGCCTCTTCTCACCGGCAAGTTTGAAATCATAATTGAGCTCTTTGATAGCCCAATATAACTTATGTTCTAGCTCAAGAGGAAAGTGACAAGCTTTTCCATATACCATCTTATATGGAGACATACCCATAGGATTTTTGTAAGAAGTTCTATAGGCCCATAATGCATCATCAAGTTTCTTGGACCAATTCTTCCTAGACCTATTAACTGTCTTTGTCAAAATTAATTTCAACTCCCTATTACTTAGTTCTACTTGACCACTAGTCCGTGGCTGATAAGGGGATGCAATTCTATTGTTGACATTATATTTTGCAAGCATCTTACGGAAAGCACCATGAATAAAGTGTGAACCACCATCAGTCATTAAGTATCTAGGGACTCCAAACCTCGGGATAATAACTTCTTTCAGCATCTTAATAGAGGTGTTATGATCAGTACTACTAGTTGGAATAGCTTCTACCTACTTAGTAACGTAATCAACAGCAACTAGAATATGTGTGTACCCATTAGAGGCAGGAAACGGTCCCATATAATCAAAGCCCCAAACATCAAATGGTTCAATAACAAGGGAATAATTCATAGGCATTTTGTCGGTGTACAACAAGAGGGGTACACTTTTTGTACCCCTATGATTGTGCACGGGCAGCCTGAGCCACGGTGCCATCACACCAAGCATGGCAATGGAGGCAAGCCGGGGCAAGACTGAAGCTTGATGGAGACTGGAGCGACGCCAAGAACAAGACCACGAAGAGCAAAGGGACGAAGAGGCTTCCCCCGGCAGGATCCTTGCCGGGGCTGGCTCTGGCAGCCCCGGCAAGACCCTTGCCGCGGCAGCTCGCCCCGCGCCTACGGAGCAAATCACCCTTGAGTCCAACCGCCCCCATGGGGCGAGGATTCTGGAGATATCCCCGTGGTGGCATGCAGATCTTTGTGAAGACCTTCCAGATCAGATGCAAGATAAGAAGACGACGACCCTTGGCGGGATTCCAGCCAAGGAGGTCCACAAGGCCCCCAGCAAGCACCTTACCGGGGATGACAGCAGGCGTAGTGGCAAGACCCTTGCCGGGGCCCCGGCAAGGCCCTTGCCGAGGATACCCACAGGGCCACCATCAAGCCCACACCAACTGGGTTTCCACTGACCCACGCATGCTGCCGACCCGACCAGCTGGACAGGCTCCTGCGTGGCAACCCATAGATCTTCATGGAGACCCGCCGTTGCGCCACCTCAGCTGCCTGTCTACCTACATGGCACCTCAGGCACCGCTGGCTAGGGTGCATGTCGACACGAGGAGGAGTGGCGACGGACAAGACGGGCGTCTCCCCTCGTCCCTGATAAAGCAAGGACACCTAAGCAGGGCACATTAAATGCACCTTGTCCTGTAATGCGAGGGATAACCTCGCGTCACTATACCCTTTCCACCTCCTGTGTGCCACTGTGGCAACCCCTTTTCCCTATAAAAGGAGGCCCGAGGCGACCAGGAGGGGGATTCGGCTTTTCGGAACCCCTCACGACTCTTTTGGAGCTCCTCGTTAGCTGAAGAACACCAACATATAATCCACCAAAGCAGGAGTAGGGTTTTACGCATCTTTGCGGCCCGAACCTGGGTAAAGGAACCGTGTCCGGATTGTTAGATCCGCTCTTCTCTCAACCCCGCGCCCCGCAACCGTAGTAGGGATTCTTGTGATCCCATAGGTGTCGATCTAAATACACCGACATCTTTGGCGCGCCAGTTAGGGGGGCGCAGTTGTGATAATCAGCTTTAGCGGTTGGTTCGACGTTTCTGCATCATCATGGCGCCCAAGAAGAAGACGATGGTGATGGTTGGCCAGTCGGAAGCCGGACAGCCCGTCCCGATGCGGGCGAGCAGTGGACCAGTCGCGGAAAGGACTCGGGGCGCTGCTCGCGAACACCAACGCCATCCCGACAGCCGGAGTTTGGGAGGTGGCGATGCCTGTGCGCCTGGTAACAGGCCGCACATCGCCAGTTCCAGAGATGGAACCCGACCCTCCGCGGATGGCGTGGGGCCTTCCAAGGCCGCGGCCACACCACCCGAGGGCGACGCGAGGCCCTCCAGAACTCCCATGCCGGCGCCAACAGCGTGCTCTTCTCAAGCAGCACGCGACGAACGGCGTCATCGTCCCGAAGACCCCGGACGTCGCCATGGGAAGAGCCCCGAGCGCCGCTCCCGGGACGTAGAAGGCCTGCCCGCTCGCCGAAGCGCTGGTGGAGACGATAGGCAACCGTGGGATCGTGATGGAGCTCCCCCTGACGCGGTCAGGGGTCGAAGCCGAAGCTTTGGCGCGCGCAGGTTTCGCTACCGCTGACACCAGCCGAAGCTTTGGTGCGCGCGCAGTTACTCCTCGACTTTCCTCCCGTTACGGGGAAACTCGACGAATGGAGAGCAACCATCCGAAGCCTTGTCGCAGTCGCCAACAGGGACGACCTAAATCCAGAGGAGCTCCCTAGCCGGTGCTCCGATGGGGTCCCACGCACCATGGGCGGGAGAGCTGGCAGCTCCGTGGCTACGGCGCATTCGCCTCCCCCTCGCCCAGTACCACGTGCGTCGACCCGTCGGGACATCGCGGGCGACGCCATCTCCATAGCGTCGTCCGACCCATGGACCCGCGGCGACCAGCATCAAGTTCTTCAGGAGCGAGCCCATGAAGACGCTCGAACTACCATCGAGCGCCGGCGCGAAACGCGCCACCAGTCAGACAGGCGAGCAGGGCCTGCTGCGGACCGCCCAGCACCGGAAAGCCCTGGAGGTCTACCCTACGAGGTGGGCTGTCCGGCTTTCACCCGTGAGCTACGGCAGTTCCATTGGCCCTCTCACCGCACCTTCAAACTTGACGTTGGCGAGAAGTACAACGGCAAGACCCACCCGTCAGAGTTCCTCAGCATCTACACCATCGCGATGCAAGCTACTGGGGCCCGCGACGATAAGGTGCTTGCGAATTACTTTCCGTTGGCTCTTAAACCTAACGCCATGTCATGGTTGATGCACTTTCCAGTAGACTCTATTTCCTCCTGGTGCGACTTGTGCCATGAGTTTGTTGGCGCCTTTACCGGAGGCCATCAAGCCCATGACCAAGCGAGTGACCTTCATGTCATACCCCAGAAGGAAGGCGAGACCCTGCACAAGTACATACAAAGATTCAGCTGGGTACAGTACAATATCCCCGATGTTCACTCTGCCGCCATCATCAGCGCGTTTCACCAGAACGTGCGCAACCGCAAGATGCGCGAAGAGCTGGCGATGACCAAGGTGAAGGACGTGGCAGAACTTTACGTTCTTGCCGACAGATGTGCCCGGGCCGAAGAAGGAAGGAAGTATCCCGGCGAAAGCGCCGGCGCGGAAACCGACTCCTCGGACAAAGGTACCGCTATTCCAGCGAAGAAGGGCCGGAACCGTAACAGGAAACGCAAGGGGTAGGCCGTGCTTGTCATCGAGGGATCTGATGACACCGGCTCCGCCAAGAAAACCAGGGCGGGTAACCCTGGCAAGGAAATTGCCGGATGTGTCGCCTGCCGGGCCTTGGCGGCCGCCGAGAAGCCAGGGAACTCCGGCAAACGGTACTGCAAGATACATCGCACCAAGGGCCATGATCTCCAGGACTGCTACTAGGTTGAGCTCCTTGCTGAGAAGCAAAGAGCTGAATACGAGAGGCGGGACAAGGAGAAGGGCCAAGACGGCGCTGAGGGATCCAGCAAGAAGCATGACGGCCAACCAGGCCGTCGCGGCAAGGAGAAACAGCAAGAAAGGCCCGCCCGGGGCCGCGATAGAAGACCTGAAGACGACGATCACGAAGAGGACGACGAGTCCGGCGGCTAAGAGTTTCAGAAGGCCACGGACGCCATGTGCGTCGATGGTGGCGCCTTGCTGCATGCTTCTCACCGCCAGCTTAAACAGTGGGCGCGAGAGATTATTGCGGTAGAGCTGTCACCCAGTGCCCAGAAGCCGTTGAAATGGTCCAGCACACCTATCATCTTTGACGCCGAGGATCACCCTGATCGCATTACTGCGGTCGGGTGCTTGCCATTGTTTGTTTCACCAACAATACGCAACCTCAAGGTGACGAAGATGCTAGTCGATGGCGGGGCCGGCCTAAACCTACTCTCGCCCACCGTGTTCGAGAAGCTACAAGTTCCTCATGGAGACCTCGAGGAGACGGGCACGTTTCAAGGGGTCAGCCCAGGAAGGAGCCAACCAAAGGGGAAAGTCACACTGCCCGTGACTTTTGGAAGTGATCTGAACTACAGGACGGAGAGGATCGTGTTCGATGTCGCCAGGATCCCCCTGCCTTACAACGGGATCCTTGGCCGCCCAGCGCTGGCCAAGTTCATGGCGGCATCGCACTATGCCTACAACACCCTGAAGATGCCAGGGCCCGTGACGATCATCACCATCCCCTCCAACAAGAAAGACGCGCTAATTTGCGCCGACCAATTGTACCAGCAAGCAGTTGCAGCAACTGCCGCTACAGGGGCATTTGCTCCTGCCACTGGATCCCCAGGAGGGAAGAAGAAGAAGACCGGCGAGACCTCGGACGCGCACTCCGGCAAGCGCACCTCTTTGGAGTGCTGTGCTCCCGTCGAGGACGTGCCTGAGAGCTCCACCGAAAAGAAGAAGATCGGCGAGACCTCAGACACGTACTCCGGCAAGCACACCTCTTCGGAGTGTCGCTCCCGTCGAGGACGTGCCGGAGAGCTCCGCCGGCAGAAACAAGAGATCAAGGGCTACGCCGCAAGGAACCAAGAAGGTTTTTGTCAAGGTGGACGGCACGGGAGGCGCTTTTACCATAAGCTCCGCCCTTGACAACAAATAGGAAGACACGCTCGTCACCTTCCTGCGGGCGAATGTCGACGTGTTTGCCTGGCAAGCATCCGACATCCCTGGCGTTCCCAGGGAGGTGATTGAGCACCACCTAGCTGTCTGCCCTCATGCGCGACCCGTCAAGCAGAAGGTCAGGAAGCAAGCTTTGGAACGGCAGGAGTTCATCACCGAGGAGATCCGGAAACTGGAAGCTGCGGGTTTGGTAAGAGGAGTGCTCCATCCAACGTGGTTGGCCAATCTAGTGGTAGTGCGGAAGGCAAATGGGAAATGGAGGCTGTGTATTGATTACACAGATATCAATAAAGCTTGTCCCAAGGACCCCTTCCCGTTGCCGCGCATAGACCAGATTGTCGACTCCACGACAGGGTGTGACCTTCTATCATTCCTCGATGCCTACTCTGGCTACCACCAGATCTTCATGGCGAGAGAAGACGAAGAGAAGACAGCATTCATCACCCCATGTGGTACGTACTGTTTCGTACGAATGCCTTTCGGGTTGAAGAGTGCTGGCTCGACATTTGAGAGGGCAGTCCAGATTGGTTTTGAGCCCCAGCTCCATCGAAATATGGAGGCTTATATGGATGATATAGTGGTCAAAACCAAGGACAAGGCAACCCTTGTACCGGATTTACAAGAAACATTTGTGAACCTGCGCAAGATCAACCTCAAGCTGAACCCTGAGAAGTGTGTTTTCGGCGTTCCGTCTGGCAAGCTTCTCGGGTTCTTCGTGTCACAGCGTGGGATAGAAGCCAATCCGGACAAGATCAAAGCTATAGAGCAGATTGAAGCACCCAAACGGATCAAGGATGTGCGTCGGCATGCTGGCTGCATTGCCACCATGAGCAGATTCATTTCCAAGTCTGCTAAGCGCGCCCTCCCCTTTTTCAAGATTTTGAAGAAGGCGGGCCCAATGGAGTGGACGCCGGAAGCCGAAGCAACGTTACAGGATCTGAAGAAGTATCTTTCCTCCACGCCAATACTGGTTGCGCCTCAACCACAGGAGCCCCTGCTACTATACCTAGCGGCAATGAACCAGGTGGTCAGTGCTGCACTGGTGGCGCAGAGAGAGATCGATGATGAGGTGATAGCAGCAACGGAGCCTGGTGCCACTGGCGTAGAGACAACACAGCCGATTGGAGTGCAGCCGAAGAAGAAGATGATGTAGCACCCGGTCTACTTCGTTAGCTCCCTCTTGCAGGGGGCTAGGTCAAGGTACTCCGGTGTGCAGAAACTGCTCTTTGGCCTTCTTATGGCCTCGAGGAAGCTGCGTCACTACTTACAGGCGCACGAGATCACTGTCGTCACTTGCCTCCCTCTGCACCGGATATTGCACAATCCAGATGCAACGGGAAGGATTGTAGAATGGGCACTGGAGCTGTCCAGCTTTGGCTTCAAGTTTGAAAGCACCTCGACAATTCAGAGCCGAGTCCTGGCAGAGTTCGTCGCAGAATGGACCGCAATGCCTGATGAAGAAGTCCAAGAAACTACTCTCCCCGACAAAGAGGCAAGTTGCAACTGGGTCATGTACTTTGATGGCGCTTTCTCTTTACAGGGCTCCGGGGCTGGCGTACTGCTGGTCGCGCCCACCGGAGAGCACCTCAAGTACGTGGTCCAGATGCACTTCCCTAGGGAGGTGTCAACGAACAATACTGCCGAGTACGAGGGGCTGCTTGCCGGTCTTAGGATCGCGGTGGATCTTGGAATCAAGAAGCTCATTGTCAGAGGCGACTCACAGCTTGTCGTCAAACAAGTCAACAAGGATTACCAGAGCCCGTTGATGAAGGCCTACATCGATGAAGTGAGAAAGTTGGAAGAGCGCTTTGACGGTATACAGGCGGAGCACGTTCCCCGAGCGGAGAACAACATCGCCGATTACCTGTCGAAGCGCGCTGCTCTCAAGTTACCTGTGGAACCAGGTACCTTTGTGCTCCAGCTTTCTCAGCCATCCGTTGATCCATCAACAGAGCAGAACAAGAGGAGGAAGTCAGGGCCCGGCAAGTACTTTCCCGTCGAGCTCCCCGGAGCCGCCGGCAAGGATGTTGCCAAGGACACTGAGCCCGCCTCCGGAGGGCTAACTCCGGCGGAGCGTCAAGCTTTTTCCGTCGAGATGGCCACTCCCTTGGCGGAGGAAATGCCTTTAGTCCTCGCCGTCGAGCCCCAGGCTCCAGCGTGGGCGCAGCATACCATCCGATTCCTTCAGATTGGGGAACTTCCTGAGGAGCAGGAAGAAGCGGAGAAAGTAGCCCGTTGGTCTGCCATGTATCAGTTCGTCGATGACGTCCTGTACAGGAGAAGACCGAACGGTGTGAAATTGAAGTGCATCCCTCGAGAGAAAGGACTGGAGCTGTTGGCGGAAATACATGGGGGCATATGTGGATCCCACATAGGGTCAAGAGTCCTTGCCGGCAAGGCATTTCGGCAAGGCTTCTTCTGGCCCACTGCCCTCCAGGATGCGGCGGCGCTGGTCATCAGGTGTGAAGCGTGCCAATTCCATTCGAAGAAACTTCATCAACCAGCTCAAGCCCTTCAAACCATTCCTCTCTCCTAGCCCTTCTCGGTCTGGGGGCTCGACATACTGGGCCCTTTCCCCCGCGCCGTCGGGGGCTTTGAGTACTTGTACGTTGCAATCGACAAGTTCACAAAGTGGCCAGAAGTGGAAGCAGTGAGGAAGGTCACAGCTCAGTCAGCCGTTAAGTTCTTCAAGGGGCTAGTGTGTCGTTTTGGTGTGCCCAACAGGATTATCACCGACAATGGCACGCAGTTTACAAGTCGCACCTTCATGTAATATACCCAAGACCTCGGCAGCAAGGTCTGTTTCGCTTCCGTTGCTCACCCCCGAAGCAATGGTCAAGCTGAGAGGGCAAATGCTGAAGTGCTGCGAGGATTAAGGACAAAGACCTTTGACAGGCTGCACAAGAGCGGGAGGCGCTGGATTGATGAATTGTCGGCGACGCCAAATCGAGCCACCGGCCAAACGCCCTTTGCCCTGATATACGGGGCAGAAGCAGTTCTCCCCACGGAACTCATATACGGGTCGCCTCGAGTGCTCGCTTATGATGAGCTTGAGCAAGAGCAATTGCGGCAAGATGAAGCGATGCTCCTTGAGGAAGATCGTCTTCGGGCGGCTATGAGAGCAGCGCGCTACCAGCAAGGCTTGTGCCGCTACCATAGCCGCAAGGTTCATGCCCGAAGCTTTGAGGAAGGTGACCTTGTTCTCCGGCGCTTTCAATCGGCCAGGAATACGAACGAGTTGACACCGAAGTGGGAGGGCCCTTATCGGGTAATACGAGTCACCAGGCTTGGCGCAGTCTTCCTGGAGACTGAGGATGCCGTTCCGGTGAGTAACTCCTGGAACATCGAGCACCTTCATCAGTTTTACCCATAAGGCGCGGCTTGCCGGGCCTCCCGGCAAGCCACCCTTTTGTACAAGCTTTGCCGGCAAGGCATGTAACCCTTTGTACAAAGCCAGGCGCAGACCCAGAGCATAAATAAATGAAGCGCTGGCGCCCTGAGTTTTAGCATGCATGCTGACTCGAGTCTCGTCCTTGGTTAGGGTTGATAGTGCTTAGCAGCGGCTAACCCCTAGCTTAAAGGTCGCCTCTCTCTTCCCTGGTTTACAGGACGCACAGGCATCCTTGCCGAGGCCACTTGGAGGGAGGAGAGAAGAACACATCAGTACTTGGGCCCCGGCAAGCCAGCATTACCGGGGGCTAACAAGAGCAAGAATTCGCCTGCGGCAGACCAGGGTTGCCGGGGGCTGCAATCTCAGATAAGTCCTTTTTCCCTTGTCATGCATTCTGTTATGGCCTGAGGTATGTGAAACCTCGTTCTTTTCCTTGAGCTACCGTGCTCCCATAACTCTAGGTCCTAAGGCTCATCCCTGGGACCAAGTTTTGTCGTAGTCGTGGCAGCAAAAGGATAAAACGAGGATCCTAGGCCCGCTTCATCCCTGCCTCCGCCAAGAGCGTGAGAAAGGACGAGCGAAGTGGGGAAACGGCAGGGCTTGTTGCCGGGCGAGAAAATGTTCATCTTAAGGATATCAAGGATTTATTCCCTTTTGTGGGTTTTTACCTGCGAACAAAAGGACCCGGCATACATTCCTTTTTCATTAAAAACATTCCATTCAGGTACAGTCCATAGGGAATGAAAAACATGAATAAGGGGGATTACAAGTTTTAAACTTTACAGATGCCCGAAGGCTTACAGACTAAAAAGAGATAAGATGCCCGTAATGCCTTTTTTGTCCCTCTCCTCAGGAGGTAGGTCAAGGCGGCGAGAAGGGCAAAAGGGGCGCCTAGGCGAGCGACGGGTGGCAGAAGACACCGAGAAGGCATCTCGGCGGCCTCCCCAGGGCTGGACGATGATGACGGCGCCGGAGGCTGAGCTTGAAGACGAGGCGGCAGGACGTCAGTAGGAGACGAAGGCATCGGTGCTCGCGTACTCCGACATGACGACCTTGCCGCCCACCTTCTTCCTCTTCCTCTTCTGCTGCCTCCCTACGCCAGCCGCCAAGGAGACGACCCCGAGAAGTTCAAGGAGCCGGCGACGCGGATGATGGGGTTGCCGGTGCCACCAGGAGCGGCGCCTGATACCTAGTCGGACCCGTCATCCTGCCGTCCCCCGCCCTCGTCGTCGCTGTCCCTGTCCTCCTCGTCACCCTCATTTGAGGAGGATTCTTCGTCGTCGGAGGAGCTCTCCATGCAGCACCTCGCGCTAGTTCCGAGGTGCCCGAAGACCTTGACGGAGAGGTGGCCATCCCCCATCAGCTTGAATTGGAGAGTGAGCCCGTCCGTCAGGCTGTGGATGCGGGCGAACCTCTTCCATCCTCGGCGAAGATACATCACATGAGGGGCGGGGAAGTCGACGAGGGCTCGCGTGCCACTGATCCCACAACCCCTCATGTGCAACCGCAGCGACTCCGGCGGGTTCGCCTCCATCTCCCACGCAAACGGGGTCGGGAGACGAAGGCGACGGCACGGCGACCCCCGCATCCTAATGAAGAATTCGCAGGGGTCATCTCCAACATGACCTTCCACCGGAGGAGGAGCTGCTGGCGGGGGCGAGGCCAGCGAGCCGCCCCGTCTTCCTCTTCCCCGAGCACCCTGGCCTCACCCACGGCCTCGCCCCCGCCCTATTCCCCTCGTAGCTGGTTCGGCCACTACAGGTGCAGGAGAAGGGGGGACGCACTGTCGAGCGGCGACCCTCGCCGCCACCGTTGAGGAGCCGGGGTTTTCCTTCTTCATGGCGGATAGAAGAAAGGAGCAGAAGCTGGAAGAGAAAGAAGATGGAGGAGTGCGGAGCGCCGTCCCCTCCCTCCGCACTTTATAAAGGGGCGGGGCTGGAGCTCGACCGCCCCGCTCGACCAAGCAAGACGCAGAAGGCGAGAGGGGATGGGACTAACCCGCCGCCCCAACCAATGATGGCTCGGTTTCCCGCCTCCGCCGCTCGCCACCTCAAATGCATGGGAGGCACATGGCGAACGCGCAGGACCGAAAGGACGGGTGAGGCGACCTCTCCCCACCCCGTGATCATGGGGAGTGGACGCCTAGCAGACAACCCCTCGGCCCCATCCAGTCAGTGGGCCGCGCCCCCACACCTCCCCCGTTTATGGGGAAGAAGCGGGCTGCCTCCCTTCGCATTTACTGTGACGTGACGCATGCATGCGGAAACCGCCCCACGCATGCCGCCCACGTCACGCACGCCCCTCCACCCCGCGCCGCGCGCGCGGGCCGTTGGAGGCGCAGGGTGCGGAAATTTTACCACGATGAGAACCACCCCGCCTGCCCACTCACCGTTCTGGGCCTGGCCCAACAACGTGTCGCGCTTATGTGTGGCCCAGGCCCGGGGGCTCCTGTCGGTGTACAACAAGAGGGGTACACTTTTTGTACCCCTATGACTGTGCACGGGCAGCCTGAGCCACGGTGCCATCACACCAAGCATGGCAAGGGAGGCAAGCCGGGGCAAGACTAAAGCTTGATGGAGACTGGAGCGACGCCAAGAAGAAGACCACGAAGAGCAAAGGGACAAAGAGGCTTCCCCCGGCAAGATCCTTGCCGAGGCTGGCTCTCGCAGCCCCGGCAAGACCCTTGCCGCGACAGCTCGCCCTGCGCCTACAGACCGAATCACCCTTGAGTCCACCGCCCCCGTGGGGCGAGGATTCGAGAGATATCCCCGTGGTGGCATCCAGATCTTTGTGAAGACCTTCCAGATCAGATGCAAGATAAGAAGACGACGACCCTTGGCGGGATTCCAGCCAAGGAGGTCCACAAGGCCCCCGGCAAGCACTTTGCCGGGGATGACAGCAGGCGCCGCGGCAAGACCCTTGCCGGGGCCCCGGCAAGGCCCTTGCCGAGGACACCCACAGGGCCACCATCAGGCCCGCACCAACTGGGTTTCCACTGACCCACGCATGCTGCCGACCCAACCAGTTGGACAGGCTCCTGCGTGGCAACCCACAGATCTTCAAGGAGACCCGCCGTTGCGCCACCTCAGCTGCTTGTCTGCCTACATGGCACCTCAGGCACCGCTGGCCAGGGCGCGTGTCGATACGAGGAGGTGCGGCGACGGACAAGACGGGCGTCTCCCCTCGTCCCCGATAAAGCAAGGACACCTAAGCAGGGCGCATTAAATGCACCTTGTCCTGTAATGCGAGGGATAACCTCGTGTCGCTGTACCCTTTCCATCTCCTGTGTGCCACTGTGGCAACCCCTTTTCCCTATAAAAGGAGGCCCGAGGCGACCAGGAGGGGGATTCGGCTTTTCGGAACCCCTCACGACTCTTTTGGAGCTCCTCGTTAGATGAAGAACACCAACATATAATCCACCAAAGCAGGAGCATATTTGCGGCCCAAACCTGGGTAAAGGAACCGTGTCTGGATCGTTAGATCCGCTATTCTCTCAAGCCCGCGCCCCGCAACCATAGTAGGGATTCTTGTGATCCCATAGGTGTCGATCCAAATACACCGACACATTTCTTGACGTCTACTGATATTACCAATTCTTTGACATTCATCACAAGATAAGACAAACTTACGGGCATCCTTGAAGAGAGTAGGCCGATAAAAATTGGATTGCAATACCTTGTGTGCAGTTCTATCTCCCGCATGGTGTCCTCCATAAGCTTCGGAGTGGCACTTGCGTAGGATCTGTTCCTGTTCATGCTCAGGTACACAACGTCTAATGATACCATCTACTCTTTCTTTATAAAGATGTGGGTCATCCCAGAAGTAATGTCTCAAATCATAGAAGAACTTTTTCTTTTGCTGGTATGTGAAGCTAGGAGGTATAAACTTAGCAACAATATAATTAGCATAATAAGCATACCATGGAGCAGTACGAGAAGTATTTATGACAGCTAGTTGTTCATCAGGAAAGCTGTCATCAATAGGTTGTGGGTCATCAAGTACATTTTCTAACCTAGACAAGTTGTCTGTAACGGGGCTCTCAATAAAATTCTTGCAGCAAGAGAACCCATCTAATAAGTCTAGGTTTATCATCTTTCTTTTCCATAAGGTATTTGATAGCAGCATGATCAGTGTGAATAGTTACTTTAGAGTCAACGATATAGGGTCTAAACTTATCACATGCAAATACAACTGCTAAAAATTCTTTCTCGGTAGTAGCATAATTTCTTTGGGCACTATCTAGAGTTTTACTAGCATATTGAATAACATTCAATTTCTTATCAACTCTTTTCCCTAGAATAGCACCTACAGCATAATCACTAGCATCACACATAATCTCAAAGGGTAAATTCCAGTCAGGAGGTTGGACAATAGGTGCAGAGATCAATGCTTTCTAAAGAATTTCAAATGCTTCTAGACAATCATCATCAAAGACAAAAGGAATATATTTTTGTAAGATATTAGTAAGAGGCCTGGAGATTTTGGAGAAGTCCTTTATGAACCTCCTATAAAACCCAGCATGACCAAGGAAACTCCGTATACCTTTGATGTCAATACCTCTTTCAGAAATTTTATGTCCCAAGACAATGCCTTCATTAACCATAAAGTGGCACTTCTCCCAATTCAAGACAAGATTAGTGTCTTCACATCTATGCAAAACTCGATCAAGGTTGCTTAAGCAATCATCAAAAGAAGTTCTGTAAATGGAGAAATCATCCATGAAAACCTCAACTATCTTTTCACAAAAATCAGAGGATATAGCCATCATGCATCTTTGAAAGGCAGCAGGTGCATTACATAAACCAAAAGTCATACGTCTATAAGCAAAGGTACCAAAAGGACTAGTAAAAGTGGTCTTTTCTTGATCCCCTTTTGACACAGGTATTTGAGAGAAACCAGAATAACCATCTAGAAAGCAAAAATGAGTATGCTTGGATAATCTTTCTAGCATTTGATCAATAAACGGCAAGGGGTAATGATCTTTCTTAGTAGCTTTATTTAACTTACGAAAATCGATTACCATCCTATAACCTGTAACTATTCTTTGCGGGATCAATTCATCTTTATCATTAGGAACGACAATCATACCTCCCTTGTTAGGGACACAATGGAGAAGACTCACCCACTGGCTATCAGCAAGTGGATAGATAATACCTGCCTCTAGAAGTTTTAGTATTTCCTTCCTTACCACTTCTTTCATCTTAGGATTTAACCGTCATTGATGATCAATAACCGGTTTAGCATTTTCTTCCAATTTTATCTTGTGTTGGCATATAGTGGGACTAATGCCCTTAAGATCATCCAGAGTATATCCAATAGCAGCTCGGTGCTTCTTCAAAGTTTTCAATAATTTTTCTTCTTCCTGCTCTGAAAGGTTAGCACTAATAATAACATCATATATTTTCTTTTCATCAAGATAAACATACTTAAGATTATCAGGGAAATGTTTATGTTCAAACACGGGATCACCCTTGGGTGGAGGAGGATCCCCTAGGATTTCAACATGCAAGTTGTTTTTCAATACGGGTCCCTGTTTAAAGAATATTTCATCTATTTCCCTTCTCTCATTCATATGCATATCATTTTCATTGTCTAGCAAGTATTGTTCTAAAGGATCATTAGGAGGCACGACAATAGAAGCAAGACCAATAATCTCATCCTTACTAGGTGGTTCCTTTTCAAGGGGTTGTCTACGAAATTTAGCAAAGTTAAAATCATGAGACATATCCCCTAATCCAACAGTAACAATATCTTTCACGCAGTCTATCTTGGCATTAACAGTATTCAAGAAGGGTCTACCAAATATAATGGGACAGAATTCATCTTGTGGGGAACTAAGAACAAGGAAATCAGCAGGGTATTTAACCTTCCCACACAAGACTTCAATATCTCTAACAATCCCAACTGGTGAAATAGTGTATCTATTAGCAAGCTTAATAGTAACATCAATCCCTTCTAACTCAATAGGTGCAATATCATGCATAATTTCTCGATATAAATCACGAGGGATAATACTCGCACTAGCACCTACATCACATAAACCATGGTAACAATGATCTCCTATCTTAACAGAGATAACAGGCAAGCCCACAATAGGTCTATGTCTGTTCCAAGCATTGGGTTTGGCTATTCTAGAAGACTCTTCTTGGAGGTAAATAACATGTCCATCTAAATCTTCTACCAAGTGATCTTTAACCATAGCAACACTAGGTTCAACTTAAATTTGCTCAGAGGGTCTAGGTGTTCTAGTATTACTTTTACGAACTACAGTTGAAGCTTGAGCATGATCCTTTATCCTAACAGGGAAAGGTGGTTTCTCAATATAAGTAGTAGGAATAATAGGATCAACATTATAAGTGATAGTATTTTCTTCAACTTTAACAGGTTCAACTACTTTTACTTCAATAAGCGGATGGTATTTAAACCACTTCTCCTTGGGGAGATCAACATGAGTAGCAAATGATTCACAGAACGAAGCTACTATCTCAGAGTCAAGTCCATATTTATTGCTAAACTCACGGAAAACATCGGTATCCATAAAAGCTTTAACACAATCAAACTTAGGGGTCATACCTGACTCCTTACCTTCGTCGATATCCCAATCTTCAGAGTTGCGTTTAATTCTTTCCAATAAATCCCATTTGAATTCAATAGTCTTCATCATAAAAGAACCAGAACAAGAAGTATCGAGCATGGAGCGATTATTAAGAGAAAGCCAAGCATAAAATTTTTGAATGATCATTTCTCTTGAGAGCTCATGATTGGGGCATGAATATAACATTGACTTAAACCTCCCCCAAGCTTGAGCGATGCTTTCTCCTTCGTGAGGCCAAAAATTATAAATATAATTATGATCACGATGAACCTGGTGCATAGGGTACAACTTCTCATGAAATTCCAACTTCAGACGATTATAGTTCCATGATCCCATATCATCACATAGCCTAAACCATGTCAATGCATCTCCCTTCGAAGATAAAGGGAAGACCTTCTTCTTGATAACATCCTCGGCCTTACCTGCAAGCTTAAATAATCCACAAACTTCATCCACATAGATTAGATGTAAATCGGCATGCAGTGTTCTGTCCACTATAATTGGATTTTCAAGCAGTTTCTCTATCATACCCGAAGGAATTTCAAAGAAAACATTTTCAGTAGATGCAATAGGTTGAGGAGCAACTCCTTTGCTCTTCTGATCGGGGTGAAGATACCCCGAACAAGCCCCTCAAAGGATTTTGAGCCATAGTAACAAGTGACAATAAATTTCAGCACACTATATAAATTTTTCCATACCAAATTCCACTTACCAAAGGCGCTTCACTCCCCGGCAACGGCACCAGAAAAGAATCTTGATGACCCACAAGTGTAGGGGATCTATCATAGTCCTTTCGATAAGTAAGAGTGTCGAACCCAACGAGGAGTACAAGGAAATGATAGGCAGTTTTCAGTAAGGTATTTTCTGCAAGCACTGAAATTATAGGTAACAGATAGTTTTGTGATAAGGTAATTGGTAGCAAGTAACAAAAGGTAAAAGTAAATAAGGTGTAGCAAGGTGGCCCAATCCTTTTTGTAGCAAAGGACAAGACTGGACAAACTCTTATATAAAGGAAAGCGCTCCCGAGGACACATGGGAATTATCGTCAAGCTAATTTTCATCACGATAATTTGATTCACGTTTGGTACTTCGATAATTTGGTATGTGGGTGGACCGGTGCTTAGGAGTTCTCCTTACTTGGACAAGCCTCCCACTTATGATTAATCTCTAATGCAAGCATCCGCAACTACAAAAGAAGTATTAAGGTAAACCTAACCATAGCCTGAAACATATGGATCCAAATCAGCCACTTACGAAGCATCGCATAAACTAGGGTTTAAGCTTCTGTCACTCTAGCAACCCATCATCTACTTATTACTTCCCAATGCCTTTCTCTAGGCCCAAATAATGGTGAAGTGTCATGTAGTCGACATTCACATGACACCACTAGAGGAGAGACAACATACATCTCATCAAAATATCGAACGAAGATCTAATTCACATGACTACTAATAGCAAGACTTCTCCCATGTCCTCAGGAACAAAAGTAAATACTCACAAGCCATAATATTGTTCATGATCAGAGGGGTATTAATATGCATAATGGATCTGAACATATGATCTTCCACCAAATAAACCAACTAGCATCAACTATAAGGAGTAATCAACACTACTAGCAACCCACAGGTACCAATCTAAGGTTTGGGTACAAAGATTGGATACAAGAGATGAACTAGGATTTGAGAGGAGATGGTGCTGGTGAAGATGTTGATGAAGATAGCCCTCCCCAAGATGGAAGGGTTGTTGGTGATGACGGCGGTGATTATTTCCCCCTCCCGGAGGGAACTATCTCCGGCAAAACAGCTCTGCCGGAGCCCTAGATTGGTTTCTGCCTCGGTTCCTCCTTGAGACGGCGGCGTCTAGTCCCGAAAGCCTCCTTATGATTTTTTCCAGGTAAAAACACCTCATATAGGAGAAGATGGGCATCAGGGGCCTTCCGGCTAGCCCACGAGATAGGGGGCGCACCCTGGGCAGGGGGGCGCGCCCTGGGCAGGGGGGCGCGCCCCCACCCTCGTGGACAGCCGGTGGCCCCCCTCGTGGACTTCTTTCGCCAGATATTTTTTATATTTTCTGAAATGGAGTTCTGTTGAGTTTTAGGGATTTTGGAGTTGTGCAGAATAGGTTTCCAGAGTTTGCTCCTTTTCCAGCCCTGAATTCCAGCTGCCGGCATTCTCCCTCTTCATGTAAACCTTGTAAAATAAGAGGGAAAAGGGATAAGTATTGTGACAAAACATGTAATAACAGTCCATAATGCAATAAATATCAACATATAAACATGATGCAAAATGGACGTATCAGATGCCCAAGGCACCCCAAGGTAAAATTCAAGGACAACCAAGAGCCTAAGCTTGGGGATGCCCCGAGAAGGTATCCCCTCTTTCGTCTTCGTCTATCGGTAACTTTACTTGATGCTATATTTTTATTCACCACATGATATGTGTTTTGCTTGGAGCGTCATTCTGTTTTGTTTTGTTTTGCTTGCTATTTGAATAATATCCCAAGATCTGAAATTATTAAGTGTTAGAGAGTCTCCACATAGTTACATAATTATTCAACTACTCATTGATCTTCACTTATATCTTTTGGAGTAGTTTGTCGTTTGCTCTAGTGCTTCACTTATATATTTTAGAGCACTGCAGTGGTTTTATTTTGAAGAAATATATGAACTCTCATGCTTCACTTATATTATTTTGAGAGTCTTTTAGAACAGCATGGTAATTTGCTTTGGTTATAAAACTAGTCCTAATATGATAGGCATCCAAGTTGGGTATAGTAAAAACTTTCATAAAGTGCATTGAATGATAGGAGAAGTTTGATACTTGATGATTGTTTTGAGATATGAGGATGGTGATATTAGAGTCATGCTAGTAGAGTCAATTTGAGAAATACTTGTGTTAAAGTTTGTGACTCCCGTAGCTTGCACGTATGGTGAACCGCTATGTGACGAAGTTAGAGCATGAGGTATTTATTGAGTGTCATCCATTGTGTGGAGGTCGGGATCACGCAATGGTTAACTACTACCAACCCTTCCCCTAGGAGCATGCGTCGAATATTTTGTTTTGATAACTCGTAGATTTTTGCAAAAAGTATATGAGTTCTTTATGAATAATGTTGAGTCCATGGATTATACGCACTCTCACCCTTCCACCATTGCTATCCTCTCTTGTACCACGCAACTTTCGCCGGTACCATGCACCGACCATATTTCTTCCTCAAAACAGCCACCATACCTACATATCATGGCATTTCCATAGCTATTCCGAGATATATTGCTATGCAACTTTCCACCGTTCTATTCATATGACACACTTCATATTGTTATATTGCCATGCATGATCATGTAGTTGACATCGTATTCGTGGCTAGGCCACCATGCAAAAATTTTCATACATGTCACTCTTGATTCATTGCACATCCCAGTACACCGCCAGAGGCATTCACTTAGAGTCATATCTTGTTCTAGCTTCGAGTTGTAATCTTTGAGTTGTAAGTAAATAAAAGTGTGATGATCTTCATTATTAGAGCATTGTCCCGTGTGAGGAAACAAAAACAAAAAAGAGATAAAGGCCAAATAAAAAAAGATGGCCCAAAAAAATAGAGAGGGACTAAAAAAGGGGGAGCCCCTCCAAAAAAATGAGAGAAAAGAGAGAAGGGACAATGCTACTATCCTTTTCCACACTTGTGCTTGATAACCCTAAAAGTGTAGGGATCGTAACAGTTTTCGAGGGTAAAGTATTCAACCCAAATTTATTGATTCGACACAAGGGGAGCTAAAGAATACTCTTAAGTATTAGCAGCTGAGTTGTCAATTCAACCACACCTCGAAACTTGGTATCTGCAGCAAGGTAGTTTAGTAGCAAAGTAATATGATAGTGGCGGTAGCAGCAATAAAAGTAACTGTAGTGTTTTTGTAGTTTTTGTAATAGTAGCAGCGGAAAAGTAAATAACAACAAGCAATATAGGAAAAGCTCGTAGGAATTGGATCCGTGATGGGGAATTATGTCGGATGCAATTCATCATGTAGAAGTTATAACCTAGGGTGACACAGAACTAGCTCCAGTTCATCAATGCAATGTAGGCATGTATTCCGAATATAGTCATACGTGCTTATGGAAAAGAACTTGCATGACATATTTTGTCCTACCCTCCCGTGGCAGCGGGGTCCTATTGGAAACTAAGGGCTATTAAGGCCTCCTTTTAATAGAGTACCAGACCAAAGCATTAACACATAGTGAATACATGAACTCCTCAAACTATGGTCATCACCGGGGGTGGTCCCGATTATTGTCACGTCGGGGTTGCCGGATCATAACACATAGTAGGTGACTATAGACTTGCAAGATAGGATCAAGAACACACATATATTCATGAAAACATAATAGGTTCAGATCTGAAATCATGGCACTCGGGCCCTAGTGACAAGCATTAAGAATAGCAAAGTCATAGCAACATCAATCTCAGAACATAGTGGATACTAGGGATCAAACCCTAACAAATCCAACTCGATTACATGATAGATCCCATCCAACCCATCACCGTCCAGCAAGCCTACGATGGAATTACTCATGCACGGCGGTGAGCATCATGGAATTGGTGATGGAGGAAGGTTGATAATGACGATGGTGACGATCTCCACTCTTCGGAGCCCCGAACGGACTCAAGATCAGCCCTCCCAAGATAGATTAGGGCTTGGCGGCGGCTCCGTATCGTAAAACACGATAATTCTTCCTCTTTGATTTTGTTCTCCCTGAAAGTGAATATATATGATCTGGGGATACGTCGGTGGAGCACCAGGGGGCCCACGAGGCAGGGGGGCGCTCCCTGGGGGGGGCGCCCCCCACCCTCGTGGACAGGGTGTGGGCCCCTGGTTTGGATCTTCTTGCAGGTATTTTTTATATTTTCCAAAATAATTCTCCGTGGATTTTCAGGTCATTCCGAGAACTTTTTATTTCTGCACAAAAACAACACAATGGCAATTCTGCTGAAATTAGCATCAGTCCGGGTTAGTTCCATTCAAATCATGCAAGTTAGAGTCCAAAACAAGGGCAAAAGGGTTTGGAAAAGTAGATACGTTGGAGACGTATCAACTCCCCCAAGCTTAAACCTTTTCTTGTCCTCAAGCAATTCAGTTGATAAACTGAAAGTGATAAAGAAAAACTTTGACAAACTCTATTTGCTCTTGTTGTTGTAAATATGTAAGCCAACATTCAGGTTTTCAGCAAGATCATGAACTAACCACATTCACAATATCTTTCAGGTCTCAAGACTACTCACATCAATGGCATAATCAACTAGCGAGCAATAATAATAAACCCCAGATGACAACACTTTCTCAAAACAATCGTGATATGATATAACAAGATGGTATCTCGCTAGCCCTTTGTGAGACCGCAAAACGTAAATGCAGAGCACCTTTAAAGATCAAGGACTGACTAGACATTGTAATTCATGGTAAAAGAGATCCAGTCATGATCGTACTCAATGCAAATTAATAGTAATACATGCAAATGACAGAGGTGCTCTCCTACTGGTGCTCTTTGATAAGAGGATGATGAATCTGCATAAAAGTAAATAGATAGGCCCTTCGCAGAGGGAAGCAGTGATTTGTAGAGGTGCCAGAGCTTGATTTTTAAATACATATGTATAACAGTTTGAGCGGTATACTTTCATTGTGAACATAACAACCAAGAATCTCGATATCTCCCATGCTACGCACATTATAGGTGGTTCCCAAACAGAATGGTAAAGTTTATACTCCCCCAACCACCAACAAGCACACTCCACGGCCATCTGAATCCACGGGGTACCGTCCAAACAAGCAATAGCCCTGGGGAGTTTTGCTTAATTATTATGATTTTGATCATGGGACTGGGCATCCCGGTTACCAGCCATTTTCTCGTGAATTATGAGCGGAGTCCACTCATCGTGAGAATAACCCACCTAGCATGGAAGATATAGACAGCCCTAGTTGGTACATGAGCTGTTCGAGCATACAAAACGGAATTTTATTTGAAGGTTTAGAGTTTGGCACATACAAATTTACTTGGAACGGCAGGTAAATACCGCATATAGGAAGGTGTGGTGGACTCATTGGAATAACTTTGGGGTTTATGGAAGTGGATGCACAAGTAGTATTCCCGCTTAGTACAGGTGAAGGCCAGAAAGAGACTAGGAAGCGACCAACTAGAGAGGAACAACGGTCATGAACATGCATTAAAATTAATCAACAATGAATGCAAGCATGAGTAGGATATAAATCACCATGAACATAAATATCGTGGAGGCTATGTTGATTTGTTTCAACTACATGCGTGAACATGTGCCAAGTCAGACCACTTGAATCGTTCAAAGGAGGATACCACCCCATCATACCACATCACAACCATTTTAATATCATCTTGGCATGCAAGATAGACCATTATAAACTCTCAACTAGTTAAGCATGGCATAAGCAACTATGATCTCTAATTGTTATTGCAAGCATGCATCATTCATAACAAGCTGAATCAGGAACGATGAACTATCATATTAACAAAAATAAGAGAGGTCGAGTTCATACGAGCTTTTCTTATCTCAATTAGTTCATCATATATCATCCTTATTTCCTTTCACTCGCACGACCGAACGGTGTGGATAATAATAATAGTGCACGTGCATTGGACTAAGCTGGAATCTGCAGACATTTAATACAAGAGAGAAAACAAGGTAATATGGCTCAAGTTTAAATCAACAATAAAGCATATGAGAGCCACTAAGAATTTTAATCATGGTCTTCTACTCTTAACCCCCAAAGAAAAGAAAAGAAACTATTTACAAGGGAAAGCTCCCAACAAGGAAAAGAAGAACGGGAAATCTTTTTGGGTTTTCTTTTTATTACTACTACAAGGAAAGTAAACTAGCTAGAAGCTACAACTAATATTTTTTTTCTCTTAAGGTTTTTTCTAGCACACGAGAAAAAGACTAAAAAAAGAATTGGAACTAAACATGGATGGTACAATGAAAGAGTGTGAGCACCGACAACTAGAACAAGTGTGTGAACATGAACGTAAAGTCAGTGAGAAACACGTACTCCCCCAAGCTTAGGCTTTTGGCCTAAGTTGGTCTATGGCCACGGATCGAAGCTACTCCCTCCAGCATACTGAGATGTGTCCTTTGGATGCCACTGGTTGGCAAGCTTATCCAGATCCCACCCATAAACAGACTGACAGTAAGGATCAAGTGGTGGCTCCAGCTCAGGCTCTGAAGCTTGTGCCTGGCCCTGGTACTTGTAGAAAGATATGATGTAACGAGATATATGCCTGTAGACAGATCAAACAGAGATGGTGCAGGCAAGGTAACAATTTCACAATATTTTTCATCAAACCTTAATTTATAATTAAGCAACCTATCCTTGTCTTTAACAATAAAATCATGTGCTACCATGCTCTTGTAGTCTAGATAAACAGGGGCAAGCAATTTTTCCTCCTTCTCATAATGCCAAATAGGTACTATAAAATGTTCAGCAAGGCGAGAAGCAAAGATGCCTCCAAAGATGGGCCCCTTTGAGCGGTTCAAACTCGGACGTTTAGCAACGATGGCGCCCAAGCTAAAAGTTGCGTCTTGAAACAAAGCTAAATGTTCTTATTTTCTTCTTTCTTCTTATCCTCTGAGCTCTTACTGGAGGAGCCCCTCAACAATCTATTTATCATTTTCCTTTTCTGAAAGTTTCTTAAAAATTTAGTAACTCAAAATAAAAGTTAACCAAACTCAGCAAGATTGATAGCAACAACTCCTACTAGTGCCTAGAGACTATATCATGCATTAGAACTACTTGGGACCAAGAAAATTTGACATGCAAGCTCAAGAACAAGGTCACCACAGTAGCAAAAATATGCAACAAATAAAGCACTAGAACAGAAACAAATTGGACTAATGGAGGAGTCACATACCAAGGAACAATCTCCCCAAACAGTTTGATGAATGGTGCTTTGAGCAAGGAGATCGAAAATGGCAGCAAGATGAGCTAGAACTCGGGTTGGAGCTGGTTGGTGATTTTTTTGGGAGGAAGAAGAAGAGTGTGGGTGCAAGAATAAGTGGAGGGGGGCCACGTGGTGCCCACGAGGCAGGGGGCACGCCCTGGCATGGGGGGTGCGCCCTGGACCTTCGTGGCCAGGTGCTAGCTCCGCTCGCTGTTTGTTTTGTGCCATATTCTCTCAAATATTCTAGAAAAAAATCAAATTTCATTTTCAGGGCATTTGGAGAACTTTTATTTTTGGGGTATTTTTATTGCACGGATAAGTTTGGAAACATATAGAAAATACTATTTATGCTTTATTTGTCCTAATTAACAGGAATTAAAAAGGAGGGTACAAAAGGTTGTGCTATCTAGATTGACCTATCCCATGCTCATCAAAAAGGAATCCATTAACAAGGTTGATCTGGTCTTGTTAATAAACCCTTCCCGAATAATATAAAACCGGAGAATTTTCGAATAACACTAAGTTACCTCAATGGGGATATGTATGTCCCCAACAATAAGAATGTCATATGTCTTCTTGACAGTAGGAAGAGAAAATTCAAAACCTCCAATAGTAATAGTTGAAATTTTTCCAATATAATTGATACTGTGGACCTGAGGTTGTTTCCACGTAAAGTGTACTGTATGCTCATTACCATTGACATGAAAAGTGACATTGCCTTTGTTGCAATCAATAACAGCCCCTGCAGTATTCAAAAAGGGTCTACCAAGGACAATAGACATGCTATCGCCCTCAGGAATATCAAGGATAACAAAGCCCATTAGAATAGTAACATTTAAAACTACAACAGGCACATCCTCACAAATACCGACAGGTATAGCAGTTGATTTATCAGCCATTTGCAAGGATATTTCAATAGGTGTCAACTTACTCAAGTCAAGTCTACGATATAAAGAGAGAGGCATAACACTAACACCGGCTCCAAGATCACATAAGGCGGTTTTGACATAGTTTTTCTTAATGGAGCCAGGTGTAGTAGGTACTCCTGGATCTCCTAATTTCTTAGGTATTCCACCCTTGAAAGTGTAATTGGCAAGCATGGTGGAAATTTCTACTTCAACTATCTTCCTTTTATTGGTGATAATATCTTTCATATACTTAGCATAAGGATTTGTTTTAAGCACATCAGTCAAACACATACGCAAAAAGATAGGTCTAATCATTTCAGCAAAGCGCTCAAAATCCTCATCATCCATTTTCTTGGATGGTTTCGGAGGAAAAGGCATGGGTTTCTGAACCCATGGTTCTCTTTCCCTACCGTGCTTCCTAGCAACAAAGTCTCTCTTATCATAACATTGGTTCTTTGATTGTGGGTTATCAAGATCAACAGCAGGTTCAATCTCTACATCATTATCATTGCTAGGTTGAACATCATCATGAACATCATCATTAATATTATCACTAGGTTCATGTTCATTACCAGATTGTGTCTCACCATCATAAATAGATATATCATTGGGATTCTCAGGTGTGTCAACTACAGGTTCACTAGAAGCATGCAAAGTCGTATCATTTTTCGTTTTCTTCTTCTTAGAAGAACTAGGTGCATCTAAATTAGCTCTCTGAGAATCTTGATCAAACCTCTTAGGGTGGCCCTCAGGATACAGGGGTTCCTGAGCCATTTTACCACCTCTAGTTGCTACTCTAACAGCATAATCATTATTCTTACTATTTAATTCATTGAGCAAATCATTCTGAGCCTTAATTACTTGTTCTACTTGAGTGGTAACCATGGAAGCATGTTTACAAATGAGTTTCAATTCACCTTTAGGTCTAGACAGATAATCACTCAAGCGTTCAATCATATAAGCATTGTGTTTCAATTGTCTACCAACATAAGCATTGAAGTTTTCTTGTTTCACAATAAAATTGTCAAACTCATCTAAGCATTGGCTAGCAGAATTGTATCGAGGAATATCACCATCATCAAATCTATAAAGAGAATTTACCTTTACTACCTGTCGTGGTTTTGTCACGGCAGATGTTCTAACAAAAGGAGTTAGTCGTGAGGCCATCGCTATGGGTTAGCTTAAAGGGGTTAAAGCGGACAAGGACACATGTATTTTATACTAGTTCGTCCCCTTCGATGAAAGTAAAATCCTACGTCTAGTTTGGTGTATATTGCTAGGGTTTCAATGAGCAGGGAGCGAATCCGCTTTGCTTGTGTCTCGATCTGTTGTTCTCTGTCTTGAACCGTCGCCGGGTCGTCCCTTTATATAAGAGGGGACGTCTGGTCCAGTTTATGGGATCCCTAGGCCAGCTTATAAATGTGTCCGGCTTGGTCTCTATCCTTTCCTATCTTACATCACAAGTTACACATCGTATGGCGGTTTACAAATCATGGGCCCTAATGCCTCTTGGGCTTTAAGCTTCTTGGACTAAAGCGTCTTGTTCCACGTCTGGCTAGGCTTCAGTAGAAACAATCTCCACGGGCATAAACCGACCCCTCCTGGGCGGTTTATACTTAATAGTAATATCCCTGACATTAGGCCCCAGATTGATTTGAACCTGTTCATGTCAATCTTCAACGTCTTGTATAAATTTCCCTATCTGCAGCTTCAAAATGCTTCATAAACCGGCATGACGTCATCTTCTCAGATCGCTTTAAATCGCCGTGACGTCATTTGCACATTTAATACTTGTACATGTTTTTTATCTTTTATTCATTACTGCTCCGAAGATTGAGGCGACAGTATCGTCCATATCCACTTTTTAGGTTCCTTGATTCCCGCGCCTGCCGTTTTATCCCTTCGGCTTATAAATAGGGTAGAGGGCATCTCTTTTCCCCCCCTCGCCTCTTCTTCTTCCTCCATCCACTCGCGCTCGAGCTCCACCGTCGTTGGTCGAGCTCTGCATCCTCGTCAAGTCCGGCCGCTACATCAACCTGATCGTTCCATAGATTCACCATCACTTCTCCGCACCCGTCGCCTCAGGTACATCCTCTTCTTCCCCGTTCATAGATCTTGGTTTTAGAGTTTCCTCATACGAGCTCGCGGATAAGGCCCTGTTCTTCGCAGTTCTTCGCCATAGCCTAGTAGCCTCGCCGTAGATCTAAGTCTCCTAGTTGATAACTATAAGAGTAACTCTGCTTCTTCACCGTGGCTTGATCTTTCCCAATACGACTAGTTAGATTGCATCTGCTAAGACCTTCATCGCGTCCGCTTTATATAACCTTGAATATCTTTGAATTTTCAACATGCTGTAGATCTGTATTTCGTTGTTGTCTGTGTGAAAGTTGTTTTTCATAACCTCAGATATGCGTCCTGTTTACCTTTGTTGCCAATTTAGCTTTTTCAGACTCTATAATCTGGTAGATGTCATTTTTATAGCTGTTCCAGATATTTTAATATGATAGATACCATTAGGCCCCTGCCTAAACCGACATTAGACCAGTACTTTTATAGAGCATGCCGGTTTAAACTTGCTTGAATTACAAACCGGCTCTTCATTGTATTTTCAGCCCTTTCCTTCTGAAAAAATGACCACTCAAGCCAAGCAGTTCGTCTCCTGCAACTAGGTCCAATCCCGGATCACTGAGGAGGGCTTGGAGAAAATGGCCTCAATTGGCGGTTTAGGTCCAAAAAACGTCCTTCACTGGAGGACTCCTGGATCACAATGTCCTCCAAAGCCCAAAGAAGGAGAAATCGTCGTCTTCTTTGATCACTTGGCCCGGGGATTCAACCCTCCCGGGTCAAAAAAATTCCATGGCGTGTTAGTAAATTTCCAGCTTCATCCACAAGACATTGGCCCCAACTCAGTGTCAAACATTTGCAACTTCCAAGTTCTTTGTGAAGTTTATCTGCAAGAGGAACCATCAGTGGAGCTATTCCGGGACTTCTTTCACTTAAACCGTCGTACGGAATTTCACGACGGTCCAAACACTGAACTTGGCGGGATGACTATTCAGAAGAGAAAGGATGTTAGTTTTCCTCACGCCACTCTCCACAGCCATCCAAAGGACCGTAACGAGAAATGGTTCTACTGCATAGACACTTCCCTAGAAGGTGAAAATCCGTTGCCGGGTTATCGCTCCCACCGTCTTCCAGAAAACCACCCTTTTCCATAGAGGTTAAGTGCCTAGGAGCGAGCCCAATATGCCCCTCAGCTTTCAATGCTCCGGGCCTTTGTGGCCAACTGTCTGACAGGGGTTGACTTCGTCCGCTGCTGGATTTCTTGGAGTGTTCTCCCGCTAAGCCGGCGTTCCGGTTTAATGGGTGAGTATACTAGGAATCCCAAAGACCCTATGCGCCACACAGAGACGGTGCTACAAGAAAACGAGGTTAATGAATCTGTCGAGAAGCTACTAAATTTACCTCTAGAAGCTTGCAGTCAGACCGGTCTAGCACCCTTCTCTGCGACCAACAAACCACCATCAGTAAGAATCTCCTCTCTGGTATTTTGTTTTGTTATAATCCGTCTGCAACACTTGTCTTGAAATGTCTTTATTTCTTTTAACAGGACAATGACCCTTTCTGGAAAAGGAAGACCCAAGATAAACCGGCGAAAGCAGCTCGCCAAAAAACCCAAGCTGTCAAAAGAAACAAGAAGAAGAACACTGCCGCGTCGGGATCCAATGTGGAAGAGGATGATCCGGCCTCTGAGGTACTTCGTAATTCTTTTGATTTCCTTGTCTTTCCTTTGTCTGCATTTTTATTAACAATGACTGTTCCCAGGGTCATGCTAAAGGCCGTAAAGCGGGCGGTCTTGAGGTAATCTCTCTTTCCTCCCATTCAGAACCGCTGCCACCATAAAAAAATCGTCGGACAGTCCGGAAATTTCAATTTTCTCATCCTTATGCTCATTTGGATCCAAACTTTCTTTTTAAGAAACAGCAACAGGAAGCTCGCCGCACCACTCGCCATAGGGCCATGCGATTGAATCCACCAGATTAACGAACACCCCGGCTCGGAGGCGTCGTTCCGAGGTTTTACTCACTCCAACTGCTCTTTACCCCAAAGTAGGTCTGATTCGACAACCCCTTAATCCGTTTGATTCGAATTACCAGGAAACTCCTCACTCTTCTTCTGGCAAATCAACAGCCACTCAGATTCCTCCCCTCAAGACTGTTCCTGGGTAAGCTGCCTTTTGCTTTTTTCCGGTTTAACACTTGTTTTTGACTCTTATGATCTTCATTATCTCTAACTTTCACCGTAAACCCAAGCCTAGTAAAAAGGCCAAACTCAGTAAACCGACAGTTGATAATACTATTCCTGAACCGACAGAAGATCCTGAGCTTACTGAACCTTCTTAAGATAATGCTGAGATTCCGCATGATGAACCTCCTCCCATGGATCATGAAGCCTTCGTTGATCAGAGGAGTGATCCCATGGATCGTGTTCTTGAACCGGCCAGCCTTGGCCGGGCTAGTCCTGCTCCTGCAAGTCCCCCCAAGCAAGCGGCCGCTTCACCTGGCGATGTTGAAATCACTGGGACCGACTTTACTACTCTAGTGGAGCCTATTGTTTGACTAAGCATACTGCCAAAGAGGAATTTCTCAACAAGGACAATGGCAAGTGCAGTACTGACTTGTCCAGCTATGCTCAGCTCAGCGCCCAGGAGCTTCATTCCGGATATTTAACCGGCTACATACCAGCCGTGATTATGAAGCTGGATTGGTAAACTTGATGAAGGAGCGTTATGAGGCAGCTTCTTCTGCTTTGTATTGTCCTCCATTTCTGCTTGTATCTTGTAACATTATCCTTCTGCCCTTGTAGCCCCCAAGGGCCGGTTTAACCTTTTAAGGTGAACCGGGACTTTAGTAGATCCAGTAGACAGTTTTGTTTTGCACCTGTGTAGCCCCCAAGGGTCGGTTTACTTCCTTTAGGATGAACCGGGACTTCTCCTTGTATTCAGAACAATGTCACATTAGCCCCCAAGTGCCAAGTATATAACTTGTTTATGTGCTTGGGACTTGTGTGAAAAAATGCCTCTTTTCACTGCAAATATATATTAGCCCCCAAGTGTGAAGTGCATAACTTGTTATGTGCTTGAGACTTTGACTGAAAATGCTTAATGTGCTTTTATTTTGGCAGACTGATTTAAACCGGAGAAACTCTGAATTGACTGAGCTCCGGGATACTTTGAAGTTCCAAGAAACTGTTGCTCTTAAAGTCAAGGACGAACTTACACTTGCCTTAGCAAGTATAGAATAGCTGAAAAAAGATTTTGAAACAGAGCGGTCAGTTTGGGACGCTGAAAAGGCTGCTTTGGAGAAGAAGGCCAGTAACGCAGAGGCTGCTCTTAATCCGGTAACAGAGGAGCTGTCCAGATTGAGGCAGCAAATAAATGACATGACATCCGCCATCTTTGGTAAGTACTGTTATTATACCCCTGATCCTTGCCATCATGTATCGTTCTGGTTTAACTCATAACTTTTACGCAGGGAGGCGCATCACTCATCTTGGCGATGATGTGTGAAAGAAATTGAAAGCTACATACACTTTGGTGGAGCAGCTATATTCCGGTGCTCAAAGGGCTATCAGTGCTATCTCGCACAACAAACCGGCTCCTACCACAATCCAGGTTACCTTGGAGAAGCTGTCCATTCTGCTTGCCCACCTCGTAGAGGTGAAGAAGTCATCAGCAAGAGCAGGTGCTCTGATGGCTTTGACCCGAGCGAAGGCTTGGGTTCCTGACTTTGATCCGGCGGAGGCGATGAACGGCTACCCAAGCATGAAGGAAGACGGATCAGCCGTTTCCAGCGATGACTTACGTACCTTAACCAAGGATATGCGGCCTCTGGCTAGCAAACTTGCTGACAAAGCCGATCTATCTAGATATCATCCAGGATATGATGCGGAGAACGTACGGGCAGAGCGTCCAGCTTATGATATCGAAAAGCTTATTCCACCCGTCCGTAAGCACACCTTTGCTCCTGACATTGATCCGCCAGACCTCATAAATGACGAAGTTTATTTCCGAGCTCTGGCCAAGATTGACTGGACCACTATTGACTTCCAGCAGCTGGAAGAAACCGCCGAGGAACCGGAGCAAGCTGATCCTCAAACTTCAGGCGAGCTGACGCAGAATCTTACACCAGCACCGTTTTAACATTATGTCTCAGTACTTTGAGAAAAACGGATATTCTTTTGGGCCTTCCAGCACCTTGTAATAGGATAACTGAAATACTCTGTGTTCGTCCCATACTATATTTTGTGAGATTGCTTCCATCGGCAACTTCTGAAATATGTCCTGCTTTACATGCTTTTGACGGTTTATTCTACCTGTTTCTGCATAAAAAGAGTTTTGCAAATGTCCTGGCGCTTTATCGCCGGACAGGTCATAATGCCCAAACACATGGTCTAAGTTTTGAACTTGGACTGTGTATAAAATATAAAATAAGTATCATACCTGTGATTGAGTGTATTATAATGAACCTTAATCCGGTAGGGAGAAATAATGATCCAAGGTGCTAGTGCTGATGACTCCCTTAATCGTCTGTCGGTTCAGCATGAAAAACGAACCGGGTTATGATGAACTCCGGTTTAGCTGTAATTAGTACTGGTGTTTGTAACCCAGACTAGAACTGTGTAAACACAGATGTAGTGGCAACTTATAGTCATCCACTCCCTGAAACGATGGACTTGGTTAAAAACCAATGACCTTGAAGATAAAGATTTGATAAAACATAAAGCATAAAAAATAAAATTTTGGGCAAATAAGACCATGTAGTCGAGGCTTTCTATGAGCTGCCAGGCTCCAAATTCAAGGCTTTTTATGAGCTGCCAGGCTACTGTCATTAACCATTTTACAAAGCCTGTTAAGATGGTCCTCAATCCTTAACCAAATCATCAATGTTCAATGCTACCAAGTTCCAAAAAATCTATAAAGATTGACTTGTATAATCACTTGATGAACATCAAGTTAATGTTACCAAGTTCAGGGTCTGTAAAGATTGACTTGTGTGTACGTTCGACGGGTCGTACAAGGCTTACCTGGACGGAGTGATTTACTTGATGCAGGCAGGCTAATCCGGGGTTTTAGGTGTATACACCAAGCTTCCAAGCCGTGTTTAATACAAGGGTTGTCAACTCGTTGAAGTCTTGCATCAAGAGCCCCTAGGTAGCATTTGAGCAATGCTCGTCGGGGCCTATGTGTGAGTTGTGCTAGGCATCAAAACTCTCTTTTGCCCTTCATCATCATGTGGAAATTGCCGAAGCAACCAGAGCTATGCTCTTATGATGGCCTTGATGTGGTCACCGGTTTAAGAGGCCATAGGAACTCCCTTGCACACGGAAGCCCCCATGTGACAAACTCTTATGAAAAAGGGCGGGTGATACCCCGCTTTATTGGGGGCGCCGGTTTATTATATTGATCATAATATATACATTGTAAAGATATGTACATAAAGCGGAGCCTATGGCTCAGGTGTAGTAAGGTCGAAGAAGAACGATGTTCCACGGCTGTCTGGTCTCCTCCTCTGTCGTACGTTAGTCCTTATGTTCTCGAACGTCGATGAGGTAGTATGATCCGTTGTGCAGGTTCTTGCTGACCACAAAGGGTCCTTCCAAAGGTGGGGATAGCTTGTGCATGCCTGTCTAGTCTTGGATGAGCCGGAGCACCAGATCTTCTTCTTGAAACGTCCTGGTTTTAACCCGGCGGCTGTGGTACTGGCACAGATCTTGCTGATAAATCACCGATCGAGTTGCTGCCGTGTTCTGTTCTTCATCCAGTCGGTCCAATGCATCTTGCCTTGCTTTTTCGTTATCCGCTTCGACGTAAGCCACCACCCGCGGCGAGTCATGACGGATATCACTAGGGAGGACCGCCTCAGCTCCATATATCATGAAGAAAGGCGTGTACCCTATGGATCTGTTAGGTGTAGTGTTGCTGCTCCAAAGTACAGAAGGTAACTCTTCCACCCAACAACCCGGTGGGAACCATAAGCCGGGGTTTGATGCCTCTCAAGATCTCTTGATTGGCTCTTTCAGCTTGGCCATTAGACTGGGGGTGAGCTACTGATGAGACATCAAGACGGATATGCTCTCGTTGACAGAACTCCTCCATAGCTCGCTTGGATAGATTGGTACCATTATCAGTTATAATGCTGTGTGGAAAGCCAAACCGGAAAATCACCTTTTGAAGAATTGAACCGCCGTTGCTGCATCACACTTACTGACTGGTTCTGCTTCAACCCATTTAGTAAACTTGTCAACCGCCACCAAAAGGTGGGTCTTCTTATCTTGGGATCTCTTGAAGGGCCCAACCATATCAAGCCCCCAAGTCGCAAACAGCCAAGTAATTGGAATCATCCTCAACTCCTGCGCTGGTACATGAGCACGCCGTGAGAATTTCTGGCAAGCATCACATTTTCTGACCAAGTCCTCTGCATCGGCATGAGCCGTCAACTAGTAGAACCCATGACGAAAAGCTTTAGCCACCAAAGATTTTGAACCGGCATGATGACCACAATCTCCTTCATGGATCTCTTTAAGAATATCACAACCCTCCTCTAGCGACACATACCGCTGAAACGCCCCAGAAACGCTGCGATGATGAAGTTCTGCATTGACAGTAGTCATTGACTTGGATCGCCGGACTAACTATCTAGCCAAGATTTCTTCCTCCGGTAACTCACTTCGGTTCATGTACGCCAGGTAGGGAAGCGTCCAATCCGGAATAACATGAAGTGCTGCGACCAATTGTGCCTCCGGATCAGGAATAGCCAAGTCCTCTTCTGAAGGTAACTGTACCGACGGGTTGTGTAATACATCCAAGAAGGTATTGGGTGGGACCGGCTTACGTTGAGAACCCAGTCGGCTTAATGCATCAGCCCCTTCATTCTTTCACCGGTCTATATGATCCACCTGATAACCCTTGAAGTGTCCAGCAACAGCGTCTACTTCTCGTCGATATGCTGCCATATGTGGATCTTTGGAATCCCACTTTCCAGATACTTGCTGTGCTACTAGGTCTGAATCGCCAAAGCATTTAACCCGGCTTAAATTCATCTCCTTGGCCACCCGTAGACCATGGAGGAGAGCTTCATACTCAGCTGCATTGTTAGTACAAGGGAACATTAAACGGAGGACATAACAAAACTTATCACCTCGTGGGGAAGTTAACACAACTCCAGCCCCCGAGTCCTCCAATTGCCTGGATCCATCAAAGTGAATAGTCCAATATGTGTGATTCAGGTTTTCCTCAGGTGCTTGCAACTCTGTCCAGTCATTAATGAAATCCACCAATGCTTGGGATTTTATCGCAGTACGGGGCACATACTTCAAGCCGTGCGGGCTAAGCTCAATGGCCTACTTTGCAACCTGACCAGTAGCCTCTCTGTTCTGGATTATATCCCCCAACGGAGCTGAACTGACTATAGTGATTGGATGGCCTTGAAAATAATGTTTTAGCTTCCGTTTTGCCATGAAGACTCCATACACCAATATCTGCCAATGCGGGTATCTCTGTTTTGATTCAATGAGCACCTCGGTGATGTAGTAAACCGGTCGCTAAACCGGATATTCCTTGCCTGCCTCCTTACGCTCCACCATAATGGCAAGGCTTACTGCACGGGCATTAGCTGCCACATATAACAACAACGGCTCATTGTCAACTGGGGCTGCGAGGACCGGTGGCTCTGCCAATTGCTTCTTCAAGTCTTCGAACGAAGCATCAGCAGCGTCGCTCCAGACAAAGCGATCTGTCTTTTTCATCATCTGGTAAAGAGGGATTGCCTTCTCCCCCAAACGGCTGATAAACCGGCTGAGCGCCGCAATACGGCCTGCCACACGTTGGACATCATTGATGCACGCCGGTTTAGCCAAGGATGTAATTGCCATGATCTTCTCCGGATTAGCCTGAATTCCCCTGTTTGATACCAAGAATCCCAGGAGCTTGCCTGCCGGAACACCAAAAGCGCACTTATCCAGATTAAGCATCATTTTGTAAATCCGGAGATTATCAAAGGTTTCTTTCAAGTCTGTTATCAATGTCTCCTCCTTCCTGAATTTCACCACAATGTCGTCCACATATGCAAGAACATTCCACCCAATCTTTCCATGAAGGCAGTTCTGCACACAACGCTGATAGGTCGCCTGTGCACTCTTAAGCCCAAATGGCATAGATACATAACAGAAGGCTCCAAAGGGAGTTATAAAGGTTGTCTTCTCCTGATCCTTAACTACCATTTTGATCAGATGACAACCTAAATATGCGTCCAAAAAACTTAGTCGCTCACAACATGCCGTAGCATCAATGATCTCATCAATACGGGGAGGGCAAAGGGATCAGTTGGGCAAGCTTTGTTCAGATCTGTGAAGTCAACACACATTCGCCAAGTGCCATTTTTCTTAAGCACTAGCACCGGATTAGCCAACCACTCTGGATGAAAAACCTCAACTATCAAACCTGCCGCCAAGAGCCTAGCCACTTCTTCTCCAATAGCCTTGCACCTTTCTTCATTGAAGCAGCGCAGAAATTGCTTAACCAGTTTAAACTTAGGATCAATGTTAAGAGTGTGATCAGCGAGTTCCCTCGGTACACCTGGCATGTCAGAAGGTTTCCATGCAAAAATGTCCCGATTCTCACGGATGAACTCGATGAGCGTGCTTTCCTACTTTGGATCTAGGTTAGCACTGATGGTGAACTACTTAGATGAATCGCCAGGAACAAATTCAATCTGTTTGGTCCCTTCAGCTGATTTGAACTTCAAGGCCGGATCATGCTTCGTGGTTGGTTTCTTTTCAGCGGAGACATATCCGCCGGATCAACATTGTCTTTATAAAATTTCAGCTCCTCAGTTGCACAAACCGCTTCAGCATAAGCTGCATCACCTTCCTCACACTCCAACGCAATCTTGCGACTCCCATGGACCGTAATGGTCCCCTTGTGTCCTGGCATCTTGAGCTGTAGATAAACATAACACGGCCTGTGGAGATTGCCGTTATTGCCTTGGTACCCTGAACCAGATCCGCCACCTTGATAACCCGGCCCTTGAAAACGGGGCCTGGCCCACCGGATGGTCCGTGATCGTACCGAGCCCGGTTCATGAATTCCTGCATAATGAAACAGTCCTTCTAGAGGTGTGTAGCTAGCTTTTCTGCTGTACCGTGCTTCGGGCAAGGTATGTTCATCTGGCGTTCCAGATTAATAGGTGGCCTCTCATTTCGTGGGGGCGGTCTACCCTTGCGGCGCTGTCCGTCCTCCTGAGCATTCGTGTTGGCCACAAAATCCGAATTACCATCCGCTTTACGCTTACCGTTGTATCCTTGATTCGTCGGGTTAGGCTGCGGTGCCTTACCATTCTTATTTACCTTCCCTGACTTGTCACTATCGGCGTCTGGGTATTTGGTATTATCGGAGTCCGCATACTTCACTAAAGCGCCCATGAGTGTCCCCATGTCATCACAATTACGCTTAAGCCGTCCCAACTTCAATTTCAAAGGTTCAAACCGGCAATTGCCTTCCAAGGTTACCACTGCTGTGCTTGGGTTGATGCTATTGGAGGGATGCAGGATCTCTGACACTCGATGCACCCAACTACTTGTAGACTCATGCTCTCCTTGAACACAAGCAGCAAGATCGATGACAGGCATTGGCTGCTTGCACGTGTCCTTGAAGTTATTGATAAACCTGTGGCGCAATTCGGCCCATGATCCGACGGAATCGGGTGGCAAGCCCTTCAACCAAGTGCGAGCTGTGCCCTCTAGCATCATTGTGAAATACTTAGCGCACGCTGCATCTTCCACATCTAGCATCTCCATTGCCATCTCATAACTCTCAACCCATGCCTTCGGGGACAGATCCGCCGTGTAATTGGGCACCTTGCGCGGTTCTTTGAAATCCTTGGGCAGTTTCACATTCCGCAAAGCGGGAGTAAGACAAGGCACTCCCAGGGAGCTAGACATAACCCCCGGTTCAACTGTGGTAGAGGGACGAACCGGCATTGCCTGACGGGCTTCGTGTTGTGCTGTTAATTCGGCCTCCCGGTGCTGCCTGCCCTGATCCACTATGTTCTGAGCGTTCGCGTCTCCTCCCGCCGGATCATTCTGCCGTGGCTGATTACGTCTTCATACACTGCTTGACACGGCCGGTTCATCCCGACGCCTAGTGTAACTCCGGCTTGGGCGAGGTGTTGAATGAATCCTCTCACGGCTGTGAGAATAGACTTGTTGTTGAGTTAGCGCCGTCTCCAAAAACTCCCTCGCCCGTCATGCCTCTACTGCTATAGGGGATGTTCCTTCAATGGGAAGAGCGGCCAACCGTGAAGCGGCAGCAACTATGTTATCTAATGGATTAGAGTAATGACCAGGAGGGGTGGGCACATGCTGTGATGGTACAACCTGGCGAGTTGGCTCCGCGGCCGGCGGCTGGACTGACGCTCCTGTGCCCGGTGCCCCTCCCCGGTTCACCTTCGACTGGTTACTGGTTCCTGCTCCTGGCGTGCTAAAGAGGTTCCTTGCCTCATAAACCGATGGCAAGCGAGATCGTTGCCTTCTCATCATCACCTCGTGTGAAGCGGTCAGATCCAACATGAGTCGATAAGCTTGAGCATCAAGCTCAGCCTGCCTTGCAGCCATCTTGGTTTTCTCAGCAGCTAGGTCCAACTTGGCTTGATCTATCCGGCTTTTTACCTGAGCGACCTCCGCATCATGCTGCTCCTTATTGGCCTGGGCTACCTCTGCTGTTAATAGCGCTATCAAAGTGTCGACCAAGACAGATAAACTGTCAGACGACGATGGGTCAGGACCTCCAGCCCTAGCTCCCACCGCATCTGATGTTAACGCCCTCATAGTTGAGGACTGCTGCATAGGTTGTGATCCGGCCATAAAGACGGCAACCCAGTTTGGCGGATCGAGGGGGTCCGGAATACTGTCTCCATCGGAACAGCCCTCCGATCGGCCATCCTGCAACAGATATAAAGATTCTGTCTCTCCGGAGGACGATTCACCACCGGAATAGACAACAGTTTCACCGCCAGAATCCGATCCGTCCTCGGCTTGTACTCCATGCACTACTCCAACGAATACACGCTTCACGATGGGCCGAATCCGGGCAGGTCTCGGACGCTGAGCCGGCTCAACGATGTTGAGGAAGATGTCAGGCTTAGGGCCCGGTTCACCAATCTTGCCGATGAAGATGTGGATGCCGCCGAAGGGGACTCGGTACCCGTATTCGATTGAATCGGCCTCGGGGCCCCAGCCTGCGTCGTCGATGTAGATCTTGCCGCGAGGACTCTTAGTCATCCGGCCCACTGCGTAGCCCTTGAGTCCTTCAAAGCTGCCCTTCAAGAACTCGAAACCATCATCCGACGGGCCCCACGATGGGCGCCAACTGTCGTGGTTTTGTCACGGCAGATGTCCTAGCAAAAGGACTTAGTCGTGAGGCCATCGCTACGGGTTAGCTCAAAGGGGTTAAAGCGGACAAGGGCACAAGGATTTTAAACTAGTTCGGCCCCTTCGATGAAGGTAAAAGCCTACGTCTAGTTTGGTGTATATTGCTAGGGTTTCAATGACCAGGGAGCGAATCCGCTTTGCCTGTGTCTCGATCTGTTGTTCCCTGTCTTGAACCGCTGCCGGGTCATCCCTTTATATAAGAGGTGACGCCTGGTCCAGTTTACGGGATCAAGAGGCCGGCTTATAAATGTGTCCGGCTTGGTCTCTATCCTTTCCTATCTTACATCACAAGTTACACATCGTATGTCAGTTTACAAATCATGGGCCCTAATGCCTCTTGGGCTTTAAGCTTCTTGGACTAAAGCGTCTTGTTCCACGTCTGGCTGGGCTTCAGTAGAAACAATCTGCACAGGCATAAATCGGCCCCTCCTGGGCGGTTTATACTTAATAGTAATATCACTGACACTACCTGTGTCGGTTTATCAAGACCGTGTATTTCTTCAATAGTTGGTAAATTCTTAACATCTTCAGCTTTAATACCTTTTTCTTTCATAGATTTCTTTGCTTCTTGCATATCTTCGGGACTGAGAAATAGAACACCTCTTTTCTTCGGAGTTGGCTTAGGGGCTGGTTCAGGAAGTGTCCAATTATTTTCATTGGCCAGCATATTATTCAATAGTAATTCAGCTCGATCTACTGTTCTTTCCCTGAAAACACAACTAGCACAACTATCCAGGTGCTCTCTGGAAGCATCGGTTAGTCCATTATAAAAGACATCAAGTATATCATTCCTCTCAAGAGGATGATCAGGCAAAGCATTAAGTAATTGGAGAAGCCTCCCCCAAGCTTGTGGGAGACTCTCTTCTTCAATTTGCACAAAGTTATATATTTCTCGTAAGGCAGCTTGTTTCTTATGAGCGGGAAAATATTTAGCAGAGAAGTAATACATCATATCTTGGGGACTACGCACATAACCAGGATCAAGAGAATTAAACCAAGTCTTAGCATCACCCTTTAACAAGAAAGGAAATAACTTAAGGATATAGTAGTAACGAATGTTTTCATCGTTGGTAAACAGGGTGGCGATATCATTCAACTTAGTAAGATGTGCCACAATAGTTTCAGACTCATAGCGATCGAATGGATCAGATTCAACCAAAGTAATTAACTCAGGATCAACAGAGAATTCATAATCCTTATCAGTAACACAGATAGGTGAAGTAGCAAAAGCAGGGTCATGTTTCATTCTAGCATTCAAGGACTTTTCTTTCAGCTTAGGTAATAATTTCTTAAGATCAAATCTATCATGGCAAGCAAGAAAGTCTCTAGCAGTTTCTTCATCCATAACATAGCCCTCAGGAACAACAGGAAATTCATATCTATTGGGAGAAGCTTCATCATCACTTTCATAAATATTATCATTTTCAATATTTGCATTCTCCCTAACTCTAGCAATTTGTTCATCTAGAAATTCACCTAGTGGCACACTATTATCAGGCATAGAAGTAGTTTCATCATACATAGCATAGGTGGCATCAACAAGAACATACGACATATCAGATTCAATAGCATGAGTTGGTGTCGCAAATTTACCCATAATAGAAGGAGAATCAAGTGTTGAGCTAGATGGCAGTTCCTTACCTCCCCTCGTAGCTGATGGTAAGATCTTGGTTTTTGAGTCCTTCAAGTTCTTCATAGTGATCAACAAATATAAATCCCAAGTGACTTAAAGAATAGAGCTATGCTCCCCGGCAACGGCGCCAGAAAATAGTCTAGATAACCCACAAGTGTAGGGGATCGCAATAGTTTTCGAGGGTAAAGTATTCAACCCAAATTTATTGATTCGACACAAGGGGAGCCATAGAATACTCTTAAGTATTAGCAGCTGAGTTGTCAATTCAACCACACCTGGAAACTTAGTATCTGCAGCAAGGTAGTTTAGTAGCAAAGTAATATGATAGTGGCGGTAGCAGCAATAAAAGTAACAGTAGTGTTTTGTAGTTTTTGTAATAGTAGTAGCGGAAAAGTAAATAACCACAAGCAATATGGGAAAAGCTCGTAGGCATTGGATCGGTGATGGGGAATTATGTTGGATGCAATTCATCATGTAGATGTTATAACCTAGGGTGACACAGAACTAGCTCCAGTTCATCAATGCAATGTAGGCATGTATTTTGAATATAGTCATACGTGCTTATGGAAAAGAACTTGCATGACATCTTTTGTCCTACCCTCCCGTGGTAGCGGGGTCCTATTGGAAACTAAGGGATATTAAGGCCTCCTTTTAATAGAGTACCAGACCAAAGCATTAACATATAGTGAATACATGAACTCCTCAAACTATGGTCATCACCGGGAGTGGTCCCGATTATTGTCACTTCGGGGTTGTCGGATCATAACACATAGTAGGTGACTATAGACTTGCAAGATAGGATCAAGAACACACATATATTCATGAAAACATAATAGGTTCAGATCTGAAATCATGGCACTCGGGCCCTAGTGACAAGCATTAAGCATAGCAAAGTCATAGCAACATCAATCTCGGAACATAGTGGATACCAGGGATCAAACCCTAACAAAACAAACTCGATTACATGATAGATCCCATCCAACCCATCACCGTCCAGCAAGCCTACGATGGAATTACTCATGCACGGCGGTGAGTATCATGGAATTGGTGATGCAGGAAGGTTGATGATGACGATGGCGACGATCTCCACTCTCCAGAGCCGCGAACGGACTCAAGATCAGCCCTCCCGAGAGAGATTAGGGCTTGGCGGCGGCACCGTATCGTAAAACTCGATAATTCTTCCTCTCTGATTTTTTTTCTCCCCGAAAGTGAATATATAGGATCTGGGGATACGTCAGTAGAGCACCAGGGGGCCCATGAGGCAGGGGGCGCGCCCTTGGGGGGGCGCCCCCACCCTCGTGGACAGAGTGTGGGCCCCCTGGTCTGGATCTTCTTGCAGGTATTTTTTATATTTTCCAAAATAATTGTCTGTGGATTTTCAGGTCATTCTGAGAACTTTTTATTTCTACACAAAAACAACACCATGGCTATTCTGCTGAAAACAACGTCAATCCAGGTTAGTTCCATTCAAATCATGCAAGTTAGAGTCCAAAACAAGGGCAAAAGGGTTTGGAAAAGTAGATAAATTGGACACGTATCAGTGCTTCAATGTAGCACCATGATCTTCATGATAGAGAGTCTCTTGTTTTGTCACTTACATATACTAGTGGGAATTTTCATTATAGAACTTGGTTTGTATATTCCAACGATGGGCTTCCTCAAATGCCCTAGGTCTTCGTGAGCAAGCAAGTTTGATGCACACCCACTCAGTTTCTTTTGTTGAGCTTTCATACATTTATAGCTCTAGTGCATCCGTTGCATGGAAATCCCTACTCACTCAGATTGATATCTATTGATAGGCATCTCCATGGCCCGTTGATACGCCTAGTCGATGTGAGACTATCTTCCTCCTTTTTGTCTTCTCCACAACCACCACTCTATTCCACCTATAGTGCCATATCCATGGCTCACGCTCATGTATTGCATGAAAGTTGAAAGGTTTGAAAAAATTTGAGTATGAAACAATTGCTTGGCTGAAACCGGGGTTGTGCATGATATGAATATTTTGTGTGATGAATAGGGAGCATAGCAAGACTATATGATTTTGTAGGGATAACTTTCTTTAGCCTTGTTATTTTGAGAAGACACGATTGCTTTGTTAGTATGCTTGAAGTATTATTATTCTTATGTCAATATAGACTTTTGTCTTGAATCTTTCGGATCTGAACATTCATGCACAACAAAGAGAATTACATTGAGAATTATGGTGGTTAGCACTCCACATCAAAAATTCTGTTTTTATCATTTACCTACTCGAGGACGAGCAGGCATTAAGCTTGGGGATGCTTGATACGTCTCCAACGTATCTATAATTTTTGATTGTTCCATGCTATTATATTTTCCTTCTAGGATGTTTTATGGGATTTTATATAAACTTTTATATGATTTTTGGGACTAACCTATTAAGCTAGAGCCCAGTGCCAGTTTCTGTTTTTTCCTTGTTTTTGAGTTTTACAGAAAATGCATACCAAACGGAGTCCAATTGACGTGCCAATTTTTGATGATTTTTTCTGGACCAAAAGAAGCCCCCGAAGTAAAAGAGTTCGGCCAGGAGAGCCACGGGCTGCCCACGAGGGTGGGGGGCGCGCCCACCCCAAGTTGTGGGACCCCCTATCTCGTGGACAGCCCGGAGACCCCCTGACGTGAGACCTACGCCAAAAAATCCTATAAATACTGAAACCTCCGGAAAATAACCTAGATCGGGAGTTCAGCCGCCGAAAGCCTCTGTTTCCACCGAAAACCAATCTAGACCCGTTTTGGCACCCTGTCGGAGGGGGGAATCCCTCTTCGGTGGCCATCTTCATCATCCCGGCGCTCTCCATGACGAGGAGGGAGTAGTCCACCCTCGGGGCTGAGGGTATGTATCAGTAGCTATGTGTTTGATCTCTCTCCCTCGTGTTCTTGAGATGGCACGATCTTGATGTATTGCGAGCTTTGCTATTATAGTTGGATCTTATGATGTTTCTCCCCCTCTATTCTCTTGTAATGGATTGAGTTTTCCCTTTGGAGTTATCTTATCGGATCGAGTCTTTAAGGATTTGAGAACACTTGATGTATGTCTTGCGTGGGATACCTGTGGTGACATTTTGGTATTCTATTGATTCACTTGATGTATGTTTTGGTGATCAACTTGCGGGTTCCGTGACCTTGGGAATCAATACATAGGGGTTGGCACACGTTTTCGTCTTGACTCTCCGGTAGAAACTTTGGGGCACTCTTTGAAGTTCTTTGTGTTGGTTGAATAGATGAATCTGAGATTGTGTGATGCATATCATATAATCATGCCCACGGATACTTGAGGTGACAACGGAGTATCTAGGTGACATTAGGGTTTTGGTTGATTTGTATCTTAAGGTGTTATTCTAGTACGAACTCTCGGATAGATCGAATGGAAAGAATAGCTTCGTGTTATTTTACTACGGACTCTTGAATAGATTGTTCAGAAAGGATAACTTTGAGGTGGTTTCGTACCCTACCATAATCTTTTCATTTGTTCTCCACTATTTGCTACTTTGGACTAACTCTTTGTTGCATGTTGAGGGATAGTTATATGATCCAGTTATGTTATTATTGTTGAGAGAACTTGCACTAGTGAAAGTATGAACCCTAGGCCTTGTTTTCTATCATTGCAACACCGTTTATGCTCACGTTTATCACTTGCTACCTTGCCGTTTTTATATTTTCTTATTACAAAAATCTATATATACCATCCATATTGCACTTGTATCACCATCTCTTCGCCGAACTAGTGCACCTATACAATTTACCATTGTATTGGGTGTGTGGGGGACACAAGAGACTCCTTGTTATTTGGTTGCAGGGTTGCTTGAGAGAGACCATCTTCATCCTACACCTCCCACGGATTGATAAACCTTAGGTCATCCACTCGAGGGAAATTTGTTACTGTCCTACAAACCTCTGCACTTGGAGGCCCAACAATGTCTACAATAAGAAGGTTGTGTAGTAGACATCATCGGCCGGCGGGGAAGCAGCTTGGCGGTGCCGGGCTTGACGAGGTGCGGCGAGGCTGGGGACGAAGGGGACTAGTCGGCGCAGGGGCATGCGAGGCGGCGCTCGAGTAGCAAGGTGGGGAGGCGAGTGTCCATGGCGACGGAGGTGTCGTGCTGCTTTGGGCGGCCTCCACGGGGATCCTCCTGTGGCATCACAGGGAGGGAGAGAGATCGTGAGGTTTGGTAGGGAAGAACCAGGGGAAGATGGAAAATGAGCGGGGGGCGTGAGGAGCCTGGCCTGGTGGTGGAGCTGGAGCTGCTGGTTCGCTCGGTGCTAACCTCGAGGAGGAGAAGGAGGCGGCTTTGTGTTGGTGCAAAGGGGATCTCGAGGTGGAAGAAGATTGTGGTGGCGGTGGGCAGATGGGACACGGTGTCTAGAATTTAGGCTTGATCTATTTATATAGTATCGAAATAAGGGTAAGGGCTTATTTGGTCGCTCCGATCGCAATCGGATGGTTCGAGAAAATAGACTAGGAGTGTCCAAACAAAGAGTTTATGATATTTTAGGGATGTTTGGGGATGATCCGGATCCATCGGTAATGACAACTCGATTCGGGTTCGGGACAACTTCGGACACGCACGCGAGGGGGTAGCTGGGCCATAGGGAAGAAGCAGCCCGGCATAGGTTTTCGGAACACCGAAAACGTTTGATGAATAAACCGGCAATAGTGCCTCTATATGTTTATTGGTTGGGCTATCAAACAAGCTCGAAATGCGACGAAATTTGGAAGGCGGTCTACCTACACTATAATAAGACTACACACCAAGTTTCACCTCATTCCGAGAAAATTTTCTGGCCATTTATTTCGGAGGTGCCGCAGGCGCGTGTGAGTGTGTTTGGACTCAGTACTGACAACGGAGAGGACTGGGGAACTACGTGAAGGAAATATGCCCTAGAGGCAATAATAAAGATGTTATTTTGTATTTCCTTATATCATGATAAATGTCTTTTATTCATGCTAGAATTGTATTAACCGGAAACTTGATACATGTGTGAATACATAGACAAAATAGTATGTCCCTAGTATGCCTCTACTAGACTAGTTCATTGATCAAAGATGGCTATGTTTCCTAGCCATAGACATGAGTTGTCATTTGATCAACGGGATCACATCATTAGGAGAATGATGTGATGGACTAGACCCATCCGTTAGCATAGCACTATGATCGTTTAGTTTTACTGCTATTGCTTTCTCCATAACTTATACATGTTCCTATGACTATGAGATTATGCAACTCCCGAATACCGTAGGAACACCTTGTGTGCTATCCAACGTCACAACGTAACTGGGTGATCATAAAGATGCTCTACAGGTGTCTCCGAAAGTATTCGTGGTGTTGGCATAGATCAAGACTAGGATTTGTCACTCCGAGTGTCGGAGAGGTATCTCTGGGCCCTCTCGGTAATGCACATCATAATAAGCCTTGCAAGCAAATGACTAATGAGTTAGTCACGAGATAATGTATTACGGAACAAGTAAAGAGACTTGCCGGTAACGAGATTGAACTAGGTATAGAGATACCAACGATCGAATCTCGGGCAAGTAACATACCGATGACAAAAGGAACAACGTATGTTGTTATGCGGTTTGACCGATAAAGATCTTCGTAGAATATGTAGGAGCCAATATGAGCATCCAGGATCCGCTATTGGTTATTGACCGAAGATGAGTCTCGGTCATGTCTACATAGTTCTCGAACCCGTAGGGTCCGCACGCTTAACGTTTGATGACGATCGATATTATGAGTTTATGAGTTTTGATGTACCGAAGGTAGTTCGGAGTCCCGGATGAGATCACGGACATGACGAGGAGTCTCAGAATGTCCGAGACATAAAGATTGATATATTGGACGACCATATTCGGACACCGGAAGTGTTCTGGAAAGTTTCGGAATTTACCGGAGTGCCGGGGGGGTTACCGAAACCCCCCGGGGGAATGGTGGGCCCTGGTGGGCCATAGGGGAGAGAGAGGGCAGCAGCCAGGATGTGGCGCACCCCCTCCCTAGGAGGAGTCCGAATAGGACTAGGGGAGGGGTGCACGGCCCCTCTTTCCCTCTCCCTCTCCCTCTCTTTCCTTCCCCCTTCTTCCTTCTTTGGTAGGTTCCTACTAGGAATAGGATTGCAATCCTATTCCTAGTAGGATTGCAGCCCTAGCCGCACCATAGGAGGGCCGGCCGGCCTCCCCCCTTGCTCCTTTATATATGGGGGCAGGGGGGCACCCAATAACACACAAGTTGAATTGTTCTAGCCGTGTGTGGTGCCCCCCTCCACAGAAACACACGTCGGTCATACCATAGCACTGCTTAGGCGAAGCCCTGCGCCGGTAGATACATCATATCCGTCACCACGCCGTCGTGCTGACGATACTCTCCCGTGAAGCTCAACTGGATCAAGAGCTCGTGGGACGCCATCAAGCTGAACGTGTGTTGAATGCGGAGGTGCCGTACGTTCGGTGCTTGATCGTTTGGATCGCGAAGAAGTTCGACAACATCAAACGCGTCACTTGATGCTTCCGCTTCCGTTCTACGAGGGTACGTAGACACACTCTTCCCTCTCGTTGCTATGAATCTAGTAGATAGATCTTGCGTGATCGTAGGAAAATTTTAAAATACTACGTTCCCCAACAGTGGTATCATGAGCCAGGTCTATGCGTAGATGATATGCACGAGTAGAACACAATGAGTTGTGGGCGATACTAGTCATACTGCTTACCAGCATGTCATACTTTGCTTCGGCGGTATTGTGAGATGAAGCGGCCCAGACCGACATTACGCGTACGCTTACGCGAGACTGGTTTCACCGTTATGAGCACTCGTTGCTTAAAGGTGACTGGCGGGTGTCTGTCTCTCTCACTTTAGCTGAATCAAGTGTGGCTACGCCCGGTCCTTGTGAAGGTTAAAACAGCACATACTTGATGAAACATCGTTGTGGTTTTGTATGCGTAGGTAAGAACGGTTCTTGCTAAGCCCATAGCAGCCACGTAAAACTTGCAACAACAAAGTAGAGGACGTCTAACTTGTTTTTGCAGGGCATGTTGTGATGTGATATGGTCAAGACATGATGAGTTATACGGTTTTGTATGAGATGATCATGTTTTTTAATGTTATCGGCAACTGGCAGGAGCCATATGGTTGTCGCTTTATTGTATGAAATGCAATCGCCATGTAATTGTTTTACTTTATCACTAAGCGGTAGCGATAGTCGTAGAAGCAATAGTTGGCGAGACGACAACGATGCTACGATGGAGATCAAGGTGTTGCGCCGGTGACGAAGGTGATCATGACGGTGCTTTGGAGATGGAGATCAAAAGCACAAGATGATGATGGCCATATCATGTCACATATTTTGATTGCATGTGATGTTTATCTTATTATGCTTCTTATTTTGCTTAGAACGACGGTAGAATCATAAGATGATCCCTTACTAAATTTCAAGGTATAAGTGTTCTCCCTGAGTATGCACCGTTGCGAAAGTTCGTCGTGCCGAGACACCACGTGATGATCGGGTGTGATAAGCTCTACGTTCAAATACAACGGGTGTAAGCCAGTTTTGCACACGCAGAATACTCGGGTTAAACTTGACGAGCCTAGCATATGCAGATATGGCCTCGGAACACTGGAGACCGACAGGTCGAGCGTGAATCATATAGTAGATATGATCAACATAAGATGTTCACCATTGAAACTACTCCATCTCACGTGATGCTCGGACATGGTTTAGTTGATTTGGATCACATGATCATTTAGATAACCGGAGGGATGTCTATCTAAGTGGGAGTTCTTTAATTAATATTATTAAATTGAACTTTAATTTATCATGAACTTAGACCTGATAGTTGTTTTTGCATATCTATGTTATTGTAGATCAATGGCCCGTGCTACTGTTCCTTTGAATTTTAATGCATTCCTAGAGAAAGCTAAGTTGAAAGATGATGGTAGCAATTACACGGACTGGGTCCGTAACTTGAGGATTATCCTCATTGCTGCACAGAAGAATTATGTCCTTGAAGCACCGCTAGGTGACAAGCCCCCTCTCGCTAATGTAGACGCTTTGAACGTCTGGCAGTCGCGGTCTGATGACTACACGATAGTTCAGTGTGCCATGCTTTACGGCTTAGAACCGGGACTTCAACAACGTTTTGAACATCATGGACCATATGAGATGTTCCAGGAGTTGAAGTTAATATTTCAAGCAAATGCCCGGATTGAGAAATATGAGATTTCCAATAAGTTCTACAGCTGCAAGATGGAGGAGAATAGTTCTATCAATGAACACTTGCTCAGAATGTCTGGGTACTACAATCAGTTGACTCAACTTGGTTGCAAAGTTGATGGAGATAGTGTTATTGATAGAGTTCTTCAATCACTGCCACCAAGCTATAAAGGCTTTGTGATGAACTACAAGGGATGCAAAAGACAATTCTTGAGCTCTTCGCTATGCTCAAGGCTGCGGAGGTAGAAATCAAAAAGGAGCATCAAGTGTTGATGGTTAACAAGACCACTAGTTTCAAGAAAAAGGGCAAGGGAAAGAAGGGGAACTTCAAGAAGAATAGCAAGACAGTTGCTACTCCCACGAAGAAACCCAAGTCTGGAGCCAAGCCTGAAACTGAGTGCTTCTACTGCAAGGGGACTGGACACTTGAAGCGGAACTGCCCCAAGTATTTGGTGGATAAGAAGGATGGCAAGGTGAACAAAGGTATATGTTATATACATGTTATTGATGTGTACCTTACTAATGCTCGTAGTAGTACCTGGGTATTTGATACCGGTTCGGTTGCTAATATTTGTAACTCGAAAACAGGGACTACGGATTAAACAAAGATTGGCTAAGGACGAGGTGACGATGCGTGTGGGAAATGGTTCCAACGTCGATGTGATCGCCGTCGGCACGCTACCTCTACATCTACCTTCGAGATTAGTTTTAGACCTAAATAATTGTTATTTGGTGCCAGCGTTGAGCATGAACATTATATCTGGATCTTGTTTGTTGCAAGACGGTTATTCATTTAAATCTGAGAATAATGGTTGTTCTATTTTTATGAATAATATCTTTTATGGTCATGCTCCCTTGAAGAGTGGTCTATTCTTATTGGATCTCGATTGTAGTGATACACATATTCATAATATTGAAACCAAAAGATGTAAGGTTAATAATGATAGTGCAACTTATTTGTGGCACTGCCGTTTAGGTCATATTGGTGTAAAGCGCATGAAGAAACTCCATAGTGATGGACTTTTGGAATCACTTGATTATGAATCACTTGGTGCTTGCGAACCATGCCTCATGGGCAAGATGACTAAAACTCCGTTCTCCGGAACTATGGAGCGAGCAACAGATTTGTTGGAAATCATACATACTGATGTATGTGGGCCAATGAGTGCTGAAGCTCGCGGCGGGTATCGTTATTTTCTGACCTTCACTGATGATTTGAGCAGATATGGGTATATCTACTTAATGAAGCACAAGTCTGAAACATTTGAAAAGTTCAAAGAATTTCAGAGTGAAGTAGAGAATCATCGTAACAAGAAAATAAAGTTTCTACGATCTGATCGTGGAGGAGAATATTTGAGTTACGAGTTTGGTGTTCATTTGAAACAATGTGGAATAGTTTCACAACTCACGCCACCCGGAACACCACAGCGTAATGGTGTGTCCGAACGTCGTAACCGTACTTTATTGGATATGGTGCGATCTATGATGTCTCTTACCGATTTACCACTATCGTTTTGGGGTTATGCTTTAGAGACAGCTGCATTCACGTTAAATAGGGCACCATCTAAATCCATTGATACGACACCTTATGAACTATGGTTTGGCAAGAAACCAAAGTTGTCGTTTCTTAAAATTTGGGGCTGCGATGCTTATGTGAAAATGCCTCAACCTGATAAGCTCGAATCCAAGTCGGAGAAATGTGTCTTCATAGGATACCCAAAAGAGACTGTTGGGTACACCTTCTATCACAGATCCAAAGGCAAGATATTCGTTGCTAAGAATGGATCCTTTCTAGAGAAGGAGTTTCTCTCGAAAGAAGTGAGTGGGAGGAAAGTAGAACTTGATGAGGTAATTGTACCTTCTCCCAAATTGGAAAGTAGTACATCACAGAAAATTGTTCCAGTGATTCCTACGCCAATCAGTGGGGAAGTTAATGATGTTGATCATGAAACTTCGGATCAAGTTTCTGCTGAACGTCGTAGATCAACCAGAGTACGTTCCGCACCAGAGTGGTACGGCAACCCAGTTCTGGAAGTCATGTTACTAGACCATGATGAACCTACGAACTATGAGGAAGCGATGATGAGCCCAGATTCCGCAAAATGGCTTGAGGCCATGAAATCTGAGATGGGATCCATGTATGAGAACAAAGTGTGGACTTTGGTTGACTTGCCCGATGATCGGCAGGCCATCGAAAATAAATGGATCTTTAAGAGGAAGACCGACGCAGACGGTAATGTTACTGTTTACAAAGCTCCACTTGTTGCGAAAGGGTTTCGACAAGTTCAAGGAGTTGACTACGATGAGACTTTCTCACCAGTAACGATGCTTAAGTCTGTCCGAATCATGTTAGCAATTGCCGCATTTTATTATTATGAAATCTGGCAAATGGATGTCAAAACTGCATTCATGAATGGATATCTCAAAGAAGAGTTGTATATGATGCAACCAGAAGGTTTTGTCGATCCAAAAGGTGCTAACAAAGTGTGCAAGCTCCAGCGATCCATCTATGGACTGGTGCAAGCATCTCGGAGTTGGAATATACGCTTTGATGAGGTGATCAAAGCATATGGTTTTATACATACTTTTGGAGAAGCTTGTATTTACAAGAAAGTGAGTGGGAGCTCTGTAGCATTTCTAATATTATATGTAGATGACATATTGTTGATTGGAAATGATATAGAATTTCTGGATAGCATAAAAGGATACTTGAATAAGAGTTTTTCAATGAAAGACCTCGGTGAAGCTGCTTATATATTAGGCATCAAGATCTATAGAGATAGATCAAGACGCTTAATTGGACTTTCACAAAGCACATACCTTGATAAGATTTTGAAGAAGTTCAAAATGGATCAGTCAAAGAAAGCGTTCTTGCCTGTATTACAAGGTATGAAGTTGAGTAAGACTCAATGCCCGACCACTGCAGAAGATAGAGAGAAAATGAAAGTCATTCCCTATGCCTCAGCCATAGGATCTATCATGTATGCAATGCTGTGTACCAAACCTGATGTGTGCCTTGCTATAAGTCTAGCAGGGAGGTACCAAAGTAATCCAGGAGTGGATCACTGGACAGCGGTCAAGAACATCCTGAAATACCTGAAAAGGACAAAGGATATGTTTCTCATATATGGAGGTGACAAAGAGCTCGCCGTAAACGGTTACGTCGATTCTAGCTTTGACACTGATCCGGATGACTCTAAGTCACAAACCGGATATGTATTTTTATTGAACGGTGGAGCTGTCAGTTGGTGCAGTTCCAAGCAGAGCGTCGTGGCGGGATCTACGTGTGAAGCGGAATACATAGCTGCTTCGGAAGCAGCTAATGAAGGAGTCTGGATGAAGGAGTTCATATCCGATCTAGGTGTAATACCTAGTGCATCGGGTCCAATGAAAATCTTTTGTGACAACACTGGAGCAATAGCCTTAGCGATGGAATCCAGGTTTCACAAGAGAACAAACCACATCAAAAGACGCTTCAATTCCATCTGTGATCTAGTCAAGGAGGGAGACATAGAGATTTGCAAGATACATATGGATCTGAATGTTGCAGACCCGTTGACTAAGCCTCTTCCACGGGCAAAACATGATCAGCACCAGGACTCCATGGGTGTGAGGATCATCACTTTGTAATCTAGATTATTGACTCTAGTTCAAGTGGGAGACTGAAGGAAATATGCCCTAGAGGCAATAATGGAGATGTTATTTTATATTTCCTAATATCATGATAAATGTATTTTATTCATGCTAGAATTGTATTAACCGGAGACTTGATACATGTGTGAATACATAGACAAAATAGTATGTCCCTAGTATGCCTCTACTAGACTAGCTCATTGATCAAAGATGCTATGTTTCCTAGCCATAGACATGAGTTGTCATTTGATCAACGGGATCACATCATTAGGAGAATGATGTGATGGACTAGACCCATCCGTTAGCATAGCACTATGATCGTTTAGTTTTACTGCTATTGCTTTCTCCATGACTTATATATGTTCCTATGACTATGAGATTATGCAACTCCCGAATACCGTAGGAACACCTTGTGTGCTATCAAACGTCACAACGTAACTAGGTGATCATAAATATGCTCTACAGGTGTCTCCGAAAGTATTCGTGGTGTTGGCATAGATCAAGACTAGGATTTGTCACTCCGAGTGTCGGAGAGGTATCTCTGGGCCCTCTCGGTAATGCACATCATAATAAGCCTTGCAAGCAAATGACTAATGAGTTAGTCACGAGATGATGTATTACGGAACGAGTAAAGAGACTAGCCGGTAACGAGATTGAACTAGGTATAGAGATACCAACGATCGAATCTCGGGCAAGTAACATACCAATGACAAAAGGAACAACGTATGTTGTTATGCGGTTTGACCAATAAAGATCTTCGTAGAATATGTAGGAGCCAATATGAGCATCCAGGTTCCGCTATTGGTTATTGACCGGAGATGAGTCTCGGTCATGTCTACATAGTTCTCGAACCCGTAGGGTCCGCACGCTTAACGTTTGATGACGATCGGTATTATGAGTTTATTAGTTTTGATGTACCGAAGGTAGTTCGGAGTCCCGGATGAGATCACGGACATGACGAGGAGTCTCGAAATGTCCGAGACATAAAGATTGATATATTGGACGACCATATTCGGACACCGGAAGTGTTCTGGAAAGTTTCGGAATTTACCAGAGTGCCGGGGGGGTTACCGGAACCCCCCGGGGGAATGGTGGGCCCTGGTGGGCCATAGGGGAGAGAGAGGGCAGAAGCCAGGAGGTGGCGCGCCCCCTCCCTAGGATGAGTCCGAATAGGACTTGGGAAGGGGGGCGCGGCCCCTCTTTCCCTCTCCCTCTCCCTCTCTTTCCTTCCCCCTTGTTCCTTCTTTGGTAGGTTCCTACTAGGAATAGGATTGCAATCCTATTCCTAGTAGGATTGCAGCCCTAGCCGCACCATAGGAGGGCCGGCCGGCCTCCCCCCTTGCTCCTTTATATACGGGGGCAGGGGGCACCCAATAACACACAAGTTGAATTGTTCTAGCCGTGTGCGGTGCCCCCCTCCACAGAAACACACCTCGGTCATACCGTCGCAGTGCTTAGGCGAACCCCTGCGCCGGTAGATACATCATATCCGTCACCATGCCGTCGTGCTGACGAAACTCTCCCGTGAAGCTCAACTGGATCAAGAGCTCGTGGGACGTCATCAAGCTGAACGTGTGCTGAACGCGGAGGTGCCGTACGTTCGGTGCTTGATCGGTTGGATCGCGAAGAAGTTCGACAACATCAACCGTGTCACTCGACGCTTCCGCTTCCGGTCTACGAGGGTACGTAGACACACTCTTCCCTCTCGTTGCTATGCATGTAGTAGATAGATCTTGCGTGATCGTAGGAAAATTTTAAAATACTATGTTCCCCAACACTACGAACGGATGCAAGTTTTGAAAACATGAGGATGCAATGCACATGATGACATGGCAAGATGCAAGACGCAAGCAGATGACATGGCAACGACAGCGAATAACTGGAAGACACCTGGCGCATCGGTCTCGGGGTGTCACAATGACGGTGATCACACCATTCGGCCCTAGCAACTTAAGCTTAAGATACATATAACCTGGTCTGGCCATGAAACGTGCATAGGCAGGCCTACCCAGGATCGCGTGATAGGCACTCTGGAAGTCCACCACCTTAAAGGTCAACCTCTCTTTTCGAATGTTTTTCTCGTCACCGATATGACATCAAGAGTGCTCTGACCGAATGACTTAACTTTCTCCCTTGGGATGACCCCGTGGAGCTGCATCCTGCTCTTCCTTAGTCGGGACATCGGGATGCCCATCGCCTCCAAGGTATCGGTGTAAATGATATTCAGCCCATTGTTGCCATCCATGAGGACCTTGCAAAGTTGGACTCTTCCTGTGGCTAGATCAACCACCAGAGCCTGTCGCCCGGGGGTTGATATGTGGGCCGGGTGATCCAATTGATCAAAGGTGAAGGGAGTCTTGGCCCAGCCGAGGTGTTTCGTGACAGTCGGAACAACTATATTGACATCTCAGTTAATACTTAATAACCTTCAGTCAGCAAAGATCATCAGGACCTTCTCGGTGTTGGGGCACCCTGGGAGCCTTTGCCCCATCGTCATCATCGTCCTCATCCTTGCCCTCTGAGGGGTCTTGCCGCATTTTCTTGAGAAGGCGACACTCCCCAATGGTATGCTTCGGCTGAATCAAATTGCCATCTTCATCCTTCTTTGTGTGGATATGTTAGGGCACGTCGAGGTTGTCACTCTTCAGAGCAACTTTCTTCTTGCATGTCAATTCCTTTTTCTACTTCAGCTAGCCTTTGCCTTTGCTTTGGCCAACCAGGGCCATAGCCTCAACGTTTCCGGCTGCCTCGGCCTTCCGCTTGTGCTTCTTGCCCTTGTTGTTGTCTGACTGATTTGCGTCTCCGGCTCGGCCTTTGCCGGTCCACAGTCGGTCGTCCTCTTCGCCACTAGCGTACCGACCTGCTAAGTCCATTGCCTGACTGAGAGTCAGGATCTCAGTCCGGCCGAACTTCAGGGTCAACTTGTTGGGTTCTACGGTAGGGTGCGTCGACTGCAAATTAAAATTTTCCTACGCGCGGAACATCTAGGAACATGCTAAAGAGATGGATCACAGATCGTTACCACTAGACGCGCAGTGCCGTACAGGGGAAGAACAGTTGGGCAAGCGTGTTTCTGGAGTCGTCTCCTCCTCATCGATCCCACATAGCCGATCGGATCCCGCGAACATGTTCGCATGGGCTGCGCAAGTGCACCACCTCTAATGGTATCCGCGCGTGCAGGAGGAACATCATGCGGTGGACTGCTAGGTTCGATCACACAATCGGCGGTGGGTGGAGGTGGCTAGTTGCAACACATGCAAAGCCCTAACGATGGCGCCAAAGCGATCAACCGAATAAGTGTGCCGCACCTCCACTATATATAGGCATCCATCACGGGCTCAACACTTGGGCCTCACACAGATCCTAAAGCCCAAAGTCTACTCGGTTACGTTCCAAGTCTAGCTCGGATCACATCGAATCAGTGTCCTCGGACCTGACCTCGTAGTTTCCTTCCCTTAAGTGTGCAACCCCTTAGGTTCAAGTCGAGTTGGTCATAGTTTGGATCACCTCCGACATGCACGGTTCCTAGCAGCCTCTAGCAAGGCGTGCTGACCACCAAGCAGACTATGAAACTGGTTAGGCGAACATGTACAACGTGTCAGACTTTTATTCCCTTTGCCACACGATATATGTTGTCGGGCTCAAGGTGAGACTGTCATCCTTGTGCTAGCCCGACCTCTTTCTAGTTCTAGTGATGCCGACCACAAACCAGATTATCTCATAATTCTTATCGCATGGCCATGCTTATCTTGGCCGGATCACACGAGTGGCCCAGAGTATGTCTCTCCTGGTCGGAGGGGTAAATCCCTTTTTACTCGACCATGTCTTGCAGCATGGGTCTAGACAAACCCGAAACCTACCTTTGTAATTACCCAGTCATAGAGTAGCGTTTGGTCATCCCAAAGCAAGTATGTCACCATCCCGAGTACATGCGTCGGCTCAGGTCTTAGGACATAGAACATATGTTGTACTAGAGACTCACAGTAGACATATCATTGTGTCTTATAGTTGGGTCTGTCCAATCCGATATTGATCGGAGCTTGGATCCAGTCACCTCGGCTCCAACCACGGATCGATCAGATCCATGCATTTCGGCAGCATCACATGCTTCATGGCTATTGAGACAAAGCCATCCACTATATTGCATGCTAGTCTAGTCCGACGTGTGCCCACACGTCACTTACGACTAGGGACCATTTAGGATGTATAACATAATACAAGATCTCACAAACAAGTCACATACTTGCCAGCAAGTGTCATTGATTACATCAAAGGACTATCTTTATTCATAAACACATAGGAAATATCATCATACATGATTGCCTCTAGGGCATATCTCCAACAGTCTCCCACTTGCAATAGAGTCAATCAAATAGACATCTTGTGACCATAGATCTTTCGTGCCCCTCATGCTTGGATTGTGGAAGCGTCTTAGTCAACGGATCTATAATGTTTGCATCCATGTGAATTTTGCATAACTCTATATCACCACTCCTCACGATCTTTTGTATCAGGTGGTATTTCTGATCTATGTGTCTCATCTTGTGGTGGTTCCTCGGCTCCTTGGCTTGTGCGATGGCACCAGAATTATCACAACAAAGGTCCAACGGTTTCATCGAGTCTGCGAAGATACCAAGATCATCCCGAAAGTTTCGGATCCAAACACCTTCCTATACAGCTTTAGAAGCCACAATGTATTCGGCTTCTATGCTAGAATCAGCCATCGTGTCTTGCTTGGAACTCGTCCAGCTCACTGCTCCTCTGTTCATGACATACACGAAACTGGATTGTGATCAACAATCATCTCTATCGGTTTGGAAACTAGCATCGGCCTAACCCTTTACGACGAGCTCCTCCTCACCTCCATAAACTAGGAACATCTCTTTAGTCCTTTTCAGGTACTTCGGAATAGTCTTTACCGCCGCCCAGTGACTCTCACCTGGGTTGGCCCGGTATCTACTTGTTAGGCTTATTGCAAAAGCAACATCACGCCATGTACATATCATGGCATACATGATGGATCCGATTGCCGAGGCATACAAAATCTGACTCATCCTGCTGCACTCATCAGATGTCGAAGGACTCTGAGTCTCGCTTAGCCTTATACCATGTAAGACATGCAAGAACCCTTTCCTGGCCTCACTCATGTTGAATCGCTTCAACACTTTATCTATGTATGTGCACTGGCTTAAGACGAGCAGCCTCCTCGATCTATCTCTATAGATCTTAATGTCCAATATGTAAACCGCTTCACTGAGGTCCTTCATCGAAAACTTTCCATTCAATGATTCCTTTACAGAGTTCAACATCGAAACATCATTTCCCATCAGCAATATGTCATCCACATATAGTATCAAAAACACTATCAATCTCCCACTCAACAGCTTGTATAAACAAGCATCCTCTTCGCTTTTTATTAAACTGAGACCAGTGACGACCTCATCAAAGTGAATGTTCCAACTTCGAGATACTTGTCTCAACCCATAAATGGATCTCTTGATCTTGCATACCTTCCTAGTGCTAGTCGGATTGACAAAACCCTCGGGTTGTATCACATACACGTCCTGAGTTAAATTTCTGTGAAGGAAGGCCATTTTGACATCCATCTGCCATATCTCATAATCGAAATAGGCAGCTATTGCTAGTATGATCCTCACCAACTCCAGCATAGCTATCGGCGAGGAAGTCTCATCATAGTCAATTCCTTGAACTTGTCCATAACCTTTAGAGACAAGCTCAACTTTATGGATCTGAACATTTCCATCCATATCGGTTTTCTTCTTAAAGACCCATTTGCAACCTACGGCTTTTATGCCAAGTGGCGGATCAACCAAGTCCCAAACTTGATTTTCATCCATGGACTTTAATTCGGATCTCATGGCCTCCAGCCAAGCCTCGGAATCTGGGCTTACCATTGCTTCCGCATATGTTGTCAGCTTGTCGCTTTCTAGCAACAACACGTCATGCACTCTGCGTAATATCTCTGAGCTCCGTGGTTCCAGTGCCGCTTCCACCTTGGGTTCCTTGACAGACTCCGGTATGATCATATCACCCGCTGGGTTGTACCCAAGTGGTGCTCGGACTTCTTCGAGTTGCACCTGCCTCCCATTCGCCTCCCACCCGAGAAACTCTTTCTCAAGGAAGACCCCATTTCAAGCAAGAAACACATTGTTCTCTTTGCGGTTGTAGAAGCTATATCCCAAGGTTTCCCTTGGATATCCCACGAAGATGCACTTATCCGACTTGGGTGTAAGCTTGCCGGACATAAGTCGCTTGACAAATGCTTCACTACCCCAAATCTTTAGAAAAGACAACTTGGGACTCTTACCAGTCCACATCTCGTGTGGTGTCTTATCTACGGATCTTGATGGTACTATGTTGAGTGTAAAAGATGCATTTTCTAGAGCGTATCCCCAGAATGACAAGGGTAAATCCGATTTTCTCATCATAGATCGAACCATGTCCAACAAGGTACGATTGCTCCGTTCTGACATGCCATTTCGTTGTGGCATGCCAAGAGGTGTGAGATGAGGTACTATACCTTGACTTTTCAGATGATCATCAAACTCCTGGCTCATGTTCTCACCTCCACGATCAGATCGTAGAAGCTTTATAGTCTTCCTGAGCTGATTCTCAACCTCGTTCTGAAACTCTTTGAACATTTCAAAAGTTTCCGACTTGTGCCTCATCAAATAGATAGAGCCATATCGACTCAAGTCATCGGTAAAAGTCACGAAGTACTGATAGACACCTCTAGCAGTTGTGCTCATTGGACCACACACATCGATGTGTATAAGCTCCAACAGCTCGGACGCCCTCTTGCAACTCTTTGCAAAAGGATACTTAGTCACCTTGCCGAGCAAGCATGATTCGCATGTCTCGAACGACTCGAAGGCGGACGAAGTTAGGAGCCCATCATCATGCAGCTTATTCATGCGTTTTAGACTAATATGTCCAAGCCGGCAATAACAGAAGTATGTCGGACTTATCTCATTAGGCTTATGCCTCTCGACATTCATATTATAGACAAGTTCTGTTTCCAGATTCAAAATGAATAGCCTATCAATAATGGGTGCATAGCCATGGAACATACCATTCAAAACTATTGAACAACCATTGTCCTTTAAATGGAATTCATAACCTTGACTCATCAAATATGAGGCAGATATAATGTTCCAACTAAGTGCAGGTATGTAATGACAATTCTTCAATTCCATAATGAATCCGGAAGGAAGCTGGAGCCGCATCGTGCCGACCTCCAACGCAACAACTCTTGCTTTGTTGCCTACCCTGATGTCAATCTCCCCTTGTGCCGCAGGCCTAGTTCTTACCAGCCCCTGCATCGAGTTGCAAATATGAACAACCGATCCGGTATCAAATACCCAGGAGCTACTAGGTATGTCAGCAAGGTAAATGTCTATAACATATGCAACAAGTGTACCTTTGCCTGAAGCAGTATTTCCGGCCTTGTTGCCATGCTCTGCAAGCCACTTGCTATAGTTCCTCTTCTAGTGACCGGTCTCCTTGCAATGATAGCAAATTGTCTCTGAGTGCAGTCCAGACTTTGGTGCATCGGCAGAGATCACCTTATCCATGCCCTTTGCCTTAGTCTTTTTCTTAGACCAACTCTTCTTGCATTTAGCCGAGTTCTGCACCATCAACACTTGATGCGTGCCTTTCTTTATATCCTACTCTGCCACCTTAAGCATACCATGCAATTCAGTGAGCTTCTTATCCATGCCATGCATATGATAGTTCGAGATGAACGTCCCATAGCTGGGTGGAAGAGAACCTAGAACTGCATCTATAGCCCGCTCATCCAAGAGCGGGAAGCCTAACCGATCAAAAGCTTGTACATATCCGATCATCTTGATCACATGTGGGCTCAGTGGATCACCTTCCTTCAGCTTACAATCCATCAAGGTCGCCAGACGTTGAACCTTACGGTCATAGCCTAAACCTGAAACATGCTCTTGAGACTCTCGATCATATCGAAAGCCCCAACATCTTCGAAATGTTGTTGCAAATTGGGCTCCATACAAGCCAGCATGAGGTAGCTGATCTCGTTCGACTCATCAACGAGTTTCTGGTAGGCATTCCTGGTTGTGGAATTAGCAGTATTGGTAGGTTCATCTAGAAGTGGATCTTGTAGAACTTGATCCTTCTTATCATGCTTGAGAACAATTCTCAAATTTCTATACTAGGTGGTAAAGTTTGTTCCATTAAGTTCATCCTTTTCCAAGATTGATTTCAATGCGAAGTGGGGTTGTGCAGGTGGTGCCATTGATCTACAATAGAAAATATGCTATCACTAAACAGTGTGTTTATGTAGGGTAATTCAAGCCTTAAACAAAAATACTCCCACTAAAGTTAGCATCCCTCCGTAAACTCTCGGTGATTCAGGATCCGACTAGCACATGCGACTAGTGATCTTTCGCATCACTTCTAGACAACATGCATATCCGGTAAGAAACTCCTTGCTAATCGTACCTCTATACGACTCCTGTCGGTCGGGTAGGTATCTTATACCCCGGCTCCCGACCTCCTTTGCCACAAGGCCCAAAATCATTTTGATAGCCTTGTCAACTTAACGTGATGCAGTGCATGTCTGTGTCCGACACAAACCCTTCAGGTCAAGGACACCTAGCAGCACCCCAATTTTATGAGCCCACTAATAGACGTAGTCGACGTGTGAAGGTGCAACATTGGGTATGGCAATTTACTTGATATTCGTTAGGGATCTTTCTAAGAACATGCATAGAAACTAAGAAGCATAACAATCACACATAAACATATGTTGTGAAACAGTAAGGCTCCTTCATGGATGTTCTTCAAGGTCAACTTCGACTCCGATTACCATCTATGAACTCCATGTTATTTGTCACGCCGAGACGCCAAGCCAGCAACCTGATCTCTATTGTCCAACTGTGACGCCCCGAGACCGACGCTCCAGAAGACTTCCATACGTTCCGGGTTTTCCCATGTGTTTAATTTGTGCTTCTTTATTTATTTTTGCATTGCATCATGTCATCATGCCGTCATGTCATTAATCTTTTGCAACTCAACTAAATAAATTGTATGGATCTTCGATCCATTTAAATAGAGGGAACGGTGACTTCTCTTTATAACATATCTTCCCGGTATTAGGGAGCTATATTAAATTATTCCATTTGTTTGGAATTCACCATAACACACTTTCATATATTTTTCCCCGTGCCTTTTCTTTCTCAATTTCTTGCCTCAAACCTTGCCAACTTTTCTTTCCCTTTTATCGAGGCTCTTCCTAAACCCTCAACATTTATGGACTTCTCAAACACCCCATTCCTATTCAATCCATTTGAACTAAATTCAAATGAATTTGAATTCAATTCTCACAATTTTGCCACTTCTATTTTCCCTGGACCAAGCTCATTTTTATGAGTCTAGGAAAATTAACCTCCTCCCCAAATTCTTTCCCTAAACCCCTCTTTCTTTTTCTTCTCTTTAATTGTTTTCTACCTAAGAAAATATAACAAAAGAAAGAGAAAGGAGGAGGGCAGCCGCAGCCAGGCCGGCCCAACATCCCCCCGGAGGCCCAACTAACCTCTAACCCTAGGCCCGAACTCCCTCCTCTCATCTCTACCTCTCGTTCTCGTCAGCCGCCGCCACTCTCAGCATCGCAGCGCATCGAGCCAGGGCCCGATCCCCTCGCTCGATCCCGCATCCCCCTCGATCCCCTCTTCCTCTCCCATCTCTCTCGACCCCATCTCTCCCACCGGCCTCCTCCTGCCTCGACGGAGTAGGGCCCCGGCGCCCGTGTCCGTCCCCGCATGCCCCGTCAGGCCGCCGCCCCGAGCCGATGTCCCGCGCCTCACCTCCATGGACACGACCGCGACCCCGAGCATCCTCCTCCTTGCACGCCGCCGCAGCCGAGCTGCTCTGCAGGACCGGCCGGCCAGGAGACCGCCGCGTCCCCACCGCGCCTCGCCATGGCGCCCCGCGGCCGGCCTTGCCGCGTCTCCGCCGTGGCTCTGCAGAGCATCGCCGACCCCGCCGCCCAGGGGCTTCGACCTCGAGCCGACAACGCCACCCCAGCCATCTCCGACGACTCCGCCAGTGCCCTACAGCCACATCGCCGGGCCTCCTGCCGTCTTCCTCCGCGCCGGCGAACACGAGCCACCGCGACAGCACCGAGCCGCCACGAGCCACCCTTCGGCCTCCCCGTCCTCTGCATCATCTCGGCCTTGTCGTCCTCGCCGGAGGACGCCACCAGCCGGAATTCCTGCTGCCGGCCGTCTCCATGGGTTCGAGGAGCCCCTAAGTCGTGCTTCCATTTTTGTTGTTGTTTTGTTGATGTCAAAGCCACGGTTACAAGATTTGTGCCCGGATCACCATGTTCGTGTTTTCGCCAAGTTCCATGAAGCTGAACGTGTACGACTAGATGGAATCGCCAAGGCCTGTAAGTACAAGGACGACCCCCGAAGAGATCGGACCCGTCAAGTTACACCACCACCGACATGTACAACTGCCTTCGCAAAAACGAGACCGGCAAGTTCGGAGACGCCGAGTACCACGACTCCAGGAGCCGTCGGTTACGCCAAGTTCGTCTACGGAACGTGTAGCACAACAACCTACGCCTAGTACCACCATGTTTGTCATGTACATTTACACCAAGACCGGACCGACAAGTTCCCTGACGCCCCGTGTACAACTACCGTCGCCGAAGACCCGGGTTGGAATACGCCAAGTTCCTCTACGAAAACGTGTACATCTTCGAACGTGAATGACTACTTCCACGACGTCCGAGAACGACTACTTCCTTTTGGCAACGTGAACGACAACTTCGACGATGACCCGCGAGTACCACTACTTCCCTCGACGATCTTTAATCTCCCCGAAACGAACGTTTCGAAGGTATAACTCCGAGACGATGACCCGTGGACTACTTGTGTTGTATGAGATGAATCAGATGTTTGCATCGTGTCCGTTGTGACCCTCGTTTTCCCTGCCGTTGTCAAGTGGGAAGCGGGTAACCGGGAGCACCCCACCGTCTTTGCATGACACGCTCATGTCGACCCTTTCTTTTGCACCGGTCTCTCAATGAGTTACCGGTACCGAAATGTTGTTGTGGCACCATTTTCGGTTATCGCCGCTGTGGCCCCTTTTCTTTACACCACAGTGACAAATGCTTCATATCTTGCTCTCGTTAACTTTTAATAAAAAAAATGCAAAAACTTGCAAATGTCATCCGTATCATGTTAACAACATTAAAATGTTTGAATTGTTGTTTGCTTAAAATTGCTAAACATGCATATGGGGTTTTACCGGAATTGTTGTTGTTATTTCTGGCCTCATTTAAAATGACTAGATAGTGTAGTCTTGCTCATGCTTCACTCTTGCCATGTTTAATAAAAACATTTAACCTTGTCTTGTAAATAAACGAGAGTCAACTAAATAAATAACATGTGGTGCTTCAGCAATATGCAACTCATCGCATATTGAGTTGTATTGTTTGTGCACTTTGCCATGCCATGCATATTTAAATCAGACATGCATCATACTTGTTTGTGCATCATGCCATGGTTATGATATGTGTGTTTACCATGTTGTTTGCTTCTTTCCGGTTCGCTTCTATCTTTAGCTTCGATTTCGCTCCGGAGTTGTGATGATTTGTTCGAATACTTCTTGGACTCGTTCTTCTTCCTTGCGGAATCAACAAGCAAGATGACCATTCCCCGATATCACCTCTATCTTTGCCTATGCTAGTTGTCTCGCTCTTTAGATATGCCTCGATGCCTATTCAGGTTTGTCAGCCTCCTATTGTTTCCATGAAACCTCTAACCTTTGACACCTTCCCAGCAAACCGTTGTTTGGCTATGTTACCCGCTTGCTCATCCCCTCTTATAGCGTTGTTAGTTGCAGGTGAAGATGAAGATTGCTCCATGTTGGAACTTGTTGTTGGAATATCACAATATCTCTTAAATATATTAACACACCTATATACTTGGAAATGGGTGGAAGGCTTGGCCTTTTTGCTCGGTGTTTTGTTCCACTCATGCCACCTTAGGACCCGATAAACCGGTGTTCTGTTCCTTGATTTTGCATTCCTAACACGGTTGGTGTTTATGGGCCCCCCTTGATAATTTGCACTGCTTAAAGCTTTTCTAGCAAGGCCCAACTTTGGTTTTAATTTGCAACATAATAAAAACTTAATTAATTAAATTTCATAGGGGGTCATATCCCGGGTTCTTAATTCTACATAACAGGGGGGCCAGTGCTGATGGTGTTGGTCCCAAATGGGCAGACTGCAGGGCCACTGCGGGGAAACTCGAGGATTGGTATTTTCCTGTAGCCTATCCCATCCCGTCGTGGCCTGGGACGAGATACGCGCGGCTACTATCAGGGTGTCGGCACGTCGGGAGGTCTTGCTGGATTAGTTTTACCTTTGTCGAGATTCTGAGAATACTCGGGTCTTCCCACTTTGGAGTTACGACTCCGCAGATCGTGAGCTTGTGATGGGCTAAGTTGGGACACCCCTGCAGGGTTTGATCTTTCGAAAGCCGTGCCCGCGGTTACGTGGCATATTGGAATTTGTTAATATCCGGTGTAGATAACTTGACACCATATTCATAAGAATACACTACCTGTGTGAGTAACCTTGATAGTCTCTTTCCAAAGGGCTTCGGTAAGTGAACACGGTGGGGTTATGTTTGACCGTGAGTAGCTAGGATCACATCTTGACCAACTTGGCGACCGTTGGCACTTGTTCTCTTCTCGCTCTGAACTCGTAAGCTAGATGCTTAGTGCTTGCTGCAGACACTTTTATATCCTTTCCTCACCTAAGGCCTTGGTAGTTTTGATACCCGGGAACGGGATTGCTGAGTCCTCGTGGCTCACAGATTCAACACACACCAGATGCAGGTACCGCCGAGTACGATGCAGGAGATGGACCATAACTTCAGCGGGAGTTCAATGAAGAGCTTGGTCGTATGCTTGTGACGTTTTCGATGATCAGTAGTGGTTCCTAGTAGGGGCGATCAGGCCTTGTGGTTTTATGGTATCTTTCTCATTTTGATTTTTGTCCGTAGTCGGACCTTGTGTTTTTTTGGATGATGCAAGTTATTGTATTCCTTGTGTGACGTGGCGGGTGTAAGCCAACTATCTTTTACTATTTCATCCCTGAATTTTACATGAGTTGTGCAAATATACCATACTTGAGATCATTCTAATATGCGCTTATGTCTTTAAGTCGTGCCTCGACACGTGGGAGACATAGTCGCATACTGGCATTACAAGTTGGTATCAGATCCTTCTCCGACCTAGGAGCCCCCTGATTGATCCAATCGTTGACGGTTGAGTCTAGGCACACACATGAAAATGTTTTGGGTCCTATATATATATATATATATATATATATCGGAGAGTAGGATTTCTTTTTACTCCTCATCTCTTTATCACTCTGGTGAGGACTCCTGACGATTGCTCTATCTCTTCTACTCTAAAAAATTCACTAATTTTTTTTAGGATCACGCGAGTATTATTTGGATTGTTCCGATGCCTTTGTGACGAGAACATTGTTGTCGATGCCTCCTGTTATTTAGGGGTTGTGGCAGTGTCCCGGGGAGTTGAGCTCCGAGGTGTTGTCATCACAATTTTATCGCAGCAGTTCTGGAATACTTAAGACGACCGACATCGAAAACTCTACTATGCGGTTAGTGGCAAGATAACCCCGACATCACCCAGTACTGGGGAGGTAGCTCGGGAGTATTGCCATAGCTTGTATAGCAGATGCTTTTCGAAGGTCCGAGGTAAACGGTTTCCGGAAATAACTGGTTATGTGTTGAAGGATGGATACAGCTGGATGTAGGATTAAAGTTGAGTGCGCGGTGCTTCCCCTGTATCCCCAACACCTGATTGCATAACTGGAAACTTTCGGAAATTAATAGGTGGGTTCATCTAGTAGCTCATAGGCATTCTTCCAACAGATGCATGATATGGAGTTCGGGGTTCTACATTGAGTGAAGTAGTTTTATGGGCGTTGTTCGGATCGGCAGTTGCATCTTAAAGGGTCCTTGGCTATGCTGATCCGGGGATTGCAAAACCCTTTTGTAACACGTTCCATGAGCTTTCAACATGAATATGTGGAACGAAACTTCTATCTTGTATTTGTTCTATCTGCTCCTTGTTGTTTTTTATTTATGTACCTTCTGTTCTCCCAAGTGGCTTCTCGACAAGTGTTGTACCATTAAGCTATGAAATTCATTCGTTCAATTCTCTGTTCGGATGATATTGTAAAGATTATGTTGCAACATATCTATCCGTTGTTTTTGTTTTGATTCTGGTATTCGAGTTGCTTCGATGTCAAGTGTTGATTCCATACCTTTCCTAATAGGCATTCTCATATTTCTATGGGAGTGCTAATCCTTCTTGATCATCGAGATTGCTATGTTAAATTCGTCTCAACCGGCGTGCTTCTCTTCAAGTTAACCTGATTCTTTCAATATGTGCAAGATCAAGTCTTGGTTTTTCTCAACGGTGTCTGTTTCATTCATCCCAAGTTGTCGTTGTTTTCCCCACCCTCCCACCCTACTTCTTCTAGGAGCCAAAAATCTCAAATCAAGTATCTTTTATTAATGTGATGTTTCTTCATTCTTTTCCTTCAATGTTCTTATCCGGTGATTTATCGTGAAGATGCTCAAGAGTTTCAAGTTCATCATTCTTAATTCTAATATTCTTCTCTGGTGGACTAAATCCAAGCTTCCGTATTGATCATATCTGTGCCTCTTGTTTCGCATGTTTTCCAATGTGGGAATTTCTTATCCAAAGTCTCTCTTGTGTATTCAACTCTCTCTAATTCTTCTCGGGAGTGTACAAGGTATCTCAGAAGATTCGTGTTTCAATTCTTAATCCGTTCAAGCTATTTTGAGGATGGTCATCTCATTCAAGCCACTTAATTCAACCGATGCAATATCTCTTAAGTAATCTTTTTCAGTGGTGATTTCTTTTGAGTGGGCCCTAACCCACAGGTCTTTTCCCAGGATCTTACCCGACTCTTCTATTTTCTGGAGTTATACTCAAATTCTTTTCAAAGTGTGACGTAAGAATGATTTCCATCAGTCACATGCCTTTTCCAAGACCGCTTTCAAATTCCTTTCAACTTCAAGTCAACCTTCCTCTTTTATTCTTCCAGAGTATTTCATGAATTCTTTTTCTTTGTGTTCCTCCGAAGGCCATCATTTCAGAAGTTTTCCTCGTTCTCAATTTTCAACTTCGTCCTCCAACTATTCTTTATTGATGCCTCTTCGTTCGTCTCCATAATTCTTCCGGTGCTTGTCCAAGTATTCTTTAACCAGTTTGCGATCTCTTCGTTCTGTTGCATCTAAATTTCCTCTAGTGCTTATTCTTCCCGGTGATTATTCTCTTTCATCACCCGGTTTCAAAGCCTACCGCTGATTCGTTGAATACTCTCTTAAGTTTGTGCGATATCTCTCTTTAATTCTTTGCAAGAAGAATAAGTAGTAGGCCAAATCCGTTGCTTGTCATCAATTTAATTTGGTGACGGATAAGCATACAATAAATCTTATTCTTATTTCCCTGAAGTGGTTAATCTCTTTTTCCGGAGCTTGTTCATCATATCAAATTCTTGGTTCTAAGTTGTTCATCTTGTTTTCCGGAGCTCCAAGTTATTTCAATTATATCATTTCAAAGCTCCATCTAATTCATCGCAGGCCTTGAATATTATTATTTTCATCTTTCACTTCTCATGCTTTCATTACCGGAGTTCTTCTTGGTGGTTCATCATGATTTAATTCATCCTCAAAGTGTTCTTCAAGATTCTTAGTGGAGGAGCTAAACTATTCTTCTCTTTGCACTTCGAAGTGTAATTCTTTCTACCTTATCACTTGAGATGGTGTTATGCCATTCTTGGCAATTTCCCTTCATGTTCCATGATTCACAAGTTGTCAGGAATGAGATATTTAAACCCATCATTTTCTTTGTTCAGGATATTTTTTTTCTAACCTTTCAATTTATTCGTTGGAGTAATCTTGGGTTGTATTTCACCTAAAGCTTTTCCCTAAGGATTGATGCTATTTATGGTGCTTATAAATGACCCAAATTCTTCATTTATCCTCCAAGTGAATTAACTTTCGTCCCCTTGTTGATCTCAATACAATCAAATGTTTTCTGTTAGTGGAAGAATTTCACCGCTAATTTTGAGTTGTTTTCATAACTCCAAGAGAAGCATATCTTTTGCTTGTTATTTCCAACAACTCCGTTCAACCCTTCTTCGCAAGGAGGATTTTTTTTCTAATTCATTCGTGGGAGAAGTTGTCATTTTTCTTCTCTATGCTTTTCTTTCCTAATGATCTAGCTTCTATCCTTTTGTTCCGGAGGTCTTGTGATATGGCTCTCGTCGAACCATCATCTTGTCATATCAAGATCATTCTCTTGTCCTTACAGTCCATTAACAGGAGTGTTGTGACCTCCATTCTAGTTTTCTAATCCTATCAAGTTTTCCTCTCTTTTCAACCGGAGTGCTGTCTGAAGCCTTTCTTACCCCTTGTGCCATTCATTCAATTCTTTCAGAGGCAGTGTGTTGTTGATTTCATCAAGTATCATCCCATCTCCTCAAGTTCATGTTAATTCCTTCAATTTTCAGATGGAGTGCTGTCCAAATTCTGTCATTCTTATTCTTTGGCTATACCATTGCGGTTGCATATTCTTTTGGTTTATAATCTCTTGTTTCATGTTTTTCAACGTACAAGGTTCTCATAATGTTCCCTGTTCCTCTTTGCTAACGGAGTGTTTTCATCTTCGTTCATCTCTGTTGTATTCTTCTTTCAATTTGGTCAACCTCTTAGGTTCATGGTTTCACTCGTTTGTCAAAGAAGCAACTTTGTTTTACCTCTTTCTTTTCCTCTTCTATCCGGTGCCATCTCCAGGATCTCGGGTCGAGATCCTCTGTTAGTGTGGGAGAGTTGTGACGCCCCGAGACCGATGCTCCAGAAGACTTCCATATGTTCCGGGTTTTCCCGTGTGTTTATTTTGTGCTTGCTTTATTTATTTTTGCATTGCATCATGTCATCATGCCATCATGTCATTAATCTTTTGCAACTCAACTAAATAAATTGTATGGATCTTCGATCCAATTAAGTCGAGTGAAGGGTGACTTCTCTTTATAACATATCCTCCCGGTATTAGGGAGCTATATTAAATTATTCCATTTGTTTGGAATTCACCATAACACACTTGCATATATTTTTCCCCGTGCCTTTTCTTTCTCAATTCCTTGCCTCAAACCTTGCCAACTTTTCTTTCCCTTTTATCGAGGCTCTTCCTAAACCCTCAACATTTATGGACTTCTCAAACACCCCATTCCTATTCAATCCATTTGAATTAAATTCAAATGAATTTGAATTCAATTCTCGCAATTTTGCCACTTCTATTTTCCCTAGACCAAGCTCATTTTTATGAGTCTAGGAAAATTAACCTCCTACCCAAATTATTTCCCTAAACCCCTCTTTCTGTTTCTTCTCTTTAATTGTTTTCTGCCTAAGAAAATATAAAAAAAAGAAAGAGAATGGAGGAGGGCAGCCGCAGCCCAGCCTGCTCCCTATAGCCAGGCCGGCCCAACATCCCCCCGGAGGCCCAACTAACATCTAACCCTAGGCCCGACCTCCCTCCTCTCATCTCTCCCTCTCGTTCTCGTCAGCCGCCGCCACTCTCAGCATCGTAGCGCATCGAGCCAGGGCCCGATCCCCTCGCTCGATCCTGCATCCCCCTCGATCCCCTCTTCCTCTCCCATCTCTCTCGACCCCATCTCTCCCACCGGCCTCCTCCTGCCTCGATGGAGTAGGGCCCCGGCGCCCGTGTCTATCCCCGCATGCCCCGTCAGGCCGCCGCCCCGAGCCGATGCTCTGTGCCTCACCTCCATGGATGCGACCGCGACCCCGAGCATCCTCCTCCTTGCACCCCACCGCAGCCGAGCTGCTCTGCAGGACCGGCCGGCCAGGAGACCTCCGCGTCCCCGCCGCGCCTCGCTATGGCGCCCCGGGGGCGGCGAACACGAGCCACTGCGACAGCACCGAGCCGCCTCAAGCCACCCTTCGGCCTCCCCGTCCTCTGCATCATCTCGGCCTCGTCATCCTCGCCGGAGGACGCCACCAGCCGGAGTTCCTGCTGCCGGCCGTCTCCATGGGTTCGAGGAGCCCCTAAGTCGTGCTTCCATTTTGTTGTTGTTTTGTTGATGTCAAAGCCACGGTTACAAGATTTGTGCCCGGATCACCATGTTCGTGTTTTCGCCAAGTTCCATGAAGCTGAACGTGTACGACTACATGGAATCGCCAAGGCCTGCAAGTACAACGACGACCCCCGAAGAGATCGGACCCTTCAAGTTACACCACCACCGATATGTACAACTACCTTCGCAAAAACGAGACCGGCAAGTTCGGAGACGCCGAGTACCACGACGCCCGGAGCCCTCGGTTACGCCAAGTTCGTCTACGGAACGTGTACCACGACAACCTATGCCTAGTACCACCACGTTTGTCATGTACATTGACACCAAGACCGGACCGACAAGTTCCCCGACGCCCCGTGTACAACTACCGTCGCCGAAGACCCGGGTTGGAATACGCCAAGTTCCTCTACGAAAACGTGTACATCTTCGAACGTGAACGACTACTTCCACGACGTCCGAGAACGACTACTTCCTTTTGGCAACGTGAACGACAACTTCGACGACGACCCGCGAGTACCACTACTTCCCTCAACGATCTTGAACCTCCCCTAAATGAACGTTCCGAAGGTATAACCCCGAGACGATGACCCGTGGACTGCATGTGTTGTATGAGATGAATCGGATGTTTGCATCGTGTTCGTTGTGACCCTCGTTTGCCCTGCCGTTGTCAAGTGGGAACTGGGTAACCGGGAGCACCCCACCGTCTTTGCATGACACGCTCACGTCGACCCTTTCTTTTGCACCGGTCTCTCAATGAGTTATCGGTACCAAAATGTTGTTGCGGCATCATTTTCGGTTATCGCCGCTGTGGCCCCTTTTCTTTCCACCACGGTGACAAATGCTTCATATCTTGCTCTCGTTAACTTTTAATAAAAAATGCAAAAACTTTCAAACGTCATCCGCATCATGTTAACAACATTAAAATGTATGAATTGTTGTTTGCTTAAAATTGCTAAACATGCATCTGGGGTTTTACCGGAATTGTTTTTGTTATTACCGGCCTCATTTAAAATGACTAGATAGTGTAGTCTTGCTCATGCTTCACCTCTTGCCATGTTTAATAAAAAAATAACCTTGTCTTGTAAATAAACGAGAGTCAACTAAATAAATAACATGTGGTGCTTTGCCAATATGCAACTCATCGCATATTGAGCTTCACGTAACTTGTAGTATTGTTTGTGCACTTTGCCATGCCATGCATATTTATCGGACATGCATCATACTTGTTTGTGCATCATGCCATGGTTATAATATGTGTGTTTACCATGTTGTTTGCTTCTTTCTGGTTCACTTCTATCTTTAGCTTCGGTTTCGCTCCGGAGTTGTGAGGATTTGTTCGACTACTTCTTGGACTCGTTCTTCTTCCTTGCGGAATCAACAGGCAAGATGACCATTCCTCGATATCACCTCTATCTTTGCCTATGCTAGTTGTCTCGCTCTTTAGATATGCCTCAATGCCTATTCATGTTTGTCAGCCTCCTATTGTTGCCATGAAACCTCTAACCTTTAACACCTTCCCAGCAAACCGTTGTTTGGCTATGTTACCCGCTTGCTCAGCCCCTCCTATAGCATTGTTAGTTGCAGGTGAAGATGAAGATTGCTCCATGTTGGAACTTGTTGTTGGAATATCACAATATCTCTTAAATATATTAACACAGCTATATACTTGGCAATGGGTGGAAGGCTTGGCCTTTTGCTCGGTGTTTTATTCCACTCATGCCACCTTAGGACCTGATAAACTGGTGTTATGTTCCTTGATTTTGCGTTCCTAACACGGTTGGTGTTTATGGGCCCCCCTTGATAATTCGCACTGCTTAAAGCTTTTCCAGCAAGGCCCAACTTTGGTTTCAATTTTCAACATAATAAAGACTTAATTAATTAAATTGCATAGGGGGTTATGTCCCCGGGTTCTTAATTCTACATAACAGGGGGGGCAGTGCTGATGGTGTTGGTCCCAAACGGGCAGACTGCAGGGCCACCGCGGGGAAACTCTGTCAGGACCCCGATCCTAAGTCACACAGGTCTAGCCTGTAACACACCATATCACTTTGCGGCCTCACGCACGGTATTACCACGGGTGCCACCTTACCTGGCCCGGGACCGTTTGCGCATTTTGGCACACGTATATGATAGTGTCACTAGCATCCATATGACAGAGAACCCGGGCCGACATGACCAGTTATAAACCAAAAGTGGCACTAAATTACAGAGACAGGCATACATGACCCAGCAACGAACGTGTCGGTCATCAACGTATGAACCCAAGTCGTAGCAAGCTACAAGAACTTAAAGGAACAACGCGTGACATTTCCCCTAAGGGACAGACACAGGAACGAAGAAGGACACATGCCGGCCAGCCTAAGTGTTCCGGAGCAGTAGCAAGCTACCAAGGCTCAGTGGAAGCACTAGGAGACATTTCCCTGTAAGATAGGCTACCAAAGGTAACAACTAGGTGTCGGATCCCACACATAGCAATACACATTACACGTACGCATAACATGCAAGTATGTGTTGTACAACATGGCATCACAACATAACTCAACAACTCGTATAGATAAAGGCCCAGAAGAGCCAACATAGCATTTATTACAATCAGAGGTCACATGACCCAACATACAGAGCATACAGGCAACGGAAGCATTACATGTCTGAGTACCGACATCTACAAATGAAAAAGACTAAGAAGCCTGACTATCTACAAGACCCTCCCAAGGGTACAAGATCGTAGCTGAGGTAACAAGCTAAACGTCGAAGTCCACGCGGAACCAGTAGCGAGACTGAAGTCTCTCTGCAAAAACATAAATTAAGCAAACGTGAGTACAAAGGTACTCAGCAAGACTTACATCAGATCTATCTACATATGCATCAGTATCAACAAAGGGTGGTGGAGTTTGACTGCAGCAAGCCAGCTTTGACTCGGTGGCTATCCGGAACTACGAATGCAAGTAACTCGTTGAGGTGGCGCACACGAGTCCACATATTCACCAATCAATACACCACTATGGATCCGCTCCCGTCTCCCTACGAGAAGGCCATCCATAGCACTCACGCTTATCTTGCGCGTTTTAGAGTATCCACTTTCACTTGTCTATGAACTGTAATAGGCAACCCAGAAGTCCATTTCCGCGGACACGGCTATTCGAATAGATTATATATATAACCCTGCAGGGGTGTACTTCTTCACACATGTTTCCACCACTTAGCGTCTGCACATGACATGTGCTCGGCAGACTTCAAGCGAAAGCCGACGTGGGTGTAGACCACGACCTAACCAACCACTCAAGTCTCTCGTCCAGGTTTATCGCCTATTTGGGTTCCATCCGTGGGGAGATCCGGCCGGGGTGTCGCTCACGGCCCCAAACGATGTGTACAGGGTTCCCGCGTCACCAAACGGGCGACCGGTACACCGTGCCACGTACCTGCCGTGTCACAGTCCACCCCGAGGGTCAGCACTGCGCACGACCTCCAGTAAACTACAAACACCAGAAACTAGTTGCAACTCCTGGACAAAGAACAAGGGCAGTCAATAAGTCGAGCGGGGTCATATTTCAGGGCCCAATGTGTGGTAGTAGCTGTTTCATGGATCAACCAACACAGAACTCAGTTCCTGAGGACGGTTTCAATGAGACAACCCACCATGTACTCCTACATGGCCTCTCATCGCTACCTTTACCAAATCGTGTTCACACACTTAGCTCTCAACAGTAGAACATGTTCACCACATTACAATTCATCCCCGATGAATCAGACCTGACACAACTCTAAGCAATAGCAGGCATAACCAGAAAGCATGAATGAGTAGGCACAACATGGCTCAAACAACTCCTACTCATACTAGTGGGTTTCAACTATTTACTGTGGCAATGACGGGTCATGCAGTGGAAAGGGGTTCAACTATCGCAGCAGGTAACAGTTGAAGCGTTGTTGTCCTAATGCAGTAAAAGAGAGCAAGAGCGAGAGAGTGGGATTGTATCGGAATGCTCAATGGGGTTTTGCTTGCCTGGCACTTCTGAAGATAACATTGGGTCTTCATCGGTGTCATCGAACTCATCGTCGGAACACGTCTACTGAAAGGGGACAAGCACCGGCAAACAAGAGAGAACACAATCAATGCAATGCGACAATATGATGCATGATCATGACATGGCAATATGCTGTTTATTGAGCTAATGCAACTAGCAACACAATTAAATGAAGTTGGTTTGAACCAAAGGTTCAAATTCAAACTTCATATGTGATTATTTAAATGCCACTAATTAAAATTGCCCTAAACAGTGGCTGTAAGTTATTCAAACATGCATGAAAATGCCATAAACAGATTCCTTGGATTTTTCTCATCAATTTTCATATATAAATTATTTTCATCTGAGTTATAGATTATTTTCTATGATTTTTTTAGAAGTTTTGGTTATTTTCTGAAATAATAAATCATTTAGATCTATATAAAAATTCCAGAAGGGCTTTATTGCATCAACATGACGTCTGTGTGACGTCAGCAAGTCAACAGAGGCTGTTCGGGTCAAACCTGACCAGTGGGTCCCACTGGTCAGTCTCTCAGGCAAACTAAACGTTTTTCAAAACTAAACTAAAGGTTAACAGAGTTTGGGCCCCACATGTCAGTGACACATCTAACTAACAGGGTTAGTTAGCCTTAAGTTAATACTAACTAAACTGTCAGTGGGCCCAGGGCCCACATGTCAGTGTCCAATCTAGCTAACAGAGAAAAATAACACTAAATTAAAACTAAACTTTAATTAGTTAAGAGCCTGGGTCCACCTGTCATTGACCCAGGGGGGGTCATTAGTGCCTAAACCAACCGGGCCACGTCAGCATGCCGGAGTTACTCGCCGGCGACCTCATTCCGCGGCGGTCTCTCGCCGGAGTGGTTCGGATTTCGCGTACAGGGGATGGTTTCGGGCGCGCTTAGTCCCGTTGGAAAGCTGGCACTCGGCCGCATCCAATGGTGCGAGCCGTTCGTCCTGGGGTGGCCGGAATCGTCGCCGGCGTCGAGCGAGGCGGCGGCCGGAGCTCGGGTATCGACGGGGTAGGTGCTGCGGGGCTCAGGGAAGCGAGCGAAGTGGTGCTACGGGCTCCTGGGGGCTCGGTGAGCATGGTGACGCGCTCAGTTCCGGGCTTGCGCGTCTGTGGCTACGACAGCGACGAGCTCAGCGGCGGCCGACGACGGTAAGGAATGGGGCGACGGCTACGGTGAGCTACAGGCCACGGGGACAGGGGGAAATGGCGGAGGAGCTCACAGCGGGGTCGACGGGGGTCTCAAGAAGCTCGGGGAGGTACCGGAGTCGACGAATCGACGGCGAGGTCGACGGTGGCCGGAGGTTGAAGACGAGCACGATGACGGCGAAGCAGGGCCTCCCGGCATCCGTAACTTGCTAGAGAGGATGAGAAGGACGTAGCGGAGCTCGCTGGCACGTCGGAGAGGCGAGGGGGTCACGGTGGCTACGGCTTCGGCAACGACGGCGACGGTGGCGCTCGGCCAAGGTGAAGAACG
>LR738714.1:620354371-620412354 GCA_902687465.1 Secale cereale
AAATCGAGGCGAGGGAGAGTGAGAGGGACCTGGGGCAGGCGTGGCGTCTCTAGGGGGGTCGGGGAGGCTCGACGAAGCAAGAGGTGGCGGGAGACGTGGCCGCGGCCGGCTGTGGACCGGGCACGCAGCTGCTTCTCCTCCTAGCAGGAGGAGGAAGACAGCGCTGCCCCTGGTGGGCCGGGCCTGCAGCTGGGCCACACAGGAGCTGGGCCAGGCGGGCTGCTAGGTAAGCCAGGTAATTCCTCTCTCTCTCATTTTCTGTTTCTGTTTTCTATTTTCTTCTTTTGTTCTGATTTAGTTTAGCCACTGTTTTGAAATTTAAACAATTTCAAACAATGCCCAAAAACTCCTCTAAACAATTTTATGTTGCTAGATGGACTTTTCCAAAAGCACATAAAATATTTCAAAGTTATTTGAAATATATTCTATATATTATGAATATAGTTCCAAATTCAAATACAATAATAATTTAATTTCCATGCCCAAAATATTCCACAGAAATGTCCATTATTTTTGGTTTGCTGCAAAAGCCTTGCCAAAAATATTCAACAAATATTAGGAACATTTTGGAAACATTGAATGCAATTTTTTTGACTGGACCTATTTGGAATTTTGAAGTGCTAGGGTTTGAACAAACCCCATTTCAAGTTTCCTTTGAAAATAAACATGATGCACACATGAGGCTAGCCTAGAGCATTACCAAAGCTAGGGATGTGACAACTCACCCCTACTAAACAAGAATCTCGTCCCGAGATTCAGGACGTGAGATAAGAAATCAGAGGGGACACTATCTAACACAATCTTCTCGATCCAGTTTCCCTCCTCGAAATTGTTGATTCATTGCATCATGTAAATCTTGGCATCCTTGATTTCGAGATCTTTGTCCAAACGGTGACGATGAGAGAAACTCTACAAAATTGATCTTCCGAAGGATCGAGCAATTCAAGATCAGCTTATGGAGTGAGACGTTGAAACATCTCTTGAGCTGAGAAACGGAGTACACCTCCAGGGGGATGGAATGAAACAAACGATGAAGGTTCACCTAGTGGCCATAATTCCACACCTAAGAAGATGGTGACGATACCACCAGACGGGGCACCTTTAGGGAAGGTGACTCGTAGAATTATTTCTTTAAGTGGCAAAAAGAATTACTTTTGATATAGAGATCATTGAGATTCCCTATACCAGCCTAAGGCAAACACAATCGATCGTTTGACGGAGTCCGAATGAATGACAAACTCGTCCAGAATGGATGATGTGGACTATCTTGCTGAAGACAACACAAGGGATGATTTGCTTATCATCAGGAATGAATGGGACCCATGGTAAGTCCACTCTTGAGGATAATCCTGAACAGCAGTGATTGAGAATGGTAACCCATGGAGAATAGGCACATTGGCGGTGCAAGCTGGGAACAAAAGGCAAATGATGGGAATGATTCTGGTAACTGGGAAGAATCCCATCAGTAGAGAGTAAATCTACTCGTGAGGGGTTATAGCATAACCAAGAGCACTGGGAGCAATCCCGGTGAGTGCCGGTGATAACACCTAGTGTTTGTGCGTGCTCTCAAGAACTTGAGCATTCCCATATTCATCAAGGTTTTATCAATATCCGTGCCAAGGATCCTGGCAACACCACATACTACCATGATGAATAATGATGGATGATGCAGATGCAAAGGAAGACAACACTTCTCAGATTTCACCTTGGCGGAGCCAAGGGGCAAAATCTGGATGATCAACTGAGAGACATTTAGCACTCCGCTTCTAATGTTCTCCTTGATGTGCTAGCACAACCCATTTATCATAATGGTTTGGTACCTAGAACGTCAAATAAAGGTCGGACTTCAGGAGCACAAAAATCCATAAGGAACAACTAGGGAGTAATTCCTACGAAGTCCTTATGGGGAGGTGGCCAACTTCTTCAATCAAGATACTACAGCAATAGGTCTTCTGGCTGGGTGGGTTGGCCACGACATCCACTTTACCGGTTATCGAGAGACCAATATTATAGTTCTTGGGAAAAGCTCCAACCATCATATCTGCCTGAGATTGAGATCTGGCTGGTGTCAGGATATTCCAGACGTCATGTTTGGAAACGAAAGTTTGCAACACAAATCGATGAGATGGCGTTGCGAGATTCTCGGGGAGTGAACTACGATAGCAAGCTCCAAAACATGAGCTAGTTCTGCTACGTACCTGTGAACACGTTGTCCCAGACAAACGTGACCACATAGTAGTCTTATAATAAAATACTATCGAGTTCTGGTCGGGAACCATCAACAAGGATAGCGAAGTCCTATCATAAGTCATGATTCTTAAGAGGGAACTTCTTCTCCTTGAACAAATCTATCAGTGGCTTGGTGTGCTAGGGATACATACAGAATGAAGATGATCAGTCTATCAGACCATAGAATACTTCGCACGTATGCATGACTGACTTGGGATGACTCCAGAGGAGGTAGAAACATGCTTTCTCAAATTCACGGTGGCAACTTGCATCAAATGCTCATGAATTAGAGGAAGTCACTTCTTTCTTCCGTACATAGGCTTCACGAACGGGTCATGAAGATAATGCTTATAAAAGTTTCCAATACTAACTGGATGTTCAACATAGATCATGGAGAAGATAACAATGTTGCTGATGGGCTCAACAACAATTCATCCAGGTTTCCATGGAGATGGAAATCAATGACAATGTGAACAAAGTGATAGCATTGGTCAGACCCAGAAGATATAACGGTGTATGCTCGAAGGATCAACCACGAGTAAGACAATGTTACGAATATCGTTGGTTCTGATTTGATTCGAGGATAGCCCACACTCAAATCAAAGTTTTGGACAAGATAATAAATCCACAATTGATCACGGGGATCAATTGGAGAAGATATCATCTATCTTCAATACACACACAAGATATCCCTTTCGAGTGAGCTATGTGGGTTAATCTCTTATCTTCCAACTCTCCAAGTTGTTGTTTAGCTTAACCATCTAGTTCGGGGTATCCAACACAGATTCTTGGAGAAGTGGTGGTTTATAAGAAACCAACTTGATCACGAGCTCAACATAACGGTCTGGGAACAACCCGGTAATACTTCCGAGAAGATATTCAGAAAATCACGAACCACCGATATGTTACTAAGCTCGAGAAAAATCTTGCCTTTCAAGGCAAGATGATATGATCAAATGAGCGAGGACTTAACAAAATCCTAACTCATCAATCCCGGAGTGCACCAAGAAAGTGGACTAGGTAACACGATCAATCTTAGGATGATGATTCGGTAACCATCATGCTAAGAATGAGATTATCGTCCATTAACTACCAAGCAACGAAGTTGCTAGAGGTATTGATTTCACACATCACAATTCACTTGTCGGTATTCCGGTTATAACAACGCGGAGACCGAGGAATGAACGGTGATGGTGAGAAGTATCACTGTATCAAGAGTTCATAGGAGGTTGTGCAATTCCCATGACATTCTTGACATAAAGATGGTAATACTCCAGGATAGAACAGTTTAGAAGCTGCATTAGCATTCTTCATCTGCGAAGTACAACTTCTTTGACCCAATCCTGGATATGGATAGGGTACGGGAGTTTATTTCTCCTAGACATTCCAGAATAGAATGGCTTGACAGACATCAAGAGTAAAAGGCATCGGTGAACACGAGTGCACAACTACTCCTGACTATCAACTGATAGACGAAGGTCATAACAAAACTGAAAAGGGACAACTCAAAGGAACATATATCTTTCTGAGTTGTGGATGCATAGGTTAGTATGTCGAACGAGTTCCACATATTTCTTCCGGATAACCCATGCAGAGAGGTAGGTCTGGCAGAGTCACAATATGAATGGAGTACCACTCAAGAGCACTCGGGTTGTGATCTTTTGGTTCGGGAGAACTTCTGCCAAGGATGGTTCATGGTACTGGAAGAACGATAACCACGGACCTCGAGGACTATCACAAGGTTACTAATATTCTAAAGAGACGAGCAATACTATCAACATGAAGTAAGTAGGGTGAAGCTCGGGTTCAGGAACCCAGGAATAGAATACCTACCAACTAAATAGCATCACGGGATGCTTTCGATAATGATGGCCAGAATCATCACACTGGAATATAAAACATTGTTGGAATACTGGGTGATCTTCTAAGATACTTAGGGTCATAATAATAAGTCCAACATATATGTCGAGGTAACAGAGTGCCTCAACACACCGGCTAGTGTGATTAATCTGGCCTAAAGGGACATCGGAAACAGGGAGGAAAGGTTTGCAAATGCATCAGACTATTTAGAAACATGGGATGACTCGGACAGCATAACGGCTGTAAATGCTCGAAAATACTTTGGAGATCCAAGCAAAAGGGGTAGCATACCCACTTAACATCATAATGTCAAGGTTCTGAGACCAACAGTTGAACAAACAGAAGTAGTAGAAACTGAACTAAGGGTTGAATCCACAATAACGTGATCCTGATAAATAGAATGAGAATCCTAGTTCTTAATCCCCGTAGAAATAAGAAGGTGACTCAGATCAGAATGTCATAAGGTAAAGGAATAAAAAGAGCCTTACGTTCCCTTCCACAATAAATTCCCTTATATAACTAAAGAGTTTCTAGACACGACTTCGACCAGTTTGGCTTACTAATCCTACAGGCAGTCAGGCTCTGATACCAAAGCTGTCAGGACCCCGATCCTAAGTCACACAGGTCTAGCCTGTAACACACCATATCACTTTGCGGCCTCACGCACGGTATTCCCACGGGTGCCACCTTACCTGGCCCGGGACCGTTTGCGCATTTTGGCACACGTATATGATAGTGTCGCTAGCATCCATATGACAGAGAACCCGGGCCGACATGACCAATTATAAACCAAAAGTGGCACTAAATTACAGAGACAGGCATACATGACCCAGCAACGAACGTGTCGGTCATCAACGTATGAACCCAAGTTGTAGCAAGCTACAAGGACTTAAAGGAACAACGCGTGACATTTCCCCTAAGGGACAGACACAGGAACGAAGAAGGACACATGCCGGCCAGCCTAAGTGTTCCGGAGCAGTACAAGCTACCAAGGCTCAGTGGAAGAACTAGGAGACATTTCCCTGTAAGATAGGCTACCAAAGGTAACAACTAGGTGTCGGATCCCACACATAGCAATACACATTACACGTACGCATAACATGCAAGTATGTGTTGTACAACATGGCATCACAACATAACTCAACAACTCGTATAGATAAAGGCCCAGAAGAGCCAACATAGCATTTATTACAATCAGAGGTCACATGACCCAACATACAGAGCATACAGGCAATGGAAGCATTACATGTCTGAGTACAGACATCTACAAATGAAAAAGACTAAGAAGCCTGACTATCTACAAGACCCTCCCAAGGGTACAAGATCGTAGCTGAGGTAACAAGCTAAACGTCGAAGTCCACGCGGAACCACTAGCGAGACTGAAGTCTCTCTGCAAAAACATAAATTAAGCAAACGTGAGTACAAAGGTACTCAGCAAGACTTACATCAGATCTATCTACATATGCATCAGTATCAACAAAGGGTGGTGGAGTTTGACTGCAGCAAGCCAGCTTTGACTCGGTGGCTATCCGGAACTACGAATGCAAGTAACTCGTTGAGGTGGCGCACACGAGTCCACATATTCACCAATCAATACACCACTATGGATCCGCTCCCGTATCCCTACGAGAAGGCCATCCATAGCACTGACGCTTATCTTGCGCGTTTTAGAGTATCCACTTTCACTTGTCTATGAACTGTAATAGGCAACCCAGAAGTCCATTTCCGCGGACACGGCTATTCGAATAGATTATATATATAACCCTGCAGGGGTGTACTTCTTCACACATGTTTCCACCACTTAGCGTCTGCACACGACATGTGCTCGGCAGACTTCAAGCGAAAGCCGACGTGGGTGTAGACCACGACCTAACCAACCACTCAAGTCTCTCGTCCAGGTTTATCGCCTATTTGGGTTCCATCCGTGGGGAGATCCGGCCGGGGTGTCGCTCACGGCCCCAAACGATGTGTACAGGGTTCCCGCGTCACCAAACGGGCGACTGGTACACCATGCGACGTACCTGCCGTGTCACAGTCCACCCCAAGGGTCAGCACTGCGCACGACCTCCAGTAAACTACAAACACCAGAAACTAGTTGCAACTCCTGGACAGAGAACAAGGGCAGTCAATAAGTCGAGCGGGGTCATATTTCAGGGCCCAATGTGTGGTAGTAGCTGTTTCATGGATCAACCAACACAGAACTCAGTTCCTGAGGACGGTTTCAATGAGACAACCCAGCATGTACTCCTACATGGCCTCTCATCGCTACCTTTACCAAATCGTGTTCACACACTTAGCTCTCAACAGTAGAACATGTTCACCACATTACAATTCATCCCCGATGAATCGGACCTGACACAACTCTAAGCAAAAGCAGGCATAACCAGAAAGCATGAATGAGTAGGCACAACATGGCTCAAACAACTCCTACTCATACTAGTGGGTTTCAACTATTTACTGTGGCAATGACGGGTCATGCAGTGGAAAGGGGTTCAACTACCACAGCAGGTAACAGTTGAAGCGTTGTTGTCCTAATGCAGTAAAAGAGAGCAAGAGCGAGAGAGTGGGATTGTATCGGAATGCTCAATGGGGTTTTGCTTGCCTGGCACTTCTGAAGATAACATTGGGTCTTCATCGGTGTCATCGAACTCATCGTCGGAACACGTCTACTGAAAGGGGACAAGCACCGGCAAACAAGAGAGAACACAATCAATGCAATGCGACAATATGATGCATGATCATGACATGGCAATATGCTGTTTATTGAGCTAATGCAACTAGCAACACAATTAAATGAAGTTGGTTTGAACCAAAGGTTCAAATTCAAACTTCATATGTGATTATTTAAATGCCATTAATTAAAATTGCCCTAAACAGTGGCTGTAAGTTATTCAAACATGCATGAAAATGCCATAAACAGATTCCTTGGATTTTTCTCATCAATTTTCATATATAAATTATTTTCATCTGAGTTATAGATTATTTTCTATGATTTTTTTAGAAGTTTTGGTTATTTTCTGAAATAATAAATCATTTAGATTTATATTAAAATTCCAGAAGGGCTTTATTGCATCAGCATGACGTCTGTGTGACGTCAGCAAGTCAACAGAGGCTGTTCGGGTCAAACCTGACCAGTGGGTCCCACTGGTCAGTCTCTCAGGCAAACTAAACGTTTTTCAAAACTAAACTAAAGGTTAACAGAGTTTGGGCCCCACGTGTCAGTGACACATCTAACTAACAGGGTTAGTTAGCCTTAAGTTAATACTAACTAAACTGTCAGTGGGCCCAGGGCCCACATGTCAGTGTCCAATCTAGCTAACAGAGATAAATAACACTAAATTAAAACTAAACTTTAATTAGTAAGAGCCTGGGTCCACCTATCATTGACCCAGGGGGGGTCATTAGTGCCTAAACCAACCGGGCCACGTCAGCACGCCGGAGTTACTCGCCGGCGACCTCATTCCGCGGCGGTGTCTCGCCGGAGTGGTTCGGATTTCGCGTACAGGGGATGGTTTCGGGCGCGCTTAGTCCCGTTGGAAAGCTGGCACTCGGCTGCATCCAATGGTGCGAGCCGTTCGTCCTGGGGTGGCCGGAATCGTCGCCGGCGTCGAGCGAGGCGGCGACCGGAGCTCGGGTATCGACGGGGTAGGTGCTGCGGGGCTCAGGGAAGCGAGCGAAGTGGTGCTACGGGCTCCTGGGGGCTCGGTGAGCACGGTGACGCGCTCAGTTCCGGGCTTGCGCGTCTGTGGTTACGACGGCGACGAGCTCAGCGGCGGCCGGCGACGGTAAGGATGGGGGCGACGGCTACGGTGAGCTACAGGCCACGGGGACAGGGGGAAATGGCGGAGGAGCTCACAGCGGGGTCGACGGGGGTCTCAGGAAGCTCGGGGAGGTACCGGAGTCGACGAATCGACGGCGAGGTCGACGGTGGCCGGAGGTTGAAGACGAGCACGATGACGGCGAAGCAGGGCCTCCCGGCGTCCGTAACTTGCTAGAGAGGATGAGAAGGACGTAGCGGAGCTCGCTGGCACGTCGGAGAGGCGAGGGGGTCACGGTGGCTACGGCTTCGGCAACGACGGCGACGGTGGCGCTCGGCCAAGGTGAAGAACGGCGAGGGAGAGAGCCAGGGGGGAAATCGAGGCGAGGGAGAGTGAGAGGGACCTGGGGCAGGCGTGGCGTCTCTAGGGGGGTCGGGGAGGCTCGACGAAGCAGGAGGTGGCGGGAGACGTGGCCGCGGCCGGCTGTGCACCGGGCACGCAGCTGCTTCTCCTCCTGGCAGGAGGAGGAAGACAGCGCTGCCCCTGGTGGGCCGGGCCTGCAGCTGGGCCACACAGGAGCTGGGCCAGGCGGGCTGCTAGGTAAGCCAGGTAATTCCTCTCTCTCTCATTTTCTGTTTCTGTTTTCTATTTTCTTCTTTTGTTTTGATTTAGTTTAGCCACTGTTTTGAAATTTAAACAATTTCAAACAATGCCCAAAAACTCCTCTAAACAATTTTATGTTGCTAGATGGACTTTTCCAAAAGCACATAAAATATTTCAAAGTTATTTGAAATATATTCTATATATTATGAATATAGTTCCAAATTCAAATACAATAATAATTTAATTTCCATGCCCAAAATATTCCACAGAAATGTCCATTATTTTTGGTTTGCTGCAAAAGCCTTGCCAAAAATATCCAACAAATATTAGGAACATTTTGGAAACATTGAATGCAATTTTTTTGACTGGACCTATTTGGAATTTTGAAGTGCTAGGGTTTGAACAAACCCCATTTCAAGTTTCCTTTGAAAATAAACATGATGCACACATGAGGCTAGCCTAGAGCATTACCAAAGCTAGGGATGTGACAAACTCGAGGATTGGTATTTTCCTGTAGGCTGTCCCATCCGGTCGTGGCCTGAGACGAGATACGCGCGGCTACTATCAGGGTGTCGGCATGCCGGGAGGTCTTGCTGGATTAGTTTTACCTTTGTGGAAATATCTTGAGCACGGGATTCCGAGAATACTCGGGTCTTCCCACTTTGGAGTTGCGACTCCGCAAATCGTGAGCTTGTGATGGGCTAAGTTGGGACACCCCGGCAGGGTTTGATCTTTCGAAAGCCGTGCCCGCGGTTATGTGGCAGATGGGAATTTGTTAATATCCGATTGTAAATAACTTGACACCATATTCATAAGAATACAGTACCTGTGTGAGTAACCGTGATGGTATCTTTCCGAAGGGCTTCGGGAAGTGAACACGGTGAGGTTATGTTTGACCGTGAGTAGCTAGGATCAAATCTTGATCAACTTGGCGACCGTTGGCACTTGTTCTCTTCTCACTCTAAACTCGTAAGCTAGATGCTTAGTGCTTGTTGCAGACACTTTTATAGCCTTTTCTCACCTAAGGCCTTTGTAGTTTTGATACCCGCGAACGGGATTGCTGAGTCCTCGTGGCTCATAGATTCAACACACACCAGATACAGGTACCGCCGAGTACGATGCAGGAGATGGACCATAACTTCAGCTGGAGTTTGATGAAGAGCTTGGTCGTATGCTTGTGACGTTTTTGACAATCAGTAGTGGTTCCTACTAGGGGCGATCAGGCCTTGTGGTTTTATGGTATCTTTCTCATTTGGATTTTTGTCCGTAGTTGGACCTTGTGTTTTTTTGGATGATGTATGTTATTGTATTCCTTGTGTGACGTGGCGAGTGTAAGCCAACTATCTTTTACTATTTCATCCCTGAATTTTACATGATTTGTGCAAAGATACCATACTTGAGATCATTCTAATATGCGCTTATGTCTTTAAGTCGTGCCTCGACACGTGGGAGACATAGTCGCATACTAGGCATTACACCAACTACTACAACTAGTAATGAATTTTACATAGAGTGAAAAGTCGACACACAGGTCGTTATACATTATAATGATAGCACTTTGGCTCCTGCTGGCTGACAAACAAGACGCGCAGGCCATGTATAAATTAAACACATGCATCCCATACATATGAGCCATACTATTCACATCAAACCTGCAAAACAAAGTAATGCATAGAATCACATTCTACCGGTTTGAGTGATCGTGTCACGACCTCATCGATCCCGATTGACAGAAAACGTAGCCACATCAATCTGCATGTGCAGTTGATCTCGTCAACCGTGCACATAGTCGATATCATAAACGACAACATATCTCATTTATCGCCTCCACATATCTAATATGCATACGATGTGAATCTGAATCCTATAGCAGAGGCTCTGATACCACTGTTGGGTTCTACCGTAGGGTGCGTTGACTGCAAATTAAAATTTTCCTACGTTCAGAACATCCAGTAACATGCTAAAGGGATGGATCACGGATCATTACCACTAGACGCGCAGTGCCGTGCAGCGGAAGAAGAGTTGGGGCATTGCGTCTCTCGAGTCGTCTCCTCCTCGTTGATCCCACGTAGTCGATCGGATCCCGTGAACATGTTTGCCGGAGTGGCGCAAGTGCGCCGCCTCTAATGGTATCCGCACATGCAGTAGGAACGTCGTGCGGCAGACTGCTAGGTCCGATCACACAACCGACAGTGAGTGGAGGTGGCTAGTTGCAACACATGCAAAGCCCTAACAACGTCACCGAAGCAATCAATCGAATAAGTGTGCCACACCTCATATATATATGCATCCATCACGGGCTCAACACTTGGGCCTCACACAGATCCTAAAGCCCAAAGTCTACTTGATCACGTTCCAAGTCCAGCTCGGATCACATCCCACTAGTGTCCTTGTACCTGGCCTCATAGGTTCCTTACCTTAAGCACGCACCCCTTAGGTTCAAGTCGACTTGGTCACAGTTCGGATCACCTCCGACCTGCACGGTTGGTAGCGGCCTCTAGCATGGTGTCCCGACCACCAAGAAGACTATGAAGCTAGTTAGGCGAACCTATACGACGTGTCACACTTCTGTTCCCTTTGCCACATGATATATCTTGTCGGGCTCAAGACGAGACTGTCATCCTTGTGCTAGCCCGATCTCTTTCTCGTTCCAGTGATGCCGACTACAAACCGAATTATCTCATAATCATTATCGCATGGCCATGCTTATCCTGGTCAGATCGCACGAGGGGCCCAGAGTATATCTCCCCTGATCGGAGGCGTAAATCCCATCTTACTCGACCATGTCTCGCAGCATGGGTCTGGACAAACTTGAAACCTACTTTTGCAACAACCCAGTCATGGAGTAGAGTTTGGTTGGCCCAAAGCAAGTATGCCACCATCCCGAGTACATGCGTCAGCTCAGGTCTGAGGACATAGAACGTATGTTGTACTAGAGACTCACGGATGACAGATCGATGTGTCTCATCGGTGGGTCTGTCCAACGATGTTCTCCGAGCTTGGATCCAGTCACCTCGGATCCAACCTTGGATCGATCAAATCCATGTAGTTCGGAAGCATCACATGCTTCATGGCTAGCTAGTGAGACCAAGCCATCCACCGTATTGCATGAAAGTCTAGTCCGACATGTGCGCACATGTCACTTATGACTAGGGACCATTTAGGATGTATCATACAACACAAGATCTCACAAACAAGTCACATACTTTCCAATAAGTATCATTGATTACATCCAAGGACTATCATTATTCATAAACACATAGGAGATATCATGATACATGATTGCCTCTAGGGCATATCTCCAACACAACTCGGGGTATATCACGCCTTCCTTGAAGGCGCAACTCGCATGGTGCTCGGTGACATTCTCCATCTTGTTATGTAGGTAGTCCATCGCCAAATATACTCTCGGGGAGTTTCGTTCTACTTCTGAATGGTGTGATGTAGTTCTGCCAGACCACACGTCCGCTTACATATGCCCTCGAAGGTCTTGATGAAGAATCAGGCTAGGTCATTGCTACTTCTTGATCTTGCGTTGATTTTTCCCTTGAAGAGGAAAGGGTGATGCAGCAAAATAGAGATAAGTATTTCCCTTAGTTTGAGAACCAAGGTATCAATCCAGTAGGAGGTACAAGCAAATCCCCAATATATGCACGTGCACAAACTAACAAACACTTGCACACAACGCGGAAAAGGGGTTGTCAATCCCTTCAACGTCACGAACAAGAGTAAGATCTGATAGAGATAGAATTAAAACTAAAGTAAAAATAAAAATAAAGTAAACACAAAATAATTGCAGCAAGGTATTTTTGGGTTTTTGGTTTTATAGATCTGAAAATAATATATGTAAAATAGACCCGAGGGCCATAGGTTTCACTAGAGGCTTCTCGATTGAATAAAGCATACGTAAACAAATTAATATCGAGCAATTGATAAAAAAGCGTAAAGTTATGATGATATCTAAGGCAATGATCATTAATATAGGCATCACATCCATGACAAGTAGACCAAAATGATTATGCATGTACTACTATTACAACACACATCGACCACTATCTAGCATGCATGTAGAGTATTAAGTTCATAAGAACAGAGTAACGCCTTAAGCAAGATCACATGATGTAGAGGGATAAACTCAAGGAATATGATACAAACACCATTTTTTTACCCTTGATGGCAACAATACAATACGGCCTCGCTACCCCTTCTGTCACTGGGTGAGGACACCAAAATTGAACCCAAAACTAAGCACCTCTCCCATTGCAAGAACTACCAATCTAGTTAGCCAAACCAAACCAATAATTCGAAGAGAAATACAAAGATAACAAATCATGCATATAAGAATTCAGAGAAGATTCAAACAATATTCATAGGTAATTTGATAATAAATCCGCAATTCGTCGGATCTCGACAAACACACCGCAAAAGAAGATTATATAAAATAGATCTCCAACAACATCAAGGAGAACATTGTATTTAAGATCAAAGAGAGAGAATAAGAAATCAAGCTACTAGCTATGGACCCGTAGGTCTGTGGTAAACTACTCACGTATCATCGAAAGGGCTGCAAGGTTGATGTAGAAGCCCTCTGTTATCGAATCCCCCTCCGATAGAGTACCGGAAAAGTCTCCCATATGGGATCTCACGGGAGTAGACACCTGCGGTGGTGGAAAAGTATTTTCGTGGATGCTTCTAGGGTTTCTGGAATATTTCTGTATTTATAGGCCAAAGAAGGGGGTCAGGGGGTCTCCGAGGAGCCCACGAGCCCTAGGGGTGCGCCCCCTAGGGTGCACCTCCCCGGCTTGTCGTCGTCGAGGACTCTTTGACTTGGACTCCAAGTCCTACGTGTGTCTTATAGTCCAAGAAAAATCATCGCGAAAGTATTATTCCATTTGGACTCCGTTTGATATTCCTTTTCTGCGAAACTCAAAAATAAGGAAAAAACTGAAACTGGCACTAGGCTCTGGGTTAATAAGTTAGTCCCAAAATTAATATAAAATAGCATGTTAATGCATATAAAACATTCAAAGTTGATAATATAATTGCATGGAACAATAGAAAATTATAGATACGTTGGAGACGTATCAAGCATCCCCAATCGAGTTCCAGCAACCAGAAACAATTCTTACCTAGGGAATTTGAGGAAGCCCATCGTTGGAATATACAAGCCAAGTTCTATAATGAAAATTTCCCACTAGTAATATATCAATGTGACCACATAGGACATCCCTCTCTATAATGAAGAACATGGTGCTACTTTGAGGCATAACTGTGGAAAAGGATAGTAACATTGTGTCTTCTCTTTTTCTCTCTCATTTTTTTAGGCTCCTGTTTTTTAGACCCTTTTTTGGAGACTCTTTTGGCCTCTTTATTCATAACCTCACATGGGATAATGTTTCTCATAATGATGATCATCACACTTTTATTTACTTACAACTCGATACTAGAACAAAATATGACTATATGAATGCCTCCGGCGGTGTACTGGGATGTGCAATGATCTAGCATAGCAGTGACATAAAAATAGACAAGCCATGAAAACATCATGCTAGATATCTTACGATCATGCAAAGCAATATGACAATGATGGTGCATGTCATAATAAACGGAACGGTGGAGTTACATGGCAATATATCTCGGAATGGCTATGGAAATGACATAATGGGTGGGTATGGTGGCTGTTTTGAGGAAGGGTATAAGGTGGTTTGATGCACAGGCGAAAGTTACGCGGTACTAGAATGGCTAGCAATGGTGGAAGGTGAGTGTGCGTATAATCCATGGACTCAAAATTAGTCATAAAGAACTCACATACTTATTGCAAACAGTTTATTAGCCCTCTAAGCAAAGTACTACGACGCATGCTCCTAGGGGAGAGGTTGGTAGGAGTTAACCACCATGCGCCCCCGACTTTCATGCAAAGATAGACAATCAAGAATAAATCGCGCTCCAACTTCATCACATAACTAGAAGGCTATATGTGCATGCTACGGGAATCACAGACCTTAACACAATTATTTCTTTAACCACACAATTTACTACTAGCATGACTCTAATATCACCATCTTAATATCTCTAAACAATTCAAAGGAATCAAACTTCTCATAAATTCAATGCTCTTTATGAAAAAAAATATTATACCCTCTTTGAATGCCTACCATGTTAGGACTAAATTCAAAACCCAAGCAATTACCATGCTATTTAGAGACTCTCAAAATCATGTAAGTGAAGCATGAGAGTTCATCAATTTTTTCAAAATAAACATCACCGCCGTTCTCAAAAAGATATAAGTCAAGCAAAAAGAGTATTATTCAAATACATTCATGATTAATGCATGTCCCTCTCGAAAGGTGTGTGCGGCAAGGATGATTGTGGAAAACTAAAAAGAAAAGAGTCAAATCATACAAGACGCTCCAAGCAAAACACATATCATGTGGTGAATAAAAATATAGCCTCAAGTAAATTTACCGATGGATTGAAGACGAAAGAGGGGATGCCATCCGGGGCATCCCAAAGCTTAGACGCGTGGTTGTCCTTTTGGTTGATTAATGAGGCACATGCAAGCCAACCTTCTCACACCCCCACATGCATGTAAGGGATAATTAATGTCCTCCTTTGCTAGTACGAGGCAAACACCATCAATTTTGCCTCCATTAGTGTTTGTGGCCTTGTATACTTGCAAATTGTAATTTTAATTGTGGCCTTGTATGTAAAAATGGAGGGATTATTACCTTTGGGTGCCTTGGGAATCTCCAATCTTAGGCTCTTGCCACTCCTTATTCCATATTCCATCCAATCTTTACCCAAAACTTGAAAACTTCACAACACAAAACTCAACAGAAAACTCATGAGATCCGTTAGTGAAACAAATGTAATACTTACTTGTAGGTACTATTGTGGACTCACTCTTATTTTATATTGGTGTAATATGTACTGTATTCTAACTTTTCCATGGTTCATACTCCTCGATACTAGCCATAGATGCATCAAAATAAGCAAACAACACAAAGAAAACAGAATCTGACAAAAACAAAACAGTCTATAAAGATGCTAATTGATGTGAAACTTCTGCATTTCTAAAAATCCTGAACAATTAGGAAAACGTGGGAAATTTGTAGATCAGAAACGTGTAAAAAAATCAGAATGTGTTCACATTCCAGCAACCAGAAACAATTCCAAAAAAAATAATCTACTATCTTCCAAATCATCCCAAAGGTCTTACTTGGCACAAATACTAAATTAAAATATGAAAACACATCTAACCAAAGGCTAGATGATAGATTTATTCAAGAACAGCAAGAAAAAATTAAAAATAAAATAAAATTTGGTTGCATCCCAACAAAAGCTATTGTTTAATGCCCCTAGTTAGGCATAAAGCAACGATCTAGGTATTGTCATCTTTGAAAATAATTTCCATAGTCGTGATTTTGTATTAGGTCTTCCAAATATAACTTGAAACATATTATCCATATAAATCCTAGCATTCTCGAGTTGTCCTTTTGCAAATCCCTTTTGGTTACCAGCTACAATCCAAAAATATTGGTGGTTCACGTTATTAGAAACTTGTTGGATCATGTCTAGAACAGGAATATGCTTTTTAGATTTTTTTCAAAGATTTGATTATTGATGGGCCTCGAACCCCTCGTTGGTTACCCCAAGTGGAAGGTGTAAGATGCAGTAAGTAGAAGTGTTTTCCCCTAGCAAAGATGCCAAGGATCGAATCCCCAGAGACTCCTAGGTTCAACAGGTAGGTGTCAACTGCTAACGGCGCAATTAGCAATCAACATGGAATTGCACACAGATACAAATAACTTTGCTTCCAACGAGTACAGAGAGGTTGTCAATCTCTCCGGCCTTGTAGTTCACAAAGGGTTAAAAGCAATATGATAGTAGTGATAGATAGTGTTTTGCAATAGTAAATAAATAGCGGAAAAGTAAATAGTGTATGTGATCAATGATGGTAATATGGACCGGAGTCTCATGATGTTCACTAGTGATGTCTCTCTCCCAAAAGACGATAAAACAGCTATGCGAGGTAAACAAATTACAGCTGGGCAATTGACAGGACCACGAACGCAAACCAATGCTGACTACATTGCAAGGAAGGTTGAGGTTCAAAGCATGGGCGGTACGCCGAGGTAAGTAGACCGAAATCCATCTGCATCTACTACTAATCATCCACCTTGAGATATCTATCCAGAACATCTCGCTGGTATTAAGTTGCGAGTCCCACCCATAGTGTAAACTCAATGCAACAGACAACTGCATTAAAAAACTTTGCGTAAAGTAAACAATCCTTGCACCCGCGGGCACAAGCACCGTTGTTTTCCCCCTTGTGGCAACAGCACATCCCCTAGACTCATGTTTCTGTCACTCAAGCTAGTCATCGAGGGGCATGAACCCACAATCGAGCATAACGTTCCCTCTTGGCGTCACTACCTATTACTCGGCCAAAGCAATAAATAACAACGAAGAACATGCAAGAATTACTTATGAACTAAAATATAAAAGAGGTGAATCAAATATATTACTCAAGATCAATCTGAACATAATCTCATAATCCATCGGATCCCAGCAAACTCAACATAGCAACAGCATAAGGATTACATAGGTGCCTCGATCATGTAGGGCAGCTCACGAGGACTAATTAGTGAAGCACAAGAACGGGACGAGAACATCACATAGCTACTGGTCATGGACTCATGGTCCAAGGGAGACTACTCACGAGTCATCCGGGAGGCGTCCATGGTGGTGGAGAAGCTCCCGGTGGTGATCCTCCCCTCCGGCAGGGTGCCGGGAAGAGTTCTCCTGGTGCTCCTGATCTTGGAAGCGGCGGCGGCGGCGGAACAGAGATGGGATCGCGAAAAAAAGTCCTGTTCTGAGGGTTACGGGGAACCCTTCAAATATATGCCAAAGTAGGGCACCGGGGGAGCCTCGGGGGGCCCAGGCGCCCCCCCGGCGCGGCCCGGGGGGGGCGCCCACAGGGCGCCTGGAGCCCCTATGCCCCCCCCCCAGGATGCCCTTCGGACGCAGTGTTCTTTCCGGTTCGCTGATTTTTTATATAATTTTTCTGGATTTTTCTGGGCAGTTCTCGAAACGTGAAAACCTGAAATACAAAAACAGTCGAAAACAGAAACTGGCACTGGGGTGCACTGGATTAGTAAGTTAGTCCAAATATGATCAAAAGTGTATGGAAGTGTATGAATATCATAGCAATATCACCCAAAAAGTGGCATGGAGCAAGCAGAAATTATAGATACGTTTTGGACGTATCAACATCCCCAAGCTTAATTCCTGCTCGTCCTCGAGTAGGTAAATGATAGAAAGAATAATTTCTGTGGTGACATGCTATTAACCATATAGGACTTTCTCATAGTCATATGACAAAAGCTTACTGAGACAATGATTCTAAAGTAACTAAGTTGTCTCAAGAGAAAATCACAAATGACTGAAAGTTTTACAACAAGAAACTGAAACATCAAAAAGATTTGCAATGAACATGATGTGCAAATATGATCAAGTGATATCTAGCTTGCCCCCTTTAGTGATGCAAAACATAAATGCAAGGGCACCTTCAAGGTTTAAGTGATGACTAGATACAATCATTTCAGAATAAACGATATCACAATCATGCAAAAGACAATGCTACTTTGGGACAATGCACATTACACTTAGAATGACAATCATGCTCTCAGTAGTTGGTGCTTGAAGTGCTAGAGCTTTTTATTTTGAAACATGGAAGCAATAGTGTCAACGGTAGTAGTACTTCATATGTGTCATGTATAAAACATCTTATAAGTTGCAAGCCTCATGCATCGAATACTAATAGTGCTCGCACCTTGTCCTAATTAGCTCGGATCCCCATGGGTTATCATTGCATTGCATATGTTTTAACCAAGTGTCACAAAGGGGTACCTCTATGCCACCTGTACAAAGGTCCAAGGAGATAGATCGCATTTGATTTCTCATTTTTGATAGATCTCAACTTGAGGACATCCATACCGGGACAACATAGAAAATAGATGATGGACTCCTCTTTAATGCATAAGCATATTCTCATGAGAGATCGAGGATTAAGGTCCAAGCTAAAACTTCCACCATGATGCATGGCTTTGGTTGGCGGCCCAATGTTCTTCTCTAACAATATGCATATTAATTCAACCCACGGTAAATCACCCTTACTTCAGACAAGACGAACATGCATAGCAACTCACATGATATTCAACATAAGTGTGACAGTTGATGGTGTCCCCAGAAACATGGTTACCGCTCAGCAAGCAACTCATAAGAAATAAGATACATAAGCAACATATTCTTTACCACAATAGTTTTTTGGCTACTTTCCCATGAGCTATGTATTGCATGGTTAATTTGCTTAGTGCAGGTGTAGGTTAGCAAAAGACTAGGAGCGACCAACTAAGAGAGCCATGACGGTCATAATCATGCAGAGCGACAAAGCAATATTGAATCAGGCATGGTAGTTATATCGCTACTCAGAAACAAAAGATCACCAAGGCTTGACAGACTTTCTTTACAGTCTTGAATATGCGTGAGCATACGCCAAGTCAATCAAAATAAATTCTCGAAGGAAGATATTACTAAACCATACCACATCATAGGCAAACAAACCAAGTTGGTACTCCAATAACACATTGGGAACCCCCCAGCTATTTGAGATTAACCATAAGAAAACCTGAACTACTAAGCATCATCATGAAAGTAGCATCTTTATCATAGACACATTAACCAATGCAACGGAAGCAAACTCTCTTAATAAGGTGAGCATGGTAATTAAAGAGAGTTCAAGCAACCAACTAAATTAAAGCTCTTTGAAGAGATAAGCATGAATACTAAGAGCAAAGCACGATAGTAGCTATTTAAAAGACAAAGAACACACACAGCATAGATAGACATGAAAATTCTATGTAATGTTCTAGGTAGAGGTGGAGCGTGTTTCTCTCCCACATAAAGGAATGCTGGGTTCCGACTCGTTATGAAAAACTAAAAAGAAAACTAAAAGCAAGACGCTCCAAGCATAGCACATAACACATGAAGTGATAAAAATATAGTGGAACGAAAGACGAACTGATAATGTTGATGGAGAAGGGAATGCACGGGGGCATCCCCAAGCTTAGACGCTTGAGTCTCCTTGAATATTTCTTGGGGGTGCACGGGGGCATCCCCAAGCTTGAGTGCTTGACACTCCTGAATCTTTTTATCATCTTCCCTCGCACACTTGAAAACTCCCTTCATACATAACTCATCATAATCTGATTAGCGAGGTTAGTACCCTTAATAAAATAATTATACCTTGCTGGAAATAAGGATATTCTTGAAGTTCTACTGTTTCTCAAGATTGCCAAAAGGTTTTTGCAAAGAAAAAGCAAGTTCTCAATTTGCAAAGTGAAGGTAAGGCAAAACAGGACAGAATCTGTGAAAAACAGAACAGCAGGCAGTAATTGACCTGTTCGGGATACTTCTGGAACTCAAATCAAAAAACTCAAAACTGACACACGAAATACAATTATATAGAGAACGCTGTCGAAAAAACTCAGACCAAAAAGATGATCTGGTGATTTTATACGAATTTTTCAATCCAAGGACAGAATCTGTTTCCTGGACAGCACCTCACAACTTTTGAACTTTCTAGCTATCAGAGGCTATACTTGGCACAAATATGAAAAGCAAAGATACAATGATGATGCTACAGCAGTAAACAACATCAAGACACAACAAAAGCAAAAAATTTATTCATGTGGGCTGCCTCCCAAAAGCGCTTTCTTTTATGCCTTTAAGCTAGGCATAATGCATAGAGGAATCTATAATCATCATAATAATCGGAGTTATAAATTGGTTCAAATGATTCCTCAATAAGTTCATTCTTGTTCCTTCTAGGAAAGGGGTACACACCTTTTGCCTTCCCGCGTAAGAGGATTTGTCCCTTACCTATATCGATGAAGCATTTAACTGCTCGGAGGAAGTCCCTTCCAAGCACTATATTTCCTTGGTTTGGCTCCACGATGAAGAAATCAATCATTGCAATCCCTTTAAGGAATTTAACCGGTACGTCTTTTATTTTTCCCTGGATTTCAGAAATATCTCCATTAGTGTGTTCATGATAAGATGGTAATCTATCCATGTTAAATTTTAAAGAATCATGAACAATTTTTGGCATAGTAGAAACCATAGATCCAATATCACAATAAGCAAGGAAGTCTTGATTAGAGATGCTAATCCTAACAAGAGGTTCCCAGTCATTATCTATTTCCAAAATATCTCTCTTATTGGGTTTGGGTTTCTCTACCTTCGTGAAGTCTAGAGTATCCATTCCTTTCTCAATAGTAGCAAGTCTATCTATGATAGTATCAAAATTATAATCATAAACAAAGTAACAAGATAGACCATGTATAATCTCAAGGGCTCTAGCTTCATCACATTCTAAGAAATCTCCCTCAGCTATAATGTCAAGGGAGTGTTTACACCATTTAAAAAGACCATGGTAAAAATTCCTAAGCACAATTTTTATAGGTATCCAAGGCATAATTCTCCTATGTGCATCAGAAATTCTGTCCCATGCCTTCTTCATATTTTCTCCATCCCTTTGATGGAAATCTAAAACTTCTGATTCCCTCAAAGCACCAAATCCTAACATGTTTAACTAAACAGATAGGACTACTAACAGGAAGGTAAATAATTTTTTTTTGTGATTTTCGATAAAAAGGAACTAAAGCAAAAATGAAAGGTAAACTAACAAGACTAAAAAGCAAAGGTAAAAGATAGCATGCAACTCCCCTATCCTGAAGAGTGGAGTCCCCAGCAACGGTGCCAGAAAATACTCCTTGATGGGCCTCGAACCCCTCGTTGGTTACCCCAAGTGGAAGGTGTAAGATGCAGTAAGTAGAAGTGTTTTCCCCTAGCAAAGATGCCAAGGATCGAATCCCCAGAGACTCCTAGGTTCAACAGGTAGGTGTCAACTGCTAACGGCGCAATTAGCAATCAACATGGACCTGCACATAGATACAAATAACTTTGCTCCCAACGAGTACAGAGAGGTTGTCATTCTCTCCGGCCTTGTAGTTCACAAAGGGTTAAAAGCAATATGATAGTAGTGATAGATAGTGTTTTGCAATAGTAAATAAATAGCGGAAAAGTAAATAGTGTATGTGATCAATGATGGTAATATGGACCGGAGTCTCATGATGTTCACTAGTGATGTCTCTCTCCCAAAAGACGATAAAACAGCTATGCGAGGTAAACAAATTACAGCTGGGCAATTGACAGGACCACGAACGCAAACCAATGCTGACTACATTGCAAGAAAGGTTGAGGTTCAAAGCATGGGCGGTATGCCGAGGTAATTAGACCGAAATCCATCTGCATCTACTACTAATCATCCACCTTGAGATATCTATCCAGAACATCTCGCTGGTATTAAGTTGCGAGTCCCACCCATAGTGTAAACTCAATGCAACAGAAAACTGCATTAAAAGAACTTTGCGTAAAGTAAACAATCCTTGCACCCGCGGGCACAAGCATCGTTGTTTTCCCCCTTGTGGCAACAGCACATCCCCTAGACTCATGTTTCTGTCACTCAAGCTAGTCATCGAGGGGCATGAACCCACAATCGAGCATAACGTTCCCTCTTGGAGTCACTACCTATTACTCGGCCAAAGCAATAAATAACAACGGAGAACATGCAAGAATTACTTATGAACTAAAATATAAAAGAGGTGAATCAAATATATTACTCAAGATCAATCTGAACATAATCTCATAATCCATCGGATCCCAGCAAACTCAACATAGCAACAACATAAGGATTACATAGGTGCCTCGATCATGTAGGGCAGCTCACGAGGACTAATTAGTGAAGCACAAGAACGGGAGGAGAACATCACATAGCTACTGGTCATGGACTCATGGTCCAAGGGAGACTACTCACGAGTCATCCGGGAGGCGTCCATGGTGGTGGAGAAGCTCCCGGTGGTGATCCACCCCTCCGGCAGGGTGCCGGGAAGAGTTCTCCTGGTGCTCCCGATCTTGGAAGCGGCGGCGGCGGCGGAACAGAGATGGGATCGCGAAAAAAAGTCCTGTTCTGAGGGTTACGGGGAACCCTTTAAATATATGCCAAAATAGGGCACCGGGGGAGCCTCGGGGGGCCTAGGCGCCCCCCCGGCGCGGCCCAGGGGGGGGGCGCCCACAGGGCGCCTGGAGCCCCTGTGCCCCCCCCCCAGGCTGCCCTTCGGACGCAGTGTTGTTTCCGGTTCGCTGATTTTTTTATATAATTTTTCTGGATTTTTCTGGGCAGTTCTCGAAACGTGAAAACCTGAAATACAAAAACAGCCGAAAACAGAAACTGACACTGGGGTGCACTGGATTAGTAAGTTAGTCCAAATATGATCAAAAGTGTATGGAAGTGTATGAATATCATAGCAATATCACCCTGAAGTGGCATGGAGCAAGCAGAAATAATAGATACGTTTTGGACGTATCAATTATCTCCCAGCAAATGCATTAACAAGTAATCACTATTGTAAAATGATATCATCTATGAGTGGGTTTTCACGATTCATACCATAAAAATCGAAGATCTCTCTAGCTTCTTGTATGATGAAATCAAATTTGTCTATTAAGACAAGTGCGGCTATCTTTTTAGCTCGAGGGTCCTTTATGATTGGAAATTCATAAAACAATCTTCGCAAAGTGGGATGGGTACGAATAAATTTCTTCTCAAGTTTAAGAACAAGCGCAGAAATAGCGTCCGTGTAAGTTTTGGTTCTCTTGAGTATAGGAGCATCCTCGCGAGGCAAGGTCCCAATATAATTGAAGAAATCTTGTATAGCCCCTTTGCCCATAACGTTCCCTTTTCCCACAATAGAAGTTTTAGAATCCAGATTAACAAGAGTTCCAATATTGGGAGTCCTTTCTTCATCAGGTTCTGCCATAAAAAATCACTCATTATAATATCCGCAAGCGGAAAAGTGCAAGAAGGAGGAAAAAGTGGAGACTAAAGAGGCAAATATTTTTGTGTTTTTCTGAAAAAGTTTAGAAGTGGGGGAGATGAAAACGATAGGCAAATGGCGAATAATGTAAGTGCAAGAGATGAGATTTTATGACAACTACTTGGTAGGCTTGATGTAGACCTCCCCGGCAACAGCGCCAGAAATTCTTCCTGCTAGTTCTTGAGCTTGCGTTGATTTTTCCATTGAAGAGGAAAGGGAGATGCAGCAAAGTAGTGATAAATATTTCCATCAGTTTGAGAACCAAGGTATCAATCCAATAGGGGGTATAAGCAAGTCCCCAATATATGCACCTGCACAAACTAACAAACACTTGCACATAACGCAGAAAAGGGGTTGTCAATCTCTTCAACGTCACGAACAAGAGTGAGATCTGATAGAGATAGAATTAAAACTAAAGTAAAAAAGAAAAATAAAGTAAACACAAAATAATTGCAGCAAGGTATTTTTGGGGTTTTGGTTTTTAGATATGAAAATGATAGATGTAAAATAGACCATGGGGGCATAGTTTCACTAGAGGCTTCTCTCTTGAATAAAGCATACAGTGGGTAAACAAATTACTGTAGAGGAAATGGTAGGAAAGCGCAAAGATATGATGATATCTAAGGCAATGATCATGAAAATAGGCATCATGTCCGTGACAAGTAGACCGAAATGATTCTGCATCTACTACTATTACTCCACACATCGACCACTATCCAGCATGCATCTAGAGTATTAAGTTCATAAGAACAAAGTAACGCCTTAAGCAAGATGACATGACGTAGAGGGATAAACTCAAGAAACAGGATATAAAACCCATCTTTTTATCCTTGATGTCAACAATACAATACGTGCCTCGCTACCCCTTCAGTCACTAGGTGAGGACACCGCAAGATTGATCCCAAAACTAAGCACCTCTCCCGTTGCAAGAACTACCAATCTAGTTGGCAAAACCCAACCAATAATTCAAAGAGAAATACAAAGATATCAAATCATGCATATAAGAATTCAGAGAAGATTCAAATAATATTCATAGATAATTTGCTCATAAATCCACAATTCATCGAATCCTGACAAACACACCTCAAAAGAAGATTACATCGAATAGATATCCAAGAACATCAAGGAGAACATTGGTTTGAAGATCAAAGAGAGATAAGAAGCCATCTAGCTACTAGCAATGGACCCGTAGGTGTGTGGTAAACTACTCACACCTCATCGGAAGGGCGGCAAGGTTGATGCACAAGCCCTCCGTCATCAAATCCCCCTCCAGCAGAGTACCCGAAAAGGCCCCCAGATGGGATCTCACGGGAAACAGAGACCTGCGGGCAGTGGAAAAGTATTTTCGTGGATGCTACTAGGGTTTCTGGAATATATCTGTATTTATAGGCCAAAGAAGTGGGTCAAGGGGTCTCCGAGGGGGCCCCGAGTCCTAGGGGCGCGCCTCCCCAGCAGGTCTTCGCCTCGAGGACTCTCTAACTTGGACTCCAAGTCCTACCTGTGTCCTATGGTCCAAGAAAAATCATCACGAAAGTTTTATTTCATTTGGACTCCGTTTGATAGTCCTTTTCTATGAAACTCAAAGACAAGAAAAAAACATAAACTGGCACTGGGCTCTAGGTTAATAAGTTAGTCCCAAAAATAATATAAAACAGCATATTAATGCATATAAAACATTCAATTTGATAATATAATAGCATGGAGCAATAAAAAATTATAGATACGTTGGATACGTATCAGCTCTCCCAATAGTTTATCCTATCAGGTGGAAGCTGGTTGAGCAAGGCCCTGGCGGATCCCTCAAGCATCAGCGACAGGTGATTCATGGCCATGTTGTCATTGTCGCCGGCAATCTGAACTGCCACTCAGTAATCCTCTAACCAAATTTCTGGCTTTGATTCACCGGTGAACTTGCTGATTCCCATCACTAACCTAAAGTTGTTGGGGATGTTTGCGACTCCAATGTATCGGCTGAAGCACTCGGGATCAGAGGGAGAGGATCCACTCAGGACGTCAGCGTCGAGGCCCTCTCTCAAGGCTCAGCCCCTGTCGACCAACTTCTGAGCAAGAATAGATCTAGCATTGAACCATGGGTCTTGGAGGTCTTCCGGATGGTGTTGAGGACTTGACCCCCGATAGTCCCCAAGCAGATGCCTGTCATCATAGGGATGGCGCCCGTACGAGACGTCCCGTGGAGGGGGCATCCGAGTGCGATTATAATCATCGTGTCGCCTGTGGGAAGTGACTCAGTCACGCCTCCGATCTCCGTACTAGTCCCTTGAGGATGGTAGCGATCGACACTCCCCCGAACCGAGGTGGGGCGCACTAACGCACTGTGAATGCGATCATGAGACTGTGATACTGCCGCATTCTGCGATTGAGCCGTCTTTAGGAGAACATGGATCTGGTGGATCCCCACCCCAACCGCAAAGCTTGAGGGCTGAATAGAATCTGCAATCATGGTAGCCACCGCTAGGTTTTGCACTGGGGTGTTGAGGACCTAGTATTTCCGAGGTTGATCGCTCGGGAACAACTGACGCTTGTGCCGACTGGAGCTAGGCTGCTAGCAAGCGTGGTAGTCCAACTCCTTCTGCTATCGCTTGAGGCGGTCTCATTCGGCCAGAGTGGCCAAGCGAACCGAGTCCACGGCCATGGCCTCAGTAGCCATCCCAGTAATGGGAGTGTGCAGCGCCTGCTCACTCCTCCATCGAAGCTCATCGCTCTGCTCCTGAGTGAGAGCTTGAGGCAGATGTGGTTCACGGCGGGGTGAATGTGTAGGGGAACGTAGTATTTCAAAACAAATCCTACGACCACGCAAGATCTATCTAGGAGAAGCATAGCAATGAGCGGGGAGAGTGTGTTGATGTACCCTCGTTGACCGAAAGCGGGAGCGTCTAGTGACGCGGTAGATGTAGTCGAACGTCTTCGCGATCCAAACGATCCAAGCACCGAACGTACGGCACCTCCGCGTTCAGCACACATTCAGCTCGATGACGTCCCACGAGCTCTTGATCCAGTTGAGCGTCACGGGAGAGATTCTTCAGCACGATGGTGTGGTGACGGTGATGATGAAGCTACTGGCGCAGGGCTTCGCCTAAGCACTGCAACAATATAACAGAGGTGTGTAATTGTGGGGAGGGGCACCGCACACGGCTAAAATCAACTTGTGTGTCTATGGGGTGCCCCCTAGCCACGTATATAAAGTATGGAGGGAGGAGGAGGCCGGCCCTCATAGGGTGCACCCCAAGTGTGGAGTCCTACTAGGACTCCCTAGTCCTAGTAGGATTCCACATCCCACATGGAATAGGAAAAGGGGAAGGGAGAAGGAGAAGGAAGGAAGGGAGCGCCCCCTTTCCATAGTCCAATTCGGACCAGTCCATGGGGGAAGGGGCGCGGCCACCCTTGAGGCCTTTCTCTCCTTTCCCGCATGGCCCATTAAGGCCCAATACGAATTCCCGTAACCCTCCGGTACTCCGAAAAATACCCCAATCACTCGGAACATTTCCGATGTACGAATATAGCCTTCCAATATATCGATCTTTACGTCTCGACCATTTCGAGACTGTTCGTCATGTCCGTGATCTCATCCGGGACTCCGAAAAAATGTCGGTCATTGCTACTTCTCGACCTTGCGTCGTATTCCCTCGAAGAGGAAAGGGTGATGCAGCAAAGTAGCGTAAGTATTTCCCTCAATTTTTGAGATCCAAGGTATCAATCCAGTAGGAGACCACGCGCGAGTCCCTCGCACCTGCACAAACAAATAAGAACTTCGCAGCCAACGCGATAAGGGGTCATCAATCCCTTCACGATCACTTACGAAAGTGAGATCTGATAGATAGAATAGTATTATATTTTTGGTATGTTTTGGTATAAGAACGGAAAGTAAAGAAAGCAAATAAGCAACGGCAACAGAAATTAACAAGTTGACGGGAAAACAATATGATAAAGATAGACCCGAGGGCCATACGTTTCACTAGTGGCTTCTCTCATGATAGCAGAATTCTACGGTGGGTGACCAAATTACTGTCAAACAATTGATAGAAAAGCGCATAGTTATGAGAATATCTAGGCATGATCATTGTATATAGGCATCACGTCCGTGACAAGTAGACCGAAATGATTCTGCATCTACTACATGTTACTCCACACATCGACTGCTATCCAACATGCATCTAGAGTACTAAGTTCATAAGAACAGAGTAACGCCTTAAGCAAGATGACATGATGTAGAGGGATAAACTCAAACAATATGATATAAACCGCATCTTTTTATCCTTGATGGCAACAATACAATACGTGCCTTGCTGCCCCTGCTGTCACTTGGAAAGTACACCGCAAGATTGAACCCAAAGCCAAGCACCTCTCCCATTGCAAGAACTATAGATCTAGTAGGCCAAACCAAACCAATAATTCAAAGAGACTTGCAAGGATATTATAATCATACGTAAAAGATTTCCGAAAAGATTCAAATATTGTTCGTACATAATCTTGATCATAAACCCATAATTCATCGAATCTTGACAAACACACCGCAAAAAGATTACATCAAATAGATCTCCTCGAAGATCAAGGAGAACTTTGTATTGAGATCCAAAAAGAGAGAAGAAGCCATCTAGCTAATAACTATGGACCCGAAGGTCTGTGGTAAACTACTCACAACTCATTGGTGAGGCTATGGTGTTGATGTAGAAGCACTCTGTGATGGATCCCCCACTGCGGCGGAGCTCCGGAATAGGCCCCAAGATGGGATCTCACGGGAACAGAAGGTGGCAACGGTGGAATTAGGGTTTTCTCTATTGCATCGATGTTTCCAGGGTACGTGGATACATATATAGGAGGAAGGAGGGCATCGGGGGAGCCAGAGGGGGCCCACAAGGGTGGGAGGTACGCCTGCCCCCCCTGGGCGCGCCCTGGACCCTCGTGGTCACCTCTCTTGTTCCCTCGCGTGTACTCCAAGTCTTCCGGGTAGATACGGTTCCAAAAATAACTCTCTCGAAGGTTTCATTCCGTTTGGACTCTGTTTGATATTCCTTTTCCGCGAAACACTGAAATGGGCAAAAAACAGCAATTTGCACAAGGCCTTGGGTTAGTAGGTTAGTCCCAAAAATAATATAAAAGTGTATAATAAAGCCCATTAAACATCCAGAACAGAATATATAATAGCATGGAACAATCAAAAATTATAGATACGTTGGAGACGTATCAAGCATCCCCAAGCTTATTTCCTGCTCGTCCTTGAGTAGGTAAATGATAAAAACAGAATTTTTGATGTGGAATGCTAACTAACATAATTTTCAATGTAATTTCTTTATTGTGGCATGAATGTTCAGATCCGAAAGATTCAAGACAAAAGTCTATATTGACATAAGAACAATAATACTGCAAGCATACTAACAAAGCAATCGTGTCTTCTCAAAATAAAATGGCCAAAGAAATTTATCCCTACAAAATCATATAGTCTGGCTGTGCTCCGTCTTCATCACACAAATATTTAAATCATGCACAACCCCGGTTTCAGCCAAGCAATTGTTTCATACTCAAAAAAATTCAAACCTTTCAACTTTCATGCAATACCTGAGCATGAGCCATGGATATAGCACTATAGGTGGAATAGAGTGGTGGTTGTGGAGAAGACAAAAAGAAGGAAGATTGTCTCACATCAACTAGGCGTATCAATGGGCTATGGAGATGCCCACCAATAGATATCAATGTGAGTGAGTAGGGATTGCCATGCAACGGATGCACTAGAGCTATAAGTGTATGAAAGCTCATCAAAAGAAACTAAGTGGGTGTGCATCCAACTTGCTTGCTCATAAAGACCTAGGGCATTTGAGGAACCCATCGTTGGAATATACAAGCCAAGTTCTATAATGAAAATTCCCACTAGTATATGAAAGTGAAAAAACAAGAGACTCTCTATCATGAAGATCATGGTGCTACTTTGAAGCACAATTGTGGAAAAGGATAGTAGCATTGTCCCTTCTCTCTTTTCTCTCATTTTCTTGGAGGGGCTTTTTTTTATTAGCCCCTCTATTTTATTTGGGCCATCTTTTTTTTGGCCTTTCCTCATATGGGACAATGCTCTAATAATAAAGATCATCACACTTTCATTGACTTAAAACTTGAAGCTAGAACAAAATATGACTCTATGTGAATGATGATGAAGCATGTCATATGAACGGAATGGTGGAAAGTTGCCTGGCAATATATCTCAAAATGGCTATGGAAATGCCATGATAGGTAGGTATGGTGGCTGTTTTGAGGAAGGTATATGGTGGGTGTATGGTACCGGCAAAAGTTGAGTGGTACAAGAGAGGCTAGCAATGGTGGAAGGGTGAGAGTGCATATAATCCATGGACTCAACATTACTCATAAAGAGCTCATATACTTATTGCAAAAATCAACGAGTTATAAAAAATGTATTTAACACATGCTCCTAGGGGAAGGGTTGGTAGGAGTTAACCATCGTGCGATCCCGATCTCCACACAAAGGATGACACTCAATAAATAAATCATGCTCCAACTTCGTCACATAACGGTTCACCATATGTGCATGCTACGGGAATCACAAACTTTAACACAAGTGTTTCTCAAATTCACAATTAATCCACTAGCATGACTCTAATATCACCATCCTCATATCTCGCAATAATCATCAAGTATCAAACTTCTCATATCATTCAATGCACTTGTATGAAAGTTTTTACTATACTCATCTTGGATGCCTATCATATTAGGACTAGTTTTATAACCAAAGCACATTACCATGCTGTTATAAAAGACTCTCAAAAGGATATAAGTGAAGCATGAGAGATCAATAATTTCTACAAAATAAATCCACCACCATGCTCTAAAAGATATAAGTGAAGCACTAGAGCAAAACTATCTAGCTCAAAAGATATAAGTGAATCACTTAGAGTATTCTAATAAATTATGTATCATATTTATCTCTCTCAAAAGGTGTGTCCAGCAAAGATGATTGTGGCAAACTAAAAAGCAAAGACTCAAATCATATATGACACTCCAAGCAAAACACATATCATGTGGTGAATAAAAATATAGTTCCAAGTATAGTTACCGATAGATGAAGGCGAAAGAGGGGATGCCTTCCCGGGGCATCGCCAAGCTTAGGCTTTTGGTTGTCCTTGAATTTTACCTTGGGGTGCCTTGGGCGTCCCCAAGCTTAGGCTATTGCCACTCTTTGTTCCATAGTCCATCAAAGCCATACTCAAAACTTGAAAACTTCACAACACAAAACTTAGCCAAAAATCTCATGAGCTCCGTTAGTATAAGAAAACAAACCACCACTCAAAGGTACTGTAATGAACTCATTCTTTGTTTATATTGGTGTTAAACCTACTGTATTCCAACTTCTCCATGATTCATACCCCCCAATACTACTCATAGATTCATCAAAATAAGCAAACAACACACGAAAAACAGAATCTGTCAAAAACAGAACAGTCTATAGTAATCTGTAACTTTCGTATACTTCTGTAACTCCAAAAAAATTGAAATAAATTGGTAAACGTGACAAATTTGTCTATTAATCATATGCAAAAATAATCAACTAAAAAGCACTCTCCAGTAAAAAAGTGACAGCCAATCTCGTAAGCGCTAAAGTTTCTGTTTTTTACAGCATGATCACATAAACTTCACACAAGTCTTCTCAAAGGTTCTACTTGGCACAAACATTAATTAAAACACAAAACCACATCTAAACTGAAGCTAGATGCAATATTTTATTCCTAAAAAGAAGCAAAAACAAATAAAATAAAATTGGATTGCCTCCCAACAAGCGCTATCGTTTAACGCCCCTAGCTAGGCACGATACGAGAATAGATCTAGGTATTGCCATAATGATAAGGTAGATCGCGAAAACTTATCTCATATTCCCTACGTTCAGCAGCAAGTCTTCTTTGTGGCAAGTAGAAGTAATCAAAAGGGCTAAATTTAATAGGACAAAAGTCCGCCATATAAAGCTCAGGAGGTATAGGTTCCTCCTTTGGCCCTTCGTATTGCACAACCAATTCATCATTAAAAGCATTCTTTTGGCAGAAGGTCAAGAGCCTTCGCTCAAGGGAAAAACCTAACCCATTGTTTTGAATAGCAAAATCATCATTTAATTCGTAAATTCTATCAACCAAGATATCAGTAGGAACCTTTTTCCTAAGGTTTTCCTTAGAAGCAACATGATCTAAAGATTGCAAACGCATTATGTCCTCTTGATTGAGTAAGATAGCTTCTATGGGAGGACGACCAGTGTCCACCCTATAATGCATAAAGATCTCTTTGGCCTCTTTCGTTATGAATCTAAACTCATGAGCCAAAAAGATAGAAGCTGCGTGCTTAACAGAAGAATGCTCAATATTGGAAAATTCTAGAAAGATTCTCTGAATGCAAGGCTGCATGTCGATAAATTGCCTTTCAATTTCAACTATAAGCATATATATGGCATCCTCAAGACTACTAGTTTTATGAAGAATAGATCCGCCCATAGTGGGTAAAGCACCAGCACAAGTAAACAGGTCTTGAAGAACTCCTTTTCCAATAATATCACCACTACCAACACGGATCTTCTTAGTATGTAAAGTGGTAGTTCCATCCGGAGGATCAACATAGAAGTTGCCCTCAAAATTACTACCCTTTTCAACGACATTTTCCCTCATCTCAGACATGAAAGCAACAACCCACGATAAAGACGAACACAGAAGAGGCAAGCGCACGTTAAACACACGGAAAAAGAAGGGCGAATAAAACAGCAAGGGTGAAGTTGGGGAGAGGAAAACGAGAGGCAAATAATGTAATGCGAAGGATAAGGGTTTGTGATAGGTACTTGGTATATGACTTTTGCGTAGATCTCCCCATCAAAGACACTAGAAATTCTTCTTGCTACTTCTCGAGCTTGCGTTGTATTCCCTCGAAGAGGAAAGGGTGATGCAGCACAACAGCATAATTATTTCCCTCGATTTTTGAGAACCAAGGTATCAATCCAGTAGGAGACCATGCGCGAGTCCCTCGCACCTGCACAAACAAATAAGAACTTCGCAGCCAACACGATAAGGGGTTGTCAATCCCTTCACGGTCACTTACGAAAGTGAGATCAGATAGATATGATAGTATAATATTATTGGTATTTTTTGGTATAAGAATAGAAAGTAAAGAAATCAAATAAGCAACGGCAACATAAATTAACTAGTCGACGGGAAAGCAATATGATAAGGATAGACCCGGGGGCCATAGGTTTCACTAGTGGCTTCTCTCATGATAGCAGAATTCTACGATGGGTGAACAAATTACTGTCGAGCAATTGATAGAAAAGCGCATAGTTATGAGAATATCTAGGCATGATCATTGTATATAGGCATCATGTCCATGACAAGTAGACCGAAACGATTCCGCATCTACTACTATTAGTCCACACAACGACCATTATCCGGCATGCATCTAGAGTATTAAGTTCATAAGAACAGAGTAACGCCTTAAGCAAGATGACATGATGTAGAGGGATAAACAATACAATACGTGCCTTGATGCCCCTACTATCACTGGGAAGGGACACCGCAAGATTGAACCCAAATCCAAGGACTTCTCCCATTGCAAGAACTATAGATCTAGTAGGCCAAACCAAACCAATAATTCGAAGAGACCTGCAAGGCTATTATAATCATAAAAGATTTCAGAAAAGAATCAAATATTGTTCATAGATAATCTTGATCATAAACCGACAATTCATCGGATCTTGACAAATACACCGCAAAAAGATTACATCAAATAGATCTCCTCAAAGATCGAGGAGAACTTTGTATTGAGATCCAAAAAGAGAGGAGAAGCCATCTAGCTATTAATTATGGACCCGAAGGTCTATGGTAAACTACTCACAACTCATTGGTGAGGCTATGGTGTTGATGTACAAGCACTCCGTGGTGGATCCCCCCTCCGGCGGAGCGCCGGAACAGGCCCCAAGATGGGATGTCACGGGAACATAAGGTTGTGGCGGTGGAATTAGGGTTTTCTCTGTTGCATAGATGTTTTTAGGGTACGTGGATATATATAGGAGGAAGGAGGGTGTCGGGGGAGCACGAGGGTGGGGCCGCGCCCTGGACCCTCGTGGCCACCTCTCTTGTTCCCTCGCGTGTACTCCAAGTCTTCTGGGTAGATACGGTTCCAAAAAGAACTTTCCCGAAGGTTTCATTCTGTTTGGACTCCGTTTGATATTCCTTTTCTGCGAAACACTGAAATAGGCAAAAAAAACAGCAATTTGCACTGGGCCTTGGGTTAGTAGGTTAGTCCCAAAAAATAACATAAAAGTGTATAATAAAGCCCATTAAACATCCAGAACAGAATATATAATAGCATGGAACAATCAAAAATTATAGATACGTTGGAGACGTAGCAGTCATCAAATCACATAACTCATAATACAAATTGTCATCGAACGTTAAGCATGCGGACCCTACAGGTTCGAGAACTATGTCAGTGTATTTGGAACGGCACCTATGGGATCACAAGAATCCCTACTACGGTTGCGGGGCGCGGGGTTGAGAGAAGAGCGGGTCCAATAGTTAGGACACGGTTCCTTTACCCAGGTTCGGGCCGCAAAGAGCGTAAAACCCTACTCTTGCTTTGGTGGATTATATGTTTGTGTTCTTTAGCTAGCTATGGGGCGTGAGGAGCTCCAAAAAGCCGAGTCGTGAGGAGTTCTCAAAAGCCCAATCCTTCTCCTGGTCGCCTCGGGCCTCCTTTTATAGGGAAAAGGGGTTGCCACAGTGGCACACAGGAGGTGGAAAGGGTACAGTGATGCGAGGTTATCCCTCGCATTACATGACAAGGCGCATTTAATGCGCCTAGCTTAGGTGTCCTCGCTTTATCGGGGACGAGGGGAGACGTCCATCTTGTCCGTCGTCGCTCCTCCTTGTGTTGACACGCGCCCTGGCCAGCGGTGCCTGAGATGCCATGTAGGCAGGCAGGCAGCTGAGGTGGCGCAATGATGGGTCTTTATGAAGATCTGCATGTTGCCACGTAGGTGCCTGCCCAGCTGGTTGGGTCGGCAGCTGCATGGGGCAGTGGAAACTCAGTTGGTGCGGGCCTGATGGTGGCCCTGCGGGTGTCCTCGGCAAAGGCCTTGCCGAGGCCCCGGCAAGGGTCTTGCCGCGGCGCCTGCTATCATCCCCAGCAAGGTGCCTGCCGGAGGTCTTGTGGTCCTCCTTGGCTGGGATCCCGCCAAGGGTCGTCGTCTTCTTAGCTTCTATATGATCTTGAACGTCTTCACAAAGATCTACATGCCACTATGGGGATGCCTCACGAATCCTTGCCCCATGGGGGCAGTGGACTCAAGGGTGATCCGCTCCGTAGGCGTGGGGCGAGTTGCCGCGGCGAGGGTCTTGCCGGGGCTGCTAAGGCTGGCCCCGGCAAAGATCTTGCCAGGGCTGCTAGAACCAGCTCCCGGCAAGGATCTCGCCGGGGGATCCCGCTTCTTCCCCTTTGCTCTTTGTGGTCTTGGCTTTGGGCTTCAGTCTCCATCGAGCTTCGGTCTTACCCTGGCTCACCTTCCTTGTCATGCTTGGTGTGGTGGTGCCCGTGGCTCAGACTGCCCGTGCACAATCATAGGGGTACAAAAAGTGTACCCCTCTTTTTGTACACCGACATGAGCCCCCGGGCCTGGGCCACACATAAGCGCGACGCGTTGTTGGGCTAGGCCCAGAACGGTGCCCGGGCAGGCGGGACGGTTTTTACCGAGGTAAGATTTTCCGCATGGTGCGCCTCCCACGATCCGCACGCGCGGCGCGGGGTGGAGGGGCGTGCGTGACGTGGGCGGCATGCGCGGGGTGGTTTCCGCAGGCATGCGTCACGTCGCAGTAAAGAGGCGGCTTGGCGCCTTCCCCATAACCGGGGGAGGCGTGGAGACGCGGCCCATTTACTGAATGGGGCCGAGGCGCGGTCCTCAAGGCGTCTACTCCCACGATCACGGGGTGGAGAGAGGTCGCCTCACCCGTCCCCTCGGTTCTGCACGTCCGCCACATGCCCTCCAGGTGCTTGGGGTGGCGAACAGTGGAGGCGGGAAACCGAGCCATCGCTGGTTGGGGCGGCGGGTCGGTCCCGGCTCCCTGCGCCTTCTGCGTCCTGATTGGCCGAGCGGGGCGGTTGAGCCCCAGTCTCGCCCCTTTATAAAGAGCGGGAGGGGAGGGACGGCGCCCCGCACTCTCCCATATTCTTTCTCCTTCAGCTTCTGCTCCTCTCTTCCGTTCGCCATGGAGAGAGTAAATCCCGGTCCTTCAACGGTGGCGGCGAGGGTTGCCGCTCGACAACGCGTCCCTCCTTCTCCTGCACCCGCAGTTGCAGAGCCGGCCACGAGGAGAAGGGGGAGGGGGCGAGGTCGTGGGCGAGGCCGGGGTGCTCGGGGAAGAGGAGGACGGGGCGGTCCGCCGGCCTCGCCCCCGCCAACAGCTCCTCTTCCAGTGGAGGGCCATATTGGGGATGACCCTTGCGAGTTCTTCATCAGGTTGCGGCGGCCGCCGTGCCGTCGCCTTTGTCTCCCGACTCGATTTGCGCGGGAGATGGAGCTGAATCCTTCGGAGTCCGTGCGGCTGCACATGAGGGGCTGCGGGATCAGTGGCACGCGGGTCCGCGTCGACTTCCCTGCTCCTCACGTGATGTATCTTCGCCAAGGATGGAAGACGTTTGCTCGTATCCACAGCCTGACGGATGGGCTCACTCTCCATTTCAAGTTGATGGAGGATGGCCATCTCTTCGTCAAGGTCTTCGGGCACTTCGGGACCCGTGCAAGGTGCTGCGTGGAGAGCTCCTCCGATGACAATGACTCCTCCTCGAACGAGGGTGACGAGGAGGACAACGGCAGCGACGACGAGGGCGGTGGACGGCAGGATGACGGGTCTGACTAGGTGTCGGGCGCCGCTCCCGGTGGCACCGGCGACCCCATCATCCGCGTCGCTGGCTCCTGGAACTTCTCGGGGCTGTGTCCTTGGCGGCTGGCGTAGGGAGGCTATGGAAGAGGAAGAGGAAGAAGGCGGGCGGCAAGGTCGTCATGTCGGAGTACGCGGGCTCCGACGCCTTCGACGCGCACTGACGTCCTGGCGCCTCGTCTTCGAGCTCTGCTTCCGGTGACGCCATCACCATCCAGCCTTTGGGCGGCCACCAAGATGTTTTCTTGGTGTCTTCTGCCACCCGTAGCTCACCTAGGCGCTCCTTTTGCCCTTCTCGCCTCCTTGACCTACCTCCTGAGGAGAGGGACAAGAAAGGTATTACAGGCATCTTATCTCTTTTTAGTTTGTAAGCCTTCGGGCATCTGTTAAATTTAGAACTTATAATCCCCTTGTTCATGTTTTTCATTCCCTACGGACTGTACCTGAATGGAATGTTTTTAATGAAAAAGGGATGTTTGCCGGGTCATTTGCTTGTGGGTGAAACCCACGACAAGGAATAAATCCTTGATATCTTTAAGACAAACATTTTCTCACCCGGCAACAGGCCTTGCCGTCTCCCTATTCGCTCGACCTTTCTCACGCCTCTTGCGGAGGCAGGGATGAAGTGGGCTCAGGCTCCTCGTTTCATCCCTTCGCCGCCGCGACTACAACCAAACTTAGTCCCAGGAACGAGTCCCAGGAACGAGGTTTCACATACCTCAGTTCATAATGGAATGCATGATAAGGGATGAAGAACTTATCTGAAGCTGCAGCCCCCGGCAACCCTGGTTTGCCGTGGGTGAATCTTTGCTCTTGTAGCCCCCGGCAACACTTGCTTGCCGGGGCCTAGGTGCTAGTCTGTTCCTTTTTCTTCTCCCCAAGTGGCGTCGGCAAGGATATATGTGTGTCCCGTGAACCAAAGGAGACAGAGGAAAGAAAAAGGGATGCAAACTCGACCTCTAAGCTAGGGGTTAGCCGCCGCTAAGCACTATCAACCCTAACCAAGGACGAGACTCGACTCAGCATGCATGCTATCATTAGGGCGCCAGCGCTTCATTTATTTATGCTCAGGGTCTGCGCCTGGCTTTGTACGAAGGGTTACATGCCTTGCCGGCAAGGCTTGTACAAAAGGGTGGCTTGCCGGGGGGCCCGGCAAGCCGCGCCTTATGGTTAAAACTTGCGAAGATGCTCAATGTTCCAAGAATTGCTCACCGAAATGGCATCTTCGGTCTCCAGGCGGACTGCGCCAGGCCTGGTGACTCATATTACTCGATAAGGGCCTTCCCATTTAGGCGTTAACTTGTTTATATTCTTGGCCGATTGAACGCGCCGAAGAACAAGGTCACCTTTCTCAAAGCTTTGGACACGGACCTTGCGGCTGTGGTAGCGGCGCAAGGCTTGCTGGTAGCGTGCTGCTCTCGCAGCCGCCCGGAGACGATCTTCCTCAAGGAGCATTGCGTCATCTTGCCGCAGTTGCTCTTGCTCAAGCACATCATAAGCGAGCACTCGAGGTGACCCGTATATGAGTTCAGTGGGGAGAACTGCTTCTGCCCCGTATACCAGGGCAAAGGGTGTCTGGCCGATGGCTCGATTTGGCGTCGTTCTGATTGACCAAAGAACCGCCGGCAACTCATCAATCCAGCGCCTTCCACTCTTGTGCAGCCTGTCAAAGGTCTTTGTCCTTAGGCCTCACAGCACTTCAGTGTTTGCCCTCTCGGCTTGACCATTGCTTCGGGGGTGAGCAAAGGAAGCGAAATAGACTTTGCTGCCGAGGTCTTGGGTATATTGCATGAAGGTGCGGCTTGTGAACCGCGTGCCGTTGTCGGTGATGACCCTGTTGGGTACACCAAAATGGCACACAAGTCCCTTGAAGAATTTGACGGCTGACAGAGTTGTGACCTTCCTCACTGCCTCCACCTCCGGCCACTTTGTGAACTTGTCGATTGCAACGTACAAGTAGTCAAAGCCCCCGACAGCGCGGGGGAAAGGGGCCAGCATGTCGAGCCCCCAGACCGAGAAGGGCCAAGAGAGAGCAATGGTTTGAAGGGCTTGAGCTAGTTGATGAAGTTTCTTTGAATGAAACTGGGACGCTTCACACCCGGTGACCAGTGCCGTCGCATCCTGGAGGGCAGTGGGCCAGAAGAAGCCTTGCCGAAACGCCTTGCCGGCAAGGGCTCTTGACCCTATGTGGGATCCACATATGCCTCCATGTATCTCTGCCAACAGCCCCAGTCCTTCCTCTCGAGGGATACACTTCAATTTCACGCCGTTCGGTCTCTTTCTGTACAGGACGTCATCGACGAAGTGGTACATAGCAAACCGACGGGCTACTTTTTCCGCTTCTTCCTACTCCTCAGGAAGTTCCCCAGTCTGGAGGAATCAGACGGTATGTTGTGCCCACGCTGGAGCCTGGGGCTCGACGGCGAGGACTAAAGGCATTTCCTCCGTCATGGGAGTGGCTGTCTCGACGGCAAGAGCTTGACGCTCCGCCGGAGCTAGCCGTCCAGTGGCAGGCTCAGTGTCTCTGGCAACATCCTTGTCGGCGGTTCCGGGGAGCTCGGCGGGAAAGTACTTGCTGGGCCCTGATTTCCTCCTCTTGTTCTGCTCTGTTGATGGATCAACTGATGGCTGAGAAAGCTGAAGCAGAAAGGTACCTGGTTCCACAGGTAGCTTGAGGGCAGCGCGCTTTGACAGGTAATCGGCGATGTCGCTCTCCGCTCGGGGAACGTGCTCCGCCTATATACCATCAAAGCGCTCTTCCATCTTTCTCACTTCATCGACGTAGGCCTTCATCAATGGGTTCTGGTAGTCTTTGTTGACTTGCTTGACAACAAGCTGTGAATCGCCTCTGACGATGAGTTTCTTGATCCCGAGGTCTGCCGCGATCCTAAAACCAGCAAGCAGCCCCTCATACTCAGTAGTGTTGTTCGTTGATACCTCCCTGGGGAAGTGCATCTGGACCACGTACTTGAGGTGCTCTCCAGTGGGCGCGACCAGCAGTACGCCGGCCCCGACGCCCTATGAGGAGAAAGTTCCATCAAAGTACATGATCCAGTTGCAACTCGCCTCTTTGCCAGGGAGAGCAGTTTCCTGGACCTCTTCATCAGGCGTTGCGGTCCATTCTGCAACGAACTCTTCCAAGACTCTGCTTTGAATTGTCGAGGTACTTTCAAACTTGAGGCCAAAGCTGGACAGCTCCAGTGCCCACTCTACAATTCTTCCCGTTGCATCTGGATTGTGTAATATCCGTTGTAGAGGGAGGCGAGTGACGACAGTGATCACGTGTGCCTGGAAGTAGTGACGCAGCTTCCTCGAGGCCATAAGAAGGCCGAAGAGCAAGTTCTGCACGCCGGAGTACCTTGATCTAGCCCCCTGCAAGAGGGAGCTAACAAAGTAGACCAGGTGCTACATCATCTTCTTCCTTGGTTGCACTCCAACCGGCCGTGTCGTCTCTGCACCAGTGGCATCAGGCTCTGTCGCTGCTATCACCTCATCATCAATTTCTCTCTGTGCCACTAGTGTGGCGCTGACCACCTGGTTCGTTGCCGCTAAGTATAGCAGCAACGGTTCTTGTGGCCTAGGCGCGACTAGTACTGGCGTGGAGGAAAGATACCTCTTCAAGTCTTGTAATGCTGCTTCAGCTTCTGGCGTCCACTCCATCGGGCCTGCCTTTTTCAAAATCTTGAAAAAGGGAAGGGTGCTCTCGGCAGACTTGGAAATGAATCTGCTCATGGCGGCAACGCAACCAGCAAGCCGACGCACATCCTTGACCCGTTTGGGTGCTTCAATCTGTTCTATAGCTTTGATCTTGTCCGGATTAGCCTCTATCCCGCGCTGTGACACAAAGAACCCGAGCAGCTGGCCGGACGGGACGCCGAAGACGCACTTCTCAGGGTTCAGCTTGAGATTGATCTTGCGCAGGTTTGCAAATGTTTCTTGTAAATCCGGTATCAGGGTTGCCCTATTCTTGGTTTTGACCACTATATCATCCATATAAGCCTCCATATTTCTATGGAGCTGGGGTTCAAAACCACTCTGGACTGCCCTTGCAAACGTCGAGCCAGCACCCTTCAACCCGAAAGGCATTCGTACGAAACAATACGTACCACATGGGGTGATGAATGCTGTCTTCTCTTCGTCTTCTCTTGCCATGAAGATATGATGGTAGCCGGAGTAGGCATCGAGGAATGACAGCAGGTCACACCGAGCCGTGGAGTCAACAATCTGGTCGATGCGCGGCAACGGGAAGGTGTCTTTAGGACAAGCCTTATTGATATCTGCGTAATCAATACACAGCCTCCACTTCCCATTTGCCTTGCACACTACCACTAGATTAGCCAACCACGTTGGATGGAGCACTCCTCTTATCGAACCCACATCTTCCAATTTCCGGATCTCCTCTGTGATGAACTCTTGTCGTTCCAAAGCTTGCTTCCTGACCTTCTGCTTGACGGGCCGCGCGTGAGGACAGACAGCAAGGTGGTGCTCAATAACCTCCCTGGGAACGTCGGGGATGTCGGATGCTTGCCATGCAAACACGTCGACATTCGCCCACAGGAAGGTGACGAGCGCGTCTTCCTATTTGTCGTCAAGGGTGGAGCTTATGGTGAAAGCCCCTCTTGTGTCGTCCTCCTTGACGGAAACCTTCTTGGTTCCCGGCGGCGTGGCCCTGGACCTCTTGTTCCTGCCAGTGGAGCTCTCTGGCACGTCCTCGATGGGAGCGCGACACTCCGAAGGGGTGCGCTTGCCGGAGTGGCTGTCCGAGGTCTCACTGGTCTTCTTCTTGCCGGTGGAGCTCTCCGGCACGTCCTCGACGGGAGCACAACACTCCGAAGAGGTGCGCTTGCCGGAGTGGGTGTCCGAGGTCTCACCAGTCTTCTTCTTGCCGGTGGCGCTCTCCGGCACGTCCTCGACGGGAGCACAACACTCCGAAGAGGTGCGCTTGCCGGAGTGGGTGTCCGAGGTCTCACCGATCTTCTTCTTCTTCCCTCCCGGGGCTCCAATGGCAGGAGCAAGTGCCCTCGTGGTGGCAGCTGCTGCAACTGCCTGCTGGTATAGTTGGTCAGCGCAAATCAGCGCATCTTTCTTATCGGAGGGGATGGTGATGATCGTCACAGGTCCGGGCATCTTCAGGGTGTTGTAGGCGTAGTGTGACGCTGCCATGAACTTGGCCAGTGCTGGGCGGCCAAGGATCCCATTGTAAGGCAAGGGGATCTTGGCAACATCAAACACGATCCTCTCCGTCCTGTAGTTCAGATCACTTCCAAAAGTCACGGGCAGCGTGACCTTCCCCTTTGGTTGGCTTCTCCCCGGGTTGACCCCTTGAAACATGCCCGTCTCTTCGAGGTCTCCGTCAGGAATCTGTAGCTTCTAGACCATGGTGGGCGAGAGCAAATTCAGACTGGCCCCGCCATCGACTAGCATCTTCGTCACCTTGAGGTTGCGTATTGTTGGTGAAACCAACAATGGCAAGCACCCGACCGCAGTGGTGCGATCAGGGTGATCCTCAGTGTCAAAAATGATAGGCGTGCTGGGGTCACCCGCCCTGGTTTTCTTGGCGGAGCCGGCATCATAAGATCCCTCGACGGCAAGTACGGCTTTACCCTTGCGCTTCCTGTTGCGGTGCCGGCCTTTCTTCGCCGGGGTGAAAGTATCCTCATCTGAAGAGTCGGTTTCCGCGCTGGCATCTTCGCCGGGGTACTTCCTTCCCTCTTCAGCCCGGGCACATCTGTCAGCAAGAACATAGAGTTCCGCCAGATCTTTCACCTTGGTCATCGCCAGTTCTTCACGCATCTTGCGGTTACGCACGTTCTGATGGAACATGCTGATGATGGTGGCAGGCTGAACAGCAGGGATGTTGTACTGCACCCGGCTGAACCTCTGTATATACTTGCGCAGACTCTCGCCTTCCTTCTGGAGTATGACGTGCAGGTCACTCGCTTGGCCATGGGCTTGGTGGCCTCCGGTAAAGGCGCCAACAAACTCATGGCACAAGTCCGACCAGGAGGAAATAGAGTCTACCGGCAAGTGCATCAACCACGACATGGTGTTAGGTTTAAGAGCCAACGGAAAGTAAATCACAAGCACCTTATCATCGCTGGCTCCGGCAGCTTGCATCGCGATGGTATAGATGTTGAGGAACTCCGACGGGTGGGTCTTGCCGTTGTACTTCTCACCAACGTCAGGCTAGAAGGTGCGGTGAGTGGGCCATTGGAACTGCCGCAACTCACGGGTAAAAGCCGGACAGCCTACCTCGTAAGGTAGGCTTCCAGGGCTCTCCGGTGCTGGGCGATCCATTGCAGGCCCCGCTCGCCTGTCTGACTGGTGGCGCGCTCCGCGCCGGCGCTCGATGGTGGTTCGAGCGTCTTCATGAGCTCGCTCCTGAAGAACTTGACGCTGGTCACCGTGGGTCCGTGGGTCGGATGATGCTATGGAGATGGCGTCGCCCGCGATGTCCCGACGAGTCGACGCACGTGGTACCGGGCGCGGAGGAGGCGAATGCACCGTAGCCATGGCGCTGTCGCTCCTCCTGCCACCGGTGCGTGGGACTCCATTAGAGTGTCGATCTGGGAGCTCCGCTGGATTTGGGTCATCCTTGTTGGCGACTGCGACAAGGCTTCGGATGGTGGCTCTCCATTCGTCGAGTTTCCCCGTAACGGGAGGAAAGTCGAGGAGCAACTGCGCGCGCGCCAGGGCTTTGGCTGGGGTTAACGGTAGCGAAACCTGCACGGACCGCGACGCACTTCGACCCCTGACCATGTCAGGAGGAGCTCCATCATGACCCCGTGGTCGCATACCATCTCTACCAGTGCCTCGGCGGGCGGGCAGGTCTTCTACGTCACGGGAGTGGCGCTTGGGGCTCTTCCCATGGCAACGCCCGGGAACTTCGGCGTGACGACGCCGTTCGACGCGCGCTGCTTGAGAGGAGTGCGCTATTTGCGCCAGCGTGGTTGTTCTGGAGGCGCTTGCATCGCCTTCGGGCGATGCGGCAGCGACCTTGGAAGGCCCCGCGACACTCGCGGAGGGCCTGGCTCCATCTTTGGAACTGGCGGTGTGTGGCCCGTTACCAGGCGCACAAACACCGCCACCTCCCAAACTCTGGCTGCTGGGACGGCGTTGGTGTTCGCGAGCAGCGCCCCGGGTCCTTTCCGCGACCGGTCCGCTGCTCGCCCGCGTCGGGGCGGGCTATTCGGCTTCCGACTGGCCAACCGCCACCATCGTCTTCTTCTTGGGCGCCATGATGATGAAGGCACGTCGAACTAACTGCTAAAGCCGATTCTCACAACTGCAGCCCCCTACCTGGCGCGCCAAAGATGTCGGTGTATTTGGAACGGCACCAATGGGATTCTTGTGATCCCATAGGTGTCGTTCCAAATACACCGACAAACTATGTAGACATGACCGAGACACATCTCTGGTCAATAACCAATAGCGGAACCTAGATGCTTATATTGGCTCCTACATATTCCACGAAGATCTTTATCCGTCAAACCGCATAACAACATGCGTTGTTCCCTTTGTCATCGGTATGTTACTTGCTCGAGATTCGATCGTCGATATCATCATACCTAGTTCAATCTTGTCACCGGCAAGTCTCTTTACTCGTTTCGTAATACATCATCCCGTGACTAACTCATTTGTCATTTGCTTGCAAGGCTTATTATGATGTGTATTACCAAGAGAGCCCAGAGATACCTCTCCGATACTCGGAGTGACAAATCCTATTCTCGGTCTATGCCAACACCACAAAAACTTTCGAAAACACCTGTAGATCATCTTTATAATCACCCAGTTACGTTGTGATATTTGATAGCACACAAGATGTTCCTATAGTATTCGGGAGTTGCATAATCTCATAGTCAGAGGAACATGTATAAGTCATGAAGAAAGCAATAGCAGTAAAACTAAACGATCATAGTGCTAAGCTAACGGATGAGTCTTGTCCATCACATCATTCTCTAATGATGTGATCCCGTTCATCAAATGACAACACATGTCTATGGTTAGGAAACATAACCATCTTTGGTCAACGATCTAGTCAAGTAGAGGCATACTAGGGACACTCTATTTTGTCTATGTATTCAGACTTGTACTAAGTTTCCGGTTAATACAATTCTAGCATGAATAATAAACATTTATCATGATATAAGGAAATATAAATAATAACTTTATTATTGCCTCTAGGGCATATTTCCTTCAGTCTCCCACTTGCACTAGAGTCAATATTCTAGTTCACATCGCCATGTGATTTAACACCGATAGTTCGCATCGTTATGTGAATAACATCCACAGTTCACATCGCCATGTGTCCAACTCCCAAAGGGTTTACTAGAGTCAATAATCTAGTTCACATCGCCATGTGATTTAACACCCAAAGAGTACTAAGTTGTGATCATGTTTTGCTTCTTGAGAGAAATTTAGTCAGCGGGTGTGTTACATTCAGATCCGTATGTATTTCGCAAATTTCTATGTCTACAATGCTCTGCATGGAGCTACTCTAGCTAATTGCTCCCACTTTCAATACATATCCAGATTGATACTTAGAGTCATCTGGATTAGTGTCAAAGCTTGCATCGGCGTAACTCTTTACGACGAACTCTTTATCACCTCCATAATCGAGAAACATTTCCTTAGTCATCCAGTAACAAAGGATAATTTTGACCGCTGTCTAGTGATCTACTCCTGGATCACTTTCGTACCTCCTTGCCAAACTCATGCAATGTACACAACAGATTTGGTACACAGCATGGCATACTTTATAGGACCTATGGCTGAGGCATAGAGAATGACTTTCATTCTTTCTCTATCTTTTGTTGTGGTCGGGTTTTGAGTCTTACTCAACTTCATACCTCACAATTCAGGCAAGAACTCCTTCTTTGACTTATCCATTTTGAACTTCTTGAAAATCTTATTATGGTATGTACTCATCGAAACTCTTATCAAGCGTCATGATCTATCTCTATAGATCTAGGTGCCTCATATGTAAGCAGCTTCACCAAGGTCTTTTATTGAAACACTCCTTTAATACAATCCTTTATGCTTTCCAGAAAATTCTACATCATTTCCGATCAACAATATGTCATTCACATATACTTATCAAAAATGGTGTAGTGCTCCCACTCACTTTCTTGTAAATACAGGCTTCACCATAAGTCTGTATAAAACCATATGCTTTGATCACCTTATCAAAGCGTATATTCCAACTCTGAGATGCTTGCACCAGTCCATACATGGATCGCTGGAGCATGCACACTTTGTTAGCACCTTTAGGATCGACAAAACCTTCTGATTGCATCATATACAGCTCTTCTTTAATAAATCTATTAAGGAATTCAGTTTTGTTATCCATTTGCTAGATTTCATAAAATGCGGCAATTGCTAACATGATTCGGACAGACTTAAGCATCACTACGAGTGAGAAAATCTCATCGTAGTCGACACCTTGAACTTGTCAAAAAACTTGTTCGACAAGTCGAGCTTTGTAGTTACTAACTCTACCATCACCGTTCGTCTTCCTCTTGAACATCCATTTATTCTTAGTGGCTTGCTGATCATCGGGCAAGTCCACCAAAGTCCACACTTTGTTCTCATACATGGATCCTATCTCAGATTTCATGGCCTCGGGCCATTTTGCGGAATCTAGGCTCATCATCGCTTCCTCATAGTTTGTAGGTTCATCATGGTCTAGTAACATGACTTCCAGAATAGGGTTACCATACCACTCTGGCGCGGAACGCACTCTGGTTGACCTATGATACTACAAAAAAAACACATCCGTGACATTTTGGGCCGAATGAATTTTTTTTCTTTCATACTTATGACACTTCTATGATGATAATTGTGACAAAACCGGGTATCATCATAGATGTGGTAGGGTCCTACTTCTCTGACAAAAATATGACAGAAAATGGGCTTTCGGTCCTGAGCGGGCCGGAGACACAGCTGCATGACATTCTTTGGGCCGTCCATGAAGGAAAAAACCATGGTAGAAGCGAGGGCGAGGAAAATATCGGGGTGTTCCCGGTTATGGTGGGTGGTCGGGGCCGAGCAACGCGCGTTTCTCTCGTACACGCACGCGCGTGGGTGCGAAGCGTTGGGCTCTAACTGAACCCTAGCGTGGCGTTGGGCTCTAACTGAACCCGAGCGATTGCACTGCAGGCTATGCGGGGTTAATGAACCCGAGCGAACGATCGATGGCTGTTAACTAAACCCGATCGAGTGATTCCTTCGCTACTGCTGCTAACTGAAGCCGATCGATGCTGCCTCTGGATGAACAGTGAGCGTTGTTGTGGGCTTTGGATGAACAGTACCTGGTGGGGGTGGATGAACAGGAACTGTTGGTGTTGCCTCTGGATGAACATGACCCCGATCGATCGAGCCGGTTGGGGCCGGATGAATAGCACCCCGTGGAGGGCAGGATGAAAAGGACTACCCCATGGAGGGAAAATGAACAGTAGACGGTGGAGGGCTGGATGAACAGTAGCCCGTGGAGGGGTGGTTGAACAGGAGCCCGTGGAGAGGGCTAGTTGAACAGTAGCCGGTGGAGTAGCCCGCGGTGGAGGCTGGATGAACAGGAGCCCGTGGATGAACAGTCGCAGGTGGAGGCTGGAGGAGGTCGACGGTGGATGAACAGTAGCCCGTGGAGGCTAGAGGTGGTCGACGGTGGAGATGAACAGTATCCCGTGGAGTCCCGTTTTGCGGCACGCCACACCCCTCCCGATGAACAGGACCCACGTTTCGACTGTAGCGCTCCAACACAATTATGTTTCCTCCGTTTTGTGGTACGCCACACCCCTCCCGATCAACAGGACCCCCGTTTCGACCGTAGGAGGTCCGTTTCCTTCGTTTTGAGGTACGCCAGACCCCTCCCGATGAACAGAATCCCATTTCGAACATGGCCGGTCAAACACAAGGCCGTTTCCTCCATTCTACGGTACGCCAGGCCTCGTTTCCATCGGCTGTTCCGTCCAAGCCCTCCCGATGAACACGACGACGCATTCCGTTCCGACCCAGCCAGTTGGCTCCCCATGAAAACGACGACGACGCTGTTTCTCCGTTCTGACCCAGCCATGTACACGTGCCCTGGCCGTACGTACGCGCGAGTAGGCGTTCGAGACCCCGCCTGTATGTACGTCCGCGGCCGTATTTACTTTCTTGCACCCTGGCCGCTGTGCGTACGAGTACATGCTACATGCGTGCCTCTGCTACGACACGTGCGCGCTTCTACATCGACCAGCATCTACGTACACGTTCGCGACCAGAATGGCAACGCTATGTACGCTTCGACCATGTGGGTCCCGACTGTCAGGCACTTCCTTGCATGCGAGAAGAGAAGATGTAGCTGGTTGGTCCCCGTAGTCAGGGGGCGAATCATTTTTTTTGCCCGGACGAACTTCCTTGCGTGCGAAGATGTAGCTGGTAGGTCCCAGCAGTCAGGGGGGAACGTTTTTTTCGTGAAAGACGGTGGCCCATCCGATGGGTCCCCATTGTCAGGTGGAGGAATAATTATTTTGCGAGTAATAAGGAGGCACTTCCTTGTTGCGATTATGGAGCCAGTTGTCAGCCTTTCCACGTACAGTACTCTTCCGATGGAAGCCGTTCCTTGACCACGTTGACCACGCCACACCGAGAGCACCAGGGCGGTGGACGACGACGAGGCTTAGGAAGGGGACGACGCAGAGCCGGGGAAGATGCGGCAGTGGAAACCCGCGCGGACAGGAGTACGAGGGTTCGCTTGTTCGGCTGCGGTGTGAGGCTGCCGTCGCCGCAGGGCCTGGCCAGCGGTGGGAATAGTAGGGGGCAGTGAGACCTCTGCGACAGCACAGCCGGCCACGGGAAGCAGGAGCATGCGACACGACCAGCGCTGCTTTGGGCGGCTGGAGTGGAGCAAGAAGATCAGAGGTTGAAGAAGCACTACGGCCGTTGGATGGACATCATATGGTCACTGGAGTTAGAATCGTTCATATTGACTAAGTTGACAAAGCACCCTGTCCACGTCAACTTAGTAGGCCCTCAAGTCAGCCACCCACCAAGCTGGGTCCCAACTAGCAGGGGGAGTATTCATTTTTTTGTGCGTAATAAGGTGGCACTTCCGGTTGGTCCGAGTTGATAGCGGGGGTGGGCGTTTTTTTCGTGAAATACGGTGGCCCGTCCGGTGGGTCCCAGCAGTCAGGCGGGGAACGTTTTTTCGCCAAATATGGTGGCCCGTCCGGTGGTTCCCTACTGTCAGGTGGAGGAATAATTATTTTCCGCATAATAAGGAGGCACTTCCTTGCTGCTGCCGTGGACCCAGCTATCAGCCTCTCCATGTACAGTACTCTTCCGATGGAAGTCGTTCCTTGACCACGTTGACCACGCCGCGCCGAGAGCACCAGGGCGGTGGATGATGGTGAGGCCTAGGAAGGGAACGACGTGAAGGCAGGGAAGACTCGGCAGTTGTTTCCCACGCGGAGGGGAGTATGATTGTACGATGGTTTACTAGTTCGTATGCCGTCGCCGGAGAATAACAACATGTGTGGGTGAGTAGAGGGATGGCTAGGCCAACGATGGGAATACGGTGGGGCGGTGAGGCCTGCGCGGCAGCACAGTCGGCCGCGGGGAGGAGGGAGCAGGCAGTCCCATCGGCGCTTGTTTGAGCGGCTGGAGCAGGAAGAGCAGAGATTGAAGAAGCACGACGGCCGTTTGATGGACATCCAACAGTCACTGGATGTGCGTCAACCTTTTTTTAGGAAAGCCTCAAATCTGTGGAAAACATCATACAGCCCATCTGCCATTATTTCTAATAATTTATTGCCCATTTGCTAATTCTTAAGGTTTTCTTTGAGCCCATATTCTTTTTGTTAGCATTACAACCCATATTGTGGCTACGGTTAAAAAATTATACGAAATTTTGCATATTTCGGTGCGATCCAAACTATTTTTCATCCCGAAATTTTGAGTCACATTCAAACTGATTTTAAAAATAAATGTATATCAATATAAAATACAACAAATTGTCCACGCATAAAAATCAATGCAATTTAAAATCTCGAAATGAAAAAAAAGAAATTTGAAACTAATTGCTGGTTTGATGTGTTTTAAAAATGTACAACCCATTTCTCATTACTGATAGGCCATTTTCTCGGCCAGCCGAATGAAGCTCTCCTCGTCTTGAAAGATTTGCAACCCAACAGGCCTAACAAAGCAGCTTACTTGGCAAATCACAAAAAAACTAGGCTGTGGCCGTGGACCCAGCTGCGGCTAAGCACCCAACTGTCAGCCTCTCCACGTACAGTACTCTTCCGATGGAAGTCGGTCGTTGACCAGATTGACCATGCCGCCCCGAGAGCGCCAAGGCGGTGGACGACAGCGAGGCCTAGGAAGGGGATGACGCGGAGCCGGGGAAGACGCGGTAGTGGATGCCCACGCGGAGAAGATTACGAGGGTTCACTGGTTCGACTGTGGTGTGAGGCTGCCGTCGCCACAGAATAACAGGGGGTGTGGGTGAGCAACGGGATGCCCTGGCGAGCGGTGGGAGTAGTAGAGGGAGGTCTATCAGCAATGGTAGTCGCCACCCGTACCATTTCCCGTGGGTCTCATCACACCCCCGTCGGCAAGCGCACCGCAGCCGGTTGCTCATCACAACCCGCTGCCGTTGGTGTGCTACCACAGCTACAAATCACGCAGAGTCATCCGTCGCGTCTCAACCACAATCCTCAACCCTAGCCGAGTCTTCTACAAATGCCCGAATCATGGGGTAATAATATGTTTAAGTGTTGTTCTGCTGCTTTCAGTTGCTGATTTTTTTAATAATTTGGTTGATGATCTTCCAAGTTGATTCGTGCAGAAAAGGGAAGATTCGTGTGATTTGTATTTCTGGGAAGTTGCTGATGTGGGGGAGTGCAACTACGCTGATTATTTGGTTAGCCGAGGAATCCCAATACCAACAGGTTGGGTGTTGGAAAAGTAACTGAAGGAACGACAGAAGAGGAAGATGCAGAGCAGAAGGTTAAAGATGCAGTTCCTCTGATCATGGCCAAGCAACAGCTGCTGAACGGCCTTGACAGCAATGAGGAGATGAAAGAGCTTGTTAAGATAATGGGCAAAATCAATGTGCTCTGTAGGATGATTGTCTCTTTATTTGCAGTGTATGTTGCACTCGTGATGTATTCAGTGGCATGAGGAGATGAAAGAGCTTGTGAAGATAATGGGCAAAATCGATGTGCTCTGTAGGATGATTGTCTCTTTATTTGCAGTGTATGTAGCACTCGTGATGTATTCAGTGGCTATGACATGAGCACCTTGCTGAAACTAGTATTGAATGAAACATGTGTAGCAGGCTGGGCGTAGTGTTGTGAACATCTAATGATTTCTATTAACGGAAATCAGGGGATATCCCCTTTTGCTCATAAATAAATAAATAGCAGAGGCCCTTTTGGTAATAAATAAATAAATTAGCAGAGGCCCTATCGGGTCAGCTTTGTTCTCATTCGAAGATGTCGAGCAAATTGCATTCCAACATCAAACTATGTCATCAAATTCAAGTTTCACAGCCAAATATGAGTACAACTAAACAACAATGTCATCATGTTTTAGTCGTCATACAATCACCAAACACAAATCAGCATACATAACAAGTGATGTTCTCACAGGAAAATACTAAACAACATGTTCATCAGGTTTCAGTTGTCATAGCAAACACAATTTCACATAGTAGATATAAAAAATGTCTTCTGACAGGCAAATACGACAAAAGCAATGTAATCATCATCCGCAGCAGCAACGTCAACATCTTCCCCATGTGTATCAGTCTGAATCGTAATTCCCCATGGTGTCATCTTCTTCTTCGTCCTCAACGTCCTCGAATGTTGGCTTCTTCTTGATCAACTCTTGTATGTCCACAGCATGACAGGCAATCTTTTCACCGGCATCATTGACGTCATGGTTCTCAAAGATATTAGAAACATATGTGCTATCTTGTACATCAGGAGCAGTGTAAGCATCATCATGTTGTGCAACTTCATTAAACGAATTCCTCTGCTCAAACCTTTGCAATACTCTCCAGTCATCGCTACGTGCAAATGTGTCTTCCAAGAAAAATATCTGTGTTGCTTTATTTGCCAAAATAAAAGGCTCGTTGGTCTGGTTCGCCGCCTTGACATTGATGGATTTGAAATAATCATTAGCTCTGGGTTTTGCGATCCTGGAAAACAGGTTATACCAATGATAGCACAACAGAACCACACACCGATGATCCTCAAAACTGGAGATATACTGCAACTGAGCAATATATGTTATGTTAGCATACATTTCAGTTGTCTCTTTGTCATACGTATCTGTGCTCATGATGGCACTATTTTGTGTCTTCCTGCCTTTGTCTCGTGCAAGGGTGTTGTAGCGCACATCTCCAACAACGCAAGATTCATAATGCCTTACCCGAGTATCAGGACCCATTGCTAGTGAGTAAAGGGCATCATCAACTGCCTGCCCATCGTCCCGCATCTTCTTAACCTATGGTTAGAAAATAGACAAGCTGATCATCTTATGTACTTAATATATTAAAAAACTGATAGTGCAATTCAAAAGCTTACATGGCTCTTGAACCATTTTGCAAATCCTACCATAACCAGTTTGTCAATGTTTCTTGGATTTTGCGGCAATAACTCCTTTTTGTAGATGCTGCATAACATAGTGATCGCGTCAAACATCTAAATATATAAAAAGTGCTGCAAGTTTAGTAGATTACGATGTATAAGCTGCAGTACTTAGCACTTACTTGATATAAGGTAGTATCTCAGGACAGTTATTCAACACATACCAAACCATTTTGTCCAAATCTTTAGGCTTGTCCTCTTGTCGACTCTTCCATTTAACTTGAATAGAATAATCAAAAACATTGAACCCGGGATTGTCTTCATCCACCTCTTTGCTAAGCTGATCAGTTGTTTCAATGTATTTTGAGCAGAATGTCAACGCTTCTGTAGCAATGTAGGCCTCTAAAATGGAACCCTCGGGTCTAGCTCTGTTCCTAACATAGCCCTTGAAAGTGCCTAGCCGCGTTTCAATAGGGTACATCCAGCCATACTATACTGGACCTCTAAGTAGTGCCTCATCAGGTAGATGAGCAGCCAAATGCACCATCACATGAAAGAAGGCTGGAGGATATATCTTCTCAAGGTCACATAGGATAGTTGGTATCTTGTCTCTAAGACGCTCCAAAGCATCTATCCTGGTATTTCTACTGCAGAGTTCCCTGAAGAATTGTCCCAACTCTGCAACTGCTCTGTATAAGTCAGGGTGGCCCAATCCTCTAAGGATAACAGGTAAAACACTATGAAGTAGGACGTGGCAGTCATGAGTTTTCAACCCTTGTACCTTGTTTCCATCTGCACTAACTATCCTTTCAGGGTTGGAAGCAAATCCATGTGGGAATCTCACACGTGACAGGACCTTGCAGAATTCTTTTCTTTTTACCTTGTCCAAGACGTACATAGCTGGTGCCATATCCCATAGTTTACCTTCATTTTGCACCTGCAAATCCTGTCTGATACCCAGGTTTGTCAAATCAATCCTAGATTTTAAGGTATCTTTCGTCTTTCCTTCAATATTAAGAAGTGTGCCGATAATGCTGTCACATATATTTTTCTCGATGTGCATCACATCAAGATTATGCCGCAGATCCAAATCTTTCCAATACTCCAAGTCCCACAAAGTGGACCTGCGGGTAAACAATAATCTCTCTTCTGCCCTGCCATGCTTCCTTTTCCCGCTACCATTATCAGGATGGTTTCCTGGTGTAATATGCCTGACCTTCTCTAATTCCACTGGCAACTCATCGGCGGTGAGCCTCTTTCGCGCATCACGGTTTTCATGCTTTGCATTGAACACATGTCTTCGGTATTTTCTAGGATGCAGCTTGTCCTTGGCAAGGAAACAGCGGTGTCCAATGTAACAGATCTTGCTAAGTATTGCGTATGACAGCGGATTCCTGTCACAGCGAACACATGCATTGTAACCATGTGTCGTTCGCCCTGACATAGTGCCCAAAGCCGGATAATCAAGGATGCACCAAATTATAACAGCACGTAGAAGGAAATCAGCTGGTGGGCTGCTATATAGGTCTCGAGTGAGAACACCCCTCCATAGCTGTTGAAGTTCCTCCACAAGAGGCTCCATGAACAAATCAAAATCCTTTCCAAGACTTTTTGGACCTGGGATGAGCAAGGCCATCATGTAGTTTGATTCTTTGGTGCAGACATTTTGAGGCATGTTGTAAGGGATAACAAGCACTGGCCACATTCTATATGTGGCGCTCTGGTTATCAAATGGGTTAAATCCATCTAAAGCTAAGCCAAGTCTAATGTTTCTCGGGTCAGCAGCAAACTTTTCGTGCTTCTGATTGAAGCTTTTACACTCACTACCATGTGATGGATGGCTCATTACATTCTGATCTCTGTACTCCTGGTTCCTAGAATGCCACAGTACATCCGCTCTTGTTTCAGCATCATGAAACAACCTCTGCAGTCTTGGTGTAATTGGAAAATGTCTTAGAACATTATGAGGAATCCTCTTCACAGCATCGCCATCTTTCCATCTTGATGATTTGCATTTCGAGCATTCACTTAAGTTGGCATAATCCTTCTGGAACAGAACACAATTATTATTACAAACATGGATCATATCATATCCAATTCCAACTGCACGAAGGAAATTCTTTATTTTACTGTAGGTGTGTGGCAGCTCGGACGCATCTGGGAAAGCTTTGCGGAAAGCAGCCAACATCGCATCGAATGATTTGTTGGTCATCCGGTCAGATGTCTTCACCTGAAGAAAGTTGACCATAGCTGAGAATACTGATAGCTTATTTCCTGGGGTGACAGCCACGTTGCATTGTTCCAACATGCGGGCCCACCGTTTTTCTTCTGCAGGTGAAAGTTCACGGAATGAACAAGCATTTCATAGCATTGTTTCAATGTGATCAAACTCAATGGCTCTGCCACCACATCCTCCTCCTCCTCTTCCACCTGAGGATCAGGCAGATCAAGATGGTGATCTGCTGCTTCCACGTTGTCAATAACATTGACGTTCACAGCTTCACCATGATGAACCCACCTAGTATATGTGACCGACATCCCATACAAGTGTAAATGATTTTGCACAGTTGACTGGGGTCTTGTAACTGAATTAATACAACTGCTACACGGGTAGAGCACATCTGATTTCGGACCACCGTACTCAGCTCTGATAAAGTTCATGAAGTTTTCAACCCCCTCGGCATATGGAGCAGAGAATCTTCGAGCAGAAGTTATCCAACTCCTGTCCATCTATTAGACATACAAATTAGTTCTTCTACTAGATATTACAGGAAAAACATATATGTTTTTTTATGAAGTCCAGAAGAAAATACCTAGGTCATATTTGGACGAGCAGATCTAAGTAACGAAATATATGTAAAGCTAATTTAGTAAACAGATTTGAGTGCTAAATTATGGCAGGCTATTTCAGCAGTCAATGAGGCCGAGAACATAGCCATCGAACTATTGAAGGCCATCGCAGCAACAAAGATCGAGTATAAAACGGTGTAGAGCTATTTCACCTAACAGATTGGCTACTATACCATGGCAATGTACGTCGCAATAAATATATGGCAGGTTATTTTAGCAACTAATCAGCCTTGGCATGCCATCTCAGCTAAGCAGATTGAGTGTAGAACAGGGCAAGGAAGCTTCTTAAGTAGAGCATATTGACTGTAAACTTCTTCGGCAAACATTCAGCGCTACACCGACATGAACGGGGCCTCAGTCTAGAATGCGCGTACCATGGGAGAAGCTGACCGCCGTGCGTCTCCACACGAACGTCGCCAGCGGTGGCGACGCTGACCGCCGTGCGCCTCCACAAGAATGTCGCCAGCGGTGGTGGCACGGCTAAAGGACGGCAGTCTACGAGAGCGTACTGTAGGAGCGAGAGGATCGCCGTGTGTCCCCTTGAAGACCCGCGGCGCCGACGTATCGGCGTGGGGTGAGGGCGGCTTTGCCGGAGCGAATGGAGTGGAGGGGGGCGGGGGGAGGGGGTTTGGGGATATTATTGGCTAGTTGGCCGAAGGGCGGTTGAATCTAGGATTTGGGGGGGAACTTTTGGGTGAGGGGGAGGATTTTCGTGGGGTGGGCGGGGGGAGTTTGGCGCATGGTCGGTTTCTCCAAGTGCAGTCCCACGTGTCAGTGAAGAGGCAAGCCGAAGCGCGTTCCATTTGCGTGAGCCCTGTGCAGGATCGAACGTGTGTGGGGTGCAATGCGACCACTACAGAGTAGCTGTGAGTGTACAGCCTTTTTTCCTTTTAAACTAGGTGCTTCGTCCCCTAAAAAAAACTTGTTGCTTCGCGTGATCCATCGATACTACTACTAGTAATCTGCTAATCCCGACTAAAACGGCACGGCGGGTCTTTTCCCCCCGCTATTTGCTGGGAGGTTGGCTTAGTTGGGTTTTTTAGGATGAGTAATGCTACACCTACGTAGTCCCAGTTACGTAATTAACATAATGTGAAACGTGTGAGCTGTTGATTGTAGATTGGGGGAAGGAGGGGCCCACCACCATGAAAATCAGGGGAGGAGAGAGAGAGACAATTTATGTTAACCCTTTCGTAGGTTCCCGTAGATGTGAAATGCGTGAATGTGCATTTGCAGATAAGGCCTTCCCTCGTTCATCCTTTTCTCCCACAAGATCTTGATCTTTCGTGCAACGCACGGGCATCTTGCTAGTACTCCTAGAATATACTATATTATTGTGAAAGTTCATATACACCGGCCGAGATTAATGCAAACATGGCAGATTTTCATAACATTTCGAACTTTTATAGGACAGAAAAATAAAAGAAAGTCGACCCTAAACCTATTCTACGGTGGCGACAGACGTCCTCCATCTGCGATCTCCATGTACGGGGCGGGGTTCAAGACCCGTGAACTGAGGTGCGGTCTCTGGCAAGGAAAAGTAGAACACGGGAGACGGACCGGCCAGTTGGCACACCATACCCTGCCGCCTCCCATGCCCTACTCATCCTCGGAGGAGTCCCCGACCTCGGCGGTGTCGGGCATTGGACGGCGGCAAGTAGGACGTGTGGCTGACGGTGCTCCTGTCGTCGGCCGCCAGCGTGGCCACCGCTTGTGCGGCGACTTGAGCGAGGGCAGCGACCTCAAGCTCCATCGCCGAAGACAAGCTCTCCCGCAGAGCGTTCGCGCTTGCGTTCATGGTGGATGTGGTGCGAGGTAGAAGGACGATGCGCTATGGTGTGGAGGTTAGCTGGGCGTTGCTACTTTAAGTAGCGCATTCCGGTGAGGCCAAGCGTCCTGGTGCATCATTAAGTCGTCAGAGTTGGTTCCTCGGGCACCGAGCCTCTTAACGATGACATACGGACTGACGGCATGAATGCGGGCAGCTGGCGCCGACTAGGAACGCACCGCGCGATGGCGCGAGGGACAAGTTTTTTTGGTGTGCCAGGGTAGTCAGCTGCGGTCGTGGCAATGTTGGAGATGCCATTTGCTCACATGTGATCGACGCATGTCATTGAAAAAGCAAGATGACCCGGGATGGTCTCAGGTCCTGAGGATGCAGTTGGCCGCGCTACACCACTCCGTGGACGCGTCCCGGCACCCCATGCATCCTCGACGAGCCGGGTGTTGGGGTGTGTTTGGATTGTGGCTAAAGTGCACCTTACCAAAATTTTGGTCATGACCCAAAGATTGATCTTTTTTTTGGATGGTTGCCATTTTTTTGGCATGCCAATGAACTCTAGCCAACTCTAGTTCATTTTTCTTGCCGATGTCGGCCAAATCATGGGCAACCAAAACCTCAACAAAAAATTTGGCTACCCAATGCTTTGATGGGGCAACCTTGGGCACAAACCAAACATACTATTGGTCGTGCCACAGCACTAACGCCACCCTCGGCACACTAAAACCGACCGTTTCAAGCCACGATGAGCGTCTCGCTCACCGCGGTCGCCGTGTACAAAGGCGGTGTTGGAGCTGCGCCATGTTGTTGGCCCCCACGGCCCACATGAATTGTTGCCGGTGCCGACGAGGTCGCGGGCCAGCTCCTCCATTGGACTAGTTTGCGCTACGTCGTCCCGACAGGTGTGCCCCACATGTCAGTTTCCCTGTTTTCCAGGCGATATTCGAGCGTCAGTGCCTCGCGTTGCGCATTAGGTCTTTCACTATGTAGGCCAAGCGAGACAACTTATTGTTTATTTGAGCCGTTCAACTATAATCATGTGGCGTTTGCTTATTTCTCATTCCTCTCCAACCCTCTTCTCCATCGATCATGTCGCCCTCCGGTCGAGTCCATCCTCCCGCATGCCTCATTTGAACATTCCATTGAGTATCATTCGCATGTGGGCCTAGACTGTGCTTGTATTTACAACGTTTATTTGTAATTTGTCCAACATGCATACAAACAAACGGTTTGTTTGAAGTTTCACTTTGCCTCCACTACGTGTCGCTTCACGTCTTAGTTTTGACATCCCATTCGGTTCATGCCAGACACATGTTGACGAGATCGATTGATGTTCAGAGATCGATTGCGTGTCGTGCAAGGAGATAAAGGTTTGGTCTGTTTCTATGATAGAAATTACCCGCGGGGGG
>LR738714.1:620412364-620476490 GCA_902687465.1 Secale cereale
GGGGGTCTATGGGGATCACAGGGAGTATATTGTACGTTCATTAGCGAAACGAACATATTGTACCCACCATAGTCCTCTTTCAATCGATCTCCAGACCCCGAGATGAAATCGAGAGAGAACGAGTGGGGGCATGTGTGATACCTAAGGCAAATTCAAAATTTTGAACTGGTGATCATAGCATCTGCAAATCATATATAAAGGGTATTCAATGTTCGTTTCGGTTTTGAACGTACAATATACTCCCTCCTATCCTTTCTAGTTTACATATAAGTTTTATGTGTAGTCAAAGTATCTCTACTTTGATAAAAAAATATCAACATTCAACAACGCCCAATCAATATTGTTAGATTCGTGCGTACTCCTAGATTTGTACTCGAGATGGTTTCCAATTTGTTTTCAACCACGTGAATGCGCTTGTTCTTGCGCATGCTCTTCCTACTAGGATTTCGCCACATATAGCCAGTCCAATAGTAACTTTTTTAAGCCCCCTGTCCAATAGTACTAGTGGAGTACTGACAATGTCTGTACTAGAGTATGTAGTGCTCATAGTTGTAATCCCTCCTTCCATATATGTAGGGCCTATGTGGAGCTGAGAGATGTGAAAAAGTAAGGGGAGTGAGCTCTCATGCAAGAGCCTAGCTATATACGCATTCCTAGTTAAATACATACAATAAATATGAAGAAAAAGATGGAGAGGAGTTGGAAAAAAGTACTAATACAATAGCCAACCTTATAAAAGATTTTGCGGGAAATAGCCAACCTTATAGCCCACACTACTGTATGAGTGCATAACTATTGATGACATGGCAGTTTCTTATAGCCATCGACTGGCTATATTATTAACCATGCTCTAATGCATTTTTCAAAACCGCATTTGACTATTGACAAGATTAATAGTACATGAGATGTATAATGTGAAAATTATATCATTGGAAGCTCCTTTCACATACGTATCCCTGCCTTACCCTCCCTTTTGTTCACTTACTGGCGGACCCCATGCTTGCTAGGCCCCGCATGTCAGTTACTCCATGGGTTCGGCCACGTCAGGGGATCCTCATCTGTAGTATACTCCCTCTGTTTTTATTTACTCTACATAAAATGACGCGGGCGAGGGAGGGGGAGGGACGTCAGTTTGCTCTCAACTGCGGTCCCACAAGTGAGCGAAAATGCAAGACGAAGCGCGTTCTATTCGGCAAGCGACATGGAGGGTCTAGTGTGCCGGGCTACTACGCGAACGCGACAACAGCGATGTACAGTCAAAACCGATTGACCGGTCATCACCGGAACCACTATTCACACCAGAACCTTCGCTGCTCGGCCTACACGAGCCACTGCCCTAAAACCACACCTAATCTCCAGCCCCTCCCCCCACCTTTTGATCCCCTAGCCCGCATCAAGCGTCCCTTAGTTCGCCGGAAAGCCATGGTGCACCACAAGATCACGCACTACAAGATGCTGACGCCGGAGCGCCGCGCAGAAGTCACGGCGGCGGTCGGTGCCAGAGACCTCCGTTCCCAAGCTCGCTTTACAGCAGGACAATCCCCGAATTCTCTGGAGCCAAGCTACGAGGAGGAGGAAGCCGATCCAATGTTCATGGCGGAGGTCGCGGCACAGAAGGCCCCCGATGGGTATGAGACGATGGATGTCGACTTCGTCCCGGCGTCTGAGTCCCCCATGGTGCAGGCGGACCAGCGGTTCTATCTGGCGATACTAAAGGAGGACCAGGAGGCAGAGGCTCAACTCGACGTGAAGCGCACGCATGCCGCTGCCATCGAGGCTCTCCTGCAGGCGGAACCGGATGGAGTGGATGTGAACCAGGCGGTAGAGACTCAACTTGAGGTGGAGCGCGCGAATGCCGCTGCCATCGAGGCCCTCCTACAGGCGGAACCAGACGTCCCGGACTTGAACCGGGCGGCAGAGGCTCAACTCGACGCGGAGCGCACAGATGCCGCTCTCATCGAGGCCCTCCTGCAGGCGGAACCAGACGTCCTAGATTTGAACCGGGCGGCGGAGGCTCGACTCGATGCGTAGTGCGCGGATGCCGCTACTATTGAGGCCCTCCTAGAGGCGGAACTGGTTGTCCTTGACTTGAACTGGGCAGTGCTCTCATCCGTCCAGAGCCCCCGCATGCTCCGCGTGAATGAGTAGCTGGAGGCCGAGGACAACCATGGTGCGGAGACACACGACGGCAGCTACGGCAGGTTCGCGCCGGCAGCCAAAGACGACGAGGCTGTCTCATTTCACGAGCAGTGATAGTTTTTCTTTATGTTGTTGTTTTTATGGATCTTTTGCTATGTAAAAACATATATTGTTATGCAAGTCGCCTGACTTGGGTCAGTCTACCATTTCAGGCGGTTGGACGAATATCCTACGTCTCCTAACCCTTCTTGCTCACCTCTTCTTCTTCCCCAACAGACCACCGCACGGGTCGTACGGATACTTCCCAACATGCGGTTGGATAAACATACTCTATGAACGAAAATTATGTGTCAGCGGTAGGATGGCTGAGTTTTGTTTGTTCACATGCGACAGCACGTGTCAGTGAGGAGTGCTCCCTTGGTTGGGTTTGCGGCGTGCAGGAGCGACTGTGCATGTGAGGGTGCGGTGCGACCGTGGCGTGTAGGAGTGACCGTGTGAGGGTGCGGTGCGACCGCGACAGCCGTGCACAAGTGTACCTCCTTTTCATTTTGAAAACTTTGGGCAAGCTTGGCAAAAATGTGTGGCGAAGTATGGCATGCAAGGCCTAGACCCAAACATGATAAGTACGTAGTACTACGTACTAGGAGTACTAGTGTTAAAAAAGAAAGGCGGGGTTTTCCTTCGCGGGATTAATCGATAACAATCATCGTTTCACGTGTGAATTAATGCGTATTTTTTCCTCCAAAGCCCAAAGAGCTAACCATCTCACTCCTCATCGCTTGATTAATGCAGCGCCATGCAAACCAACCTTCTAACTTCCGCATGCATGCAGGGGATATTAATGTCCTTGGTTGCTAGTACGAGGCAAACCCCATCAATTTTGCCTCGATTAGTGTTAGTGGCCTTTTGCAAATTGTAATTTTGATATACTGGCCTTGTGTGCAAAAAAATGGAGCTAGTAACTATATTTGACTTCCTTCCCCATTGTGGTGATGTCGACGATATCTCGAACATTGTGGTTTGGCGATGTGCGTTCGACGGAGAACACCATTGAGGGAGACCACGGTAATTCGTTCGCAAGTGCCACGTGCAAGCCGAGACAACCGCCTTATTTCAGGGCGTGGAGAAATGGTTTCGTTTGTGATCTTACTCTCTTCTCTCATAGAATCAAAAGGAAATATAGGGATGCTCTGTTAAAGTGGATTGATTTTCTACCTCCCTGAGGGGGGTTTCTCTTGTAGGTAATGTTGTACTTGGTAGGTATAGTTTCCACCCCCTTCCTTTGTACAGTTTTTTAGGTTGCTGTAGTTTCTTTTTCTTTTCCTCACCTTGAGGAAGCCTTGTACTATTCTTCTCCTATTTTTAATAAAATGTAGTGGGGTGCAAGCCCTGCAGTCTTCAAGGTCAAAAAAACAACCGCCTTATTTGCATCCAGGAAGTCCGTTGAACCAAACAACGCGTAAATGTACTAGTACTACTCGTACACAATTGCGTCGTCCGTCCATCTTAGTGCGGTGAGATGGTTTATGAAAGAAGACGATGGAGAAGCGGAGTCAGCAAAGAGTGAAATGATGGTTGCTTCGTCTGTGCTTTGTGATTTGACGCCTCACTGCTTTGTGATTTGTGATAGAAGGGACAGGGGAGTAGACTCTGTCCTCTATATTGTACATGCGTCCAAGCACGGGAGAAAGAGTAGAGACGTTGCATTTTTCTATTCCTTCAATCAATCAATCAGGGAGCTTCGGTTCCATCCTTTTGGCTTTGGCAACACCGTCCACAATGGTTCCCACGATGCCAAAAGCTATTTTCACATTTGGCTACAAATTGTGGATGCCCGTAACCGTACCACTTGGTTTTGCTGCTATGTGCTATCTATACAAATCTCAATTATATTGATCTAAAAAATTATAGAATCAAGATTAATAAAAAGGAGGTGATTTTGCTGCACGGATGGCGGGGGAGGTTTCTTATTTTTAGGGGACGTTGTCCTGGAGGTTTGCTAACATGCGGTCTCATGTGTCAGTGCTTCACCAAGCCGGTCCGCTTCCCACATGAGGTAGAACAACGGCAGAAGCAACACGTAGTTTAACTTGAAGAAGATGAGGGAGAAGCGGATTCAGCAACGAGTGAAATGATGGCTGCTTCGTCCCTCCAACTTCTTCTTTTTAGCATTATTACTTCGTCCCTCCAACTTAACTGCGGAAAAGGTGCAGCTTTGTGATTTGACGCCTCATTGCTCATTACTTCACCGGCGCCATGACTGGGTGCTTCACCCCGGCTGCTCTGCACTATATTCTGGTATGGCACGTCGACCCGATAGCTTGATGCCCCACATGTCGGCGAAAGGGACTATAAGATTTATGAAAGCGAGCGCTCCACTCTTACGACGGAGGAGTACACGACATGACAGCCTAGTGAATTGTCACTTGTATTGTATATAGTACTATAGTTTTGTTGTTTCTCACGATCCATTGATACAAACCCAATTAAACAGGAAAGGGCGGGATTTTTCCTGCGCGGTATATGATACTGGCCATACATTTCAAAGGCAATTCTAATGTATGCAAACTGAATAATTAAGTAACAATATGATATCTAGTAAAACTAAAAACACATATGATTTCTTGTGTTAGAGTGTAGTAGTAGTGTTGTATTGCATAGTTGTTAGATGTAACATGCGAGAACGTGTAGAGATGTAGTTTTGGAGGGCCTACAGAGAGAAAAGCATAATACGTTCACCGAACTTTAGAATAAGATGATTATAGTCACTATATACATTTTGCGGTGATTATACGGTCACTTGCTCACGGTTTAGCATCGGATTGCACTTTGTTGACCAGCAAAATAGTCTGCGTGGCACCATGTTGACTATTTAAATTGACCATGTTCCTAGTGGGTCCCACCTATCACTTCGCATAGGGAAAAGGTCAGATAAACACAAATTTATGCAGGCGCGACAAGACTCCACCCCGTGCGCGGGAATCACTTGGTTGTGTATGTGTTTGTTAGGGCCTGATGTGTGTGCATGCACGTGCAGGTTGAGCACTTGAGCGTGAGAGTGTGTGTTGGTCGTGTGGTGTACTAGTGTGTGCATGCATGCGTGCGTGTGTGTGTGTGTGACTGTTGCATGTGTGCGTGGCTGCGTGTGTACGTGCGAGTGTTGCGTGCGTGCGTGGGTGCATGTGTTTGTGTCAGTGTTGCGTGCATGCAGTTCGTGTGCATGCGTGTGTGTGTGTATAATCACCACACCAACTCATGTGTGTTAAAACAGACGGCTCAGCATACCAATACAAGGCCACCTTGTCCGCTGTGCCCGCGGTCATGACTTCGAACCACCGTCCAATATTTTTTTGTCGTTTGTTTTCATTCTTACTAGCAAGATGCCCGTGCGTTGCATGTAACATCAAGATGCATTTGTATGACTAGTTTATCTTGTGAGAGAAAAGGATGAACGACGGAACGCCTTATTTGTAAATGTGGAGAGGTGTGTGGGTACCTTTTTGCAAAATTGTCATAGTTTCTTTCCTATCCGTCAGATATAAATCGAACGACCTATATTGCAGGATGGCAGGCACACCATCATCACCAACTCTGTTTTTTGTAAGAGTGTATTTTATCCCTACTCTTATAAAAAGCATAGTCGGTGATGATCGTGTGATACGTCTCCGTCGTATCTATAATTTTTGATTGTTCCATGCCAATATTCTACAACTTTCCTATACTTTTGGCAACTTTTTATACTATTTTTTAGGACTAACATATTGATCCAGTGCCCAGTGCCAATTCCTATTTTTTGCATGTTTTTTGTTTCGTAGAATATCCATATCAAACGGAGTCCAAACGGAATAAAAACGGACGGAGATTTTTTTTGGAATATATGTGAATTTTGCGAAGCGGAACCAACATGAGACGATGCCCAAGTGGGCCACGAGGCAGGGGGCGCGCCCTGGGCCCTCGTGGCCACACCGTAAGGCGGTTGATGCCCTTCTTTTGCCGCAAGAAAGATAATATCCGAATAAAAATCGTGTCAAAAAATCAGCCCAATCGGAGTTACGGATCTCCGTGAATATAAGAAACGGTGAAGGGCCAGAATCTGGGAACGCAGAAACAAAGAGAGACAGAGAGACAGATCCAATCTGGGAGAGGCTCTCGCCCCTCCGCCGCCATGGAGGCCATGGACCAGAGGGGAAACCCTTCTCCCATCTAGGAAGAAGAAGAAGGAGGGGGCTCTCTCCCCTCGCTTCCAGTGGCATCGGAGTGCCACCGGGGCCATCATCGTGTGACGGCGATCTACACCAACACCTCCGTCATCTTCACCAACATCTCCATCACCTTCCCCCATCTATCTACAGCGGTCCACTCTCCCACAACCCGCTGTACCCTCTACTTGAACATGGTGCTTTATGCTTCATATTATTATCCAATAATGTGTTGCCATCCTATGATGAAAGAGTAGATTATCGTTGTCCTATCGGTGATTGGTGAAGTGCTATGATTGATTTAATTTGCTTGTGGTTATGTTGTTGTCCTTTGGTGCCCATCATATGAGAGCACGCGTGGATCACACCATAGGGTTAGTTGTATGTTGATAGGACTACGTATTTGAGGGCAAGAGTGACAGAAGCTTCAACCTAGCGTAGAAATCGATCCATACGGGATTGAAGGGGGGCCAATATATTGTAATGCTATGGTTGAGTTTTACCTTAATAAGCGTTAGTAGTTGCGGATGCTTGCTAATAGTTCCAATCATAAGTGCATAGAATTCCGAGTCAGGGATGACATGCTAGCAGTGGCCTCTCCCACATAAGACTTGCTATCGGTCTAGTAACATAGTCAATTGCTTAGGAGCAATTTTGCAACTCCTACCACCACTTTTCCACACTCGCTATCATTAACTTTATTGTTTCTTTATCTTAACAGCCCCTAGTTTTATTTACGTGCTCTTTATATTCATGCAAACATATCCCACAAAAACTACAAAGTACTTCTAGTTTCATACTTGTTCTAGGCAAAGTAAACGTTAAGCGTGCGTAGAGTTGTATCGGTGGTCGATAGAACTTGAGGGAATATTTGTTCTGCCTTTAGCTCCTCGTTGGATTCGACACTCTTAGTTATCGAAAGAGTCTACAACTGATCCCGTACACTTGTGGGTTATCAAGACCTTTTTCTAGAGCCGTTGCCGGGGAGCAATAGCGTGCGATGAATATTCTCGTGTGTGCTTGTTTGCTTTATCACTAAGTAGATTTTATTTGCTGTTCTAAGGTGTTCTCTATCTTTAGTTATGGATATGGAACACGAAATACCAAAAAACTTAGGTGTACTTTCTACTCATGGAGATGGGGAACCTCCTAAAATCCTCGATGCTCATTATGTGAGAGATATTATGTACTAATTTGATAATCCTGAGAAAACCCCATTCAACTATGTAATGGGAGTAACGTTGGATCAACGTCAATACTTTAGGGATTATCGCTTGACACAAAAAGGGAAACTGTTATGGGATCAAATTCATATGTTGCATTCGTATGCTCGGCAACTATGCTTGAGATATGATTATACTTGTTGCTCTAGGATCAAGGCTCCATACCTTCCCTTTTCTTGCAAATTTAATGATAATGAAACCTTAGCTTCTTATGCTAATGGTATATATGATTATTATGATGTGGAACAATTAGAAGAATTCATTGCTTTTAAGGGTGCTTATGAAATTGAATCTCTATTTAAAAAGAATGATGCGTTTGATGATGATGTTTCTAGGCCTGAAAATCTTGCTATATTGAAATATTGCTATTTGAATTATGAATATAACTCCGATATTGATGCGTTTATTGAGAAGGTCTCCGATGTTCAAGAAGAGACTAATATTTTGTAGGAGTCTACGGAAGAAGAAATCAATGATATTGTGAGCTCATTGGATGAAAAAGATGAGGAGGAGAGCGAAGAACAAAAAGAGGAAGAGCGGATTAGCTACCCGTGCCCACCTTCTAATGAGAGTAACTCTTGAACTCATACATTGTTTAATTTCCCTTCGTTCTTACCGAAGGATGATTGCTATGATCTCGTTGATTCTTTTGAAATATCCCTTTTTGATGATGCTTGCTATGCTTGTGACCAAGATGCCAATATGATTTATGCCTATGGAGATGAACTTGCTATAGTTCCTTATGTTAAACATGAGATAGTTGCTATTGCATCCACATATGATAGTCCTATTATCTTTTTGAATTCTCCAAACTACACTATATCGGAGAAGTTTGCACTTATTAAGGATTATATTGATGGGTTGCCTTTTTCCGTTACACATGATGATTTTGATGAATATAATATGCATGTGCTTACTGCTCCTACTTGCAATTATTATGAGAGAGGAACTACATCTCTGTTTCTCTATGTTTCCAATATGATAAAATTGCAAGAAACTGCTTATACTATGCATTGGCCTTTACTTGATGTGCATGAATTGTTCTTGTATAACATGCCTATGCATAGGAAGAGAGTTAGACTTCGTTGTTTCATGACACATATCACTTTGTGCTCACTACTAAATGCCAAATCATTGCTAATTAAAATTGGCTTTGGTATACCTTGGGATCCGGGTGGATCCATTACTTGAGCACTATATGCCTAGCTTAATGGCTCTAAAGAAAGCGCTACTAGAGAGACAACCCGGAAGTTTTAGAGAGTCATTTCTTTCTGTTGTGTGCTTTTATAGAGTTTAAAACCAAAAAATTAAAGAGGGGAACCTAAAACTTTTTCAAAAAGAAAAGCGAAAGTGAGAAAGACGAGCATTGTTAAAGTGGGAGCTAGCCTTGAACTTTGTTCATGCCCATGGAATCTTTGTGAACCTTGATTACAGAAACTTTTCAATAAAAATAATTATCCCTTCCATTGTATTATAAAAATAATGTGCCGAGAGTTCCCTTTAGGATGATTAAACTGCTTGTTGGTTTGTGCGGTGAAAAAACAGAAACTTTGGCTGTAGTGCGTGATTTTACCATTTTTACTGGAACGTCGAAAGTATCTGAAACTTTTTGGAAAGTCTTGCTATACAAATTGTTGATTTTTCCTAATTTTTCCAGAATTTTTAGAGTTCCAGAAGTATGGTTAATGTTCAGATTACTACGGACTGTCCTGTTTTCACAGATTGCTGTTATAGCTTCATTACTTGCATATGTTTGAATTCTTATTGATGCCTTCTTGACTTGGGGCCATAGGATTATGATAGCATACAGTGGGTAATGTTTGTTTATAATTATACAATAATTTTAGAGCAATACATGATGGGATTTTATTGATCATATGCACTAACCCCACCACTAAAAGTTCGGTTAAGTTTTGTGTGGATGAAGTGTTCGAAGATCAAGGAGGTCGCGATGCGAGGAGAAGGAGGAGAGGCAAGAGCTCAAGCTTGGGGATGCCCAAGGAACCCCAAGTAAATATTCAAGGAGACTCAAGCGTCTAAGCTTGGGGGTGCCCCGGAAGGCATCCCGTCGTTCTTCAACAAGTATCGGTATGTTTTCTGATTCGTTTCATTCACATGATATGCGTAAACTCTTGGAGCGTCATGTGCTTTTTATTTTTATTTTAATAAATGCACCATGATGGTATGAGATAGTCCTTGGTTGATTTATAGAATGCTCTTTGCACTTCACTTATATCTTTTGAGTATGGCTTTATAGAATGTTTCTTGTGCTTCACTTATATCATTTGAAGTTTGGATTGCCTGTTTCTCTTCACATAGAAAATGGCCATTTGTAGAATGCTCTTTTGCTTCACTTATAATTGTTAGAGTGTGGGCATAACTTTTGTAGAAAGAATTAAAACTCTCTTGCTTCACTTATATCTATTTAGAGAGTTGACAGGAATTGGTCATTCACATGGTTAGTCATAAAATCATACATAAACTGGTAGATCGCTGAATATGATATGTTTGATTCCTTCCAATAGTTTTGCGATATAAAGATGGTGATATTAGAGTCATGCTAGTGGATAGTTGTGGATCGTAGAAATACTTGTGTTGAGGTTTGTGATTCCCGTAGCATGCACGTATGGTGAACCGTTATGTGACGAAGTTGGATCATGATTTATTTATTGAGTGTCATGCTTTGTGTGGAGGTCGGGGGCGCGCGATGGTTAACTCCTACCAACCTCCCCCCTAGGAGCATGCGTGTAGTACTTGGTTTCCATGGCTAATAAATTTTTGCAATAAGTATGTGAGTTCTTTATGACTAATGTTGAGTCCATGGATTATACGCACTCTCACCCTTCCACCATTGCTAGCTACCCTTGTACCGCGCAACTTTGGCCGGTACCATACACCCACCATATACCTTCCTCAAAACAGCCAACATACCTACCTATTATGGCATTTCCATAGCCATTCCGAGATATATTGCCATGTAACTCTACTATCGGTGTACTAAAGTAGGGGTACCCTTAGTATCCCGAACTTGTGCACGGGCAGTCGCAGCGTCCCGCGGCAAGGCTTGCCGGGTGGTCGCCAAGGTCCTCCATGGTTCCTTTGGAGCCATTCAAGAACAAAGTATTCAAGACAAGAAGACAAGACCCCGGCGAGAGGAGCTTGTCGGGAAGGCCAACCTAGGCATCTCAAGGAACTTGCCGCGACGCGCCACGCGTCCCGGCAAGGCCCGGTGAGCGACAAGCTCCCAGAAGCGACAAGATAGCGACCGCGGGAAGGCGCTTGCTGCGGCAAGCTTCCACTCAGTACCCGCGCTCCAGCGCATCCACCCACATGTCGCTCTGGGACCCTTCCAAACGCACGTGGATGGCGGCTGTGCAGCCAGGGGTACGCGGTGGCAAACGGCGCTGACAAGGTTGCCATCGTGGCGAACGGTGGGGCCCCTGACGGCCCTTTTTGCACTGTTTGGGCGACGTCGATGGGCATTTAATGCCCTTGTCCCCTGCCGTCAGGGTTAGGTATGGAACACTGTACAGGTAGCTGTACCAACCACAATACTTCCCCTTTTTACCCTCAACTACGTTGCCACCTGTCGGTGACCCCTTGAGCATATAAAAGGAGGCCCATGCGCAACGTAGAGGGGGATTGGACATTCGAACACTCCCATGCTCGGTCTCGTTAGCTGCTGAAAGGTACTGTAGCTCCCAGCGCTCCCGAGCAAGAACTCAATACACACCAAAGCAGGAGTAGGGTTTTACGCATCCGTGCGGCCCGAACCTGGGTAAACTGCTCGTGTGCCTCGCCTCGATCTGCTCTTCGTGCGATCTCCGCCCCCTGCCGTACCGAAAAGGGGCTCCGTCCCCATAGGTGTTCGTGGGTGGATCAGTTTCCCCGACATCTTTAGCGCGCCAGGTAGGGGGTGCGTCGAGGTTGTGTGAACCTGATCCGGCCTGCACACGAGCTAGATCTTCACCATCTTCATCAACATGCCGCCGAAGAAGAAGGCTTCGGAGGCAGCTGGTCCATCCGCGTCGATCCCGCCACCGCCGGAGCCAACAGCTGGTGGGGGAGACGCCGGCGGAAGAACGGACGTCGACGAGGGAACTTACGGTGCTGCCAAGTCCAAGGACAAGGCTGCGCTGCCCATCGGCGGCGTAGCCGGCTCCCACGACGACCGGGCGCACTCCAAGACCTCGGCGTCCGTGCATGCACCGCGCCCATCTCAGGAGGCGCGGGACCGGCAGAGTCATGGTACTCACGGTACCATACGCTTGCTGGGCCAAGGTCAAGCTGGTGGGTCCCGAAACGCTCAAGACCAGCATGCACGCCAACATGCAGGCACGAGCAAGGCACGGTCGCCTGGACGGGATACTGCTCCTTCTAACGTAGTTAGAAGTCCGAGCATATCCTGCTCCTCGCACCGTTCGCCACCGCTACCCGCCACTCCAGCAGAAGCTCTGGCACGAGCTCAACTGCTCCTAGACTTCCCTCCGGCGGCAGACAAGGCCGACGACTGGAGGGCCACCATTCAGAGTCTCATCGCCTTCGCCAACAGCGACACTCTGCGGCAGCCGAGCACGTCGCAGCCGCGGCAAGTCAGCCAGGCGCGGGCCGATGGCGACAAGACCGGTGAAGGTGCAACCACCGTGCACTCTCCGCCCCGGAGGCCAAGATCGCCGACTCGCGGGATCAACATCGACGATGACTCCACTGCGTCATCGGACCCACGAGCTCGTCGCGATCAACGCCAAGTTCTTCACGAACAACAACAAGAAGACGCTCGCACCCGCATCGAGCGCCGAAGAGAAGCGCGGCGTCAATCAGACCAGCGCGCTGGGCCCGCTCTCGATATGCATGCACCAGGGGAACCAGGCGACTTGCCGTACGCGGTAGGTTGTCCTGCGTTCACTCGTGAGCTGCGGCAAGTCCAGTGGCCCGGCATGAAGAATTTCAAGCCAGATGTACCAGAGAAGTACGATGGCAAGACGCATCCGTCGGAGTTCCTCAGCATCTACACCATCGCGGTGCAAGCTGCCGGGGGACGGGATGACAAGATCCTCGCCAACTACTTCCCGCTGGTACTCAAACCCAACGTCAGGTCCTGGCTCATGCACTTGCCAGACAACTCCATATCTTCTTGGGTAGACCTTTGCCATCAGTTTGTCGGTGCCTTTACAGGCGGCCACAAACCTCATGGCCAAGAGAGTGACCTACACCTGCTCGCCCAGAAGGAAGGAGAGACCCTGCGCAAGTATATCCAGAGATTCAGCCGTGTACAGCACAACATCCCAGATGTCCACCCTGCCGCTGTTATCAGCACGTTCTGATGTCAACATCACAACGTGCGTAACCACAGGATGAGGGAGGAGATGGCGATGTGCAAGATCAGGGACGTCAGTGAGATGTATGCCTTGGCCGACAAGTGTGCACGCGCTGAGGAAGGGAGGAAACTCCCCGGAGAGGATACAGGAGCAAGAGGATCTGACAGTGAGGATGCTGCCCCGGCAAAGAAAAACTAGCGGCGGAACAACAGGAAGAAGAAAAACAAAGACGTGCTAGTTGTTGAGAAGTCCGGTAATGGAGGTGGCGCCGAGAAAGCCAAAGTTGGTAGCCCCGGCAAGGAGACTGCCGCATGCACCAACTGCCAGGCTGTGGCGGCCGCCGACAAGCAGGACGGCACCGACAAGCAGTACTGCAAGATCCACCGCACCAAGGGCCACGACCTCCAGAACTGAAAGAGGGTCGAGCAGCTTGGTGAGCAGCAGAAGGCTGAATACGAGCGGCGCGACAAGGAGAAGGCCCAAGGAGGTGACGGAGGATCCGGCAAGAAGCGGCCATTCAACGGCCGGGGAGGACGCCGCGGCAAGGCCAAGCAACGGCAAGGAGACAGACCTCCCCGCAGCCGCGACAAGGATGAAGATGACGACGACGATGAAGATATGGATGATGTTGAGACCATTGAGCAGGAGTTCCAGAAAGCCACAGAGGTCTTGTGCGTTGACGGCGGTGCTTCTCTGCATACTTCACACCGCGAACTCAAGCAGTGGGTGCGGGAAGTTAATGCAGCAGAACCACCTGTCGAATCGCGCAAGATTCTGAAGTGGTCCAGCACGCCTATCATCTTTGATATTGAGGACCACCCTGATCGCACAACTGCGGTCGGGTGCTTGCCGATGTTGGTCTCACCAACTATCCGCAACCTCAAGGTCACTAAGACGTTAGTTGACGGCGGGGCCGGCTTGAACCTGATCTCCTCCACTGTAATCCAGAAACACCAGATCCCTGACAGCGAGCTCGAAGAGACCGGCACATTCCAAGGAATCAACCCGGGAAGGAGCAAGCCGAAGGGGAAGATCACGCTGCCAGTGACGTTTGGCGGCGAGCTGAACTTCAGGACTGAGAGGGTCACGTTCGATGTTGCTGATTTTCCATTGCCTTACAATGGGATTCTCGGCCGTCCAACACTCGCCAAGTTCATGGCAGCCTCTCACTACGCCTACAATATGTTGAAGATGCCAGGCCCGATAAGCGTCATCTCTGTCTCTAGCGACAAGAAGGATGCTCTTATCTGTGCCGACAAGATCTACCGGGATGCAGCAGCCGCAACAGATCGCAAGACACTTGCCGCTGAAGCTCCCGGGGGGAAGAAGAAGACCAAGTCCGGCAAGAGCTCTAGGGCCCACTCCGGCAAGCGCACCTCTTGGGAGTGCTGCGCTACTGTCGAGGATGCACCATTGAGCTCCACCGGCAAGTGTAGGAAGACGATGGCAGCTTCGCCAGAGACCAAGAAGGTGTCCGCCAAGGAGGACGGCACTGGTGGTACCTTCACCATCAGTGCCACGCTTGACCCTAAATAGGAAAGCGCGCTCGTTGCTTTCCTGCGGGCGAACGTCGACGTGTTTGTATGGCAACCGTCTGACATCCCCGGTGTTCCCAGGAAAGTAATTGAGCACAAGCTTGCCGTCTGTCCTCATGCGCGGCCCGTCAAGCAGAAAGTCAGAAAGTAAGCAGTGGAGCGCCAAGAATTTATCGCAGAAGAGATCAAGAAGTTGGAAGCAGCAGGCCTTGTCAGAGGAGTGCTCCATCCTACGTGGTTAGCCAATCATGTAGTCGTGCGCAAGGCAAACGGGAAATGGAGGCTTTGTATTGACTTCACTGATGTGAATAAAGCTTGTCCCAAAGACCCAGTTCCCTTGCCGCGCATTGACCAGATTGTTGACTCCACGGCCGGATGTGACCTGCTTTCATTTCTTGACGCATACTCAGGATACCACCAGATCTTCATGGCAGAAAAGGATGAGGAGAAGACCGCATTCATCACTCCGTGTGGCACGTACTGTTTCATACAGATGCCTTTCTGTTTGAAGAATGCTGGTTCAACGTTTGCAAGGGTAGTCCATACCGCTTTTGAGCCGCAAATTCACAGAAATGTAGAAGCATACATGGATGACATAGTTGTCAAGAGCAAGGACAGGGCTACTCTGATCCAAGATTTAGACGAGACTTTTGCAAATCTGCGCAAGATCCAGCTCAAGCTCAACCCCGAGAAGTGTGTGTTTGGGAGTCCCTTCCGGCAAGCTTCTCGGGTTCTTCGTGTCTCAGAGGGGAATTGAAGCCAACCCCGACAAGATCAAGGCCATTGAGCAGATCGAAGCACCAAAGCGCATCAAGGATGTAAGAAGACTTGCCGGTTGCGTGGCTGCTCTCAGCAGGTTTATCTCTAAGTCTGCTGAGCGCGCCCTGCCGTTTTTCAAAATTTTGAAAAAGGCAGGTCCAATGAAATGGACTCCGGAAGCGAAGGCTGCGCTGCAAGACTTGAAGAGGTACCTGTCCTCCACTCCAATACTTGTCGCACCGAAGCCACAAGAGAAGTTGCTGCTGTATCTAGCGGCAACCAATCAAGTGGTTAGTGCTGCGTTAGTAGCGGAGAGGGAGGCAGACGATGAGACAGCAACCGCGGCAAGCGCATCCAGCGACAAGCGGGGGGCTTCCCCGACAAGCTTTGGTCCCGACAAAGATGGATCTGCGCAGGCGCAAGAGGAGATACGGAAGAAAATGGTGCAGCGCCCAGTTTACTTTGTCAGCTCCCTTCTGCAGGGGGCTAGGTCAAGGTACTCTGGTGTGCAGAAGTTGCTTTTCGGCCTTCTCATGGCCTCGAGAAAGCTGCACTATTACTTCCAAGCACATGAGATTACAGTTGTCACTCGCTTTCTGCTGAAGAGGATACTGCAGAATCCAGAAGCAACAGGCAGGATTGTTGAGTGGGCACTGGAACTATCAAGCTTTGGCCTCAAGTTTGAAAGCACTTCAACTATCCAAAGCAGAGCATTGGCAGAGTTCATAGCAGAGTGGACGCCAACACCAGATGAAGAAATTCCAGAAACGAGCATCCCCGTCAAGGAGGCGAGCAAAGAGTGGCTGATGTACTTTGATGGTGCCTTCTCGCTAGAAGGCGCCGGTGCTGGCGTGCTACTTGTAGCGCCCACCGGAGAGCACCTCAAGTACGTAGTCCAGATGCACTTCCCCAAGGAGCAAGCAACGAACAATACTGCAGAGTATGAAGGTTTGCTTGCCGGTCTCAGGATCGCGGCAGACCTTGGGATCAAGAAGCTCATTGTCAGGGGTGACTCGCAGCTCGTCGTCCGCCAAGTGAACAAAAATTACCAGAGTCCGTTGATGGAAGCTTACGTCGATGAAGTGAGAAAGCTTGAAGAACACTTTGACGGCCTACAGATGGAGCACGTACCAAGAGCTCGGAACGACATCGCCGATGGTCTGTCAAAGTGTGCCGCACATAAGTTACCTGTGGAACCAGGGATCTTTGTGCTCAAGCTAACTCAACCATCCGTAACGCCATCAACTGGATAGAGCAGGAAGATGAAGTTGATTTTTGGCGACTATTTTCCGGCAGAGCTTCCCGAAGCCGCCGCCAAGAAGGTCCCCAAGATCAACACCAAGAGTGCTGAGGAGCAGTCTGCTCCGGCGAGCCCTAGGGTTTGTTCCGTTGAAGCAAACGCTCCCGACAAGTTTTGCTCCGACAAGCTTGCCGGGGAACATCAAGCTCCGGTTGAGCCACAGGTTCTCGCCGTAGAAGCGGATGTTCCCGCAGCAGCAGAAGCGCCTTTAGTCCTTGTTGTCGAGCCACAGGCTCCAGCATGGGCACAGCAGATTGTCCATTTCCTTCAGACATGAGAACTTCCCGAAGAACAAGAAGAAGCGCAAAGAGTAGCCCGGCAGTCAAGTATGTATCAGTTTGTTGACAACATACTGTGCAGAAGAAGACGCAACGGTGTGAAATTGAAGTGTATTCCCCGGGAAGATGGACAAAAGCTGTTGGCAGAGATACATGGAGGCATATGTGGTCACCACATTGGCGCAAGAGCACTTGCCGGCAAAGCATTCCGGCAAGGTTTCTTTTGGCCGGAATCCCTCCAGGATGCAACTGCACAAGTAACCAAGTGTGAAGCGTGCCAGTTCCATTCCAAGCAGATACACCAACCAGCTCAAGCTCTCCAGACGATCCCTTTATCCTGGCCATTTTCGGTCTAGGGGCTCGACATCCTCGGCCCCTTTCCCCGCGCAGCCGGGGGCTTTGAGTACTTGTACGTTGCAATCGACAAGTTCACAAAGTGGCCAGAAGTGGAACCAGTGAGAAAGGTGACCGCACAGTCAGCAGTCAAGTTCTTCAGGTCGATTGTTTGCCGCTTCGGGATCCCTAACAGGATCATCACCGACAACGATACACAATTCACGAGCCGCACTTTCATGCAATACGTCCAAGATCTTGGCGCCAAGGTCTGCTTCGCTTCTGTTGCTCACCCGAGAAGCAACGGTCAAGCGGAGACGGCAAACGCTGAAGTGCTGCGTGGACTCAAGACCAGAACTTTCGACAGGCTGCACAGGTGCGGAAGAAACTGGATCGAGGAGCTGCCAGGGGTTCTTTGGTCGATCAGGACGACGCCAAATCGAGCCACTGGACAGACACCTTTCGCTCTAGTCTATGGAGCAGAGGCAGTTCTCCCCACGGAACTTGTATACGGGTCACCTCGAGTGCTCGCTTATGATGAGCTCGAGCAAGAGCAGCTGCGACAAGATGACGCGCTGCTCCTTGAGGAAGACCGTCTTTAGGCTGCTGTACGAGCTGCTCGCTACCAGCAAGCTTTGCGCCGCTACCATAGCCGCAAAGTTAACGCCGGAAGTCTCGAGGAAGGCGACCTTGTTCTTCGGCGCGTTCAGTCTGCCAAGAATTCCAACAAGTTGACGCCGAGGTGGGAAGGCCCTTATCGGGTGAAACGAGTCACTAGGCCTGGCGCTGTCCGCCTTGAGACCGAAGATGGCTTTCTGGTGAGCAACTCCTGGAACATTGAGTATCTTCGTAAGTTTTACCCGTAAGGCGCGGTCGCCGCGACCCGCTCCGGCAACCACCTTTTGTACAAGTCTTGCCGCTGTTGCATGTAATCCTTTGTACAAAGCCGGGCGCAGACCCCGTGCATCAGTAAAGCTCATGTGCCTCGCACATCTTGTCATTTCATGCTTTTTATTTCTTGCATGTGTTATCTGACACTTTGTGCAGCACCTACCCCCGGTAAGCAATAACGAGCCGTAAGGCTCCATATCTTTATTTTCTCTTCTTTCTTTTTCTCAAGCAAAAGAAGGTTCCCTCGCCCACAAGTTTGCCGGGGGGAGGCAGAAGATAGTGGTATGGACCAGGCGTCGTTCAAGAAAGTTTCGCTTTGCCGGGAAGCAAACAACAGAAAAGCTAAGTTGCCAAAGTTTGAGCATTCAGATTTTTAAACTTTTAAAGTTATCTTCCTTGAACGACCGCACTTTGTATGGAAAACCTGTGCGCGGAGGAACCAACTCGTGGCTAGCCGCGCTCTTACTTTGTTTTGAGTCCGCTCAACAGCTTAAGTGTGCTGCGACTAGTGTCGCGCCCTTACTTTGTTTCGAGTTTGCTCAACAACTTAAGTGAGCTGCGACTAGTTGCGACAAGGTTTCTTGTCGGTAACGGCACCGCCAGCAGGCTGCTGAAGTAACGCACTCAGCGCTCGCGGCTAAGGTGCCTGCGCCGGCAAGTTCCCTAAAAGCGTAGGGCAGAAACATACAAAGCAAGGGATCAAGTAAAGGAAATAACATAGCACGTACCCAAAATAAAGTTATAATACAAGATAGCTTGTCGCAGCTCTAACAGATTGTTTTCATAACATGATAAGCAGCGACAAGGAAAGAAGAAAATGGGCAAGCCTAGTCCGCGCGGTCGCCCTCAACCCTCTTGATACCGCTCACCTTGTCCACAATGGGTGCGATAAGGGCCTTGAGCGCCTCCAGATCAGCATCCTGCGGTAGGTACCTGAGGACGTTGGTGAGGTTGAGGCCCGGGTTGCGGAAGGCCACCTTCATCAGCACCTTTTGAAGGGCTCCCGCGTAGAGCTTGCGCGACTCGTCCGCCAGTTTCTTTGGGATCCTTTCCCGGAGACGCTGAAGGGTCGTCGCCACGCCTCTGAAGAATAGGGTAAGCTTGGCGCTGGGGTGGAGGTTCTCATCGGAGGAATACCAGAGATACTCCGCCCCCAGCTGCGCCAGCTCCCTGTCGATATCCGTGGCAGCGTTCACAAGACCCTCCGTCCAGTGCTCGACGGTCGCCCTGAAGTTGTTCTGAGTGACGGCAGCGCTCGCCAGCAGCGCCTTCTCGGCCTGGACCTCCTCCTTCAGGGCCGCCTCCCGCTCCTTGGCGCCATCCAGCGTCTTGGTCAAAGTGGTTAGCTTCAACTCAAGATCCGCATTGGAGTTCTTGGCGGCGGCAAGCTCCTTGCCCTTCTCGGCGAGACGCACCTGCAGCTCTGAATGGCTGTGGGCGTCCTTCTCCCGCTCGAGCTTGAGCGCGGCGATTTCTTTGCCTCTCGCCTTGAGGTCGGCCTCCAGCTGCGCCACCTTCGCCTCCAGTTCCTTCTTGGCGGCCTCGGCAGTTGCGGCAGCGTCCTTTGCTTCCTGGAGGGCCCCGCCAAGTGATTGCTCGCGCGCGGCAAGCTCTTCCTCGTGGCTGTCGAGGTTAACCTTTCGCTGCGCCAGCTCGCCTTCTCGCGTGGATAGCTTCTCGGCGGCAAGCCGCTACTGCTCTTCGACTTCGGCCTTCTCGAGGAAGAAGGCCGTCTGCTCTTCGGCAAATTGCTCGCGCTCCTCTGCCAAGGACCGGAGAGCTACCTGTTTGAGGGCCCGGAGCTCCTCCGCGCGCTTCTCGATGTCGGCTCCCGCCTTGGCAGCCAGCGCTTCGCGGGACTCCAGCTTGGCCTGCCGAGCGCGGTAGAGCAACAGCAGCTTACGCAGCAGCCGCTCCTCCTCGGGCTCGCCGCTGCTGCTGCTTGGCACGTCAATGAGCGTCAGCCCAGCGGAAGCAAGTACCTCTCCGTCGAAGACTTCTCCCTAGACCGGCGCCCTGGAGCTCGATGCCCAGGGGAGCTTGATGAAGACGCTATCGCCGGCCTTCAAGTAGGCGCCTGGCTCGGGCTCTTCGGAGCCTGGGGCTGCGGCAGCGGCGGAGGGCTCGGCGGTCGATGTAGCGTCTGGCGCTCCTGCGGCCTCAGTGCCGTCAGTACGATCGCCGGGCCCCTCGCCAGCTGCTGCGGCGGCGGCCTTGGCGGCCTCGTCGCCGGCGGGCTCGTCAGCACCGGCCGCTCCTTCGGTGGCAGCGGCGCCGCCGGTGTTGCCGCGCGTATTCTCCTCAACAGCAGCCTCCATCTCCATAGGCTCCGTAGCAGATGGGTCTGACGGTAGGAAAGGGGAGGAAAACAGCCAAGCAAATATCCAAAAAAGAAGAATCAAAAGAAGAAAAGCCCAAGGGAAGTTTGAAGCGAGAAGATTACCTGCGCGAGCCGGCTCCTCGACGGTGTCCCTCATCGGGGAACTCTCCCTTGGCGGCGTAGTCGTGGTCTCAGCCGGCGGAGGGCCGCTGGTACTATCCCTCGCCGGAGAGCTCCCCCTTGCCGGAAGACTCTCCCTTGCCGGGGAGACCCTTGCCGGGGGACTTCCCCTTGGCGGCGTAGTTGATGCAGATGGCACGTCGGGGGCGGTCCCCGGACGCCCCTGGTCTGGCTGCTCTGCTCCTACACAAATCAACAAACAAGACGTCAGCAAAGATAGAACACCCGCGCGCGCCTAACAGCGGAAAGTGAACCAAACACTTACGCTGGGGGCTGCGCTGGGGGCTGCTCTGGAGATCAGTTGCCGGGTCCGGCAAGTTTGTCTCAGGCGCACCCCCTGCTGGCATGATGGGCTCGTCCTCGAGGACAATCACCAGGACCTTGGCTCTCTTTGCCGCCCTTTGGGCCAGAGTTCTGAAAAAAGGAACAGGTTCAGAGTGAGGCAAATGAGATACGAGACAAAAACAGCAGAAAATTGAAGAAATACAAGAACAACAAAGACTTACTCTTCTTCTTCCTCGTCGGAGCTGAACGCGGAAAAATCGAAATCCGGCTCACGCCCGGCGCGAGGAGGCGGAGGAGTAGGCTCCCTTGGCCGCATGGCGGGAGCAGTGGCGTCGGTCTTAGACGACCCCGCTCCAGCTGCCGCCGTGGCGTGAGGAGCGGCAGGAGCAGAAGCGGTGGTCTGGGAAGACCCCGCTCCAGTTGCTGCAGAATCACGAGGCGCTCCCGCGGCAACCGTGCTCGCCGCGGTGGAGCGTGTCATGCGGCGCGGCGGCTGTTGACCCGTCTGCCGCTCCGTTACGTCCCCGGCCTTGCGGAGACGCCTTCTTGGTGGAGCTGGGGGCTCCGTTGGCGGCGAGCTACCTAAGGACGAGGAGGAGGAAGAGTCAATCTCCAGCGAGCCGCTCGTATCCTCAGCGGGCTCGCTTGGCTCAGCGACATGTGCGACAAGCTCTTCCTCGCCGGCAGGCTCTCCCGCGGCAAGAAACTCCTCTCGCTTGGCAAGGCTTGTCGCCTCCGCTGCCTCTGCCTCCTCCGGGGTGAAACCGAACTCGCCCGCGGCTGTGGCTGCCGTCGCCTCTTCCAACCTCATGGCGATGTACGCCATCTCCTTATCGGTGGTGTCGCGGGTGAGGCCCTTCTTCTCGTTGGCGCGAATTGGCACTTCTTCCAAGGTGTCGAAGAACGCCTGCACGGCTTCGTCAGTAGGCTCTTGCCAAGTTGGGTCGATCCCGTGAGAGTCGCACAGCGGCATCATTGCACGGATGCGGCCGAGCGCGGAGTTGTTGCACAGCGGGACGACACTTCTCGGCAACCTGAAGACTTCGGGATGATCGGGGTCATACTTGAACAGCTCCTGTAGCATCCCGTTAAGCTCCAGGACAGTGAAGTTGAAGTTGAGGCCTGGGCGCAGCCTGATGATATCCGCCGCGTTCTCGAACTCCCAGGCGGGCCTCTTCCTCTCCTGCAGGGGGGCGATGCGGCGGCGAAGGAAATCTGCGCCAACTGCGCCTACCGTGAGCCCGGCAAGCCTGAGGCGTCGGATCCGGGCAGTGGCAATCTTCAGTCTATTGTCTTTCGGGGCCAAGTCACTCCAGTCATTGCCGCGTACTACTGGGGCTTGGCGCCGGGCGGTAAATGGCTGCGGGTTCTCCTCGACAATCCAACACCAATTGGCTCTCTATTCATCCCATTTGCTGCGAAGCTCTCCCTCCAGATAAGCTTCCTTCTTGTGCGTCCTCGAGATCCAGGAGACTCCGCCGGATAGAGGCTCTCCTCTCTCAACTCGGGGCGTAAAGTAGTGGCGGAAAAGGGCGACATTGGGATGGACTCCGACAAAGTTTTCGCAGAGATGTGCGAAAACTGCCATGGTCAGAACGGCGTTGGGGGTGAAGTCAAGGAGGTGGAACACGTAGGTGTTCATGATGTCGCAGAAGAATTCAGAGAAAGGCGGGCAGAGCCCGCAGTAAAAGAACAAGGCGAAGAACGCGTATCCGTTCGGAACAATCTTACAAGCAATGGCGGGGAGTACCTTGGTGCGCGGATGCGCCCGCGTCTCCCCTGACCAGAAGAGGTAGAAGTTCTCCCTCAGCTTCCTCGCGGCAAGCTTGGGGGGGAAGACAGCTCGCTTCTTCCGCAGCGCCGCAAGCCGCAGCGCCTCGGCCGACTTCGTGGCCTTCCCCTTGTCGCCCTTCGGAGCCATGGCAGAAGCGGTGAGGGAGGTCGACGGCGCTGGTGGTGCTGGTGACGGTGGGGGGCGGAGCGCTGCTCTCTTTCAAGCTTTGGGAAGAAGGAGAGCGGCGGAGGTTTTCGAGGATTGAAGCAGCAACGGGTGGATGGACGAACTGCCCCTGTTTCCCCTGCTTATAAGGAGGGAGGGGGCGGACGTTCCGCATTTCCGATTAAAGAAACCGCCCACGATCTCTCCCACGACGCCGCAATCGACGCGTGCCGTTAGGGGAGGGCGCGGCGGATACGGAGAAAGATACGGCACGACCCAGGCCGCGCGTGCCCGTGCACTGTTTTGGGCCTGGCCCAACAGCGCTCGGCACCGTGTATGGCCCAGTCCCAGGGGCTCCTGTCGGTGTACTAAAGTAGGGGTACCCTTAGTATCCCGAACTTGTGCACGGGCAGTCGCAGCGTCCCGCGGCAAGGCTTGCCGGGTGGTCGCCAGGGTCCTCCATGGTTCCTTTGGAGCCATTCAAGAACAAAGTATTCAAGCCAAGAAGACAAGACCCCGGTGAGAGGAGCTTGCCGGGAAGGCCAACCTAGGCATCTCAAGGAACTTGCCGCGACGCGCCACGCGTCCCGGCAAGGCCCGGTGAGCGACAAGCTCCCAAAAGCGACAAGATAGCGACCGCGGCAAGGCGCTTGCCGCGGCAAGCTTCCAATCAGTACCCGCGCTCTAGCGCATCCACCCACGTGTTGCTCTGGGACCCTTCCAGACGCACGTGGCGGGCGGCTGTGCAGCCAGGGGTACGCGGTGGCAAACGGCGCTGACATGGTTGCCATTGTGGCGAACGGTGGCGCCCCTGACGGCCCTTTTTGCACTGTTTGGGCGACGTCGATGGGCATTTAATGCCCTTGTCCCCTGCCGTCAGGGTTAGGTATGGAACACTGTACAGGTAGCTGTACCAACCACAATACTTTCCCTTTGTACCCTCAACTGCGTTGCCACCTGTCGGTGACCCCTTGAGCATATAAAAGGAGGCCCATGCGCAACGTAGAGGGGGGTTGGACATTCGAACACTCTCACGCTCGGTCTCGTTAGCTGCTGAAAGGTACTGTAGCTCCCAGCGCTCCCGAATAAGAACTCAATACAAACCAAAGCAGGAGTAGGGTTTTACGCATCCGTGCGGCCCGAACCTGGGTAAACTGCTCGTGTGCCTTGCCTCGATCTGCTCTTCGTGCGATCTCCGCCCCCTGCCGTACCGAAAAGGGGCTCCGTCCCCATAGGTGTTCGTGGGTGGATTAGGTTCCCCGACATCTACTGTTCCGTTTATTATGACACGCTTCATCATTGTCATATTGCCTTGCATGATCGTAAGATAGCTAGCATGAAGTTTCCATGGCTTGTCCGTTTTTTGATGTCATTGCTACGCTAGATCATTGCACATCCCGGTACACCACTGGAGGCATTCGCATAGAGTCATATTTTGTTCTAGCTTCGAGTTGTAATCTTTGAGTTGTAAGTAAATAAAAGTGTGATGATCTTCATTATTAGAGCATTGTCCCATGTGAGGAAAGGCCAAATAAAAAAATAGATGGCCTAAAAATATATAGAGAGGGGCTAAAAAAAGAAGGAGAAAGCCCCTCCAATAAAAAAATAAAAAAAAATGAGAGAAAAGAGAGAAGGGACAATGCTACTATCCTTTTCCACACTTGTGCTTCAAATTAGCACCATGATCTTCATAATAGAGAGTCTCTTGTTTTGTCACTTCCATATACTAGTGGGAATTTTCATTATAGAACTTGGCTTGTATATTCCAACGACGGGCTTCCTCAAATGCCCTAGGTCTTCATGAGCAAGCAAGTTGATGCACACCCACTAGTTTTCTTTATTAGCTTTCAAACACTTATAGCTCGGGTGCATCGGTTGCATCTGTTGCATGGCAATCCCTACTCACTCACATTGATATCGATCGATGGACATCTCCATAGTCCATTGATTTGCCTAGTTGATGTGAGACTTTCTCCCTCCTTTTGCCTATCACCACCTTCTATTCCACCCATAGTGTTATGTACATGGCTCACGCTCATGTATTGCGTGAAAGTTGAAAATGTTTGAGAATACTGAAGTATGAAACAATTTCTTGGCTAAAACCGGGGTTGTGCATGATTTAAATACCTTGTGTGGTGAAGATGGAGCATAGCCAGACCATATGATTTTGTAGGGATAATTTTTTTTGTCCATGTTATTTTGAAGAGACATGATTGCTTTATTAGTATGCTTGAAGAATTGTTGTACTAATGTCAAATGATAGACTATTGCTTGGAATCACTCGTGTCTTAAAATTCATGCCATCATTAGATTACATGATCAAGATTATGCTAGGTAGCATTCCACATCAAAAAATTATCTTTTTTATCATTTACCTACTCGAGGACGAGCAGGAATTAAGCATGGGCATGCTGATACGTCTCCGTCGTATCTATAATTTTTCATTGTTCCATGCCAATATTCTAGAACTTTCATATACTTTTGGGAACTTTTTATACTATTTTTTGGGACTAACATATTGATCCAGTGCCCAGTGCCAGTTCCTGTTTGTTGCATGATTTTTTGTTTCGCAGAATATCCATATCAAACGAACTCCAAACGGAATAAAAACAGACGGAGATTGTTTTTGGAATATATGTGAATTTTGGGAAGCGGAACCAACATGAGACGATGCCCGAGTGGGCCACGAGGCAGGGAGCGCGCCCTGGGACCTCGTGGCAACACCGTAAGGCGGTTGATGCCCTTCTTTCGCCACAAGAAAGCTAATATCCGGATAAAAATCGTGTCAAAAAATCAGCCCAATCGGAGTTATGGATCTTTGGGAATATAAGAAACGGTGAAGGGCCAGAATCTGGGAACACAAAAACAGAGAGAGACAGAGAGACAGATCCAATCTCGAAGGGGCTCTCGCCCCTCCGCAACCATGGAGGCCATGGACCAGAGGGGAAACCCTTCTCCCATTTAGGGAGAAGGTCAAGGAAGAAGAAGGAGGAGGGGGGCTCTTTCCCCCTCGCTTCCGGTGGCGCCAGAGAACCACCGGGGCCATCATCGTGTGATGGCGATCTACACCAACACCTCCGTCATCTTCACCAACATCTCCATCACCTCCCCCCATCTATCTACAGCGGTCCACTCTCCCGCAACCCGCTGTACCCTCTACTTGAACATGGTGCTTTATGCTTCAAATTATTATCCAATGATGTGTTGCCATCCTATGATGTCTGAGTAGATTATCGTTGTCCTATCGGTGATTTGTGAAGTGCTATGATTGATTTAATTTTCTTGTGGTTATGTTGCTGTCCTTTGGTGCCCATCATATGAGCGCGCGCGTGGATCACACCATAGGGTTAGTTGTATGTTGATAGGACTACGTATTGGAGGGCAAGAGTGACAGAAGCTTCAACCTAGCGTAGAAATTGATGCATACGGGATTGAAGGGGGGCCAATATATCGTAATGCTATGGTTGGGTTTTACCTTAATGAACATTAGTAGTTGCGGATGCTTGCTAATAGTTCCAATCATAAGTGCATAGAATTCCAAGTCAGGGATGACATGCTAGTAGTGGCCTCTCCCACATAAAACTTGCTATCGGTCTAGTAACATAGTCAATTGCTTAGGGGCAATTTCGCAACTCCTACCACCACTTTTCCACACTCGCTATCATTAAATTTATTGTTTCTTTATCTTAACATCCCCTAGTGTTATTTACGTGCTCTTTATATTCTTGCAAACCTATCCCACAAAAACTACAAAGTACTTCTAGTTTCGTACTTGTTCTAGGTAAAGTAAACGTCAAGCGTGCGTAGAGTTGTATCGGTGGTTGATAGAACTTGAGGGAATATGTGTTCTGCCTTTAGCTCCTCATTGGGTTCGACACTCTTACTTATCAAAAGAGGCTACAACTGATCCCCTACACTTGTGGGTTATCATCGTGTGCCTGCCATCTTGCAATATAGGCCGTCTGATCTATATCTGACGGATAGGAAGGAAACTATGGCAATTTTGCAAAAATATACCCACACCCCTCTCCACACTTGCAAATAAGGCCTTCCCTTATTCATCCTTTTTTTCCACAAGAGAAACTACTCATACAAATGCATCTTGATATTTCGTGCAACGCATGGGCCTCTTGTTAGTATTTTATAAGAGTGTAGATGTAGAGTAGATACAAGCCGACAGGTGGGCCCGATGGTAGTGAGAAAATGTGATGCAACACTAGAGGTGCCACGTGGAGCATTTAACTGGTCAACTAGTTGTGTCTTGAGCAAATACAAAGTTGTACGGTGAGCTCGTGACTGTATAATAACCACAAAACATAAATGGTGACCGTAATGAGTGTATTCTGAAGTACAATGTGCGTATCGTGCTTTCGCTTCAAATACAATGATTGTCAATGTATATATCGCGAGAGAAAGATGAAACATGCGTGAATGTGCTGGGGGCTTACTTTTAGAGGACCTGGAGATAGTTTGTGTACATACGTGAAAGGGGCGTAGAGGGGGGTATGTGATGGAGAGAGAGATGCTCTTCGTTTCTCTTTATTTTGACTAACTTTATATATAGTATATAAATATACAAGTTCACAGTGCGGAATAAATATCATTGTGGGCACCATTCAATGCAAGCGTTCATACTCCTCCATATAACTTTGTAATGTATATATGTAGAAATTCTAAAATATTTTTTGGCCAAACTTTATTCAAAAGGAATGTTGTATGCGAAATAAACATGAAGAGAGGGTTTTTTAGATCAATGGGGTACGTGATGTAACATGTGTGAATGTGTAGTTGATGCATTTGGCAGGGCCTAGAGAGGTATGTGTGTCTATTACGTATTCGAGAGAGGCATGGATAGAGGGGCCGGCAGGGGGGCGGGGGAGAGATAGCACGAGAAATGAGAGTGGTCTAGAGAGAGAGAGACAAATATGACGTCATGGAGAGAGATTCCCTTGAGTGTGTATATGCAAGGGGGAGTGGATAGAGGCACCAGGAGAATATATTTTTTGTGTGTGGTTTCTGTGTTGGTATGTGTGGGTGTGAGAAGATAATGAGACGTGGGGGCAGAGGGTGTGTCACCGCCGGAGGTCCGGTGGGTCGAGGTGAGGCCCTTTGTTCGGTTCCGTCCTGCGCCACATTGGTCGGCCCGTGACGCATTTAGGGAGACCCATGGATGACTAGTCGTACAAGACAAAGATAGCATAATTGTGAAGGACTCTATGTCCACTGACAAAGCCGGCTAGGATTTGTAACCCTAGGTTCTCGGACTAAGGTAACCCCTTTATCTCTGATATTACTATTCATCCAACCTAACTTTAAGGGGCATCCTACAGAATGCTCTGCTAGAATCATACTCGTCGATTAGGAAGAGAGGTGTGAGACAATGAGTGAGAGACGGGCCTAAAGATAATGTGCGTACAGGAGACATGTAGGCAGGTCTATGTATATAGTAAGGGTCGATGGGGATTGTGCGTGTGTATGCTTGCGAGAGGGCGAGTGCTTGCAATAAAGGTTAGTGAAAACAGACGTAAATGGTTACGAGAGGGAGGGAGGGTTATATTGAGAGCATGTGTGTGAGAAAGACACCTCGGGAGAGAGTGTGTGAGCATATGTGAGAGACCACCAATGGAGAGTGAAACTACACGTACAAGACTGTTGTACACATTGATTAAAGATATAAATTGTATCCAAATATTAGGATGGGATCATGATATTTGCAATTCGCGTAAGGAAGGGTCATTGATCCATCACACATCTAGATTCTATCGAATTTGAGCATGTCTATGTTATTATTAGACACAATTGATCCACATAGTTAGTATTTTGAACTCCAGACAATGCATCGCTTTAGCAATCGAATATAAACGTGAGTATAGTTCATGTTGTGTGTGTAAAGCACATTATACATACGAAAGTTACACAATGAACATTATAAACAGCTACCTATGAACTAGCATACATTTGTATTCAACTTAAGGTGGTTTAAAAAATCGAATTCAACATGAAGTCCATTCAATTATTTGAATTTGATATCATGGCATTTGTAAATCATACCTAAATTATGGGGGCACCAATCTTTGCTCTGATTTTGTACATAATAGCATATGTAGTTGTGTACAAAATAGATTCTAATTTAGCTCCTCCATTCCAAAATAATCGTAGTTATAGGATTTTCAAATGTCAAAAATTCAAAAATAAGCGGATAGTTTAATGAGGTTTTCAAACATACATGGTCAAATTTAACGTTGTCTATTTAGGTCAATCCTCAAAGTTCAAGAGTACTCTGAACGTGAATGCTTGTGTTTCAAAATTTCGAACGAAGCGCCAAAAGAGCCTCTACTCGCCTGAAACCGCGTGAGACCAATGTTTGGTAGTACAAGGAAATTACTTTTCTTATAACTCCAACCCGTGAAACCTACCGGCCCGACGTCCAAAGGTCTAAACCGGGGTAGGTTTGTAGCTTCATCTAGACGCCACGCAACCGCCTCCGAAAAACATACATACACAATGGCCGCTTAAGCACACATGCGCGCGCCCGAAATTTCTCCCGCCACTATTTGGGACACCTGGGATTACCATCCTACCCCCGACCCGCAGTAGGTCTGAAATTTAAGAGGGGTGCAAAGTTTGTACTTTCCCCAAATTTCAAACAAGCGCGTCCCATCTTCTGTTCAAAAAAGCCAAAAACAAGCGCATCCCAGACTGAAACATGGTTCCCCCCCCCCCCGCCCACCCGTCTGATTCCCCATTTGTACTCCGTGGGCGCGAAAACTACCTCTCCACCAGCCGTGAAATCCCGGTGTCCTCCGTCCGCCACCCCATTACACCCATCAATCGCCGCCCTCCTCCGTCACACCGGAGCTGATACCCCGACGTCGTCGTCCACCGCAACATCAACCGCAACGCCCTCCACGGCTAGTAGTTGAAGCCGAGGCCGAGCCGTCCGTACCCGAGCCAATTCAACCACGCCGTCATGCGCCTCGCCGCTGCCGCTCCAACTTCGCCACCCTCCACCGCACCGGAGCTGTTCCTGCTACGCCGTCCTTCGCCGCCTCGGATCTGCTTCCCCTCCGCCGACATACGGCCACGGCAACACAGTCAGGAATTTGTCCGTGGCTTCATCCAAGCATGCACCCTCCTCCAGAACATCGGTTTTCCCCGGCAAAAAAAAGAAGATCGGCGCGACATGTGGAGGCGACCACACCGGCGACCGAAAATGGTACTCCTCTTCCTTTATTCATTAAAATCTTACGTGTCTGCTTGCACGGTATTCATCCCACAGAAGACACTAGTTGACCGCTTCTTCTTGATACTAGATGTTCCTAGTAACTCGCGATGCACAAGGCTTCTCCTCATATACTATTTCACCTTAGCTAGAGGTCTGTCGCCCCCTGAATTTCAATTCCTGGTCAGTTGATTCCCAATTAATGGAAGCATTCCCCGGCGTAACAGGCGCTAGTCCGCCTATTACGCCGGGGAAGCAGTGCCTCGGTGTTTATCTTAGGGGCGTGCGGGGCCTAGAGCCACTGGCGCCCGGTCTGGAGGTCGGCCGAGATTAAAGGGATGGCCTGGGGGCGCTGCCAATCACGGCGGTGGTGTGAGGTCGAGGGAGGGCGGGGCGATGGAGGCACGGGTCTGGGCCGGTGGTCGCTGGCGGTTCGAGAAAGATCGTCACCAGTGACTGGCGGGAGGTAGACGAAGGCCATCTGCCCATTCCTTATAGATTGGACAGTTCATTAAAAATATCGACTGACCTATTTATTTTTAGTCGACAATTATCTTGATATGACCACATGTGGTGGTGTGCTGGAGGAGTACCTGCATTTCCTGTGCTCATATATTACAAAATCATATGGAGTAGAATCTAATTATGTTTGCCATGCAATGATGTAGAGCTATCATATGTCTCCCGTCATTTAATTTTCAGCCACCTGCTATCTGCTACTTTTACAGTGCACTAGTTCTACACGCACTTCACCCATACTCTCACTATTGTGTTTTTATGCAAGGGTATTTCAGACTGTGCTGCTATGAGAGAACCAAAAAAGAAAAGAGAGAAGTCGCTCCAGCGTCGTACGCGGATAGGCCAGACATGTTTTAGCCTTATAATAGGTGCAGTGTCAGCATATGGAGACGGTAAATGTAGCTCTGAAGTTGATGACCTCGCTCGCAATGAACCACCACCACAGGTGCTTGCTTTAACTTCGCGGTGTCATATGTGGTTGCATGTTTCATATGGTGTCTAGCTTGTATTCGAAAGGCCGAAGTCGGTCTTTATTAAGATAAGGAAAGATATTTTTTACATGAACCACCATCCCATGAGCACCAGAAGACAAATAGCTAGTCAGGGCACTGGCCGAGCCAGTGACAAGCCCAGCAAAGAGAGGCATCACCTGGAAGCCAACTAAAAAGCCGCGATGGTGGCGAAGCAGCCCGCCTCCCACCAGGCTCTCGGGTCCTAGATGATCATGCTCACCACTCCAGCCGGATGTCTAGCTTGTATTGCTCCCAATTTGGTTAAATTGCATATGCTTAGCTTACACATTATACCTTTGAATATGACATGCCTTTCTATTTTTGGTACATACTAGTACATCTATGTATTAACCATGTTCTTACATCAAACTAATGTTCTTGTGTATCCCTCATCAATCACTTATGATGAGGCAGTCAGGCAAGTGGATTACTCCTCATTTAAAGAATGTAGCGTCAGCCTCCCGACATGATTCTCATGAAACAGCAAGGCTAGATGAAGATAGTGAACGTAGCTCTGTAGTTGATTACCGCATTTCCCCTACACTAGCATCGCAGGTGCTTGCTCTAACTTGGCAGCGTGATATGTGGTTGCATGTTGCATATGGTGTCTAGATTGTAATTTTCCAATCTGGTTAAACTGCATGTGCTATTCTTCTTAGCTTATACATTATACCTGTTAATGTGACATGCCTTCCTATATTTATTACATAGTACATCTGTCTATTAAGCATGTCCTCACATAAAACTATTGTTTTTTGTATCCCGCATAAATCAATATGACGAGACACCTTCAGTATATGCAGTGTGATATTAGCTGCATCTTTGATATGATTTATAGCATGCGCTGCTTCTAATTTGTTGAAATGCCATTTATGATGGGACACTTTAAACTTGGCAGATTCATATTGGTTGCATCTTTCACGTGGTGTTTAGCTTGAATGCTTCTTATTTGGTGAAATGGTTTCTGCTTAGTTTACACAAATAGATGTGAATATGCCATGCTGTCCTATTTTTCGTATTATTCCATCCTGGAATCATGTGTTTGCCTTACATCAAACTAGTGATTGTCAGTATCATGCACGAATGAGTTCTGAAGAGTGAATTTTATTAATTTTTCTTCTCGGTTTTACTTGACAATTCAAAATCAATAAAGCGGAAGGAAGTTAGCAAGGCCGCGGATGAAAGTGCTCCTTCCAAATGGAGGGCCTCTATAGATTCTACTCCTCCATCCCCCCAAGATGATTTCCAAGACCACACATGCATAGACACTCAAAGTAGCTGTGTTGGTGATGAGCATGTCTCCCCTAGTGCACCATCACAGGTGCTCCCTCTAACTTGGCACTGTTATATGTTGTTGCATGTTATGTATGATGTCTAGCTTGTATTGCTTCTAATTTTGTTGAATTTCATCTGCTTACTTTACACATTATACTTGTGACTAAGACACGTGTTCCTGTTTCTAGAACATACAATCTCTGTCTATCACACCATGTTATTACATCAAAGTACATTTGTTCTGAAGAACTAAATTTTTATTCATTTTTCTTGTCGGCTTGACTTAACATGGCACAGAGAAAGAGGAAGCAAGACAGAACAACAGGGAAATGGAAGCGCAACAATCCTGCAGATTCTGCTGGTACTGATGGTAGAATAGAAGGTCAAAGTCCAGCGGAAAATTGTACCGACAGGGTATCCCGATTGTCGTGGTTTTGTCACGGCAGATGTCCTAGCAAAAGGACTTAGTCGTGAGGCCATTGCTACGGGTTAGCTTAAAGGGGTTAAAGCGGACAAGGACATAAGGGTTTTATACTAGTTCGGTCCCTTCGATGAAGGTAAAAGCCTACGTCTAGTTTGGCGTAATGTTGCTAGGGTTTGGATGACCAGGTAGCGAATACGCTTTGCCTGTGTCTCGAGTTGTTGTTCTCTCCTTGAACCGTCGCCGGGTCGTCCCTTTATATACACGAGGTGACGCCCGTCCGGTTTATAGAGCCCTGAAGCCGGCTCATAAACGTGTCCGGCTCGGCCTCTATCTTTCCTATGTTACATCACAAGTTACATGCCGTATGGCGGTTTACAAATCATGGGCCCTAACACCTTTTGGGCTTTAATCCTTCTGAAGTAAAGTGTCATGTTCCATGCTCCATTGGGCTTCGGTAGAAGTAATCTTTGATAGATATAAACCGGCCCCTCCTAGCTGGTTTATACCTAGTAGTAATATCCCTGACATTAGACCCCAGATTGATTTGAACCTGTTCATGTCAATCTTCAACGTCTTGTAAGGATCTCACCTTTCATAACTTCAACTACTTCATAAACCGATGTGACGTCATCTTCCCGGATCACGTTTAAACCGTCATGACGTCACCTTCTTCATTAAATACTTGTACCTATTTTATATTTTTACTCATTACAAGCTCCGAAGATCGAGGCGACAGTATCGTCCCATATCCACCTTTCTGGCTCCTTGATTCCCGCGCCTGCCGTTTTATCTTTCGGCTTATAAATAGGGCAGAGGGGCATCTCCTTTTCCCCCCTTTCTACTTTGCCTCTTCTTCTTCCTCGCACCTGCTCGTACCCAAGCGTCGCTGCCGCCGTCGAGCTCTGCATCTTCATCGAGCCTTGGCCGCTGCATCAACCTGGTTGGGTCAGAAAATCGTCGGCGCTCCTCCGCATCCGTTGACTCGGGTAAGTTCTTTCTTTCTCCACACATAGATCTCATTAGGGTTTCTTCTCAACAAGAGCTTACGGGTAGGCACTGTTCTTCGTAATTCTTCGTCATGGCTCCATTAATTAGTGTAGAACCACTCCTCTCGTCTCACCGCCGTAGCAGTAATCCCGCTTCGTTAGTATGCCTTTATTTCCTCCAATAGTACTAGTTTAGATTGCATATGTTTAAGGCCCTTGTTGCGTCCATTGAATATAAAACTGAATATTTCTGAATTTCTAACATGCTGTAGATCCATGGCTTCATCACTATTTGTACCAAACCTGTTTCTCCATGATTTTCAGATCTGCATATTTCATATTCTTGTCAGCGGTTTAGCTTTTAGAAAAAACTATAAACCGGTAGATACCATTAGGCCCCAGCTTAAACCGCCGTCTGTAAGTACCTTGCAAACATTGCCGGTTCAATTATGCACAAATCGTAAACCGACACTCCGCTGCTTTCAGTTTTTCGTTCAAAATGGCAAAGCAAGCCAAGCAGTTCACCTCTTGCAACTGGGTCCAGTCCTGGATTACTGAGGAAGAATTACGAAACCGGGCTGAAGTTGGTGCTTTGGGCCCAAAAAATGTCCTTCACTGGAGAGTCCCCGGATCAGAATTTCCTCCAAAACCCAAAGAGGGAGAAGTTATTGTTTTCCTTGATCATTTAGCCCGGGGATTCAGTCCTCCCGGGTCAAAGTTCTTCTGTGATGTGCTAGCTGATTTTCAACTCCGTCCACAAGATATTGGGCCCAATTCTGTATCCAACATATGCAATTTCCAAGTTTTCTGTGAAGCTTATCTGCAAGAGGAACCATCAGTTGAGTTATTCCGGGATCTGAACCATCACACAGAATTTTCTGACGATCCAAACACTGAGCTCGGCGGGATGTCAATTCAGAAGAGAAAGGACGTTAGTTTTCCTCATGCCAATCACCACAGCCACCCTAAAGAGTGGAATCAAACTTGGTTCTATTGTCTAGATACCTCTCCGGAAAATGAGAATCCACTGCCGGGTTACCGTTCCCACCGGCTTATGGAGGACCATCCCTTTCCTAGACGGCTAAGTGCCGAGGAACGGGCCAAATATGCTCCTCAGCTCTCAAAGCTTCAAGCCTTCACCGCCAATGGCTTAACTGGAGTTGACTTCGTTCGTTGTTGGATTTCTTGGAGTATTCTCCCGCTAAGCCGGCGTTCCGGTTTAATGTGCGAGTATACTGGAAACCCCAAAGATCATTTGCGCCATACAGAAGCGGTGCTATCAAAAAATGAGATCAACGAGTCTGTCAAGAAACTGCTAAATGAACTGGTGGAAATTTGCAGTCAAACCGGATTGGCTACCTTCTGCGAATTCAAAAAACCGCCGTCGGTAAAGTTTTCCTCTGCCTCATTTTTTCCTTATTTCCCTTCTGTTTTTAATACTCCTTCTGAATGATTTCATAATCTTCAATAGGGTAATGACCCATTCTGGAAGAGGAAGGCCCAGGATAAACCGGCGAAGGTGCCTCGCCAAAAAACCAGAGCTGCTAAGAAGAACGTCAAGAAGAAAACTACTGACGTGTCTGAATCCAATCCGGAGGATGATGAACCGGCCTCTAAGGTACTACTTGACTCTCTTGACTTCTTTGAGTTTCTTTACTTGCATTTTATTAACAATGATTGTACCCAGGGACACGCTGAAGGCAGCAAAGCAGATGATGTTGTGGTAATAACTTTTTCTTCCGGTTCAGAACCTCTGCCAACACCAAAAATTCGTCGAGCAAGCCGGAAAGTACAGTTTTCTCACCCTTTCGCTTACTTGGACCCAAACTTTCTTTTGAAGAAAGAGCAACATGAAGCTCACCGCACCACGCGGCACAGTGGCCATGCCATTGAATCCACCGGTTTACCACACACACCAGCCCAGAGGCGTCGCTCAGAGGTTTTATACGCTCCAGATACTATTTATCCCAAAGCAGGTCATATTCAACAACCTCTTAATCCGTCTGACTCGAATTATCAGGAAACTCCTCATTCGTCTTCTAGCGAATCAACGGCCACGCAAATTCCTCCCCTTAAGACTATTCCTGGGTAAGTTTTTTCATTTGGCTGGTTTAATCTCTGTCTTGACTCTTCTGATTTTTCGTCACCTTTAACTTTTGCAGTAAACCCAAGCCTAGTAAAAAGGCCAAGCTGAATAAGCCGGTAGGTGATGACGAGATTCTTGAACTGGCAAAGGATCCTAATCTTACTGAAGCAAACGTTGACACTTTGTATGATGATCCTCCTCCCATGGATCGTGAAACTTTTGTTGATCAAGGGAGTGCTCCAATGGATTGTGATGTTGATCTGGTCAATCATGTCCAAACCAGCACTGCTCCTACTAGCCCGGCTAAACACACGGCCGCTTCAACTGAAGAAGTGGGGATCACTGGAATCGGCTACACTGGTCCTACTGAACCTGTCGCTTTGTCCAAGCATACTGCAAAGGATGAAATTTCTGGCAAGGACAAAGGAAAATGGAGTACTGACTTGTCCAATTACGCTCAGCTCAGTGCCCAAGAACTCCATTCCGGTTATCTGAACCGGCTGTTCACTAGCCGTGATCATGAAGCCGGTTTGGTAAACATGATGAAGGAGCGTTATGAGGTAACTTTCTGCTTTAACTTGTACTCTATTCCTGCATAAGTCTTGTAGCTTGTCTTTACTCCATCGTAGCCCCCAAGGGCCGGTTTAATCCTTTAGGATGAACCCGGACTTCAAAATATCCATTAGATAGTTTGTTTTTCACATGTGTAGTCCCCAAGGGCCGGTTTCCTCCTTTAGGATAAACCGGGACTTCAGTTTGTAATCTGTTCTGAACAATCTCACATTAGCCCCCAAGTGCCAAGTGTATAACTTGTTATATGCTTGGGACTTTACTGGAAAATGTCTGTTTGATTGCAAATATACATTAGCTACCAAGCGCCAAGTGTATAACTTGTTATGTGCTTGGGACTTTACTGAAAAATGTCTCATGAATATATAATATGCTCTCCTCTTGGCAGACTGACTTAAACCGGAAAATTTCTAAAGTGGCCGAGCTCCAGGATACTCTGAAGTTTCAAGAAACCGCCGCTTCCAAAGTCAAAGATGAGCTGACACTTGCTTTAGCGAGTATAGAAAAGCTCAAGACAGGCCTTGAAAAGGAACGGTCGGATTGGGATGCTGAAAGAGCCACCTTGGAGAAAAGGGCAACTGATGCAGAGGCTGCTCTTAATCCGGCGACAGAAGAACTATCCGGTTTAAAGCAGCAGATAAACGCCATGACGACTGCTATCTTTGGTAAGTGTTTTTAACATAATCCTGAATATGGTAGTTCTGCACTTCCCGATTTAACTCACACTCTTTGATGTAGGAAAATGTATTGCTCATCTCGGCACTAATATGCGGAAAAAGTTGAAGGCCGCATACACTCTTGTAGAGCAATTGTATTCCGGTGCTCGGAGAATTGTCTGCACTGCTTCTCACAATAAGTCGGCTCCCACAATGATCAAGGGCACTTTGGAAAAGTTATCCATTCTACTTGCCTGCCTTGTAGAGGTGAAGAAATCATCTGCAAGGGCGGGTGCCTTGATGGCCTTAACTCGAGCGAAAGCTTGGGTGCCCGACCTTGATCCTGCAGAAGTGATGAACGGCTACCCCGGCATGAAGGAGGACGAATCGGCATTCACAAACAGTGACTTACGTGCTTTAACAAAAGAAATGTGGCCTTTGGCCAGCAAACTATCTGATGAGGTTGATCTGTATCGCTATCATCCGGGTTATAATGCTGAGTACGTGCGGGTCCACCCTCCGGCTTACGATGTGGAAGATCTCATCCCTCCCATCCGTAAGCACACTTATGCTCCTGATACTGATTCGTCTGAACTCGTGAGCGATGAAGCTGTTTTCAAAGTGCTGACCAAGATCGATTGGGCAACCACTGACTTCCAGCAGCTAGAAGAGAACGACGGGGAGTTGGAGCAGGACGATCCACAACCTTCAAGCCGAGCTGATGCAGATTCCTAAACCGGTGCCGGTTTAGATATTATGTCCCAACACTTTATACAGAAAACAGATATTATTCTGGGCTATCCAGCGCCTTGTAATAGGGTAGCTGAAACACTTTATGTTGTCACGCATATTCTCCTTTGTATGACATTGCTTCATCTGGTGACTTCATAATTCTTACTGCTTATGATGTTTTAAAAAGTTTATTCCACCTGTTTCTGCATAAGACGAAGTTTAAAGTGTCCTGGCAGTTTATCGCCGGACGGGTCATGATGCCCAAATACATGGTCTAGGTTTATAACCTGAACTATATATAAAATATGAAACATATATTATACCTGTGATTAAGTTAATCAATAATCGATAGTAAAGATAATGATCCAAGTTGCAAGTATTGATGACTCCCTTGATCATGTGCCTGTTCATGATGGAACCGTACCGGGTTCTGATAAACTCCGGTTTAACTGTAAACAGTACTTGCGATTTATAATCAAACCAGACCAGGTTCTGTAAACGATGGTGCATTGTAGTGGCAACTTATAGTCATCCATTCCCTGAATCAATGGACTTGGATAAACACCAATGACCTTGAAGATAAAAAATTTAAGCAAATATCAAAAAGAGACATTGTCAAACAAAACCGTGTAGTCAAGGCTTTTTATGAGCTGCCAGGCTCCAAATTCGAGGCTTTTTATGAGGTGCCAGGCTACTGAATTAACCATTTCACAAAGCCTGTTAAGATGGACCTCAATCCTTAACCAATCGTCAATTTAACGTTACCAAGTTCTGGGTCTGTAAAAGATTGACTTGTATACATTCGACGGGTCATACCAGGTTTACCTGGGCGGAGTGACTTACTTAATGCAGGCAGGCTAATCCGGGGTTTTAGGTGTATACACCAGGCTTCCAAGCCATTGCTTGATAGCCTACTACAAGGGTTGTCAACTCGTTGATGCTATGCATAAGGAGCCCCCAGGTAGCATTTGAGCTATGCTCGTCGGGTGCTTATGTTTGAGTTGTGCTACGCATCAAACTCTCTTTTGCCCCTCATCATCATGTGGGATTTTATAGACGGATTATCGAAGCAACCAGAGCTATGCTCTTATGATGGTCTTGGTTTAGTAGCCGGTTAAAGAAGCCATAGAAACTTCCTTGCACACAGAAGCCCCCATGTGACAGACTCTTATGAAAAAGCAGCAGATACCCCGCTTTAACGGGGACGCCGGTTTATTATATTGATCGTAATATATGCATTGCAAAGTTATGTACATAAAGCGGAGCCTATGGCTCAGGTGTAGTAAGGTCGAAGAAGAGCGATGTTCCACGGCCGTCTGCTCTCCTCCTCCGCAGTACGTGAGTCCTTATGTTCTCGAACGTCGACGAGGTAATATGATCCGTTGTGTAGGCTCTTGCTGACCACAAAGGGTCCTTCCCAAGGCGGGGATAGCTTGTGCATGTCTGTCTGGTCTTGGATGAGCCGGAGCACTAGATCTCCTTCTTGAAACGTTCTGGTTTTAACCCGACGACTGTGATACCGGCGCAGATCTTGTTGATAAATCACCGATCGAGCTGCTGCCGTGTCACGCTCTTCATCCAGCCGGTACAACGCGTCTTGCCGTGCCTTCTCGTTATCAGCTTCGACGTAAGCCGCCACCCACGGCGAATCATGACGGATATCACTAGGGAGGACCGCTTCAGCTCCATATACCATGAAGAAAGGCGTGTACCCTATAGACCTGTTAGGTGTGGTGTTGATGCTCCATAACACAGAGGGTAATTTCTCCACCCAACAACCCGGCGTCCTCTGCAAAGGGACCATAAGCCGGGGTTTAATGCCTCTCAAGATCTCTTGATTGGCTCTCTCAGCTTGACCATTGGATTGAGGGTGAGCTACTGATGATACATCAAGGCAGATGTGCTCTCGTTGACACAACTCCTCCATTGGCCCCTTTGATAGATTGGTACCATTATCAGTTATAATGCTATGTGGAAAGCCAAACCGGAAAATCACCTTTTTGATGAATTGAACCGCCATTGCCGCATCACACTTGCTGACTGGTTCTGCCTCAACCCACTTGGTAAACTTATCCACCACCACCAGAAGGTGGGTATTCTTATCTGAAGATCTTTTAAAGGGTCCGACCATGTCAAGCCCCCAAGTCGCAAATGGTCAAGTAATTGGAATCATCCTCAATTCTTGAGCCGGTATACGAGCACGCTGTGAGAACTTCTGGCAAGCATCACATTTTCTGACCAAGTCCTCTGCATCGTCGTGAGCCGTCAGCCAGTAGAACCCATGACGAAAAGCTTTAGCCACCAGAGATTTTGAACCGGCATGATGACCACAATCTCCTTTGTGGATTTCTCTAAGAATATCTCGGCCTTCATCTGGCGATACACAATGTTGAAATGCCCCAAAGACGTTGCAATGATGCAGTTATCCATTGACAATAGTCATTGATTTAGATCGCCGGACTATCTGTCTTGCCAAGACTTCATCCTTTGGTAACTCACCTCGATTCATGTACGCTAGGTAAGGGACGGTCCAATCCAGAATAACATGAAGCGCCGCCACCAACTGAGCCTCCGGATCAGGAACATCCAAGTCCTCTTCTGAAGGTAATTTCACTGACGGTATGTGCAATACGTCCAGAAAGACATTGGGTGGAACCGGTTTACGTTGAGAACCCAGCCGGCTTAACGCATTGGCCGCTTCATTCTTTCGCCGGTCTACATGGTCCACCTGATAACCCTTGAAGTGTCCAGCAACAGCATCCACCTCTCGACGATACGCGGTCATAAGTTGATCCTTGGAATCCCACTTGCCAGATACCTGTTGTGCCACTAGGTCTGAATCGCCGAAACATTTAACCCGACTTAAATTCATCTCCTTAGCCATCTGCAGACCATGGAGGAGAGCTTCATACTCAGCTGCATTGTTAGTACAAGGGAACATTAAACGGAGGACATAACAGAACTTATCACCTCGTGGGGAAGTTAATACGACTCCAACCCCCGAGCCCTCCAATTGCCTGGATCCATCAAAGTGAATAGTCCAATACGTATGATCCGCCTTTTCCTCTGGTGCTTGCAACTCTATGCAATCGTTGATGAACTCCACCAGTGCTTGAGATTTGATTGTAGTATGAGGTACATACTTCAATCCGTGAGGACTAAGTTCAATGGCCCACTTTGCAACCCGGCCCATTGCTTCTCTATTCTAGATTATATTGTCCAGAGGGGCTGAACTGACCACTGTGATTGGATGGCCCTGAAAGTACTGCTTCAGTTTCCGGTTTGCCATGAAGACTCCATATACCAACTTCTGCCAATGCGGGTATCTCTACTTTGACTCAATGAGCACTTCGCTGATGTATTAAACCGGCCATTGAACCAGATATTCTTTTCCTGCCACCTTGCGCTCCACCACGATGGCAACGCTTACTGCTCGGGCATTAGCAGCCACGTATAGCAACAGCGGCTCATTATCAACTGGTGCAGCAAGGACCGGCGGCTCTGCCAATTGCTTCTTCAAATCCTCGAACGCAGCATCAGCAGCATCACTCCAGACAAAACGATTTGTCTTCTTCATCATCTGATAAAGCGGGATGGCCTTCTCCGCCAGACGACTGATAAACCGGCTGAGCACTGCAATGCGGCCCGCCAAGCGTTGAACATCGTTGATGCACGCCGGTTTAGCCAAGGATGTAATCGCCTTGATCTTCTCCGGATTAGCTTCGATTCCTCTGTTGGACACCAAGAACCCCAGGAGCTTGCCAACCGGAACACCAAAAACGCACTTGGCTGGATTAAGCATCATCTGATAGACTCGGAGATTATCGAAAGTTTCCTTTAGGTCAGCTATCAATGTTTCCTCTTTCCGGGATTTTACCACAATGTCGTCTACATAAGTGTGAACATTCTGCCCGATCTGTCCGTGAAGAAAATTCTGCACACAACGTTGATAGGTCGCCTGGGCACTCTTGAGCCCAAAAGGCATAGACACGTAGCAGAAGGCCCCAAAGGGAGTTATGAAGGCCGTCTTCTCCTGGTCCTTAACTGCCATCTTGATCTGATGATAACTGGAATATGCATCCAAAAAACTTAAGCGCTCACAACCCGTCGTAACATCAATGATTTGATCAATACGAGGGAGGGCAAAGGGATCAGCTGGGCAAGCTTTGTTCGGGTCTGTGTAATCAACACACATTCGCCAAGTGTCGTTCTTCTTAAGCACCAGCACCGGATTAGCCAGCCACTCCGGATGAAGCACCTCAATTATAAAACCTGCCGTCAAGAGCCTAGCCACTTCTTCACCAATTGCCTTGCGCCTTTCTTCGTTGAAGCGGCGGAGAAACTGTTTAACTGGTTTAAACTTGGGATCAATATTGAGAGTGTGCTCAACGAGTTCCCTCGGTACACCTGGCATGTCAGAAGGTTTCCATGCAAAAATGTCCCGATTCTCACGGATGAACTCGATGAGCGCGCTTTCCTATTTCGGATCTAGGTTAGCACATATGGTGAACTGTTTGGATGAATCGCCAGGGACAAAGTCAACCTGCTTGGTCTCAACAGCTGAGTTGAACTTCAAGGCCGGATCATGCTCTGTGGTTGGCTTCTTCAGCGGAGACATATCTGCCGGATCAACATTATCTTTATAAAATTTCAGCTCCTCAGTTGCACAAACCGCCTCAGCATAAGCTGCATCACCTTCCTCGCACTCCAAAGCAATCTTACGGCTCCCATGGACCGTAATGGTTCCCTTGTGACCCAGCATCTTGAGTTGCAGATAAACATAACAAGGCCTCGCCATGAATTTAGCATAAACCGGCCGCCCGAACAGGGCGTGATGCGGGCTTTTGATCTTTACCACTTCAAAGGTCAAAGTTTCGGACCTTGAGTCCCACTCATCTCCAAAGGTGACTTCCAAGTCTATCTTACCGACCGGATATGCCGATTTACCAGGCACCACTCCATGAAAAACCGTGTTGGACTGCCGAAGTTTTTTGTCTATCAAACCCATGCAACGGAAGGTCTCGTAATATAGAATGTGGATACTGCTTCCTCCGTCCATGAGCACCTTAGTGAACTTATAGCCCCCAACTTGAGGTGCCACAACTAGAGCCAACTGACCGGGATTATCAACCCGAGGCGGGTGGTCCTCTCGACTCCACACAATGGGCTGTTCTGACCAGCATAGGTAGCGTGGCACCGTCGGTTCAACAGAATATACTGCCCTCTTGTAAACTTTCTGATCACGTTTACATAAGCTTGTGGTGAAGACGTGATATTGCCCACTACTCAAATGCTTCGGATTACTCTGATATCCTGACTGCTGCTCCTGTTGATTGCCCTGATTGTTATAACCACCCTGGCCGTGCTGCTGGTTATGCTGATTGTGCCCATTCTGGTTGCTGTGATTGTTCTAGTTATCTTGGAACCCTGAACCGGATCCACCGCCTTGATAACCCGACCCATGAAAATCAGGGCCTGAACCACCGGACGGTCCATGATCATATTGAGACCGGTTCATGATTCCTTCATAATAAAGCAGTCCTTCCGGAGGTGTGTAGCCAGCTTTTCCTGCGAGCCGTGCCTCGGGCAAGGTATGTTCATCTAGCGTTCTAGATTAATAGGTGGTCTCCCACCTCGCGGGGGTGGTCTACCCTTGCAGCGCTGACCATTCTCCTGAGCATTAGTGTTAGCCACAAAATCTGAATTACTATCCGCTTTACGCTTACCGTTATATCCTTGACTCGACGAGCTAGGCTGCGGTGCTTTACCGCTCTTCTTGGCTTTCCCTGACTTCTCATCATCAGACTTTGGATATTTGGCACTATCCGAATCCGCATATTTCACCAGGGCCCCCATAAGTATCCCCATGTCATCACAATGACGTTTGAGCCATCCCAGCTTCCGCTTCAGAGGTTCAAACCGGTAGTTGCCCTCCAATGTAACTACTGCTGTGTGCGGATTGATGCGGTCTGAGGAGTGTAAGATCTCTGACACCAGGCGCACCCAATGACTTGTTGATTCGTTTCCCCTTGAACGCAGGCCGCTAAGTCTACAATGGACATGGGATGCTTACATGTGTCTTTGAAGTTATTGATAAACCGGCGTCGTAATTTGGCCCATGAACCAATGGAATTCTGCGGTAATCCTTTCAGCCACGCGCGAGCCGTGCCCTCCACCATCATGGTGAAGTACTTTGCGCACGCCGCATCATCCACATCCAGCATCTCCATTGCCATCTCATAGCTTTCCACCCAGGCTTCAGGGGACATATCCGCGGTATAGTTGGGCACCTTGCGCGGTCCTTTAAAGTCCTTGGGCAGCCGTACGTTGCGTAAAGCGGGGGTGAGACAAGGCACTCCCAAGGAGCTAGACGTAACCCTGGTTCAATTGTGGTAGCTGGATGAACCGGCGTCAGCAGACGGGCTTCGTACTGTGCTGCTAACTCGGCCTACCGGCGCTGCCTGCCCTGATCAACTACGTCTTGAGCATTTGCATTTTCCCCTGCTGGGTTATCCTTCCACGGCGGATTACATTTCCGTGTGCTGCTCGACACAACTGGTTCCTCCAGGTGCCTGCTATAGCTCCGGCTTGGGCGAGGGTGGAGTGAATCCTCTCGCGGCTGTGAGAATAAGCTTTCTATTGAGTAAGAGCCGTCTCCAAAAACTCCCTGGCCCGTCGTGCCTCTACCGCTATAGGGGATGCTCCTTCAATGGGAAGAGCGGCCAGTCGTGAAGTGGCGGCAACTATGTTATCCAATGGGTTGGAGTAATGACCGGGAGGGGTAGGTACACGCTGTGATGGAATGACCTAGCGGGTTGGCTCCGCGGCCCGTGGTTGGACTGATGCTCCTGTGCCAGGCACTCCTCCCCGCTTTACCTCCGGTTGGTTACTGGTTCCTGCTCCTAGCGTATTGAAAAGGTTCCTCGCCTCGTAAGCCGGCGGCAGGCAGGATTGTTGCCTTCTCCTCATTACATCACGCGAAGCAGCTTGATCCAACATGAGCCGGTAAGCCTGAGCATCTAGCTCGGCCTGCCTTGCAACCATCCTGGTATTCTCAGCGGCTAAGTCCAGTTTCGCCTGATCTATCTGGCCCTTCACCTGAGCAACTTCCGCATCATGTTGTTCCTTATCGGCATGGGCTGCCTCTGTAGTTAACAGTACTGTTCAAGTGTCAACTAAGGTGGACAAAACTTCGGCTGGCGACGGAACAGGGCCTCCAGCCCTAGCCGCCGTTGTGTTAGATGTTAACGCCACCGTAGTTGATGACTGTTGCACAGGTTGTGATCCGTCCATGAAGACGGCGACCCGGTTTGGCGGATCAAGGGGGTCCGGAATACTATCACCATCGGAACAGCCCCCAGACCGGCCATCTCCAACAGGTATAAAGATTCTGTCTCTCCAGAGGACGACTCATCACCGAAATAGACAACGGTCTCGCCATCGAAGTCCGGTCCATCTTCAGCTTGCGCTCCATTAACCGCTCCAACGAAAACGTGCTTCACGGTGGGCCGAATCCGGGCAGGTCTCGCACGTTGAGCCGACTCGACGATGTTGGGGAAGATGTCCGACTCAGGGCCCGGTTCGCCGATCTTGCCAATGAAGACGTGGATGCCGCCGAAGGGGACCCGGTACCCGTATTCGATTGAATCAGCCTTGGGGCCCCAGCCTACACCTTCGATGTAGATCTTGCAGCGATGACTTTTAGTCATCCGGCCCGCGGCGTAGCCCTTGAGTCCTTCAAAGCTGCCCTTCAAGAACTCGAAACCATCGTGCAATAGCCCCACGGTGGGCGCCAACTGTCGTGGTTTTGTGACGGCAGATGTCCTAGCAAAAGGACTTAGTCGTGAGGCCATCTCTACGGGTTAGCTTAAAGGGGTTAAAGCGAACAAGGACGCAAGGGTTTTATACTAGTTTGGCCCCTTCAATGAAGGTAAAAGCCTACGTCTAGTTTGGTGTAATATTGCTAGGGTTTTGATGACCAGGGAGCGAATACGCTTTGCCTGTGTCTCGAGTTGTTGTTCTCCCCTTGAACCGTCAACGGGTCGTCCCTTTATATACACGAGGTGACGCCGGTCCGGTTTACAGAGTCCCGAAGCCGGCTCATAAACGCGTCCGGCTCGGCCTCTATCTTTCCTATCTTACATCACAAGTTACACGCTGTATAGCAGTTTACAAATCATGGGCCCTAACACCTTTTGGGCTTTAAGCCTTCTGAAGTAAAGCGTCATGTTCCATGCTCCATTGGGCTTCGGTAGAAGTAATCTTTGATAGATATAAACCGGCCCCTCCTAGGTGGTTTATACCTAGTAGTAATATCCCTGACACCATGCGACACGAGCTGCAGAACATGCCAAACAGAAACAAATAGCTGCCACCAAACAAGCAGAGACAACCCTAGTTGTTGCAACACCTTCGACAGTACCACCAGCTGCACGATTTACTCGTTGGTAAACTCAGCTAGCAGCACGTTCCCAAGCTCCCTTGCCACCTGGCACTACTTTTGAAGCACTCTTGACACAAGATGAGTTGGCAAGATCAGATGAACTTTGTGAGCTTCAACAACAAGAAGGTAGTTGCTGGAGTCAAGTTACTGTTGCATGCTTCTTTATATGTAGTCTCACAGTCTGATGTACACTAACACTTCCTATGTTTGTTGTTGGACTAGCACCTAGGTGGAAGAGGAAACAAACATCAGGGATAATGCTCGATAAGTTAACTAAATCTAGAGGAGGAAGAATTGAGATCCTTTTTGTGGCAGGTTTAAAAAGGCCACGTGATGCTACAGAGTCAGCCAAGTTAGTATCAGAGGCAGCGGTTGCTGTTAGGTGCCATGTATGTATCCTTCCAACATGGATTAAGTACAGGAATGACAAAGAAGAAACCCGGTTCAACACCTTCCTCGACCATTTATCTGTAAGTATGGTTATGTATGGAAACTAGTAATATCATCTTGCTATGTCCGATACTTTCTAGGTTCATGATAATGAGACTCCCATAATTTTCAACAGATGAGGTTCAAGTTGGATAGCCAAGATGATGCAACCAAACAAGCTTGCACCCATGTTTTCAAGTCTGCTCTGCGACAGTATCGGTATAACTTGAGGAAAACTCACTTTGAAGGCAAGGCTAACAGTGAACTTGCCCAAACATCTCCAGTAGAAAATATATCTGATGGAGACTGGAGAGGCCTTGTTAAACACTGATCCGATCCAAAGTATCAGGTACATTATATATATGAGATCAGATCACATGTTGAAGTCCTATTTACGCATGTGCCACACAAATCTATCTTCTTGTAGGTGAACTGTTGAAATAACAAGGCCAACCGTACGAAAGTGAAATTCCAACAGACGACAGGATCTCGTAGCTATATTGCACACTGCGAGGCTCTTGTAATTAGCTGCTGTTTCACTCTTTTCGTTGTACCATATTATCAGATCTATATTGACTTGTTCCAAATGCAGAGGAAATCCCGCAAGGACCAAAAAGTACCTGAACCAAATGTTGTTGAAATCTTCTAGGACTTCCACACCAGCAAGAAGAAGGGCATGACTACACCAGTCAAAGCCGTTGTTGTAAGTCCTTAATCCTCATGCCTTTTAACTACTACTTACTCTGACTTGTGCCTTGAACTACATGGTTTGCAGCCAATGTCTATTACTCTTTTCAATTTTATACACAATTGTCTTAGCGTATCATTGCACCTTACACGGTTTAAAAGAGAGGAGTGATGTTCCTTTGATCTTGACCTGTAATCTAGTTCCGTGCTGGACTTGTCCACACAATGTTACAATTGCCTGTTTGTCTGTTCTCAGTTGTTTTGTGATATGAATGATGTCATACTATGCTTACCGTATTATAAACTTCATCTCTTTATCCTTAGCCATCAATACAATGTGAATAAATATACAATACATTAGCGATGGTACATGGTCCTATGTTTGGAACCTGGTTTTATTACGTACTTTGCAATAAAATACAACTATTATTTGACATGGGTTCACCAAAATAAGTTCTATATATAGACCAAAGCTATTTTGTTTGGTTTTGTTGCCTCCTTAATATCTTCCATTCTGGTACTACTAATGTAAAGCCTCAACTTTTCAGAAAGCTATGGAAAAAATGGTGGAACGGCCACCTTCTGAAGGTGGCGAGGCAACTATAACCGCAATGTCAGCTCTTGCTGCAGTGGGTCAGTACATGTCCACTAACAGTGCCAAAAGCACGTTCCTGCATAATACTGGCTTGGTTGTTAAGGCAATCTCATCCAAACTGCCTCATGATCAAGATATGCAAGCTCAAAACAATGTTGTATCTATGCTCCAGACACAAGTCCATTCCCTAACAGAGACCATTTGTGAAACAAGGAGAGACATTGTTCGATGTTGTCAAGATATGCATGGTTTTGAAACCAGACTACCAGACATTTTCTATGTTGTTCAGGTGCCTAGGAGAACTGAAGGCGAAGGTTATGGTGCTCCATCAGATAATACAGCATGAAAACATAACAGTCAGGTGAAATGAACTGAGCTTCTGAACTTTTGTTGGTGCATTTATCTGCTAGACTTTTAATTTTATGCCAACCTTCCTTTTGTTTTATAGTTGTAATTTGTTTTGGTGCGATACAAAATTTGTTATTAACGTGCAGCCACCGGCTGAAGAAAACAGCAAGCCATTTTTGTAGTGTAGGGTGTTCCCTATATTTGCACTGGTGGCGAACTTTGATGCCCACCGGCTGTAGTTAACATGGGCCTTCTACGGGGCCGTAGAAACAATGGGCCTTCTAAGGGCCGTAGAAACAATTGCGCCTTCTTTCTTTCAAAAAGAATAGTGGGCCTTCTACGTGGCGTAGAAACAATGGGCCTTATACGGGTTGTAGACACAATGGGCCTGCTATGGGCCGTATCATCAATGGGCCTTCTACGGGCCGTATGATCGGTTGGCAAAACATGGGCCAATAATAGACCACATTATGGCCGTAAATGGGCCAGAGTTGAAATCGTCCATTCATGGCCCTACTATAATGGGTCGTCGTTAATCAGCCGTATTTTGATGACGCTATGAAAACGGCCCAACGCACTAACGGGCCACAAACGGGCTGACTGTAACCACGGGCTGAATTTGGCCCACAAGCAAAAAATGACATTAACGAGTCGTGATACGTCCATTTTGCATCATGCTTATAAGTTGATATTTATTGCATTATGGGTTGTTCATACATGTTTTGTCACAATACTTATGCCTTTTCCCTCTTATTTTGCAAGGTTTACATGAAGAAGGGGGAATGCCGGCAGGTGGAATTCTGGGCTGCAAAAGGAGCAAACTCTGGAAACCTATTCTGCACAACTCCAAAATCCCTGAAACTCCATAGAACATTTTTCGGAAAATATAAAAAATATCTGGTGGAAGAAATCCACGAGAGGGGCCACTGGCTGGCCTCGATGGTGGGGGTGCGCCCCCCTGCCACGAGGGCCAGCCGGTGGGCCCCAGGTGCCCATCTTCTCCTATATGAAGCGTTTTGACCTGGAAAAAATCACGAGGAGGCTTTCGGGACCAGACGCCACGTCTCGAGGCGAAACCCAGGTGGAAACCAATCTAGGGCTCCGGCAGAGCCGTTCTGCAAGGGGTACTTCCCTCCGGGAGGGGGAAATCGTTACCGCCGTCATCACCAACAACTCTCCCATCTTGGGGAGAGCTATTTTCATCAACATCTTCACCAGCACCATCTCCTCTCAAGCCCTAGTTCATCTCTTGTATCCAATCTTTGTACCCAAACCTCAGATTGGTACCTGTGGGTTGCTAGTAATGTTGATTACTCCTTGTAGTTGATGCTAGTTGGTTTATTTGGTGGAAGATCATATGTTCAGATCCATTATGAATATTAATACCCCTATGATAATGAGCAATATTATGTCTTGTGAGTAGTTGCTTTTGTTCCTGAGGACATGGGAAAAGTCTTGCTATTAGTAGTCATGTGAATTTGGTCTTCGTTCGATATTTTGATGAGATGTATGTTGTCTCTCCTCTCGTGGTGTCATGTGAACGTCGACTACATGGCAGTTCACCATTATTTTGGCCTAGAGGAAGGAATTGGGAAGTAATAAGTAGATGATGGGTTGCTAGAGTGACAGAAGCTTAAACCCTAGTTTATGCGTTGCTTCGTAAGGGGCTGATTTAGATCCATATGTTTCAGGCTATGGTTAGGTTTACCTTAATACTCCTTTTGTAGTTGCGGATGCTTCCATTAGAGGTTAATCATAAGTGGGAGGCTTGTCCAGGAAAGGGCAGCACCCAAGCACCGGTCCACCCACATACCAAATTATCAAAGTACCGAACGCGAATCAGATGATCGAGATGAAAACTAGCTCGACGATAATTCCCATATGTCCTCGGGAGCGCTTTACCTTGCATAAGAGTTTGTCCAGGCTTGTCCATTGCTACAAAAAGGATTGGGCCACCTTGCTGCACCTATTTACTTTTACCATTTGTCACTTTCTACCAATTATCTTATCACAAAACTATCTCTTAATTATAATTTCAGTGCTTGCAGAAAATACCTTACTAAAAATTGCCTATCATTTCCTTCTGCTCCTTGTTGGGTTCGACACTCTTACTTATCGAAAGGACTACGATAGATCTCCTACACTTGTGGGTCATCAAGACTCTTTTCTGGTGTCGTTGCCGGGGAGTGAAGCGCCTTTTGTAAGTGGAATTTGGTAAGGAAAAATTTATATAGTGTGCTGAAATTTATTGTCACTTGTTACTATGGCTCAAAATCCTTTGAGGGGCTTGTTCGGGGTATCTTCACCCCGATCAGAAGAGCAAAGAGTTGCTCCTCAACCCACTGCACCTATTGAAAATGTTTGCTTTGAGATTCCTTCGGGTATGATAGAGAAACTGCTTGAAAATCCTTATACAGGAGACGGAACACTTCACCGCGATTTACATCTAATCTATGTGGATGAAGTTTGTGGATTGTTTAAGCTTGTAGGTATGCCCGAGGATGTTATCAAGAAGAGGTCTTCCCTTTATCTTTTAAGGGAGATGCATTGACATGGTTTAGGCTATGCGATGATATGGAATCTTGGAACTATAATCGTCTGAAGTTGGAATTTCATCAGAAGTTCTACCCTATGCACCAGGTTCATCGTGATCGTAATTATATTTATAATTTCCGGCCTCGCGAAGGAGAAAGCATCGCTCAAGCTTGGGGGAGGCTAATTCAATGTTATATTCATGCCCCAATCATGAGCTTTCAAGAAATATGATTATCCAAAAAAAATATGCTCGGCTTTCTCTCAATAATCGCACCATGCTCGATAATTCTTGTTCTCGCTCTTTTATGATGAAGACTATTGACTTCAAATGGGATTTATTGGAAAGAATTAAACTCAACTCTGAATATTGGGATCTCGACGAAGGTAAGGAGTCAGGTATGGCCCCTAAGTTTGATTGTGTTAAAGCTTTTATGGATACCGATGTTTTCCGTGATTTTAGCACTAAATATGGACTTGACTCTGAGATAGTAGCTTCTTTCTGTGAATCTTTTGCTACTCATGTTGATCTCCCCAAGGAGAAGTGGTTTAAATATCACCCCCCAATTGAAGTAAAAGTAGTTGAACCTATTAAAGTTGAATAAAAGACTATCACTTATAATGTTGATCCCGTTATTCCTACCGCTTATATCGAGAAACCACCTTTCCCTGTTAGGATAAAGGATCATACTCAAGCTTCAATTGTAGTTCGTAAGACTAATACTAAAACACCTACACCCTCTGAGCAAATTAAAGTTGAACCTAGTGTTGCTATGGTTAAAGACCTCTTGGTAGAAGATTTACATGGACATGTTATTTATCTCCAAGAAGAGTCTGCTAGAATAGCCAAACCCAATGCTAGGAATAAACATAAACCTGTCGTAGGCTTGCATGTTATCTCTGTCAAGATAAGAGATCATTGATATCATGGTTTATGTGACGTAGGTGCTAGTGCGAGTATTATCCCTTTTGATTTGTATAACGAAATTACGCATGATATTGCACCTGTTGAGTTAGAAGGGATTGATGTTACTATTAAGCTTGCTAATAGAAAAACTATTTAACCAGTTGGGATTGTTAGAGATATTGAAGTCTTGTGTGGGAAGATTAAATACCCTGCTGATTTTCTTGTTCTTAGTTCCCCACAAGATGCCTTCTGTCCCATTATATTTGGTAGACCCTTCTTGTATACCGTTAATGCCAAGATAGACTGTGTGAAAGATATTGTCACTGTTGGATTAGAGGACACGTCTCATGATTTTAACTATGCTAAATTCCGTAGACAACCCCTTGAAAAGGCACCAACCAGTAAGGATGAACTTATTGGTCTTGCTTCTATTGCCGTGCCACCTAATGATCCTTTAGAACACTAGTTGTTAGACCATGAAAATGATATGCAAATGAATGAGAGAAGGGAGATAGATGAAATATTCCTTGCACAGGGACCCGTATTGAAAAATAACTTGCCTGTTGAAATCCTAGGGGATCCTCCTCCACCCAAGGGTGATCCCGTGTTTGAACTTAAACCTTTGCCTGATAATCTTAAGTATGTTTATCTTGATGAAAAGAAGATATATCCTATTATTATTAGTGTTAACCTTTCAGAGCATGAAGAGGAGAGATTATTGAAAACTCTGAAGAAGCACCAAGCTGCTATTGGATATACTCCGGACGATCTTAAGGGCATTAGTCCCACTATATGTCAACACAAGATAAAATTGGAAGAAAATGCTAAGCCGGTTATTGATCATCAGCGACGGTTAAATCCTAAGATGAAAGAAGTGGTAAGGAAGGAAATTCTAAAGCTTCTAGAGGCAGGTATTATCTACCCCATTGCTGATAGCCAGTGGGTAAGTCATGTCCATTGTGTTCCTAAGAAAGGAGGTATGACTGTAGTCCCTGATGATAAAGATGAATTGATCGCGCAAAGAATAGTTACAGGTTATAGGATGGTAATTGATTTCCGTAAGTTGAATAAAGCTACTAAGAAAGATCATTACCCCTTACCATTTATTGATCAAATGCTAGAAAGGTTATCCAAACATACTCATTTCTGCTTTCTAGATGGTTATTCTGGTTTCTCACAAATACCTGTGTCAAAAGGGGATCAAGAAAAGACCACCTTTACTTCTCCTTTCGGTACCTTTGCTTATAGACGTATGCCTTTTGGTTTATGTAATGCACCTGCTACCTTTCAAAGATGTATGGTGGCTATATTCTCTGACTTTTGTGAAAGGATTGTTGAGGTATTCATGGATGATTTCTCCGTTTATGGAACTTCTTTTGATGATTGCTTAAGCAACCTTGATCGAGTTTTGCAGAGATGTGAAGACACTAATCTGGTCTTGAATTGGGAGAAGTGCCACTTTATGGTTAATGAAGGCATTGTCTTGGGACATAAAATTTCCGAAAGAGGTATTGAAGTCGACAAAGCTAAAGTTGATGCTATTGAAAAGATGCCATGCCCTAAGGATATCAAAGGTATACAAAGTTTCCTTGGTCATGCCGGGTATTATATAAGGTTCATTAAGGACTTCTCCAAAATCTCCAGGCCTCTGACTAATCTTTTACAGAAAGATATTCCTTTTGTCCTTGATGATGATTGTCTAGAAGCATTTGAAATACTTAAGAAAGCATTGATCTATGCACCTATTGTCCAGCCTCCTGACTGGAATTTACCCTTCGAGATTATGTGTGATGCTAGTGATTATGTTGTAGGAGCTGTTCTATGGCAAAGAGTTGATAAGAAATTGAATGTTATCCAGTATGCTAGTAAAACTCTAGATAGTGCCCAAAGAAATTATGCCACCACTGAGAAAGTATTTTTAGCAGTTGTGTTTGCTTGTGATAAGTTTAGACCCTATATTGTTGATTCTAAAGTAACTATTCACACTGATCATGCTGCCATCAAATACCTTATGGAAAAGAAAGATGCTAAACCTAGACTTTTTTGATGGTTGCTCTTGCTGCAAGAATTTGACTTGCATAATATTGATAGAAAGGGAGCTGAGAACCCCGTAGCAGATAACTTGTCTAGGTTAGAGAATATGCTTGATGACCCACAACATATTGATGATAGCTTTCCTGATGAACAACTAGCTGTCATAAGTACTTCTCGTACTGCTCCTTGGTATGCTGATTCTGCTAATTACATTGTTGCTAAGTTTATACCTCCTAGCTTCACATACTAGCAAAAGAAAAAAAATTCTATGATTTGAGACATTACTTCTTGGATGACCCACATATTTATAAAGAAGGAGTAGATGGTATTATTAGACATTGTGTACCTGAGCATGAATAGGAACAAATCCTACGCAAGTGCCACTCCGAAGCTTACGGAGGACACCATGCGGGAGACAGAACTGCACACAAGGTATTGCAATCCGGTTTTTATTGGCCTACTCTCTTCAAGGATGCCTGTAAGTTTGTCTTATCATGTGATGAATGTCAAAGAATTGGTAATATTAGTAGACGTCAAGAAATGCCTATGAATTATTCACTTGTCATTGAACCATTTGATGTTTGGGGCTTTGATTATACGGGACATTTTCCTTCCTCTAATGGGTACACACATATTTTAGTTGTTGTTGATTACGTTACTAAGTGGGTAGAAGCTATTCCAACTAGTAGTGCTGATCATAACACCTCTATTAAGATGCTTAAACAAGTTATATTTCCGAGGTTTGGAGTCCCTAGATATCTAATGACTGATGGTCGTTCACACTTTATTCATGGTGCTTTCCGTAAGATGCTTGCTAAGTATGATGTCAACCATAGAATTGCATCACCTTATCATCCACAGACTAGTGGTCAAGTTGAATTAAGTAATAGGGAGTTGAAATTAATCTTGCAAAAGACAGTTAATATGTCTAGAAAGAATTGGTCCAAGAAACTAGATGATGCATTATGGGCCTATAGAACTGCATACAAAAATCCTATGGGTATGTCTCCATATAAGATGGTATATGGAAAAGCTTGTCACTTACCTCTTGAGCTAGAACATAAGGCATACTGGGCCATCAAAGAGCTCAATTATGATTTCAAACTTGCCAGTGAAAAGAGGCTATTTGATATTAGCTGTCTTGATGAATGGAGAACCCAGGCCTGCGAGAATGCCAAGTTATTTAAAGAAAAAGTTAAAAGATGGCATGACAAAAGGATACAAAAGTGTGAGTTCAAAGTAGGTGATTATGTTTTGCTATTCAACTCTCGTTTAAGATTTTTTGCAGGAAAACTTCTCTCCAAGTGGGAAGGACCTTATGTTATCGAGGAGGTCTATCGTTCCGGTGCCATAAAAATCAACAACTTCGAAGGCACAAATCCGAAGGTGGTGAATGGTCAAAGGATCAAACATTATATCTCAGGTAATTCTATAAATGTTGAAACTAATATTATTGAAACCATAACCCCGGAGGAATACATAAGGGACACTTTCCAGAACGAGTCAGCCTCCGAAAAGGAAGAGGTACGTGATACGGTAAGTAAACCGACTCCAAAATAGTTCTAAAGACAATTTTTCTCCGTTTTGGAATATTTAGAAAAATAGAAAAATAAACCGCAGACCGGAGGAGACACGAGGTGGCCTCGAGGGTAGGGGCGCGCCCCCTGCCTCGAGGGCACCCTGTGTGTCCCCCGGACTCCGTTTTCTTATGGGTTACTCCTTTTGTTCGGGAAAATTCATTATATATACTCCAGAAGGTTTTGACCTTCGTATCACGCAGAATTCCTTTGTTTTCGTTTCGAGCTATTGTTTTTGACAGATCTAGATCATCATGGCGTCCTCCAACACCCCCAAGGACAAGTTCTTTGAGAAGGCCATCAACCCCTACCTTGCGGAGGTGCTGCACCACCCCTAAACCATGGAGTTGCATGAGGGGGTGCTACACATTCGTGATGTGGAGGGGCCGAGAAGGACAGGAAGCGTGGAGACAAGACTCGAAGCAATGGAGCAACAGGTTTTCAAGTGCCAAGGTATGGTGGAACGAGGTCTCGACGCCAACCACATTATGATCTCAGAGCTTGCCAACAACCTCAAGATGGACTCAAGGATCTTGGGGGAAGCCATCTCCAATCTTCAAGAGAAGATCAGTCACCTCCAAGCCTAGATCTATGCCCTGCAAAACCAAAACTGTGAGTATGAATATAGATTCAAGAACATGAGTTTGGCTGGAGATTTGAGTATCCCGGAGACTCGATCATCCTTCTATGATGGTGAGCCCATGCCTTGGAAGAACAACAAGCCTAGAGCAGCAACAACTCCATCATCACCAACCCCGAAGAAGGATACATAATCATATGGGTATGGGCACTCCCCTTGGCAACTACCAAGCTTGGGGGAGTGACCCCTGTATCGTATCACCATCACTCTTATCTTTATCGTTTTACTTAGTTCGATCCTTTTGGTAGTAGTTTGATCTATTAGAATAAAGTCAGCATGATCTAGTTGTGAGCTTTTGCTTTGTGAGCTTTATCCTTTGTAATCGAGTTCGTGAGCTATATAATAAAGATTAGTGTTGAGTCAAGGGCTTGATTTCCTCACTTGGGTCATGATAAAAAGAAAGAAAACAAAAAGAGTATCAAAGAGATCATGTCGATCTTATGAGAAGTAATGACTTCACATACAAGAGTATGATAAATAAAAGTTGTTGGGAGGTGACAAACATAGTTTTGGTCATCGTTGCAATTAATAGGAAGTAATAAAAGATGAGAGGCTTCACATACAAATATACTATCTTGGACATCTTTTATGATTGTGAGCACTCATTAAAGTATGACATGCTAAAGAGTTGATGTTGGACAAGGAAGACAACATAATGGGTTATGTCTTCTTATATCCGAAATAAAGTATATTGTCATGGATCTTCCAACATGTTGAGCTTGCCTTTCTCCCTCATGCTAGCCAAAACTCCTTGCACTAAGTAGAGATACTACTTGTGCTTCCATATATCTTTTGTAATGCCCCGGATGTAATACTTTCCCTTTTGGGCAATATATAATATCTCTGGCTTCATCACTTCCATTCCGGGTTCTTTGTCTTTCGGGTTTTCGTCGTTTTGTTGTGTGTGTGTGGCATTCATTCATATCATGTAGTCATGTGCATCGCATTGCATTTGTGTTGTCGATTGCATCCGGTTCCACGCGTTCCTTCCCGTTGTCCATTTCGCGTTCTGGAGCTCCCTCACGTGTCCGTGGCATCCCCGAGGCCTACTTTGGTGTTTGGCCGTGTAACGTTACCGGTTTGGCCCGAGACTTGTCGTGTGTTGTTGTTTTGGTTTGTGTAACCCGCCTGTCAAATCTCGTCGCGTTTGGACTTCGTTTGCTACCCCAACAGTTATTCTCGTGGGCTGAAAGTACCTCCACTTTGAGGCCCAAGACACCCCTCCAACAGCCCTCCAAACCAGCCCAAACCCCTCCCTTCATCTAGGCCATCCAATTCTGATCGCGTGGCCGAAAACCACACCTCATTTGGACAACCCTAGCTCCTTGTGCCTATATATTTGTCCACCTTCCCCAATTTTTGCCCCAAAAATAGCAAACCCTAGACCTCTCTCCTTCCTCCAGCCTCTTCATCCACTCCGGCGGAGCTCGCCGGAGGAGCTCGCCGGACCATCGCCGGAATCCGCACCCCGCCACCTCCGGCCGCCTCTCCTCACCGCCGGCCACCACCTCGTCTCCCGTCGGCCAGGGAGCTCGCGCCGCTCCTCCTAAACCTCACCGCCGCCCCGTTTCCCCTCCCGTCGGCCGGCGCCACCTTCATCCGGCCGCCGCTCGGGCCAGGAAGACCGCTGCCCCGCTGCATCGAAGAGACGGCGCCAGGGATCGGTGGATCCCCGAGCAGCCGCCCGATCCGTTGACCCGGCGCCTGGGCCAGATCCAGCTCCTCCCGCTGGGCCGAACCCTAGTTAGGGTGGGCCGGCCCGTTCAGTCGCCCCGCCGCCAGCCTCGGAGGGCCTCGCCGCCGCCCCTCGATCGGATCGGGGGAGGAGCCCCCGATCGCGATCCCCTCGCCAGACCGCCGGGTGGGCCGCCTCCCCGCCCCGGCCCGGTAGCGCGTTGACCGCGGGCCCGTCGGTTGCCAAAGCCGGCCCGCGCCGCCCGATCCGGCTTCCCGCGCCCGATCTGGCCCGTTGCAGCGAGCGCCGCGCCCGATCCACTCCGATCCGACAGCCCGCCGCCCGGTTGACTTTTCCAGATCTGCTTTGAGGTTGCCCCCAAATCCTCCAAGTCCCCAGATTTTTATCTGTCTGGTGATATTTTCAAACGGTGAGAACTTTTTGTGTGTAGCTCCGATTTGAGTGAATGATATGTCAAATTGTTCGTGGAGACATGTACTACATTTTGTTCCATTATGCCATGCCTATTTGAGATCATCTAGATGCTTAAAAATCTGTTCCAAGAGTGCATCTTGTTAAAAACTGCTGTTAGATGATGTTTTCATGCCATCTTTCCAATGTGATAACTTTTTGCATGTTTATCCAAATGATGCAAATGAGATGTCCACGTGTTCGTCTTGTCATGCTCTACATGTTGAATGTTTAGGCTTGCATGATAGAATTAATCTTGCCATGTTTATCTCCATTGCAAAGTGCTATGTGGCTGTTATGTTGTTAACCTTGTTACGAGATGCCACGTAGAGGAGCTCATTGCTATCGTTGTGTTTGTCCCCATGATGCATGCTTATAGGTTTTGGATTCACCATCATGTGTACTTTACTGTGGATCTTACCACTTGCCATGTTTAGCTTTGAGGTGACTTAAACTTGCTCTCAAATATGCCATGATGAAACTGCTGTTTTAACACAGTGAAATTTCACTAAGTCTGGAATCTGTAATTTCCAGATGCCATGTTTGCTTGCTGTTCTAGGCCAATCCATGATAGTTTTGGGGTGACTCTTGATGATTCCTTGTAGTATATATTGTTGGCTATCCATTCATGCTCTCACATGCTTATTTGAGTGGCTGTAGCATATTTAACTCTTGCTCCTAAGTTGCAATAAATTACTGCTGTCAGGATTTTGTTTTCAAGTTCAATATGTCATAGCTTGTTGCTATTGATCCATGGATCCTTTGTGGATGCTCCAATGGACTTATTTGCTGTAGGATATGTCTAGTTTATGTCCATGCTCTATGCCATGATGTTTGAGTGCTGTAGCATAATTATTTCTTGCTCCGAAGTTGCTATGTGGCTGTAATTTTCAGCTTTCGCATGTTTATTGTTTTGTGTGTAACTTTTAGCCCGTAGCTCCGATTGGAGCAAGTCCTATATGAAACTTGTGTGATTTTTCATGTAGATTCATAATATCCTATTGTTATCATGTTTTGAAGCATTTTGCTTGATCGCATTTTGTCATGCTCCGTGTGCTCCCATAGTGCATCAGTCATGCATCCAGCATATTTTGAGTGCGCATTGCATCTTGTTGATTTGGTGCCTTGTGTGTTTGTGTTGAGTAGAGCCGGAAGCTGAGTACGAGTATGAGAAAGAGGTTACTACCGAGGTTGAGAACGAGGAGCTTTCTTACGATCCCATCGACAACTCAACAGGCAAGATGACCGAACCTCGATAACATTACTATATTTGCCTATTGCTAGAAGTCTCGATCTATAGTTTTGCCTCGATGCCCATGTTTTCCTGTCAGACTCCTATTGTAACCATGATCCTGTCTAACCACCCTACCTATGCAAACCATTGATTGGCTATACGTAGGCTTCGCTCAGCCCCTCTTATAGCGTTGTTAGTTGCAGGTGAAGATTGAAGATTCTTGCTTCTTGGTGAAGCTTGTTGGGATATCACACTATATTATTTATTAAATGAAATCATCTATATATTGGCAATGGGTGGAAGGCTAAGCCTTTTGCTTGGTGTTTTGTTCCACTCATGCCGCTAGGAACCGTATAAACCGGTGTTATGTTCCTTGATTATGCGTTCCTCACACGGTTGGGGTTATGGGACCCCCTCGATAAACCGCTAAGTGCTAAGTCTTTTCCAGCAAGTCCCAACATTGGTACTATTCGCCTAATAACTAATAAAACTTGCATAGGGTCTTGCAAACCCGAGTTCTTAATCAACAACCCCGGGCCAGTGCTCCACATGAGTGTTGGTCCGAAACGGGGGTCCTGCGGGGCCACCACAAGGAAACTCGAGGATTGGTATACACCTGTAGCATCGCCCATCCGATCGTGGCCCGAGACTAGATACCTGCGGCTATTGTCAGGGTGTCGGCACGCCGGGAGGATTTGCTGGATTAGCCTTACCTTAGTTCGGAGTATCTTGAGCACGGGATTCCGAGGATACTCGGGCCTTCCCACCTTTGGAGTTGCGACTCCGCGGATCGTGGGCTTGTCATGGGCCAAGTTGGAACACCCCTGCAGGGTTTTGAACTTTCGAAAGTCGTGCCCGCGGTTATGTGGCAAATGGGAGCTTGTTAATATCCGGTTGTAGAAAACTTGACACCATGTTACAATACAGTACCAGCGTGTGTACCGTGACGGTCATTTTCCGAAAGGGATTCGAGAAGTGAACACGGTGGGGTTATGTTTGACTGGCTTTAGTTAGGATCACTTCGTGATCATCTCTCGACCGAGGCACCTTCTCTTCTCGCTCTCTTTTACGTAAGCTAAGCTAGTGCTGTTGCAACCACTTATTCTTATTCTTTCTTCAGCCTTGTTCCACACCCAAGGCTTAAATAGTCATGTTACCCGGGAACGGGATTGCTGAGTCCTCTGTGGCTCACAGTTACTTCAACACACCAGATGCAGGTACGATGGTGAGTTACACTGGTGATGGCACTGAGCTAGACTGGGAGTACGACAAGGAGCGTAGCCGTTACTACGTGAACTATCTGACTGATCAGTAGAGCTTCTACTAGGATTCCATCTAGACCTGTGGATTAAGTTATGTTCGGTATCTTGACTTTTGGATTTTACCCTTAGATGGGCAGTGATGTTTCTCTGAATGATGTTTGAACATGTAATGTATTTGGGTGACATGGCGAGTGTAAGCCAACTATTTTATGTTTTCCATCCCCATTTTTACATGAGTTGTGCAAAGATATTAAACTTGCGATCATTCCAGAATGGGATTATGTCTTTAAGTCGTGCCTCGACAAGTAGGAGATATAGTCCCATCCTGGGCATTACAAGTTGGTATCAGAGCCTTCTCCGACCTAGAAGCCCCCACTGATTGATCGAATAGTTGACGGTCGAGTCTAGGCACACACTGAAAATATTTTGAGTCCTATATTATATTGGAGAGTAGGATTTCTTTGCTTCTCATCCCCTTTCTCTCTGGTGAGGACTCCTGACGACTACTCTTGCCTCTTCTATTTCAAAATTGCACCCAAAAAAATTTAGGAATCTCGCGAGTATTGTGGGATTGTTTCGATGTTCTTGTGACGAGAATATTGTTCTCGATGCCTCCTGACATTAGGGGTTGTGGCAGTGTCCCGGGGAGTTGAGCTTTGGGGTATTGTCGTCACAATCATATCGTGATAGTACTAAATACTTAAGACGGCCGACATCGAAAATCTCTCCTATACGGTTAGTGGCAAGATAACCCCGACATCACCCAGTACTGGGGAGGTAGTTCGGGAGTATTGCCATAGCTTGGTATAGTGGATGCTTTTCGAAGGTCCGAGGTAGACGGTTTCCAAGAAAGACTGGTTATGTGTTGAAGGATGGATACAGCTGGATGTAGGTTTAGAGTTGATTGCGCGGTGCTTCCCCTGTATCCCCAATACCTGATTGCATAACTGGAAACTTTCGGAAATTAATAGGTGGGTTAATCCAGTAGATCGTAGGCATTCTTCCAACGAATGCAGGTTAGCGAGTTCGGGGTTCTACATTGAGTGAAGTGGTTTTATGGCCGATGTTCCGATCGGGAGTTGCATCTTAAAGGGTCCTTGGCTATGCTGATCCGGGGATTGGAAAACCCTTTCGTAACGCGTTCATAAGTTTTCAGCACAAAGATGTTAGAACGAAGCTCCTATCATGTGTTTGTTCCATCCGTACCTTGTTGTTTTTCTGTTTTACCTTTTGTCTCCTATGTGGCTTCTCGTGAAGATTGTTGTTATCATTAAACTGAGAATTTCATTCGTTCCTCTTGTTTGAATGATTATTGTGAAGACTATGTTGCATTTCAATCCGTTGATTCAGCTTATACCTTCTTTCAATCAATTGCCGATTCGTGGTCATCTCTTTCAGGATGGCTCCGAAACGAGTTCCCAACGCTAACCCAGAGGGTGAAGAGGTTCCAGATCGTCCTCCTTCCCCTCCTCCTCCGTCTGAGGCTTGGAGAGCGATTATGCAGACTACAAATCAGAACACCCAGATGTTGATGCAGATGATGCAGCAGATGCAAGCTAATCAAGCTAATCAGGGTGCTCCAGGGAACCAAGGCAATTTCTTCAACCAACGGCACCATGCTACTCTCAACCAGTTCTTGGCCAATCAACCAAAAGCTTTCAGTTACTGTGTCGACCCTCTTGATGCTGAAGATTGGTTAACCGATATCAAGAAGCATTTTGAGTGCAGTAACGTAAGGGAAGAGGACTATGTGAAGTTTGCAGCCTTCCAACTCAAGGACCAAGCAGCTAACTGGTGGCAGCAGTACAAAGACTCCAGGCCAGGGCGTGTGATCTCTTGGGAGGATTTCTGCAAGGACTTTCGCTCTCACCACATCCCAACAAGTGTCATCGAGGGTATGCGTGAGCAATTCCGCAACCTGCAGCAAGGCTCTATGTCTGTCTACCAGTATAATGTCAAGTTCCAAAACCTCGCCCGCTATGCTAAGCAAGACATCCCAGATGCAAAGAGCAAGATCTATCAGTTCCGCGGAGGTCTGAAAGATGAACTTCAACTTGCTCTCACCTTGTTCGAGCCCGATGAGTTCGACAAATTCTATAACATGGCGCTCAAGCAAGAGGCAGCCCAGCTCAAGATGGAGGCTTCCAAAAAGAGGATTTGAGATGCCGTTCACTCCTCCTCATCTTCTCAAGTCGTCGCGAAACAACAAAAATTTTGGCTTCCTCCTCCTCCAGTGATTCGAGCTCCTTACAACAACTCCAACAACTCCAACAACAACAAGAATGCTGGTGGTCGTGGTTTCTCCCACCCACCCAACTCCAACAAGCAGTCCAAGCAGCAGTTCCAAGCTCCAAGACTAAATGCTCCTTCTACTCGTCCACTTTCTGAGGTGACTTGCTACAAGTGTGGCCAGAAGGGTCATTATTCCAACAAGTGCAACAACCCAAGGCGCCTTCCGCCTCCTCCTCCTGTCGGTACCGCTATGGTTAAGCATGATCCAAAGGCAGCAAGGGTGAATCTGATGAATGCAGCGCAAGCGGAGAATTCTTCTGATGTGATTTTGGGTAACCTTCCAGTTAACTCTTTTCTTGCTAAAGTGTTGTTTGATTCGGGTGCTTCATGTTCCTTCATGTCATATCCTTTTGCATCCAAGCATGATGTTGTCACTAAAAATCTGCCAAGGGAGTTAACAGTTATTTCTCCGGGGAGACGAATGCATTCCAGTGTGTATGCTCCGGATGTTTCTATTCGCATGGGTGATTATCGATTTCTGGCCTCTCCGGTGGTTCTTGGCAATTCTGACATCGACCTTATTCTCGGAATGGACTGGCTTTCTCAGCATGATGCTCAAATTTACTGTGCACAGAAGGAAGTCAAGATTACTCATTCCGATGATGATATGATTATCTTCGCCTCCAGGGATAACACAATCAGGCTTTTCTCTCTCAATGACAAGGGCGAGATGAATGCCATATCTCAAATTCCAGTGGTTAACGAATACCAAGACGTCTTTCCTGAAGAACTTCCAGGCATGCCTCCTCATCGGCAGGTGGAATTCGTCATTAAACTCGAGCCGGGTACTGAGCCAGCATGCCGGCGTCTGTACAAGCTCTCTCCTAAAGAATTGAAGGAATTGAAGAAGCAGCTTGATGAACAGGAGCGTATGGGTCTGATCAGGCCTAGTACGTCTCCTTGGGGCTATGGTGTCTTATTTCTCAAGAAGAAGGATGGCACGTGTAACGCCCGGGTAATCACGCTACAGTAATTCCCTGCTAATGATGCCACGTCATCGTGTTACTGTTGATAGCATCACGCTAATCGAAAACCCGTTCGAAATAAGAGCCCGAAAAAGAAATAAACAAAAAATGGTAATTAAAAATGTTCGGGCGGTGCTAAATATTGTAAGATCAATTATGGACTAGTTATTACAATTTCTAAAATTGCCTAAGTATTTTAAATAAAGTAAAACAGAAAATAAATAATTAAATAAAAGAAAAGGAAAGGCAAACAACAAAAATAAAATAAAAGCTAAACTAACCTATCCTACTGGGCCTCGGCCCACTATCTCTAGCCTAGATATAACCCACCCCTCGATGGGATATTTCCCACCG
>LR738714.1:620485676-620593126 GCA_902687465.1 Secale cereale
CCCCGTCGCTCCCCTGGGCCGCGCCGGTGCCCTCAGGCCGCCCTGGCCGGCGCCCAGGGCTGCGCCCCCTCCCCCCGTGGCCAAGGCCTCCTCGGCCGGCGACCAGCGCCGGCGCCCCGCCGTGCTCGGGCCCGTGCTGCCTCGAGCACGGGCGCCTACGCCCGAAACCAGCGCCCATGCCCACTAAGGCCTCTGTGCCTATGACAAACGGGGCCCGCCCCCAGAAACGTTTAGAAAAAAAAAAGTTTTAAAAAATATATATATATATATATAAAATAATAAAAATAAAAATAAATAAATATGTTAATAATTAAAGTTCATTAATCACCTTAGCTTAATCTAGCCATTAATTAACCTAATCTGTAATTAACTAAAACCTGATTAATCTAACTAAACTGTTAGTTAGTTTACTGCCAATGACAAGTGGGACCCACTGGTCAGTTTGACCAGTCAACCCTGATGACGTCAGCATGATGTCATGCTGATGTCATAAATCATTTTTCGAATTAATTTAATTAATACTAAATTCCAGAAATTAATAAAACCTTTAGAAAATCATATCTTTTAAACCGTAACTCGGATGAAAATAATTTATATATGAAAGTTGCTCAGAATTTCGAGACGCATCCGAATACGCAGACCGTTCGTCCACCACACATCCCTAGCATACCGAACCCGCAACTTTCCCCCTCTGTTTCATCTACCCGAAAACGCGAAACACTGGGAATACTTTCCCGGATGTTTCCCCCCTTCGTTAGTATCACCCGATATTGCGTTAGGGCACACTTAGCACCATTACATGTCATGTCATGCATCGTCATGCATCTGTTTGCATTGTATTCACTGTTTCTTCCCCCTCTTCTCTCCGGTAGACTACGAGACCGACGCTTCTGCTGCCCCGATCGACTACGGTGTTGACGACCCCACTTTGCCTGCCGAGCTTCCAGGCAAGCCCCCCCTTTGATCACCAGATATCGCCTATTCTTCTCTCTACTGCTTGCATTAGAGTAGTGTAGCATGTTACTGCTTTCGATAATCCTATTCTACTGCATAGCCTGTCATTGTTGCTACCACTGTTGATACTTTACCTGCAATCCTAAATGCTTAGAATAGGATGCTAGTATTTCATCAGTGGCCCTTCACCCTTGTCCGTCTGCCCTGCTATTCTATCGGGCCGTGATCACTTGGGGTGATCACGGGTATATATTACATACACATATACATGATACTTGATGTGACTAAAGTCGGGTCGGCTCGTTGAGTACCCGGGGTTGATTCACGGATTGGGGGCTGAAAGGACATACTTTCCCGACGGCCCTCTGTGTGGATCTTTGTGGCGGAGCGACAGGGCAGGTTGAGACACCTAGGAGACAGGTGGCCTGGCCCTGGTCGTTGTCCGCGGTTGTTTCACAATAACACGCTTAACGAGTTTGGATATTTGATCTGAGTCTGGCCATTTGGTCTATATGCACTAACCAGCTACGTGGGATTAGTTATGGGTACTCGACGTCGTGGTATCAGCCGAAGCCTTCTTGACGTCAGCGGTTTAGCGGCGCGCGCCGGATTGGACTGGAAGCCTACTCTGGTATTAGGAGAGGCTAGGTCTGCTTACCGGCCGCCCTCGCAACGTGCAGGTGTGCATTGGGCGATGGGCCCAGACCCCTGTGTGCTTAGGACTTAGACCGACGTGCTGACCTCTCTGTTGTGCTTAGGTAGGGCTGCGACGTGTTGATCTTCCGAGGCCGGGCATGACCCTGGAAAGTGTGTCCGGCCAAATGGGATCAAGCGTGCTGGGTTATGTGGTGCACCCCTGCAGGGAAGTTAATCTATTCGAATAGCCGTGTCCCTCGGTAAAAGGACGACCCGGAGTTGTATTCCGACCTCATGATAACTAGAACCGGACACTTGATAAAACACACCCAGATGAGTTCCAGATATAACTCGGTGGTTGCTCCCTCACAGGGTGATGTGCGGGAGAATCACCGAGTAGGATTATGCTATTCGATGTTACTTGGTGAACTTACCATCTATTCTCTTCTACTGCTGCAAGATGGAGGCTGCCTGAAGCGTAGTCTTCGTTCGGATTAGCTATCCCCCTCTTATTCCCGCTTGCTGCAGTTCAGTCCACCGATATTACCCATATCATTGTTACCATTGCATATGTAGTATAGATCCTTGCTTGCGAGTACTTTGGATGAGTACTCACGGTTGCTTTGCTTCCCCTTTTCCCCCTTCTGTACCTTCTTCTCGGATGATGCAACCAGATGGTGGAGCCCAGGAGCCAGACGCCACCTACGACGACTCCTACGACACCGGAGGCGCCTACTACTACGTGCAGTCTGTCGACGACGACCAGGAGTAGTTAGGAGGATCCCAGGCAGGAGGCCTGCTCCTCTTTCGATCTGTATCCCAGTTTGTGCTAGCCATCGTATGGCACCTTGTTTAACTTTATGTCTGTACTCAGATATTTGTTGCTTCCGCTGACTTGTCTATGATCGAGCACTTGTATTCGAGCCCTCGAGGCCCCTGGCTTGTAATATGAAGCTTGTATGACTTATTTTACTTTTAGAGTTGTGTTGTGATATCTACCAGTGAGTCCCTGATCTTGGCCGTACACATTTGCGTGCATGATTAGTGTACGGACAAATCGGTGGCGTCACAGCACGGAGCGTCTTTGCGTCGATTACCGGCCATTGAACAAGAAGACAATAAAGAACAAGTATCCGCTCCCCAACATCAACGAACTGTTCGAGCAGCTCAAAGGAGCTAAAGTGTTCTCTAAGCTTGATCTCCGAATGGGCTATCACCAAATTCACATTCGCGAGGAAGACATCCCCAAGACTGCCTTCAGAACGAGCTACAGCTCATATGAGTATACAGTCATGTCCTTTGGTCTCGCTAATGCTCCTCCTACCTTCTCGAGAATGATGCACTACATTTTCAACCCCTACACCGGCGAGTTTGTGCTTGTGTATCTGGATGACATTTTGGTATTTTCCAAGAATGAAGAAGATCACGAAAAGCACCTCCGTCTTGTTCTCGACCGACTCCGTGAACATAAGTTCTATGCCAAGTTCTCCAAGTGCGAATTTTGGCTCGATAAGGTCTTGTACCTGGGCCATATCATCTCTGCTGACGGTATTGCGGTGAACCCCGAGAGAGTTGAAGCAATTGTCAACTGGGAAGCTCCTCAGAATGTCAAGCAACTCCGAAGCTTTCTTGGTCTTGCCAGCTATTGCAGAAGGTTCGTTGAGAACTTCTCCAAGATTGCCAAGCCTCTTTCCAACTTGCTGCAGAAGAATGTCAAGTACTACTGGTCTCCAGATTGTGAAGTGGCATTCAAAACTCTCAAAGGAAAGCTCGTCTCTGCTCCAGTCCTTACTCCTCCAGATGAGTCCAAGCCCTATGAAGTATTCTGTGATGCTTCTCTTCAAGGTCTTGGTGGTGTGCTTATGCAGGACAAGAGAATTGTGGCATACACTTCTCGTCAGCTGAAGCCAAGTGAGAAGAACTACCCCACACATGATCTTGAACTAGCAGCTGTGGTACATGCTTTGATTACGTGGAGACATCTGTTGTTGGGCAGAAAAGTCGACATCTTCACCGATCACAAGAGCTTGAAGTACATCTTCACACAGCCGAATTTGAACCTCCGCCAGACTCGTTGGGTCGAAATGATCCAAGAGTATGATCCCAGCATCGAATACACACCTGGCAAGGCGAATGTGATTGTAGATGCTTTGAGTAGAAAGGCATATTGCAACAACCTTCTTATCAAGCCATTCCAGCCTGAGCTTTGTGAAGCATTCAGGAAGCTCAACCTCCAAGTTGTTCCGCAGGGTTTTCTTGCAAATCTTCAAGTTGCTCCTACCTTGGAAGATCAGGTCCGTGAGGCCCAACTCAGTGATGCTATGGTGCAGAAGGTGAAACATGGTATTGCAAAGGGTACTCCTAAATACAAGTGCTATCGCGTTGATGAGAGAGATACCTTGTTCTTTGAGGACAGACTTGTGGTTCCCAAAGGTGATCTCAGGAAGCTCATAATGGAAGAAGCACATGATTCCCTCCTTTCCATTCATCCTGGCAGTTCCAAGATGTACCAAGACCTCAAGCAATCTTACTGGTGGACTCGCATGAAAAGGGAGATTGCCCAATTCGTGAATGAATGTGATGTCTGTAGAAGAGTGAAGGCAGAGCATCAACGTCCAGCCGGTCTTCTCCAACCTCTTCCTATTCCCGAGTGGAAATTCAACCACATTGAAATGGATTTCGTCACTGGGTTTCCTAAGTCCAAGAGAGGGAATGATTCTATCTTCGTGGTGATTGACAAGCTTACCAAAGTCGGTCACTTCCTTCCAGTCAAAGAATCAATCAACGCAGCTCAATTGGCAGAGTTGTATACTTCCAGAATTGTGTCCTTACATGGCATCCCTCAAGTTATCTCCTCAGACCGTGGAAGTTTGTTCACTTCAAAGTTCTGGGACTCCTTTCAGTCCGCCATGGGCACTAAGATCAGGTTCAGCACTGCTTTTCACCCTCAGACCAGTGGTCAAGTCGAGCGAGTGAATCAGATTCTAGAAGACATGCTCAGAGCCTGTGTCATATCTTTTGGCATGAAATGGGAAGATTGCCTTCCGTTTGCCGAGTTCTCTTATAACAACAGCTTCCAAGCAAGTGCAGGAAAAGCTCCGTTTGAAATCCTCTATGGCAGAAAGTGTCGTACCCCTCTCAACTAGTCCGAGACTAGTGAACGTCAACTTCTTGGCAATGACTTGATCTCAGAAGCCGAAGAAATGTGCAAAGTCATACGTGAGAATCTCAAGGCCGCTCAGTCACGTCAGCAGAGCTACTATGACGGCAAGCATCGTGATTTGGCTTTCAACATTGGTGATCATGTCTATCTCCGTGTTTCTCCTATGAAAGGCACACAAAGATTCGGTATCAAAGGAAAGCTTGCTCCTAGATACGTCGGGCCTTTCAAGATCCTTGGCAAAAGAGGCGATCTAGCCTATCAACTTGAGCTCCCTTCCAACTTCGCCAATGTTCATGATATGTTTCATGTGTCTCAACTCCGCAAGTGCTTCAAGACTCCTGAACGCATGATTCCGTTTGAAGAGATTGATCTTCAACAAGACTTGTCTTACCGAGAGCACCCCGTTGCTATTCTTGAAGAAACCGAGCGCAAGACCCGCAACAAGTCCATCAAATTCTTGAAAGTCAAGTGGTCACACCATACCGACCGAGAAGCTACGTGGGAACGAGAAGATCATCTTCGTTCTGAGTACCCTTCCTTCTTCCAGTCCTAGATCTCGGGACGAGATCTTTTTGTAGTGGAGGAGAGTTTGTAATGCCCCGGATGTAATACTTTCCCTTTTGGGCAATATATAATATCTCTGGCTTCATCACTTCCATTCCGGGTTCTTTGTCTTTCGGGTTTTCATCGTTTTGTTGTGTGCGTGTGTGGCATTCATTCATATCATGTAGTCATGTGCATCGCATTGCATTTGTGTTGTCGATTGCATCCGGTTCCACGCGTTCCTTCCCGTTGTCCGTTTCGCGTTCTGGAGCTCCCTCACGTGTCCGTGGCATCCCCGAGGCCTACTTTGGTGTTTGGCCGTGTAACGTTACCGGTTTGGCGCGAGACTTGTCGTGTGTTGTTGTTTTGGTTTGTGTAACCCGCCTGTCAAATCTCGTCGCGTTTGGACTTCGTTTGCTACCCCAACAGTTATTCTCGTGGGCTGAAAGTACCTCCACTTTGAGGCCCAAGACACCCCTCCAACAGCCCTCCAAACCAGCCCAAACCCCTCCCTTCATCTAGGCCATCCAATTCTGATCGTGTGGCCGGAAACCACACCTCATTTGGACAACCCTAGCTCCTTGTGCCTATATATTTGTCCACCTTCCCCAATTTTTGCCCCAAAAATAGCAAACCCTAGACCTCTCTCCTTCCTCCAGCCTCTTCCTCCACTCCGGCGGAGCTCGCCGGAGGAGCTCGACGGACCATCGCCGGAATCCGCACCCCGCCACCTCCGGCCGCCTCTCCTCACCGCCGGCCACCACCTCGTCTCCCGCCGGCCAGGGAGCTCGCGCCGCTCCTCCTAAACCTCACCGCCGCCGCCCCGTTTCCTCTCCCGCCTGCCGGCGCCACCTTCATCCGTCCGCCGCTCGGGCCAGGAAGACCGCCGCCCCGCTGCATCGAAGAGACGGTGCCAGGGATCGGTGGATCCCCGAGCAGCCGCCCGATCCGTTGACCCGGCGCCTGGGCCAGATCCAGCTCCTCCCGCTGGGCCGAACCCTAGTTAGGGTGGGCCGGCCCGTTCAGTCGCCCTGCCGCCAGCCTCGGAGGGCCTCGCCGCCGCCCCTCGATCAGATCGGGGGAGGAGCCCCCGATCGCGATCCCCTCGCCAGAACGCCGGGTGGGCCGCCTCCCCGCCCCGGCCCGGTAGCGCGTTGACCGCGGGGCCATCGGTTGCCAGAGCCGGCCCGCGCCGCAGGTGGGCCGCGCCGCCCGATCCGGCCTCCCGCGCCCGATCTGGCCCGTTGCAGCCAGCGCCGCGCCCGATCCACTCCGATCCGTCAGCCCGCCGCCCGGTTGACTTTTCCAGATCTGCTTTGAGGTTGCCCCCAAATCCTCTAAGTCCCCAGATTTTTATCTGTCTGGTGCTATTTTCAAACGGTGATAACTTTTTGTGCGTAGCTCCGATTTGAGTGAATGATATGTCAAATTGTTCGTGGAGACGTGTACTACATTTTGTTCCATTATGCCATGCCTATTTGAGATCATCTAGATGCTTAAAAATCTGTTGCAAGAGTGCATCTTGTTAAAAACTGCTGTTAGATGATGTTTTCATGCCATCTTTGCAATGTGATAACTTTTTGCATGTTTATCCAAATGATGCAACGTGTTCGTCATGTCATGCTCTACATGTTGAATGTTTAGGCTTGCATGATATAATTAATCTTGCCATGTTTATCTCCGTTGCAAAGTGCTATGTGGCTGTTATGTTGTTAACCTTGTTACGAGATGCCTCGTAGAGGAGCTCATTGCTATCGTTGTGTTTGTCCCCATGATGCATGCTTATAGGTTTTGGATTCACCATCATGTGTACTTTGCTGTGGATCTTACCACTTGCCATGTTTAGCTTTGAGGTGACTTAAACTTGCTCTCAAATATGCCATGATGAAACTGCTGTTTTAACACTTAGTGAAATTTCACTAAGTCTGGAATCTGTAATTTCCAGATGCCATGTTTGCTTGCTGTTCTAGGCCAATCCATGATAGTTTTGGGGTGACTCTTGATGATTCCTTGTACTATATATTGTTGGCTATCCATTCATGCTCTCACATGCTTATTTGAGTGGATGTAGCATATATAACTCTTGCTCCCAAGTTGCAATAAATTACTGCTGTCAGGATTTTGTTTTCAAGTTCAATATGTCATAGCTTGTTGCTATTGATCCATGGATCCTTTGGGGATGCTCCAATGGACTTATTTCCTGTAGGATATGTCTAGTTTATGTCCATGCTCTATGCCATGATGTTTGAGTGCTATAGCATAATTATTTCTTGCTCCGAAGTTGCTATGTGGCTGTAATTTTCAGCTTTCGCATGTTTATTGTTTTGTGTGTAACTTTTAGCCCGTAGCTCCGATTGGAGCAAGTCCTATATGAAACTTGTGTGATTTTTCATGTAGATTCATAATATCCTATTGTTATCATGTTTTGAAGCATTTTGCTTGATCGCATTTTGTCATGCTCCGTGTGCTCCCATAGTGCATCAGTCATGCATCCAGCATATTTTGAGTGCGCATTGCATCTTGTTGATTTGGTGCCTTGTGTGTTTGTGTTGAGTAGAGCCGGAAGCTGAGTACGAGTACGAGAAAGAGGTTACTACCGAGGTTGAGAACGAGGAGCTTTCTTACGATCCCATCGACAACTCAACAGGCAAGATGACCGAACCTCGATAACATTACTATATTTGCCTATTGCTAGAAGTCTCGATCTATAGTTTTGCCTCGATGCCCATGTTTTCCTGTCAGCCTCCTATTGTAACCATGATCCTGTCTAACCACCCTACCTATGCAAACCATTGATTGGCTATACGTAGGCTTCGGTGTTGCGAAAGGTTTTCGACAAGTTCAAGGAGTTGACTACGATGAGACCTTCTCACCCGTAGCGATGCTTAAGTCTGTCCGAATCATGTTAGCAATTGCCGCATTTTATGATTATGAAATCTGGCAAATGGATGTCAAAACTGCATTCCTAAATGGATATCTCAAAGAAGAGTTGTATATGATGCAACCAGAAGGTTTTGTCGATCCAAAAGGTGCTAACAAAGTATGCAAGCTCCAGCGATCCATCTATGGACTGGTGCAAGCATCTCGGAGTTGGAATATACGCTTTGATGAGGTGATCAAAGCATATGGTTTTATACAGACTTTTGGAGAAGCCTGTATTTACAAGAAAGTAAGTGGGAGCTCTGTAGCATTTCTAATATTATATGTAGATGACATATTGTTGATTGGAAATGATATAGAATTTCTGGATAGCATAAAAGGATACTTGAATAAAAGTTTTTCAATGAAAGACCTCGGTGAAGCTACTTATATATTAGGCATCAAGATCTATAGAGATAGATCAAGACGCTTAATTGGACTTTCACAAAGCACATACCTTGATAAGATTTTGAAGAAGTTCAAAATGGATCAGTCAAAGAAAGGGTTCTTGCCTGTTTTACAAGGTATGAAGTTGAGTAAGACTCAATGCCCGACCACTGCAGAAGATAGAGAGAAAATGAAAGTCATTCCCTAAGCCTCAGCCATAGGATCTATCATGTATGCAATGCTGTGTACCAGACCTGATGTGTGCCTTGCTATAAGTCTAGCAGGGAGGTACCAAAGTAATCCAGGAGTGGATCACTGGACAGCGGTCAAAAACATCCTAAAGTATCTGAAAAGAACAAAGGATATGTTTCTCGTATATGGAGGTGACAAAGAGCTCGTCGTAAACGGTTACGTCGATTCTAGCTTTGACACTGATCCGGATGACTCAAAGTCACAAACCGGATATGTATTTTTATTGAACGGTTGAGCTGTCAGCTGGTGCAGTTCCAAGCAGAGCGTCGTGGCGGGATCTACGTGTGAAGCGGAATACATAGCTGCTTCAGAAGCAGCAAATGAAGGAGTCTGGATGAAGGAGTTCATATCCGATCTAGGTGTAGTACCTAGTGCATCGGGTCCAATGAAAATCTTTTGTGACAACACTGGAGCCATAGCCTTGGCGAAGGAATCCAGGTTTCACAAGAGAACAAAGCACATCAAAAGACGCTTCAATTCCATCCGCGATCTAGTCAAGGAGGGAGACATAGAGATTTGCAAAATACATACGGATCTGAATGTTGCAGACCCGTTGACTAAGCCTCTTCCACGGGCAAAACATGATCAGCACCAAGACTCCATGGGTGTGAGGATCATCACTTTCTAATCTAGATTATTGACTCTAGTTCAAGTGGGAGACTGAAGGAAATATGCCCTAGAGGCAATAATAAAGATGTTATTTGTATTTCCTTATATCATGATAAATGTCTTTTATTCATGCTAGAATTGTATCAACCGGAAACTTAGTACATGTTTGGATACATAGACAAAACAGTATGTCCCTAGTATGCCTCTACTAGACTAGCTCATTGATCAAAGATGGTTATGTTTCCTAGCCATAGACATGAGTTGTCATTTGATCAACGGGATCACATCATTAGGAGAATGATGTGATGGACAAGACCCATCCGTTAGCATAGCACTATGATCGTTTAGTTTAACTGCTATTGCTTTCTTCATGACTTATACATGTTCCTATGACTATGAGATTATGCAACTCCCGAATACCGTAGGAACACCTTGTGTGCTATCAAACGTCACAACGTAACTGGGTGATCATAAAGATGCTCTACAGGTGTCTCCGAAAGTATTCGTGGTGTTGGCATAGATCAAGATTAGGATTTGTCACTCCGAGTGTCGGAGAGGTATCTCTGGGCCCTCTCGGTAACACACATCATAATAAGCCTTGCAAGCAAAAGACTAATGAGTTATTCACGAGATGATGTGTTACGGAACGAGTAAAGAGACTTGCCGGTAACGAGATTGAACTAGGTATAAAGATACCGACGATCGAATCTCGGGCAAGTAACATACCGTTTGACAAAAGGAACAACGTATGTTGTTATGCGGTTCTGACCGATAAAAGATCTTCGTAGAATATGTAGGAGCCAATATGAACATCCAGGTTCCGCTATTGGTTATTGACCGGAGATGAGTCTCGGTCATGTCTACATAGTTCTCGAACCCGTAGGGTCCGCACGCTTAACGTTTGATGACGATCGGTATTATGAGTTTATGAGTATTGATGTACCGAAGGTAGTTCGGAGTCCCGGATGAGATCACGGACATGACGAGGAGTCTCGGAATGTCCGAGACATAAAGATTGATATATTGGACGGCTATATTCGGACACCGGAAGTATACCGGAAAAGTTTCGGATTTATCGGGAATGCCGGAGGGGGTTACTGGAACCCCCTACGAGAAGGGATGGTCCATAGTGGGCCTAAAGGGAAAGAGAGAGGCAGCCCATAGGGCTGGCCGGCGCCCCCACCTAGGGTTCCTAGTTGGACTAGGATTGGGGGGGGCGCCACCTCTCCTATTCCTTTCCCCCTTCTTCCTTTCGGTGAATCCTACTAGGAATAGGATTGCAATCCTATTCCTAGTAGGACTCCTTCCCTAGCCGCACCAGGAAGGGCCGGCCGGCCTCCCTCCCCTGCTCCTTTATATACGGGGGCAGGGGGCACCCAAAGACACACAAGTTGAATTGTTTTAGCCGTGTGCGGTGCCCCCCTCCACAGAATCACACCTCGGTCATACCGTCGCGGAGCTTAGGCGAAGCCCTGCGCCGGTGAACACATCATATCCGTCACCACGCCGTCGTGCTGACGAAACTCTCCCGTGAAGCTCAACTGGATCAAGAGCTCGTGGGACGTCATCAAGCTGAACGTGTGCTGAACGCGGAGGTGCCGTACGTTCGGTACTTGATCGGTTGGATCGCGAAGAAGTTCGACAACATCAACCGCGTCACTTGACGCTTCCGCTCCCGGTCTACGAGGGTACATAGACACACTCTCCCCTCTCGTTGCTATGCATCTGGTAGATAGATCTTGCGTGATCATAGGAAAATTTTAAAATACTACGTTCCCCAATAGTGGCATCAGAGCCAGGTCTATGCGTAGATGATATGCACGAGTAGAACACAATGAGATTGTGGACGATACTAGTCATACTGCTTACCAACATGTCATACTTTGCTTCGGCGGTATTGTGAGATGAAGCGGCCCGGACCGACATTACGCGTACGCTTACGCGAGACTGGTTTCACCGTTACGAGCACTCGTTGCTTAAAGGTGACTGGCGGGTGTCTGTCTCTCTCACTTTAGCTGAATCAAGTGTGGCTACGCCCGGTCCTTGTGAAGGTTAAAACAGCACATACTTGACGAAACATTGTTGTGGTTTTGTATGCGTAGGTAAGAACGGTTCTTGCTAAGCCCGTAGCAGCCACGTAAAACTTGCAACAAACAAAGTAGAGGACGTCTAACTTGTTTTTGCAGGGCATGTTGTGATGTGATATGGTCAAGACATGATGAGTTATACGGTTTTGTATGAGATGATCATGTTTTGTAAGGTTATCGGCAACTGGCAGGAGCCATATGGTTGTCGCTTTATTGTATGAAATGCAATCGCCATGTAATTGCTTTAGTTTATCACTAAGCGGTAGCGATAGTCGTAGAAGCAATAGTTGGCGAGACGACAACGATGCTACGATAGAGATCAAGGTGTCAAGCCGGTGATGAAGGTGGTCATGACGGTGCTTTGGAGATGGAGATCAAAAGCACAAGATGATGATGGCCATATCATGTCACATATTTTGATTGCATATGATGTTTATCTTATTATGCTTAGAACGACGGTAGCATTATAAGATGATTCCTTACTAAATTTCAAGGTATAAGTGTTCTCCCTGAGTATGCACCGTTGCGAAAGTTCGTCGTGCCGAGACACCACGTGATGATCGGGTGTGATAAGCTCTACGTTCAAATACAACGGGTGTAAGCCAGTTTTGCACACGCAGAATACTCGGGTTAAACTTGACGAGCCTAGCATATACAAATATGGCCTCGGAACACTGGAGACCGAAAGGTCGAGCGTGAATCATATAGTAGATATGATCAACATAAGATGTTCACCATTGAAAACTACTCCATCTCACGTGATGATCGGACATGGTTTAGTTGATTTGGATCACGTGATCATTTAGATGACCAGAGGGATGTCTATCTAAGTGGGAGTTCTTTAAATTAATATGATTAAATTGAACTTTAATTTATCATGAACTTAGTCCTGATAGTTTTGCATATCTATGTCGTTGTAGATCAATGGCCCGTGTTACCGTTCCTTTGAATTTTAATGCATTCCTAGAGAAAGCTAAGTTGAAAGATGATGGTAGCAATTACACGGACTGGGTCTGTAACCTGAGGATTATCCTCATTGCTGCACAGAAGAATTATGTCCTTGAAGCACCGCTAGGTGACAAGCCCCCTTCCGCTAATGCAGACGCTTTGAACGTCTGGCAGTCGCGGTCTGATGACTACACGATAGTTCAGTGTGCCATGCTTTACGGCTTAGAACCGGGACTTCAACGACGTTTTGAACGTCATGGAGCATATGAGATGTTCCAGGAGTTGAAGTTAATATTTCAAGCAAATGCCCGAATTGAGAAATATGAGATTTCCAATAAGTTCTACAACTGCAAAATGGAGGAGAATAGTTCTATCAGTGAACACTTGCTCAGAATGTCTGGGTACTACAATCATATGACTCAACTTGGTTGCAAAGTTGACGAGGATAGTGTTATTGATAGAGTTCTTCAATCACTGCCACCAAGCTATAAAGGCTTCGTGATGAACTATAACATGCAAGGGATGCAAAAGACAATTCCCGAGCTCTTCGCTATGCTCAAAGTTGCGGAGGTAGAAATCAAAAAGGAGCATCAAGTGTTGATGGTTAACAAGACCACTAGTTTCAAGAAAAAGGGCAAGGGAAACAAAGGGAACTTCAAAAAGAATAGCAAGTCAGTTGCTACTTCAACGAAGAAACCCAAATCTGGAGCCAAGCCTGAAACTGAGTGCTTCTACTGCAAGGGGACTGGACACTGGAAGCGGAACTGCCCCAAGTATTTGGCGCATAAGAAGGATGGCAAGATTAACAAAGGTATATGTGATATACATGTTATTGATGTGTACCTTACTAATGCTCGTAGTAGTACCTGGGTATTTGATACCGGTTCAGTTGCTAATATTTGTAACTCGAAACAGGGACTACGGATTAAACGAAGATTAGCTAAGGACGAGGTGACGATGCGCGTGGGAAACGGTTCCAAAGTCGATGTGATCGCCGTCGGCATGCTACCTCTACATCTACCTTCGGGATTAGTTTTAGACCTAAATAATTGTTATTTGGTGCCAGCGTTAAGCATGAACATTATATCTGGATCTTGTTTATTGCGAGACGGTTATTCATTTAAATCAGAGAATAATGGTTGTTCCATTTTAATGAATAATATCTTTTATGGTCATGCACCCTTGAAGAGTGGTCTATTCTTATTGGATCTCGATTGTAGTGATACACATATTCATAATATTGAAACCAAAAGATGCAAGGTTAATAATGATAGTGCAACTTATTTGTGGCACTGCCGTTTAGGTCATATTGGTGTAAAACGCATGAAGAAACTCCATAATGATGGACTTTTGGAATCACTTGATTATGAATCACTTGGTGCTTGCGAACCATGCCTCATGGGCAAGATGACTAAAACTCCGTTCTCCGGAACTATGGAGCGAGCAACAGATTTTTTGGAAATCATACATACTGATTTATGTGGACCAATGAGTGTTGATGCTCGCGGCGGGTATCGTTATTTTCTGACCTTCACTGATGATTTGAGCAGATATGGGTATATCTACTTAATGAAACACAAGTCTGAAACATTTGAAAAGTTCAAAGAATTTCAGAGTGAAGTAGAGAATCATCGTAACAAGAAAATAAAGTTCCTACGATCTGATCGTGGAGGAGAATATTTGAGTTACGAGTTTGGTCTTCATTTGAAACAATGTGGAATAGTTTCACAACTCACGCCACGTGGAACACCACAGCGTAATGGTGTGTCCGAACGTCGTAACCGTACTTTATTGGATATGGTGCGATCTATGATGTCTCTTACCGATTTACCACTATCGTTTTGGGGTTATGCTTTAGAGACAGCTGCATTCACGTTAAATAGGGCACCATCTAATCCGTTGATACGACACCTTATGAACTATGGTTTGGCAAGAAACCAAAGTTGTAGTTTCTTAAAATTTGGGGCTGCGATGCTTATGTGAAAACACTTCAACCTGATAAGCTCGATCCCAAGTCGGAAAAATGTGTCTTCATAGGATACCCAAAAGAGACTGTTGGGTACACCTTCTATCACAGATCCGAAGGAAAAATATTCGTTGCTAAGAACGGATCCTTTCTAGAAAAAGAGTTTCTCTCGAAAGAAGTGAGTGGGAGGAAAGTAGAACTTGATGAGGTAATTGTACCTTCTCCCGGATTGGAAAGTAGTACATCACAGGAAATTGTTCCAGTGATTCCTACACCAATTAGTGAGGAAGTTAATGATAATGATCATGAAACTTCGGATCAAGTTTCTACTGAACGTCGTAGATCAACCAGAGTACGTTCCGCACCAGAGTGGTACGGCAACCCAGTTCTGGAAATCATGTTACTAGACCATGATGAACCTACGAACTATGAGGAAGCGATGATGAGCCCAGATTCCGCAAAATGGCTTGAAGCCATGAAATCTGAGATGGGATCCATGTATGAGAACAAAGTATGGACTTTGGTTGACTTGCCCGATGATCGGCAAGCCATCGAAAATCAATGGATCTTCAAGAGGAAGACCGACGCAGACGGTAATATTACTGTTTACAAAGCTCGACTTGTTGCGAAAGGTTTTCGACAAGTTCAAGGAGTTGACTACGATGAGACCTTCTCACCCGTAGCGATGCTTAAGTCTGTCCGAATCATGTTAGCAATTGCCGCATTTTATGATTATGAAATCTGGCAAATGGATGTCAAAACTGCATTCCTAAATGGATATCTCAAAGAAGAGTTGTATATGATGCAACCAGAAGGTTTTGTCGATCCAAAAGGTGCTAACAAAGTATGCAAGCTCCAGCGATCCATCTATGGACTGGTGCAAGCATCTCGGAGTTGGAATATATGCTTTGATGAGGTGATCAAAGCATATGGTTTTATACAGACTTTTGGAGAAGCCTGTATTTACAAGAAAGTGAGTGGGAGCTCTGTAGCATTTCTAATATTATATGTAGATGACATATTGTTGATTGGAAATGATATAGAATTTCTGGATAGCATAAAAGGATACTTGAATAAAAGTTTTTCAATGAAAGACCTCGGTGAAGCTACTTATATATTAGGCATCAAGATCTATAGAGATAGATCAAGACGCTTAATTGGACTTTCACAAAGCACATACCTTGATAAGATTTTGAAGAAGTTCAAAATGAATCAGTCAAAGAAAGGGTTCTTGCCTGTTTTACAAGGTATGAAGTTGAGTAAGACTCAATGCCCGACCACTGCAGAAGATAGAGAGAAAATGAAAGTCATTCCCTATGCCTCAGCCATAGGATCTATCATGTATGCAATGCTGTGTACCAGACCTGATGTGTGCCTTGCTATAAGTCTAGCAGGGAGGTACCAAAGTAATCCAGGAGTGGATCACTTGACAGCGGTCAAAAACATCCTAAAGTATCTGAAAAGAACAAAGGATATGTTTCTCGTATATGGAGGTGACAAAGAGCTCGTCGTAAACGGTTACGTCGATTCTAGCTTTGACACTGATCCGGATGACTCAAAGTCACAAACCGGATATGTATTTTTATTGAACGGTGGAGCTGTCAGCTGGTGCAGTTCCAAGCAGAGCGTCGTGGCGGGATCTACATGTGAAGCGGAATACATAGCTGCTTCAGAAGCAGCAAATGAAGGAGTCTGGATGAAGGAGTTCATATCCGATCTAGGTGTAGTACCTAGTGCATCGGGTCCAATGAAAATCTTTTGTGACAACACTGGAGCCATAGCCTTGGCGAAGGAATCCAGGTTTCACAAGAGAACAAAGCACATCAAAAGACGCTTCAATTCCATCCGCGATCTAGTCAAGGAGGGAGACATAGAGATTTGCAAAATACATATGGATCTGAATGTTGCAGACCCGTTGACTAAGCCTCTTCCACGGGCAAAACATGATCAGCACCAAGACTCCATGGGTGTGAGGATCATCACTTTCTAATCTAGATTATTGACTCTAGTTCAAGTGGGAGACTGAAGGAAATATGCCCTAGAGGCAATAATAAAGATGTTATTTGTATTTCCTTATATCATGATAAATGTATTTTATTCATGCTAGAATTGTATTAACCGGAAACTTAGTACATGTGTGGATACATAGACAAAACAGTATGTCCTTAGTATGCCTCTACTAGACTAGCTCATTGATCAAAGATGGTTATGTTTCCTAGCCATAGACATGAGTTGTCATTTGATCAACGGGATCACATCATTAGGAGAATGATGTGATGGACAAGACCCATCCGTTAGCATAGCACTATGATCGTTTAGTTTAACTGTTATTGCTTTCTTCATGACTTATACATGTTCCCATGACTATGAGATTATGCAACTCCCGAATACCGTAGGAACACCTTGTGTGCTATCAAACGTCACAACGTAACTGGGTGATCATAAAGATGCTCTACAGGTGTCTCCGAAAGTATTCGTGGTGTTGGCATAGATCAAGATTAGGATTTGTCACTCCGAGTGTCGGAGAGGTATCTCTGGGCCCTCTCGGTAACACACATCATAATAAGCCTTGCAAGCAAAAGACTAATGAGTTAGTCACGAGATGATGTGTTACGGAACGAGTAAAGAGACTTGCCGGTAACGAGATTGAACTAGGTATAAAGATACCGACGATCGAATCTCGGGCAAGTAACATACCGTTTGACAAAAGGAACAATGTATGTTGTTATGCGGTTCTTACCGATAAAAGATCTTCGTAGAATGTGTAGGAGCCAATATGAACATCCAGGTTCCGCTATTGGTTATTGACCGGAGATGAGTCTCGGTCATGTCTACATAGTTCTCGAACCCGTAGGGTCCGCACGCTTAACGTTTGATGACGATCGGTATTATGAGTTTATGTGTATTGATGTACCGAAGGTAGTTCGGAGTCCCGGATGAGATCACGGACATGACGAGGAGTCTCGGAATGTCCGAGACATAAAGATTGATATATTGGACGGCTATATTCGGACACCGGAAGTATACCGGAAAAGTTTCGGATTTATCGGGAATGCCGGAGGGGGTTACCGGAACCCCCTACGAGAGGGGATGATCCATAGTGGGCCTAAAGGGAAAGAGAGAGGCAGCCCATAGGGCTGGCCGGCGCCCCCACCTAGGGTTCCTAGTTGGACTAGGATTGGGGGGCGCCACCTCTCCTATTCCTTTCCCCCTTCTTCCTTTCGGTGAATCCTACTAGGAATAGGATTGCAATCCTATTCCTAGTAGGACTCCTTCCCTAGCCGCACCAGGAAGGGCCGGCCGGCCTCCCTCCCCTGCTCCTTTATATACGGGGGCAGGGGGGCACCCAAAGACACACAAGTTGAATTGTTTTAGCCGTGTGCGGTGCCCCCCTCCACAGAATCACACCTCGGTCATACCGTCGCGGAGCTTAGGCGAAGCCCTGCGCCGGTGAACACATCATATCCGTCACCACGCCGTCGTGCTGACGAAACTCTCCCGTGAAGCTCAACTGGATCAAGAGCTCGTGGGACGTCATCAAGCTGAACGTGTGCTGAACGCGGAGGTGCCGTACGTTCGGTACTTGATCGGTTGGATCGCGAAGAAGTTCGACAACATCAACCGCGTCACTTGACGCTTCCGCTCCCGGTCTACGAGGGTACGTAGACACACTCTCCCCTCTCGTTGCTATGCATCTGGTAGATAGATCTTGCGTGATCGTAGGAAAATTTTAAAATACTACGTTCCCCAACAGCAACCACTTATTCTTATTCTTTCTTCAGCCTTGTTCCACACCCAAGGCTTAAATAGTCATGTTACCCGGGAACGGGATTGCTGAGTCCTCGGTGGCTCACAGTTACTTCAACACACCAGATGCAGGTACGATGGTGAGTTACACTGGTGATGACACTGAGCTAGACTGGGAGTACGACGAGGAGCGTAGCCGTTACTACGTGAACTATCCGACTGATCAGTAGAGCTTCTACTAGGATTCCATCTAGACCTGTGGATTAAGTTATGTTCGGTATCTTGACTTTTGGATTTTACCCTTAGATGGGCAGTGATGTTTCTCTGAATGATGTTTGAACATGTAATGTATTTGGGTGATGTGGCGAGTGTAAGCCAACTATTTTATGTTTTCCATCCCCATTTTTACATGAGTTGTGCAAAGATATTAAACTTGCGATCATTCCAGAATGGTATTATGTCTTTAAGTCGTGCCTCGACACGTAGGAGATATAGTCCCATCCTGGGCATTACATCTTTAAACCCAGTTTTGCCATGGGAGTCCACCATACCTACCTATTTATTGAGAAAGATCCTTCCAAGTAAGTTGTCATGTTGCAAACCCGCTACATATGTATGATTTATTAGTGTGGGAGAAATTAGCTTTATACGAGCTTGTGATACAGAAGTAATAAAAGCGACGGACTGCATAATAAAGGTCCTTATCACAAGTGGCAATATAAAGCGAAGTTCATCTATGCTAAGACTTTGTGCATCCAACCATAAAAACACATGACAACCTCTTCTTCCCTCTGCGAAGGGCATATCCTTTATTCTTGTCTTATAAGTGTGAAGGTGAGATCCACCTTTCCTTTTTCATTTTATCCTTTGGCAAGCACATTGTGTTGAAAAGATCCTGATATATATATACCCACTTTGATGTAAGTTTTCATGATCTATTACTGTTGACATTACCCTTGAGGTAAAAGGTTGGGTGGCAACACCATAAGCCCCTATCTTTCTCTGTGTCCGATTAAAACTCCATAAACATAAGTATTGCGTGAGTGTGAGCAATTGTGAAAGACTATATGATAGTTGAGTATGTAGGCTTGCTGAAAAGCTCTTATATTGACTCTTTCCGATGTTACGATAAATTGCAATTGCTTCAATGACCGAGACCAAAGTTTGTTAGATTCCAATGAAGTTTATGATGCATACTTGATATTGTGGATGAATTGTTACTTTTGCATAACGATCATATGACTATATTTATATAAGTTGCTGTTATGAGAATGATCATGATGCCCTCATGTCTTTATTCTGTTTTTATCGACACCTCTATCTCTAAACATGTGGACATAATTTTCCATATCGGCTTTCGCTTGAGGACAAGCGAGGTCTAAGCTTGGGGGGAGTTGATACGTCCATTTTGCATCATGCTTATAAGTTGATATTTATTGCATTATGGGATGTTCATACATGTTTTGTCACAATACTTATGCCTTTTCCATCTTATTTTGCAAGGTTTACATGAAGAAGGGGGAATGCCGGCAGCTGGAATTCTGGGCTGGAAAAGGAGCAAACTCTGGGAAGCTATTCTGCACAACTCCAAAAGCCCCGGAACTCCACATAACATTTTTCGGAAAATATAAATAATATCTGGCGGAAGAAACCCACGAGAGGGGCCACTGGCTGACCTCGAGGGTGGGGGCGCGCCCCCTTCCCAGGGCGCGCCCCCTGCCTCGAGGGAAAGCCGGTCGGCCCCAGGTGCCCATCTTCTCCTATATGAGGCATTTTGACCTGGAAAAAATCACGAGGAGGCTTTCGGGACTAGACGCCTCCGTATCTAGGCGAAACCGAGGCGGAAACCAATCTAGGGCTCCGGCAGAGCCGTTCTGCAGGGGATACTTCCCTCCGGGAGGGGGAAATCGTCACCGCCGTCGTCACCAACAACTCTCCCATCTCGGGGAGAGCTGTCTTCATCAACATCTTCACCAGCACCATCTCCTCTCAAACCCTAGTTCATCTCTTGTATCCAATCTTTGTACCCAAACCTCAGATATGTACTTGTGGGTTGGTAGTAGTGTTGATTACTCCTTGTTGTTGATGCTAGTTGGTTTATTTGGTGGAAGATCATATTTTCAGATCCATTATGCATATTAATACCCCTCTGATCATGAACAATATTATGTCTTGTGAGTAGTTGCTTTTGTTCCTGAGGACATGGGAAAAGTCTTGCTATTAGTAGTCATGTGAATTTTGTCTTCGTTCGATATTTTGATGAGATGTATCTTGTCTCTCCTCTAGTGGTGTCATGTGAACGTCGACTACATGGCACTTCACCATTATTTGGGCCTAGAGGAAGGCATTGGGAAGTAATAAGTAGATGATGGGTTGCTAGAGTGACAAAAGCTTAAACCCTAGTTTATGCGTTGCTTCGTAAGGGGCTGATTTGGATCCATATGTTTCAGGCTATGGTTAGGTTTACCTTAATACTTCTTTTGTAGTTGCGGATGCTTGCATTAGAGGTTAATCATAAGTTGGAGGCTTGTCCAAGTTAGGGCAGCACCCAAGCACCGGTCCACCCACATACCAAATTATCAAAGTACCGAACGCGAATCAGATGATCGTGATGAAAACTAGCTCGACGATAATTCCCATATGTCCTCGGGAGCACTTTACCTTGCATAAGAGTTTGTCCAAGATTGTCCTTTGCTACAAAAAGGATAGGGCCACCTTGCTGCACCTATTTACTTTTATCGTTTGTCACTTGCTACCAATTTTCTTATCACAAAACTATCTGTTACCTATAATTTTAGTGCTTGCAGAAAATACCTTACTGAAAACTGCCTATCATTTCCTTCTGCTCCTCATTGGGCTCGACACTCTTACTTATCGAAAGGACTACGATAGATCCCCTACACTCGTGGGTCATCAGCCGTAAGTAAACGAATGTGGAAATGAGCCCAAGAATAAATGGGCCCCGAGAAGGGCGAAAGATAACATGGGCTGGAAACGGCCCAACGGAATAATGGGCCATTAATGGGTATAAAGTGATACACTATTCATTACGGGCCAGTTTCACCACGTGTCGTTAATGGGTATAAAGTGATACACTGTTCATTACGGGCTAGTTTTACCACGGGCCGTTAATGGGCCAAGAGTAATAAGGGCCTCATATGGGTCGAAAGACGTCATGGGCCATACATGGGCCAGAAGTTAAAACGGGCTGGAATTATATTGGACGGCCTAGATGACGCTACTGGGCCTAATTCGGGTAGGTCGTAAACGGGCCCTGGGTTAGCGGACTGTAAATGGGCTATATGCGAACAGGCCGTTAAGAGGCTTGCCGTGGGCTGGCCCGCCACCTTTTGACCAAGTCAAACGGGACGGCCTTTTTCACAGGAATGGGCCTCTGTTGGGCCGTGCCACATGTCGACGTATCATAGGCGCTTTGGGTCCAATAAGTGGATGACATCTGTCCCAACGGTGGGCTGACACGTGTTACCTCCAGCCAATGATGATTTTACACGTGGAAAATCCCCATTGGTCGGGGCTGTTAACAGGTTATCGAATCCAAAACCGGACCCGATAGCTTAACTGTGTTCCATTACGGTGGATGCCACGTGTCGGTCACCCTTGACGAAAGCACTTATGTGACGCGCGATTTATCGTCATGGAAGTGGACACTTCTGTGATGATAATTTTGGTAATGTCATGGAACACTTCTACGACAGCACAGGTATGACTATCTTGATTCTGTCATAAATTTGTCATGGATGTACATGCATGACAGAAAACGTGATCTACTGTGACAAACACGTATCATCACAGAAGTGTATTTTTTTTGTAGTGTGAGGTTCAGTAGTAACTTGATCTGAAGTTTCATGATCATCATCATTAGCTTCCTCGTTGATTGGTGTAGGAATCACTGGAACTAGTTTCTGTGATGTACTACTTTCCAGTTCGGGAGAAGGTACAATTACCTCATCAAGTTCCACTTTCCTCCCACTCACTTCTTTCGAGAGAAACTCCTTCTCTAGAAAGGATCCATTCTTAGCAATGAATATCTTGCCTTCGGATCTGTGATAGAAGGTGTACCCAACAGTTTCCTTTGGGTATCCTATGAAGACACATTTCTCCGACTTGGGTTCGAGCTTATCAGTTGAAGCTTTTTCACATAAGCATCGCAGCCCCAAACTTTAAGAAAACAAAACTTTGGTGTCTTGCCAAACCACAGTTCATAAGGCGTTGTCTCAATGGATTTAGATGGTGCCCTTATTTAACGTGAATGCAGCTGTCTCTAATGCATAACCCAAAACAATAGTGGTAAATCGGTAAGAGACATGATAGATCGCACCATATCTAATAAATTACGGCTTATGATGTTTAGACACACCATTACGCTGTGGTGTTCCGGGTGGCGTGAGCTGTGAAACTATTCCAAATTGTTTCAAATGAAGACCAAACTCGTAACTCAAATATTTGCCTCCGCGATCAAATCGTAGAAACTTTATTTTCTTGTTACGATGATTCTCTACTTCACTCTGAAATTTCTTTGAACTTTTCAAATGTTTCAGACTTGTGCTTCGTCAAGTAGATATACCCATATCTGCTCAAATCATCTGTGAAGGTCAGACAATAACGATACCCGCTGCGAGCCTCAACACTCATTGGTTCGCATACAATAGTATGTGTGATTTCCAACAAGTTAGTTGCTCGCTCCATTGTTTCAGAGAACGGTGTTTTAGTCATATTGCCCATGAGGCATGGTTCGCAAGCACCAAGTGATTCATAATCAAGTGATTCCAAAAGCCCATCAGCATGGAGTTTCTTCATGCGCTTTACACCAATATGACCTAAACGGCAGTGCCACAAATAAGTTGCACTATCATTATCAAATTTGCATATTTTTGGCTTCAGTATTATGAATATGTGTAACTCGAAATATACCTAGGGTTTGCTATGAACACTAGTAAAGTACACATCAATAATATGTATATCAAATATACCTTTGTTCACTTTGCCTCCTTCTTATCCGCCAAGTATCTAGGGCAGTTCCACTTCTAGTGACCATTTCATTTGCAGTAGAAGCACTTAGTTTCAGGCTTGAGTTTAGCTTTGGGTTTCTTCACAGGAGTGACAACTTGCTTGTCATTCTTCTTGAAGTTCCCCTTCTATCCCTTTGCCCTTTACTTGAAACACGTGGTCTTGTTAACCATTAACATTTGATGCTCTTTCTTGATTTCTACCTTCGCCGATTTCAGCATCGCGAAGATCTCAGGAATTACTTTTGGCATCCCATGCATATTATAGTTCATCACGAAGTTCTACTAACTTGGTGATAGTGACTTGAGAACTTTGTCAATTACTATCTTATCTAGAAGATTAACTCCCACTTGATTCAAGCAATTGTAGTACCTAGACAATCTGAGGACATGCTCACTGGTTGAGCTATTCTCCTCCATCTTGTAGGCAAAGTACTGCCAGAGGTCTCATACCTCTCGACACGGGCATGAGTATGAAATACTAATTTCAACTCTTGGAACATCTTATATGCTCCCTGGCGTTCAAAACGTTTTTGAAGTCCTGGTTCTAAGCTGTAAATCATGGTGCACTAAACTATTAAGTAGACATTATATTGACCTTTGCCAAACGTTCATAACATTTGCATCTGCTCGTGTAATACATCTGTCATCTAGCGGTGCATCAAGGACATAATATTTCTATGCAGCAATGAGGATAATCCTCAGATCACGTACCTAGTCCGCATCATTGCTACTAACATCTTTTAACTTAGTTTTCTCTAGGAACATATAAAAACATAGGGGAGCTACAATGCGAGCTATTGATCTACAACAACATAGATATGCAAAAACTATTAGGACTAAGTTCATGATAAATTAAAGTTCAATTAATCATATTACTAAAGAACTCCCACTTAGATAGACATCCCTCTAGTCATCTAAATGACCACGTGATCCAAATCAACTAAACCGAGTCTGATCATCACGTGACATGGAGTAGTTTTCAATGGTGAACATCTTATGTTGATCATATCTACTATATGATTCACGCTCGACCTTTCGGTCTCCAGTGTTCCGAGGCCATGTCTGTACATGCTAGGCTCATCAAGTTTAACCCGAGTATTCTGCATGTGCAAAACTGTCTTACACCCGTTGTATTTGAACATAGAGCATATCACACCCGATCATCACGTCATGTCTCGGCCCGACGAACTTTCGCAACGGTACATACTCAGGGAGAACACTTATACCTTGAAATTTTGTAAGGGATCATCTTATAATGCTACCGTCGTAATAAGCAAAATAACATAAACATCACATGCAATCAAAATATGTGACATGATATGGCCATCATCATCTTGTGCTTTTGATCTCCATCTCCAAAGCATCGTCATGATCTCCCTCGTCACCGGCTAGGCACCATGATCTTCATCGTGGCGTCGTGGTCGTCTCGCCAAGTATTGCTACTACTACTATCGCTAACTCATAGTGATGAAGTAAAGCAATTACATGGCCTTCGCAATTCATACAATAAAGAGACAACCATAAGGCTCCTGCCGGTTGCGGATAACTTTACAAAACATGATCTTCTCATACAATAACGTATAACTCATCACGTCTTTGACCATATCACATCATAACATGCCCTGCAAAAACAAGTTAGACATCCTCTACTTTGTTGTTGCAAGTTTTACGTGTCTGCTACGAGCTTAGCAAGAACCATTCTTACCTACGCATACAAAACCACAATGATTTTTCGTCAAGTGTGTTGTTTTAACCTTCACAAGGAACGAGCGTAGCCACACTCGATTCAACTAAAGTGAGAGAGACAGACACCCGCCGGTCACCTTTAAGCAACGAGTGCTAATAACGGCGAAACCAGTCTCGCGTAAGCGTACACTTATTGTCGGTCCGGGCCGCTTCATCTCATAATACCGCCGAATCAAAGTATGACATGTTGGTAAGCAGTATGACTATTATCACCCACAACTCATTGTGTTCTACTCGTGCATATCATCTATGCATAAACCTAGCTCATGATGCCACTATTTGGGAACGTAGTATTTCAAAAAAATTCCTACGATCACGCAAGATCTATCTAGGAGAAGCATAGCAACGAGCGGGGAGAGTGTGTCTACATACCCTTGTAGACCGAAGGCGGAAGCGTCTAGTGACGCGGTTGATGTAGTCGAACGTCTTCGCGATCCAACCAATCCAAGCAGCGAACGTATGGCATCTCCGCGTTCAGCACACGTTCAGCTCGATGACGTCCCACGAGCTCTTGATCCAGTTGAGTGTCACGGGAGAGTTTCGTCAGCACGACGGCGTGGTGACGGTGATGATGAAGCTACCGACGCAGGGCTTCGCCTAAGCACTGCAACAATATGACCGAGTTGTGTAACTGTGGGGAGGAGCACCGCACACAGCTAAAATCAACTTGTGTGTCTATGGGGTGCCCCCTGGCCACGTATATAAAGGATGGAGGGAGGAGGAGGCCGGCCCTCATAGGGCGCACCCAAAGTGTGGAGTCCTACTAGGACTCCCTAGTCCTAGTAGGATTCCACATCCCACATGGAATAGGAAAAGGGGAAGGAAGAAGGAGAAGGAAGGTAGGGGCACCCCCTTTCCCTAGTCCAATTCGGACCAATCCATGGGGAAGGGGCGCGGCCACCCTTGAGGCCTTTCTCTCCTTTCCCGTATGGCCCATTAAGGCCCAATACGAATTCCCGTAACTCTCTGGTACTCCGCAAAATACCCGAATCACTTAGAACATTTCTGATGTCCGAATATAGCCTTCCAATATATCGATCTTTACGTCTTGACCATTTCAAGACTGTTCGTCATATCCGTGATCTCATCCGGGACTCCGAACAAACGTTGGTCATCAATTCACATAACTCATAATACAAATCGTCATCGAACGTTAAGCATGCAGACCCTACGGGTTCGAGAACTATGTAGACATGACCGAGACACATCTCCGGTCAATAACCAATAGCGGAGCCTGGATGCTCATATTGGCTCCTACATATTCTACGAATATCTTTATCGGTCAAACCGCATAACAACATACGTTGTTCCCTTTGTCATCGGTATGTTACTTGCCCGAGATTCGATCGTCGATATCATCATACCTAGTTCAATCTCGTCACCGGCAAGTCTCTTTACTCGTTCCGTAATACATCATCCCGTGACTAACTCATTAGTCATTTGCTTGCAAGGCTTATTATGATGTGTATTACCAAGAGGGCCCAGAGATACCTCTCTGATACTCGTAGTGACAAATCCTATTCTCGATCTATGCCAACACCACAAACACTTTCGAAAACACATATAGATCATCTTTATAATCACCCAGTTACGTTGTGACGTTTGATAGCACACAAGGTGTTCCTACAGTATTCGGGAGTTGCATAATCTCATAGTCAAAGGAACATGTATAAGTCAAGAAGAAAGCAATAGCAGTAAAACTAAACGATCATAGTGCTAAGCTAACGGATGGGTCTTGTCCATCACATCATTCTCTAATGATGTGATCCCGTTCATCAAATGACAACACATGTCTATGGTTAGGAAACATAACCATCTTTGATCAACGAGCTAGTCAAGTTGAAGCATACTAGGGACACTCTGTTTTGTCTATGTATTCACACATGTACTAAGTTTTCGGTTAATACAATTCTAGCATGTATAATAAACATTTATCATGATATAAGGAAATATAAATAACAACGTTATTATTGCCTCTAGGGCATATTTCCTTCAGAATGATCATCCTCCAGGTTGTAGTTGTTGTGTCCGCACAAAGTACCCACACCACGGGGGAGAGTGTTGCACCGTGTCGGCCATGAGGACCTCGGCCGTGGACTCGATGCACTCACACTCGGACGCATCGGTGGAATCTTCGTGGAGGCAGCCGAAGAGGTCGAGGGCGGGCTCATCAGGCTCGAGCGCCACCACCTATCCAGTCGTGGCCTGAAGGGACACAGGGTGCTTGATCCAACATTGAAGCCACGAGTGCCCGGAGCGCTTGCGATGGCGGCCAACAGGAAGGAGGGGAGCCACTCGCTGCGGAACTGAAGACTAGCAGAGAAGGACTCCGTATGAATACGCGTGGAAGTGTGCCATGCCACGGAAGGGCATCGACTCCACGTGCAGCGGGACTTGCTGGAGCCATGCCGAATCATCAGTGATGAAGCTAAGCGCTTTGAAATGGATTTCGCCGCCAAGGATCATGATGACGATGATGAATTCCACCTGCGCCGGACAATCGCTAGATGCGCAGCCCCATGGTCGGCGCCACTTGTCAGGGTTACGATCCTGACAATGAGTACTAGGGGTACGAAAGAGGGGCAGAACCTAGCTACGCGCATGCGTGACACTCGATCTATATTAATTCAGGCCCCTCTGGGCGGAGGTAATAGCCCTATGTCTCGTTCCCGGAGGCTTGTTTTCTTTTGGGGTATGTGGTTACGGAGGATGTTGAACCCTTGCTTGGGAGGAAGAGGGCAGCTTATATAGAGTGCGTTGTAGCCTCTTTACTCCCACGTTACAAGGGTGGTCTAACACTTATAACTACCACAGTTACAAGTGTTAATAGCCACAACTACGATATTTACAAGTAACGGTAGCCATGACTATGCTTAAAGCCCGACTAAAGACTACTCGGTCATTGCACCTCCCACATTGCCCCTTTGCCTTCCTTGTCCGAGTGGCGGTGGCGGGGTAACTGGAGGGAAGACGTCCGAGTGCCGTCGGTGTGTCCGAGTGGACTTCTTGTCATACGCATCTGAATGCGTTCGTGGTCCAGGGACCTACCAATGATGGTGTGGGGCCCCAACTGGGCCCTAGATGTCAGATCTTTGACCCTACTAGTAGTAGGTGACCCCATCAGCGCCCGCCGTTGTGCGCGAGCTCCCTGGGGCCCCCTTCTCCGGCGCAGCCCCACCCGTGGACGGCCTCGCCTCGGCAGTGCAGGTCGAGCCGGTCGCAATTTGGACCGGCGACGACAAATTCCGGCGTGCGGCGGCTTCTTCTGACGTGCGGCAACGGATTCCAGTGAGCTCCGGGTTGATTTCGACCAGTTCCGCGGTGGCCATCTTCCCCGACGAAGTTTGACCGGTTTATGGGTTGAACTGAATACTACTTTTGAAACTATACATATGAGGTTCTCGCAGATGGATTTTCCGTGCCCTTTGAAAAGTTCAAGGGCCGGTCGAGTTTTATCGGATCTGCTAGGCGTTGTTTTTTCGACCGAAACTGTAAACACCCCTTTTTTACGGGTTTGACCGCTTTTAAGGGCTCTACTAGAGATGCTCTTATATGGGTCTCACATCTCCTTCTTTATTAAAAATCAGTAGGGGCTTCTTCCCTCTATTGGCCTAGTTTAATACTCCCTCCGTTCCTAATTATAAGTACTTTTAGAAATTTCAATATAAACTACATACGAATACTTCACATGATCCTACCATGCAATGTTTTAATGAGACAATCTTATGAATCCAGTGCTATGATGAGACTATGTATGTTTGGAAGCTCGCACAACAGTGTGGCCACTGGCCAGGGTCTGCTCTGCCAATGTTGACGAACTACTATGTCGAGCAGATTGTACTTCCTCCGATCCTTTATACTCTGCGCATACCTTTCTTCCTTTTTTTTCCTCTTTACACCGCGCGCCCCTCTTTCTCAACTATTCTTTCCAATTATGCCCCTAAAAGGCTGCTGCGTGCAATGTTCGCAGTTAATATTTGCCGTCTCCCGTTGGCCATGCAGAGTAGGAGAGCGAGGCAGTTGAGGGAATCAAGGCGACCGCATGGGAGAGCCAATCGGCGGCATGCAAATTAATAACGAACCAAGGCTAAACCAGGGGCAACTGCATATGATGCTACCTATGATACTCCCATTAAATAGATGAGGTGCTAAGCACATTAAATAGCTTAGCAACTATACTTCCCAATGCATAGGTGTTTAGCTTAGGCCCCTCCCAATGCTCCACCTTGTACAGGTGCTAAGCCTTCCACGTAGGCAAAAAATCTGATGTGGCAAGTTATTTAAGAGGAGAGAGATGAGTGTGGTGACCCCAGGAAGAAACAATGCTAAGCGCGTGAACCTAGGCAAAACATTTAAAGAAAGGAAACCCACCAATACAAGAAGAGCTTTAGTTGCCAAATCATTAAATGAAGCAAGCATAGCAACCATAAGCTAAGCACCTATGCATTGAGGAGTATAGTTGCTAAGATATTTAATATGCTTAGCACCTCATCTAAGCTCCCATGCATTGGCAGCAGCCTTAGAGCAAGTATAATAGGGTGATGTAAGCGGGTTATAAGGGTTGCCACCTCAGATTTATGATGATGTGGAGGAGAGATGAGAGGAGAGAGAAGTGGAGTGGGCTGTAAATTTGTAGCCAGCTGCAACACAAGCTCCAATGCATTTTATGAGAGAAGAAAGTGGAGTCAAGCATTAATTACATGATATATAGAGCCAGCAACTATTATATGAATGGGCTTTTAGGTTGGCTATAAGTGAGATGGCACAAAGATAGAGCTAGCAACCGGCTATGTTATTAATCTTGCTCCTATAGTTGCTAAGCTTGCTTCGTTTAAAGATTTAGCAACTAAATCTCTCATGTATTGGTGGACTTCCTTTCTTTAAATGTTTTGCCTACGTTCACACGCTTAGCATTGTTTCTTTCTGAAGTTACCACACTCATCTCTCTCTTCTTAATAACTTGCCACATCAGTTTTTTTGCCTACGTAGAAAGCGTAGCACCTATACAAGGTGGAGCATTGGCAGCGGCCTTACGGGCAGCCTTAGTCCGAGAGAAAAACGAGCTAGCCTTTTCTTGTCATGCGTATTAGATGTTATACGCAGAGAAAAAAGTATCCCAGTGTGATATACGCAATACAAGTGTTTCTGCAAAAACTGGATATACGCAATACAAGTGTGCCCAGAGTACACTGAGATTATTTTAAAACTTTTTTTTTTGAGGGAAGATTATTTTAAAACTTATTTCGCGTGCATGACTTGCTAACGGCATGTGATGATGCGCCACGAAGTAAATGCCGTTTAATTGCTACGGGACGTGGCAAGATGTGACTGTTGTACGATTGGCACTGGACCAGGCCACCTACCATGCGAAAAAATAATGTCCTCGTCGTGCCGCCATTGTATCTTTAGCTTAACAACTTAACAGTAGCCTTGCCAGCTGCCTGACTGATGTGGGTAACATCATATCATCAATTCTCACTGTTTCAGTACTGTACTTGCTCCTTTGGCCATGGACCAATCAGAAAAGACAACCGAAATTAGCAGCCCACTGTAGTACCTCGTTATTACACTAGTACAGTTATTTCAATAAAAGATGCCGGAGTACCCGGCGGACTTCGGTAACCAGAGTGTCCTCCGCTTCGTCCATTTCGCGGTGGCAATGCCGCGGAGGCTTTTGAAACATCCGATTTGTTCGTTTTTTTGCCCGTTTGGATCGGTCTGGCGAATATAAATGTCCGCTTGCATTTTTGGGTCGACGCATTCGTCCAACGCTGGCGCGACCCGTTTTTACGGCGCGTAAAAAATTATATATATATATATATATATATATATATATATATATATATATATATATATATATATATATATATGTGTGTGTGTGTATATATATATATATATAAACACCCGTGTGTTGCTACGGGATGAAATAATATTTGAAGAATGATGATGTGTGACCGATTATTCTCAATCATCACTGACATCTCGAAGGTGCGGCCAGAGACCTCGATTGTTATCATTGGTTGTCCTCGAGCGCCTAGTGCCCTCATCTGTGAACGTATCGACAACCATCAACTTGTGTATGCCATGCAAAGCACGGTCATCATGGCCTTATCCATGTTGGTAACGCTGGTCCCTAAATCGGTGAGAGCCTGCTGGCCGTCCTTGTCCACGAGCACTTTCAAATAGATTCAGCACGTTTCAGCGCATATCTAATTAATTACATGCATGCTAATTAACTTCCCACATAATTAAGTAATTACATCTCTCTCTCACCTTTTCCCCTTAATTTTTCTAACTCCAAAAAAAACCTAAACAACTATATTTCATTTTATATGAAACCACCAATGAGTGTGGTTTTTGTGCACTCAGTCACCCCATGCACCCATGATCAAAAACTTAGCAAAACATTAAAAGAATCCAAAACTTTATGGATGTGATTATGACCAAATGTTTTAGGTGCTTACAAAATTTGGTGGCCAAATGACATCCGAGGAGCTCGGTACCAAAAAAAAAAGTTGTGTTGAAACATGTGAATAGTAAACTTGGGTTCAGAGCATCATTTGTATTTCGCTTTGTATGGTCATCAATTTTTTGATGAGCAAATTTTGAAACCTCCTAAAACATTTGCGCATAATTACATCCACGAAGTTTCATTTTTTTCCTTTTTGTGAATTTACTGTTCATTGGGTGCATGCACCGAAGTTGGGTGCATCCACTACTTTCCTACTACCAAATCCATATGGTTATCATTGTAATACCCAACATTTTCAGTTAAATAATCAAACTTTTGTTACAATAAAAATAACATAGAAAACCAACGGTCAATTACTCCTTTTAATATGTTTTATAACACAAAACAGATAATAAATAATTATACTCCTTTATAATATGTTTTATAACACAAACAAAAAATAACATACAAGTACTTTTTTAATAGCACAATAAACATATTGCGTAAAGAAGCAAATGCAATCGATCTGTTTTGTTCTTTATAGCAAAAATCTACCAGATTTATATTTCTTTTTGATAAATCCACCACGCCTTCACATCTCAATTTTTTTGGAAGATTCATCTCGACTAATATTACAGCCGGTGTTGTGGCATCTTGTCCTTCTTGAATCCTTGTCGGCATCTATCATCTTGTCCTCCCGGAATCCTTGTTGCTAGCGATCATGGTTTTCCATGTAAGTTGTAATCCTTCGTAACGGTGGCGCAGCCAAAAGCCTACCGAACCATGGGCGTCGTCAACCACGCCGTGCTGTTTGTCTCCGTCGACATGCATTTCAGCAAAATTAATAGCACATGCATTTTCACTTATCTCATTCAGATCCATCTGAAACAACATAGACATTAGTCGACAGCGGAACACATGCAACGATTACCACACATAAGCGTATGTAGAAGCTGATCCGTCGGTTGTAATACGTGAATGCAAGGAGCTCACCTCGGCGGGTGCGACGGACGTGACGAGCGTAGCGCAGAGGCAACGGCGGTCGTGTCACAGCGTCACCGAGAGGACGGTCTTGAGATGCTTTACACCAGTGAGCCCGTCCCGGCTACCGTCTGGTCGCCGCCGTCCACAGCTTCTCTTCCAAACCTGATGAACGTGCCCACAAAGGATCGGCCAGAGAGAGAGAGAAGAAAGAGATATATGCAGGGCCGTCAATGGGGTCGGGAGAGAAGCCTAGAGATTTATTTCCTTCTCTTCCGTTGAACTCGAGAAATTCTTCATGCATGTGACGCACGGCCTTAACTACCTTGCAATCTCCATGATTATCTTCCCTACATACACGTGATTGTTTCCTTCTGATTTGTTTACAGATTAGCTAGCACCATTATCGCATGCAAAAATATCGGGAGCAAGAAAATCGTCCGAGATATTGCGTTTGGAAAGAATTGATTGTCATTCATTATTGTGTTTGGAAAGGAGATATGCTTTATTTGCGTTTGGAAAGGAGATATCGCGTTTGATATCGCGTTTGAAAATCGCCCGAGGAAAGGAGATTGATGACCGTCATGAATGAATTGATTGTGTCTGGTTATCTTAAGTTAATTTATTGCGTTTGGAAAGAATTGATTGTCATGCATTATTGCGTTTGGAAAGAATTGATTGTCATGCATTATTGTGTTTGGAAAGAATTGATTGTTATGCATGAATCGGAGACGTAAGGGGGGAAATGGAACCTGACTGCGTGCGGTGAGTGGGGTGGGGTGGGGGTGGGGATGGTGTGACGAAAAAAACCTGGAACAAAGACTACCAACTGCTCCATTAGGAGTAGAGATATATATAGAAATAAAAACTAACATTTAATTAAACATAAAAGCCGCACGAAGGCTTGCGATAGTCCACGCATTCACATCTAATATGAAAAAAAACTAGATACGAGGCGGCGCGCTGCCCTAGGCGTCGTCGTCGGGGTCGGTGAGGTCATTGAGCGTCGGTGCAGGGTCGGCCCAGGGGAACGCTGTGTTCCAGAGGGCGTAAATGTCGGGCTCGGGCTGTGCCTCCGCTGCCTGGGCCTGGCGCGCCTCCACCTCGGCCTCACGCTGCTCCTCATCGGTGTCGCGCTCGAGCATCTCGAGGTATTCGCCCTGGCGGTGCTTCTCGGGAAGCCGTCGCTGGCGCCAGTGTTCGAGGTACGCCTCCACTTGCGCCGGCGTCGCCTCCATCCAAACCGGCGAAGCGCTGACCCACTCGCGCACTCGCCCGGTCCATGAGTAGCGCTCGATGGGGGTCGGCTCCAACTCAGGCTCGGCCTTCTCGGGGGAAGGGAGGGCCATAGGCGGCACAACACAGTCGCCCGTCGTGGAGAGGGCAATGGCCGCCTGGTACGCCTCCTCTTCTTCCTCCCGAAGACGCTCCTCCTCCTCGCTCTCTCGGAGGACGATGAGGAGGGGCGGCGGCGACCTACGGCTGACTTCGCGGACGCCGCACCACCTAGCCTCCTCGTGCATGAAGGCTAACCAACGAGCCCAGTTGGGCGAGTCGGAGGCGTACGCTGCATCGCTCCGCCGTCAGCAACGCCCGCCGGCGCCGCACCTTCTGTGCGTGCGCCCTAGCCGACCGCGGCGCCACCGGCACTAGGATCCACTTCGGATCCAGAAGACAGTCGTGCGGCAGGGTGACATCTGGGTATAGGAGAGGCACACAGTGTTGCCAGTGCCACTCCGCCTGGTGCACTGGCACACTGACGCGCTGCCCCTGCCGGTGAGGTGGTGCTGGCGGAGGCGGGAGGGGGTGTACCGCCCCAGACACACCCGTCGGTGGTCGTTACTCCTGGCGGGATCTAGACTGGCCTCACAGATCAATACTAGTCTTTTCTGCGCACTTTGTCCTCACTCGTGTGCACCTCGAAGCAACTTCCCGGTCGGTCACCCACCCTGAAACTACTCCAAGCTGAGCACGCTTAACTTTGGAGTTCTGTCTGAATGCGCTTCCGAAAAAGAAGGAATTCCTTATTGATATGAGTATTCTATCATCCCTATTAAGTTAGGCTATCACATGCACCCCCACTCAGAGGAACCGACGTCCTCGTTGGGCCACAGGAACATTCCCTCTTGTCACAAACATCTGTGCATCCAGTCTGATACATGTGCCATGCCGTGTGCCACGACGGGTCACAAACATCATGAACAACATGATAGAGCACCTGCCCGCAAACATTGTGTAACAACGAGGGTCGGCTCTGATACCAACTTGTAATGCCCAGGATGCGACTATATCTCCTACATGTCGAGGCATGACTTAGAGACATAAGCGCATTCTGGAATGATCACAAGCGTGGTATCTTTGCACAACTCATGTAAAAGAACAGGGATGAAAGAGTAAAAATAGTTGGCTTACACTCGCCACGTCACACAATGAATACAATAGCATACATTCATCCAAATAACAGAGGGTCCGACTACGGACAAAATCCAAACGAGAAAAGATACCACAACCACAAGGCCCGGTCGCCCCTAGTAGGAACCACTACTGGTCGTCGAAAAATGTCACATACATACGGTCACGCTCTTCATCGAACTCCTAGTGAAGTTCTTATCCATCTCCTGTGTCATACTCAGTTGTACCAGCATCTGGTGTGTGTTGTAACCTGTGAGCCACAAGGACTCAGCAATCCCATTCTTGGGTATCAAAACTAACAAAGCCTTTAGGTGTTTAGAGGTAATAAAGTGTTTGCAGCAAGCACTAAGCAACTAGCTTACGAGTTCAGAGCGAGATGAGAACATGTTCCAACGGTCACCAAGATGATCACTAAGTGATCCTAGCTACTCACGTTCATGCATAACCCCACCGTGTTCACTTTCCGAAAACCCCTTGAAAAAGAGACCATCATGGTACTCACACAGGTGGTGTATTCTTAAGGATATGGTGTCAAGTTATCTACAACCGGATATTAACAAATTCCCATCTGCCACATAACCGCGGGCACAACTTTCGAAAGTTTCAAACCCTGCAGGGGTGTCCCAACTTAGCCCATCACAAGCTCACGATCTGCGGAGTCGCAACTCCAAATTGGGAAGACCCAAGTATCCTCGGAATCCCGTGCTCAAGATATTTTGACAATGGTAAAACTAATCCAGCAAAGCCTCCCGGCGTGCCGACACCCTGATAATAGCCGCGTGTATCTCGTCTCAGGCCAGGACCGGACGGGCAATGCTATAGGTAATACCATATACCTCGGGTTTCCCCAAGGCGGCCCTACAAGACCCCCAGTTTGGACCAACACTCATGAGGAGCACTGGCCCGGGTTGTTGATTAAAAACTCGGCTTAATTACTCCCTATGCAAGTTTTAGTTATTAGGCAAATGTAGTACCAAAGTTGGGTCTTTCTGGAAAAGCTTTAAGCAATGCGAATTATCAAGGGGGCCCATAAACCCCAACCGTGTTAGGAACGCAAAATCAAGGAACATAACACGGGTTTATCGGGTCCTAAGGTGGCATGAGTGGAACAAAACACCATGCAGAAGGCCAATCCTTCCACCCTTTACCAATATATATGTGCATTAATTAATTAAGATATATATTGTGTTATCCCAATAAAGAAGTCTGAACGTGGAGAAATCTTCAAAAACTTCACCTGCAACTAACAACACTATAAGAGGGGCTAAGCAAAAGCGTACTTAGCCAATCAACGGTTTGCTAGGAAGGCGGTTAGAGTGTTTCATGGCAACATAGGAGGCTGACAAAATAGGAATAGGCATCAAGGCATAGCTAAAGAGCGAGACAACTAGCAAGGCAAAGATAGAGGTGATATCGGGGAACGGTCATCTTGCCTGGGAATCCGCAAGGAAGAAGAACGAGTCCATGAAGAAGACAAACGGACGAAGTCGAACGAATCCTCACAACTCCGGAACAAAAACCGAAGCTAACGAGAGAAGCAACTCGGAAAGAAGCAAACAACACGGTAAACACACAAGCAGAACATGGCATATGTTGCACAACCAAGTATGATGCATGTCCGGTTTAATTATGCATGGCATGGCAAAGTGCTCAAACAATACTACAAATTAAGTGGAGCTCAATATGCAACGAGTTGCATATTGACAAAACACCACATTCACATATTTAGTTTGATCTCGGTTAGGTACCCAACAATATTAAATGTTAATTAACATGGAAAAAGGTGAAGCATGAGCAAACTACACTATCTAGTCATTTTTAAAATGAGGCCGGAAATAACAACAACAATTCCGGAAAATCCCCATGTGCATGTTTAGCAATATAAAGCAAACAACAATTTTAGTCATTTAGATGTTGTTATCATGATGCGGATGGCACTTGCAAGTTTTTATGCAATTTTTATTGAAAGTTAACATGAGCATGAAAAGGAGCGTTTGTCACCATGGTGGATAGAAAGGGTGCCACGGCGATGATCCGAAAATGAAGCCACGGCAACATCTCGGTTCCGACAACCCGTCGAGATGTCGGTGCAAAAGAGGAAGGGTGAAAGTGAGCGGGCCATGCAAGTGGTGGGGTGATCCCCTTACCGGGTTCCCACGGGTTGGTGGCATGGAAACGAGTGGCAAAAAACGGACACGGTGCGAGCAAGTGATACATCTCATACAACATGCATTCATTCCACGGGCGTCGTCTCGGCGGTATACCTTTGAAGCGTGCATTTTGGGGTGGAATGAGTCGTCAAGGGAAGTAGTCGTTCTCGTTTCGTTTTGGAGAGGGAAGTAGGCGTTCACGTGACGGTAGTGGAAGTAGTTGTACACGGGTCTTCGACGATGGTAGTGGTACACGTTTTCGTAGACGTTTGGGTATCCGTAGATGTACTTGTTGCATCTTTGGGCGTAGTCGACCTTGGCATTTCCGAAGGGGTACTCTTGGAATCTGTGTAGTCTAACTTGGAGCTAGTGGTACACGGGTCATCGACGAGGGTAGTCGTACACTTCCGTAGAGGAACTTGGGGTCACGGTTTTGTAGTCGTTCGGGCGTAGTGGTCTTGCCGGTCTCGGTCTCGGCAATGTAGTTCTACAAGAGCGTCGTCGAACTTGGCGAATCCATAGGCGCCGATGGTGGTGTAGTCGTACACATATCATAGAGGAACTTGATGCATCCAGTCTCCGGGGCTGTCGTGGTACTTGGTTTCTCGTGGAACTTGGCGTCAAGTGGCAGCATCAAGGTAGGGTGGCGTGCGAGCAGTTGTACATGTCAGAAAAACCCATGCGAGGCGCTACTGCGGATGGAGCAGAGGGGTCCAGCGGGTCTCCAGGGCGTCGGAGGAGGAGCAAGTGACGGCCTGGCTGGAGAGGAGGCCGCGACTAGAGGTCTGGCGAGCTCCGGCGCGGGCGGACGCGGCATCTCCAGCCGGACAGAGCTCCGCGGGGCGCGACGGTGATGACCTTGAGGGCACGACGGCGACGAGCTTGAGGGTCAGCGCGGAGGCACGCGGAGGACGGTGCTCTGCAACGGGGCCGACGTCGAGGAATACGGCGCTCGGGACAGCGAGGTCGCTGGCGAGGTGGTGGGGGTAGGCACGGGCATGGCCCTGGAGGAGGCGAGGCGGAGGAGGGCCGTTAGGGGAGGAGGCGCGACGCTCGGGAGTTGCATAATCTCATAGTCAAAGGAACATGTATAAGTCAAGAAGAAAGCAATAGCAGTAAAACTAAACGATCATAGTGCTAAGCTAACGGATGGGTCTTGTCCATCACATCATTCTCTAATGATGTGATCCCGTTCATCAAATGACAACACATGTCTATGGTTAGGAAACATAACCATCTTTGATCAACGAGCTAGTCAAGTTGAAGCATACTAGGGACACTCTGTTTTGTCTATGTATTCACACATGTTCTAAGTTTTCGGTTAATACAATTCTAGCATGTATAATAAACATTTATCATGATATAAGGAAATATAAATAACAACGTTATTATTGCCTCTAGGGCATATTTCCTTCAGAATGATCATCCTCCAGGTTGTAGTTGTTGTGTCCGCACAAAGTACCCACACCACGGGGGAGAGTGTTGCACCGTGTCGGCCATGAGGACCTCGGCCGTGGACTCGATGCACTCACACTCGGACGCATCGGTGGAATCTTCGTGGAGGCAGCCGAAGAGGTCGAGGGCGGGCTCATCAGGCTCGAGCGCCACCACCTATCCAGTCGTGGCCTGAAGGGACACAGGGTGCTTGATCCAACATTGAAGCCACGAGTGCCCGGAGCGCTTGCGATGGCGGCCAACAGGAAGGAGGGGAGCCACTCGCTGCGGAACTGAAGACTAGCAGAGAAGGACTCCGTATGAATACGCGTGGAAGTGTGCCATGCCACGGAAGGGCATCGACTCCACGTGCAGCGGGACTTGCTGGAGCCATGCCGAATCATCAGTGATGAAGCTAAGCGCTTTGAAATGGATTTCGCCGCCAAGGATCATGATGACGATGATGAATTCCACCTGCGCCGGACAATCGCTAGATGCGCAGCCCCATGGTCGGCGCCACTTGTCAGGGTTACGATCCTGACAATGAGTACTAGGGGTACGAAAGAGGGGCAGAACCTAGCTACGCGCATGCGTGACACTCGATCTATATTAATTCAGGCCCCTCTGGGCGGAGGTAATAGCCCTATGTCTCGTTCCCGGAGGCTTGTTTTCTTTTGGGGTATGTGGTTACGGAGGATGTTGAACCCTTGCTTGGGAGGAAGAGGGCAGCTTATATAGAGTGCGTTGTAGCCTCTTTACTCCCACGTTACAAGGGTGGTCTAACACTTATAACTACCACAGTTACAAGTGTTAATAGCCACAACTACGATATTTACAAGTAACGGTAGCCATGACTATGCTTAAAGCCCGACTAAAGACTACTCGGTCATTGCACCTCCCACATTGCCCCTTTGCCTTCCTTGTCCGAGTGGCGGTGGCGGGGTAACTGGAGGGAAGACGTCCGAGTGCCGTCGGTGTGTCCGAGTGGACTTCTTGTCATACGCATCTGAATGCGTTCGTGGTCCAGGGACCTACCAATGATGGTGTGGGGCCCCAACTGGGCCCTAGATGTCAGATCTTTGACCCTACTAGTAGTAGGTGACCCCATCAGCGCCCGCCGTTGTGCGCGAGCTCCCTGGGGCCCCCTTCTCCGGCGCAGCCCCACCCGTGGACGGCCTCGCCTCGGCAGTGCAGGTCGAGCCGGTCGCAATTTGGACCGGCGACGACAAATTCCGGCGTGCGGCGGCTTCTTCTGACGTGCGGCAACGGATTCCAGTGAGCTCCGGGTTGATTTCGACCAGTTCCGCGGTGGCCATCTTCCCCGACGAAGTTTGACCGGTTTATGGGTTGAACTGAATACTACTTTTGAAACTATACATATGAGGTTCTCGCAGATGGATTTTCCGTGCCCTTTGAAAAGTTCAAGGGCCGGTCGAGTTTTATCGGATCTGCTAGGCGTTGTTTTTTCGACCGAAACTGTAAACACCCCTTTTTTACGGGTTTGACCGCTTTTAAGGGCTCTACTAGAGATGCTCTTATATGGGTCTCACATCTCCTTCTTTATTAAAAATCAGTAGGGGCTTCTTCCCTCTATTGGCCTAGTTTAATACTCCCTCCGTTCCTAATTATAAGTACTTTTAGAAATTTCAATATAAACTACATACGAATACTTCACATGATCCTACCATGCAATGTTTTAATGAGACAATCTTATGAATCCAGTGCTATGATGAGACTATGTATGTTTGGAAGCTCGCACAACAGTGTGGCCACTGGCCAGGGTCTGCTCTGCCAATGTTGACGAACTACTATGTCGAGCAGATTGTACTTCCTCCGATCCTTTATACTCTGCGCATACCTTTCTTCCTTTTTTTTCCTCTTTACACCGCGCGCCCCTCTTTCTCAACTATTCTTTCCAATTATGCCCCTAAAAGGCTGCTGCGTGCAATGTTCGCAGTTAATATTTGCCGTCTCCCGTTGGCCATGCAGAGTAGGAGAGCGAGGCAGTTGAGGGAATCAAGGCGACCGCATGGGAGAGCCAATCGGCGGCATGCAAATTAATAACGAACCAAGGCTAAACCAGGGGCAACTGCATATGATGCTACCTATGATACTCCCATTAAATAGATGAGGTGCTAAGCACATTAAATAGCTTAGCAACTATACTTCCCAATGCATAGGTGTTTAGCTTAGAGCAAGTATAATAGGGTGATGTAAGCGGGTTATAAGGGTTGCCACCTCAGATTTATGATGATGTGGAGGAGAGAGAAGTGGAGTGGGCTGTAAATTTGTAGCCAGCTGCAACACAAGCTCCAATGCATTTTATGAGAGAAGAAAGTGGAGTCAAGCATTAATTACATGATATATAGAGCCAGCAACTATTATATGAATGGGCTTTTAGGTTGGCTATAAGTGAGATGGCACAAAGATAGAGCTAGCAACCGGCTATGTTATTAATCTTGCTCCTATGGTTGCTAAGCTTGCTTCGTTTAAAGATTTAGCAACTAAATCTCTCATGTATTGATGGACTTCCTTTCTTTAAATGTTTTGCCTACGTTCACACGCTTAGCATTGTTTCTTTCTGAAGTTACCACACTCATCTCTCTCTTCTTAATAACTTGCCACATCAGTTTTTTTGCCTACGTAAAAAGCGTAGCACCTATACAAGGTGGAGCATTGGCAGCGGCCTTACGGGCAGCCTTAGTCCGAGAGAAAAACGAGCTAGCCTTTTCTTGTCATGCGTATTAGATGTTATACGCAGAGAAAAAAGTATCCCAGTGTGATATACGCAATACAAGTGTTTCTGCAAAAACTGGATATACGCAATACAAGTGTGCCCAGAGTACACTGAGATTATTTTAAAACTTTTTTTTGAGGGAAGATTATTTTAAAACTTATTTCGCGTGCATGACTTGCTAACGGCATGTGATGATGCGCCACGAAGTAAATGCCGTTTAATTGCTACGGGACGTGGCAAGATGTGACTGTTGTACGATTGGCACTGGACCAGGCCACCTACCATGCGAAAAAATAATGTCCTCGTCGTGCCGCCATTGTATCTTTAGCTTAACAACTTAACAGTAGCCTTGCCAGCTGCCTGACTGATGTGGGTAACATCATATCATCAATTCTCACTGTTTCAGTACTGTACTTGCTCCTTTGGCCATGGACCAATCAGAAAAGACAACCGAAATTAGCAGCCCACTGTAGTACCTCGTTATTACACTAGTACAGTTATTTCAATAAAAGATGCCGGAGTACCCGGCGGACTTCGGTAACCAGAGTGTCCTCCGCTTCGTCCATTTCGCGGTGGCAATGCCGCGGAGGCTTTTGAAACATCCGATTTGTTCGTTTTTTTGCCCGTTTGGATCGGTCTGGCGAATATAAATGTCCGCTTGCATTTTTGGGTCGACGCATTCGTCCAACGCTGGCGCGACCCGTTTTTACGGCGCGTAAAAAATTTTATATATATATATGTGTGTGTGTGTGTGTGTGTGTGTGTGTGTGTGTGTATATATATATATATATATATATATATATATAAACACCCGTGTGTTGCTACGGGATGAAATAATATTTGAAGAATGATGATGTGTGACCGATTATTCTCAATCATCACTGACATCTCGAAGGTGCGGCCAGAGACCTCGATTGTTATCATTGGTTGTCCTCGAGCGCCTAGTGCCCTCATCTGTGAACGTATCGACAACCATCAACTTGTGTATGCCATGCAAAGCACGGTCATCATGGCCTTATCCATGTTGGTAACGCTGGTCCCTAAATCGGTGAGAGCCTGCTGGCCGTCCTTGTCCACGAGCACTTTCAAATAGATTCAGCACGTTTCAGCGCATATCTAATTAATTACATGCATGCTAATTAACTTCCCACATAATTAAGTAATTACATCTCTCTCTCACCTTTTCCCCTTAATTTTTCTAACTCCAAAAAAAAACCTAAACAACTATATTTCATTTTATATGAAACCACCAATGAGTGTGGTTTTTGTGCACTCAGTCACCCCATGCACCCATGATCAAAAACTTAGCAAAACATTAAAAGAATCCAAAACTTTATGGATGTGATTATGACCAAATGTTTTAGGTGCTTACAAAATTTGGTGGCCAAATGACATCCGAGGAGCTCGGTACCAAAAAAAAAAGTTGTGTTGAAACATGTGAATAGTAAACTTGGGTTCAGAGCATCATTTGTATTTCGCTTTGTATGGTCATCAATTTTTTGATGAGCAAATTTTGAAACCTCCTAAAACATTTGCGCATAATTACATCCACGAAGTTTCATTTTTTTCCTTTTTGTGAATTTACTGTTCATTGGGTGCATGCACCGAAGTTGGGTGCATCCACTACTTTCCTACTACCAAATCCATATGGTTATCATTGTAATACCCAACATTTTCAGTTAAATAATCAAACTTTTGTTACAATAAAAATAACATAGAAAACCAACGGTCAATTACTCCTTTTAATATGTTTTATAACACAAAACAGATAATAAATAATTATACTCCTTTATAATATGTTTTATAACACAAACAAAAAATAACATACAAGTACTTTTTTAATAGCACAATAAACATATTGCGTAAAGAAGCAAATGCAATCGATCTGTTTTGTTCTTTATAGCAAAAATCTATCAGATTTATATTTCTTTTTGATAAATCCACCACGCCTTCACATCTCAATTTTTTTGGAAGATTCATCTCGACTAATATTACAGCCGGTGTTGTGGCATCTTGTCCTTCTTGAATCCTTGTCGGCATCTATCATCTTGTCCTCCCCGAATCCTTGTTGCTAGCGATCGTGGTTTTCCATGTAAGTTGTAATCCTTCGTAACGGTGGCGCAGCCAAAAGCCTACCGAACCTTGGGCGTCGTCAACCACGCCGTGCTGTTTGTCTCCGTCGACATGCATTTCAGCAAAATTAATAGCACATGCATTTTCACTTATCTCATTCAGATCCATCTGAAACAACATAGACATTAGTCGACAGCGGAACACATGCAACGATTACCACACATAAGCGTATGTAGAAGCTGATCCGTCGGTTGTAATACGTGAATGCAAGGAGCTCACCTCGGCGGGTGCGACGGACGTGACGAGCGTAGCGCAGAGGCAACGGCGGTCGTGTCACTGCGTCACCGAGAGGACGGTCTTGAGATGCTTTACACCAGTGAGCCCGTCCCGGCTACTGTCTGGTCGCCGCCGTCCACAGCTTCTCTTCCAAACCTGATGAACGTGCCCACAAAGGATCGGCCAGAGAGAGAGAGAAGAAAGAGATATATGCAGGGCCGTCAATGGGGTCGGGAGAGAAGCCTAGAGATTTATTTCCTTCTCTTCCGTTGAACTCGAGAAATTCTTCATGCATGTGACGCACGGCCTTAACTGCCTTGCAATCTCCACGATTATCTTCCCTACATACACGTGATTGTTTCCTTCTGATTTGTTTACAGATTAGCTAGCACCATTATCGCATGCAAAAATATCGGGAGCAAGAAAATCGTCCGAGATATTGCGTTTGGAAAGAATTGATTGTCATTCATTATTGTGTTTGGAAAGGAGATATGCTTTATTTGCGTTTGGAAAGGAGATATCGCGTTTGATATCGCGTTTGAAAATCGCCCGAGGAAAGGAGATTGATGACCGTCATGAATGAATTGATTGTGTCTGGTTATCTTAAGTTAATTTATTGCGTTTGGAAAGAATTGATTGTCATGCATTATTGCGTTTGGAAAGAATTGATTGTCATGCATTATTGCGTTTGGAAAGAATTGATTGTTATGCATGAATCGGAGACGTAAGGGGGGAAATGGAACCTGACTGCGTGCGGTGAGTGGGGTGGGGTGGGGGTGGGGATGGTGTGACGAAAAAAACCTGGAACAAAGACTACCAACTGCTCCATTAGGAGTAGAGATATATATAGCAATAAAAACTAGCATTTAATTAAACATAAAAGCCGCACGAAGGCTTGCGATAGTCCACGCATTCACATCTAATATGAAAAAAAAACTAGATACGAGGCGGCGCGCTGCCCTAGGCGTCGCCGTCGGGGTCGGTGAGGTCATTGAGCATCGGTGCAGGGTCGGCCCAGGGGAACGCTGTGTTCCAGAGGGCGTAAATGTCGGGCTCGGGCTGTGCCTCCGCTGCCTGGGCCTGGCGCGCCTCCACCTCGGCCTCACGCTGCTCCTCATCGGTGTCGCGCTCGAGCATCTCGAGGTATTCGCCCTGGCGGCGCTTCTCGGGAAGCCGTCGCTGGCGCCAGTGTTCGAGGTACGCCGCCACTTGCGCCGGCGTCGCCTCCATCCAAACCGGCGAAGCGCTGACCCACTCGCGCACTCGCCCGGTCCATGAGTAGCGCTCGATGGGGGTCGGCTCCAACTCCGGCTCGGCCTTCTCAGGGGAAGGGAGGGCCATAGGCGGCACAACGCAGTCGCCCGTCGTGGAGAGGGCAATGGCCGCCTGGTACGCCTCCTCTTCTTCCTCCCGAAGACGCTCCTCCTCCTCGCTCTCTCGGAGGACGATGAGGAGGGACGGCGGCGACCTACGGCTGACTTCGCGGACGCCGCACCACCTAGCCTCCTCGTGCATGAAGGCTAACCAACGAGCCCAGTTGGGCGAGTCGGAGGCGTACGCTGCATCGCTCCGCCGTCAGCAACGCCCGCCGGCGCCGCACCTTCTGTGCGTGCGCCCTAGCCGACCGCGGCGCCGCCGGCACTAGGATCCACTTCGGATCCAGAAGACAGTCGTGCGGCAGGGTGACATCTGGGTATAGGAGAGGCACACAGTGTTGCCAGTGCCACTCCGCCTGGTGCACTGGCACACTGACGCGCTGCCCCTGCCGGTGAGGTGGTGCTGGCGGAGGCGGGAGGGGGTGTACCGCCCCAGTGTAGGATCGAAAGTAGGTCTAGAGGGGGGGTGATTAGACTACTTGACAATATAAAAAATCTGCCTTTAGATCATGCAAAGTTTTTGGCAGTTTCACAAACAAGATCAGTTCAAGTAACACCCTACACATGCAATTCTAGAGTTTATGCAGCGGAAAGTAAATTGCACATGTAAAAGAGAGGTGGAGAAGATCAAACGCAGTTTGGTGACACGGAGATTTTTGTCGTGGTTCCGATAGGTGGTGCTATCGTACATCCACGTTGATGGAGACTTCAACCCACGGAGGGTAACGGCTGCGCGAGTCCACGGAGGGCTCCACCCACGAAGGGTCCACGAAGAAGCAACCTTGTCTATTCCATCACGGCCTACGCCCACGGAGGACTAGCCTTACTTGGGGTAGATCTTCACGAAGTAGGCGATCTCCTTGCCCTTACAAACTTCTTGGTTCAACTCCACATCACGACGGAGGCTCCCAAGCGACACCTAACCAATCTAGGAGGCACCACCCCCCAAAAGGTAATAGACGGTGTTGATGGTGATGAACTCCTTGCTCTTGTGCTTCAAGTGATAAACTCCCCAACACTCAACTCTCCTCACTGATATGGCTGTGGTGGAAGAAAGATTTGAGTGGAAAGCAACTTGGGAAGGCTAGAGATCAAGTTTCATATGGTAGGAATGGAATGGCTTGATCTCAACACAAGGGTAGGTGGTTCACTTCTCAGAAAGTGTGTGGTAGAAGTGGTGGTACTTTCTGATGGCTCTCCTCACGAATGAGGAGGGGGTGGAGGGGTATATATAGCCTCCACACAAAATCCAACCGTTACACACACATTTGACCAATCTTGGTCAGACCGAAGTGAAAACTCGGTTAGACCGAAAGTTCAAATATAGTGAACGTTGGGATTTTCGGTGGGACCGAAAATACCATCTCGGTGAGACCGAAGTGAGTCAAAGGTTAGGGTTTGCCATTTCGGTGAGACCGAAAATATAAACTCGGATATTCCGAATTGATGTCAACTGATCACAGAAGGTTGGCAGCCCTTTTTCGGTGAGACCGAAACTCAGAATCGGTTTGACCGAGAATCTAGGGTTTGGAGAAACAACTGAAGTGGTTCATCTCGGTGGGACTGAGTTGGAGAAATCGGTGTGACCGAGATTACTTATGGGTGTGTGTTAAGTGGTGAATAGTGCTGATAGTTGAGGGAGTTAGATCACCAAGCACTTGAGCAACAAGAACATTAACACAACCTCATCCCCTTTTAATAGTATTGGCTTTCCTATGGACTCAATGTGATCTTTGATCACTAAACCAAAAATGGAGTCTTGAGCTTTTGCCAATGCTTGTCTTAGCATTTTGAGGGGTCCACTTCTTCAGACATTTCCATACCCACATCATCGAACTTTTCTGAAATGATTCTCAAGAGAATATTAGTTCAATGATATATATGTTGTTATTAATTACCAAAACCACCCGGGGATTAGTTGCACTTTCAATCTCCCCCTTTTTTGTAATTGATGACAACATATAGATCAAAGCTTCGACAAAAGATATAATCAAAGAATAATATCGTCGCTTTGAGAAGTATGTGATAAACAAGAGCTCCCCCTAAATTTGTGCATTATTTAAAATTTGCGTTTGAATGCAAATGCACAATCGATTAGGATTATGGGTCACTCTTCCATGTCACATACATCTTGGTGGAGCGCACAAAATGATAAGAAAGAATAACATGCACTCAATCACCAAGACAAGAGTAAATAGCCATACAATAAGAAATAGCATATGATAAACAATAAGCACACATTAAAGCATAGTATGACTAAGCACTCATTAAGGTAGCATCAAACGTAGTAGCAAGCACACTTAAAGTATCTGGAACCAAAAGAAACCAATGTATCTCAAGGAAAACGGCAAAAGAACGAAAAGACGAAAGAGCACTCTCTCTCTCGAAGCCCTATGATCTATAGCAATTTCTCCCCCTTTGGCAACAAGTTACCAAAAAGTTCGAAAAGGTATAGAGCTAAACGTCACTGCGGGCTCGGCTGGCTGCTCCCGTCTGGGTCGATGTCGGTGTAGAGATAGCTGCGTCGGCGAAGACTTCTGCGGATGTCTGCGCTGGAGGAGTAGATGCTGGAGCTGAATGAACTGCTGGAGCTGTAGCTGGTGCTGAAGTGGTAGCCCTGGAATCTGTCACTGGGATAGCTGCAGACCTGGATCCTCTGGGAACCGGAGCAGTCTGGCGATGAGAGTCCTGGACTATATCATCCTGCATAAGCTCTGCCCTCTCCTGCCTAGTCTCCTCCATGTCTGCCTCAAGCTTGTTGACAGACACCTGAATCTCAGTCAGCTTCACGTCTAGAGCGTGGATCTTGTCCTCGACGATCCTCTCAAGGCTCTCCTGAGATTGCTCAATGCTGGCCAGGCGTTGTTCAATTCTCCGGGTTGCTTCAAGAATCTGATCTCCGAAGCTCTTTGGCTTAGCTGCTGCTGCTGCTGCTGCCTCTCTGTCAGCTTTGGCTTTCTTTGCAGCTTCGATCTTGGCTTGCCCTTCAACTGAGGTGGGATCCTCTTCATCCATCACAACTACGTTGTCCTCATGCTCTGGCTGCAGTGGTAAGTGCTTCCTATCCAACATGAATTTGCCCGTGCCAAACTTGGCGTTGATAAGCATCTGTATCTGTGGTGCAAACCCACATGACCTCTTCTGGTCAGCTGCAGTCCTCTTGATGGTCTCTACCATCAAGTCCATCACCTTAAAAGGTGCCTTCTCATCGAGAATGTGCAGCATGTTGATAGAATAGCCTCGTATCATCCGGTGGTCACCTGACTTAGGCATCAAAGTATGCCTCAGGATAGTGTTAGTGGTGGTCAGACCTGCCTGGAGATAATACACTGAGCCGAGTTTCCATCCCTCCAAATCAGCAGCTGGGATCTCCTTGTACATATTCTTCATGGAATCATGACTCTTCTTAGGAATCCTATAGACATCAATGTCGTCCTCTCTCTGCACTGGAGCGTTCAGAAGTTCTGCCCATTCTGCAACAGTTGAAGAAAACCGTTGACCTTCAGTCATCCATGTGATCTTGCCATCGGGGTAGAAATGGGCTGTGGCATAGAACTGCATGATCATCTCGTCGTTCCATGCTGTCAGTTCTTGACCCACAAAGTCAGCAACTCCACATGCAGTAAAGCTCTCATGCACATGGGGAAAGAAGTCCCGATGCTCTCTGCTGTCAATGTACTTCCAGTCGACATACCTGGTGTCAGCAACAATGGGCTTCTTATCCATTAGCACGGTCTCATAGAAATCCTGCTGCTCTTTGGTGTGGAATCTGGGGTCCACAGCAGTCCTTCTTCTTACGGCATATGGATCAGATTGTCTCCATAGCCTGAGACCTTTGTCCTTCCTCGCCTTCATATCCTCAGCTTGAGGATGAGCATCATTGTGGAGTGGCAATCTGGGACGGAGCTTGAGCAACACATGCTCTTCATCTGACTCAGAAGGTGGCATCTCACCTTTGTTCTTCTCAGAAGCTGGAATGCTTCTGGTTGTCCTCTTAGGCTTTGCTGGGGCTGCCTTAGCTGGAGCAGGCTTCTTGGGCTTGGAGGAGGCTTGAGCCCGAATAGCATCACCCATGAACTTAGCTTTCTGAGGAGGAGGCTGGGGTGCATCTTCTTCTTCTTCTTCAGCATCATCAACTTGAGGTTCAGCATAAACAACTCTCTTCCTTTTGGAAGTCTTCTTCACCTTGCTTGGAGCTGGCTCTTCCAAGTTTAGCTTCTTGGCAACTGCAGACTGCTTCACTTTGCTCGTGCCTTTCTTTGGCTGCTGCCCTTGGAGCTCTTTGGCGACCACTTGCCTCTTTGGCTTGGAGGTAACTTCCTCAGCAACGAAATCGGAATCCTCAGAATCAGACGTTCTCTTCTTCCTGGTTCTCGTAGCAGCAGGAGGCAGACCACTGGGGGTACTCCTCTCACCATCATCACTAGAGCTGCTAGCCTCAGGACTTGTACCTGCCTCTGGAATCTCAGCAAATGGTGATTCGGACCTGTTCTGGCTGTCACTGACATCTGACATGGCTGAAAGACCTGTGAATAGATAAGGTATAGGCAGAATAGAAGAGTTATCACAACTGCAGAAGTTTTTTGCAAAAAAAATGAGTTAAAAACTTAGTTTTGAGTTTTCACAGAATGTATTTCGGTCAAACCGATTTCAAGTTTTGGTGTAACCGAAGTGTTCAACAGAACCTACACACCACTTTCGGTCAGACCGAAATGGGTTTCGGTCCTACCGAAAAACTAGGGTTTCATAGAAACTTTACTTCGGACATTCCGATTTTCACAACTCGGTCAGACCGAACTGTGTAGTGCAATGGTCAGAGACCAAATCGGTCAGTCCGAGTTTCAGGAATCGGCTTCACCGAGATGCATTCCGTGGAAACCTAAACCTAAGAATTTTCCTCGAAACTAAACGATCTGAGCAATGTATTGGGATCATATCAAACGTGGATTGAATCAGGGCAGTCCTATCATGCAAGAATCAGAAGTGGAGCATGAATAGGGATTGAGACACACCCTAACTTGGTGGTGTCCCTCTACGGCGGCAACGGAGGAGAAGATTACCGTTGACGGCGGCGGAGACCTGCGGCAAGGGCACACAGGCGACGACGGCGACGATCCTTAGATCAGGGCGGCGGCAGCAGGGGTCTTGGAGGGCGAACGGTTTGAAAGGAATAGATCGCGCGCAGCCCTCAGTATATATAACCCCGTACTGTCGGTGGGACCGAGTTGAAAAACTTGGTGTCACCGAGATGTATTTCTGCTGTGCAGTTACACATATCGGTCAGACCGAGATTTTGAACTCGGTTTCACCGAGATGAAACCTAGATCAATCTAAGTGTTTCGGTTGGACCGAGATTGAGAAGCCGGTCAGACCGAAATAGACTTAGAAGGTTTTGGAAGTCAGCCTTAGACGAATCGGTGGTTCCGAGTGCTCCTCACTCGGACTGTCCGAAAAAGACTTGTTCAAAGTTGTGATATAAGCATGAATAGAATTTTGAGACAAGATAGCATAGATAGCTAGGGAAAGTGCTTAGGCATTCTTGTCCATCCATTTGGCCAGAAAAAGAAACCAAAACAATCAAAACAACAAATGGATGTCCTTGAATGGATAAAATCATGCATCCAACATGCTCACACAATAAGATAGCAACTGAAATATGTGTCAAACATGCACAACCAAAACTCTAGCTACTAGCACACAATTTGTCGATGACTAGGTCATCTATATATGAGTATATTGACTTAGGAGTCAAATGAGAACATTTGATCATAGGTCATACTCATCGTTTAAGCACAAGTGGGGTTACCACTTTTACATAAAGCATTTATGTGTTCACATCATTTGGAAATGCTTTTAGCTCAATTTTTAGAGCAAAGCTCCCCCTAGATGTGAGAACCCCTTTTAAAGGGTCAAACTAACCTTGGGTTGTCGTAGAAGACTTCATGTAGATGTTGAAGATGTGGATGCTCAATGTTGATGTAGACCATCAAGAGTTAGGAGCAATCCTTTGGATTAGGGCACTTTCAATACCTACATGGGTTAGTCCCACAAGGAACAAACAAGAATATCCATGGACATAGAGTGAAGTACACAAAAGATGATGTCCATGAAAGCAATGATTACCTTGTCCCTTGACTTACCAACAAGAGGGTTTGTGACTCCATGAACAAGTGCATGATGTGGAAGTTGATTGCACAAGTTCTTGCCAAAATGAATATGAGTGAAGTTTGTTGGCGGAGTCACCCTCAAGAACCTACTAGTTCTTCTTCTTTGGGATCCACATCATCTTGATGGGAATCCTTGGTGTTGTAGTTGAGCTTGACGAAGTAGAACTTGATGTGTCCTTGGGAACCCACTTGACCATGGCTTGAGGTGCTTCAATGAATGCATCAATCTCTTCTTGAAGCTTGTCCTTGGCCTTGAAGAATATCTAGCTTTGATTCCTTCACAGATTCAGTACCCTCGTGCATTTCAACCAAAGTATCCCAAATCTCTTTAGCATTCTCAAGACGGCTGATTTTGTTGAACTCTTCGGGACACAAAGCATTGAAGAGAATGTCACAAGCTTGAGCATTGTTTTGCAACATCTTCAGTTCTTCGGGTGTAGCTTCGCGATCCGGAACTTTTCCTTCTTCAAAGAAGTCACCTTGCATGCCAACACAAATAATGCCCCATGCGGCTGGGTTATGACCAAGAATATGCATTTTCATTTTATGCTTCCAACTAGCAAAATTTGTACCATCAAAGTAAGGACCTCTACGATAATTACCCTCACTAGACGCCATACTCTCCTAGGTTGTGAAACCAAGCTTATGGAGTCCAATGCAATGGAAACCAAGGCAATGGAGACCAAAGCTCTGATACCACTTGTAGGATCGAAGTAGGTCTAGAGGGGGGGTGATTAGACTACTTGACAAGATAAAAAATCTGCCTTTAGGTCATGCAATGTTTTTGGCAGTTTCACAAACAAGATCAGTTCAAGTAACACCCTACACATGCAATTCTAGAGTTTATGCAGCGGAAAGTAAATTGCACATGTAAAAGAGAGGTGGAGAAGATCAAACGCAGTTTGGTGACACGGAGATTTTTGTCGTGGTTCCGATAGGTGGTGCTATCGTACATCCACGTTGATGGAGACTTCAACCCACGGAGGGTAACGGCTGCGCGAGTCCACGGAGGGCTCCACCCACGAAGGGTCCACGAAGAAGCAACCTTGTCTATTCCATCACGGCCTACGCCCACGGAGGACTAGCCTTACTCGGGGTAGATCTTCACGAAGTAGGCGATCTCCTTGCCCTTACAAACTTCTTGGTTCACCTCCACATCACGACGGAGGCTCCCAAGCGACACCTAACCAATCTAGGAGGCACCACCCCCCAAAAGGTAATAGACGGTGTTGATGGTGATGAACTCCTTGCTCTTGTGCTTCAAGTGATAAACTCCCCAACACTCAACTCTCCTCACTGATATGGCTGTGGTGGAAGAAAGATTTGAGTGGAAAGCAACTTGGGAAGGCTAGAGATCAAGTTTCATATGGTAGGAATGGAATGGCTTGATCTCAACACAAGGGTAGGTGGTTCACTTCTCAGAAAGTGTATGATAGAAGTGGTGGTACTTTCTGATGGCTCTCCTCACGAATGAGGAGGGGGTGGAGGGGTATATATAGCCTCCACACAAAATCCAACCGTTACACACACATTTGACCAATCTCGGTGAGACCGAAGTTAAAACTCGGTTAGACCGAAAGTTCAAATATAGTGAACGTTGGGATTTTCGGTGGGACCGAAAATACCATCTCGGTGAGACCGAAGTGAGTCAAAGGTTAGGGTTTGCCATCTCGGTGAGACCGAAAATATAAACTCGGATATTCCGAATTGATGTCAACTGATCACAGAAGGTTGGCAGCCCTTTTTCGGTGAGACCGAAACTCAGAATCGGTGTGACCGAGAATCTAGGGTTTGGAGAAACAACTGAAGTGGTTCATCTCGGTGGGACTGAGTTGGAGAAATCGGTGTGACCGAGATTACTTATGGGTGTGTGTTAAGTAGTGAATAGTGCTGATAGTTGAGGGAGTTAGATCACCAAGCACTTGAGCAACGAGAACATTAACACAACCTCATCCCCTTTTAATAGTATTGGCTTTCCTATGGACTCAATGTGATCTTTGATCACTAAACCAAAAATGGAGTCTTGAGCTTTTGCCAATGCTTGTCTTAGCATTTTGAGGGGTCCACTTCTTCAGACATTTCCATACCCACATCATCGAACTTTTCTGAAATGATTCTCAAGAGAATATTAGTTCAATGATATATATGTTGTTATTAATTACCAAAACCACCCGGGGATTAGTTGCACTTTCACCCAGACACACCCGTCGGTGGTCGTTACTCCTGGCGGGATCTAGACTGGCCTCACAGATCAATACTAGTCTTTTCTGCGCACTTTGTCCTCACTCGTGTGCACCTGGGAGCAACTTCCCGGTCGGTCACCCACCCTGAAACTACTCCAAGCTGAGCACGCTTAACTTTGGAGTTCTGTCTGAATGCGCTTCCGAAAAAGAAGGAATTCCTTATTGATATGAGTATTCTATCATCCCTATTAAGTTAGGCTATCACATGCACCCCCACTCAGAGGAACCGACGTCCTCGTTGGGCCACAGGAACATTCCCTCTTGTCACAAACATCTGTGCATCCAGTCTGATACATGTGCCATGCCGTGTGCCACGACGGGTCACAAACATCATGAACAACATGATAGAGCACCTGCCCGCAAACATTGTGTAACAACGAGGGTCGGCTCTGATACCAACTTGTAATGCCCAGGATGCGACTATATCTCCTACATGTCGAGGCATGACTTAGAGACATAAGCGCATTCTGGAATGATCACAAGCGTGGTATCTTTGCACAACTCATGTAAAAGAACAGGGATGAAAGAGTAAAAATAGTTGGCTTACACTCGCCACGTCACACAATGAATACAATAGCATACATTCATCCAAATAACAGAGGGTCCGACTACGGACAAAATCCAAACGAGAAAAGATACCACAACCACAAGGCCCGGTCGCCCCTAGTAGGAACCACTACTGATCATCGAAAAACGTCACATACATACGGTCACGCTCTTCATCGAACTCCTAGTGAAGTTCTTATCCATCTCCTGCGTCATACTCAGTTGTACCAGCATCTGGTGTGTGTTGTAACCTGTGAGCCACAAGGACTCAGCAATCCCATTCTTGGGTATCAAAACTAACAAAGCCTTTAGGTGTTTAGAGGTAATAAAGTGTTTGCAGCAAGCACTAAGCAACTAGCTTACGAGTTCAGAGCGAGATGAGAACATGTTCCAACGGTCACCAAGATGATCACTAAGTGATCCTAGCTACTCACGTTCATGCATAACCCCACCGTGTTCACTTTCCGAAAACCCCTTGAAAAAGAGACCATCATGGTACTCACACAGGTGGTGTATTCTTAAGGATATGGTGTCAAGTTATCTACAACCGGATATTAACAAATTCCCATCTGCCACATAACCGCGGGCACAACTTTCGAAAGTTTCAAACCCTGCAGGGGTGTCCCAACTTAGCCCATCACAAGCTCACGATCTGCGGAGTCGCAACTCCAAATTGGGAAGACCCAAGTATCCTCGGAATCCCGTGCTCAAGATATTTTGACAATGGTAAAACTAATCCAGCAAAGCCTCCCGGCGTGCCGACACCCTGATAATAGCCGCGTGTATCTCGTCTCAGGCCAGGACCGGACGGGCAATGCTATAGGTAATACCATATACCTCGGGTTTCCCCAAGGCGGCCCTGCAAGACCCCCAGTTTGGACCAACACTCATGAGGAGCACTGGCCCGGGTTGTTGATTAAAAACTCGGCTTAATTACTCCCTATGCAAGTTTTAGTTATTAGGCAAATGTAGTACCAAAGTTGGGTCTTTCTGGAAAAGCTTTAAGCAATGCGAATTATCAAGGGGGCCCATAAACCCCAACCGTGTTAGGAACGCAAAATCAAGGAACATAACACGGGTTTATCGGGTCCTAAGGTGGCATGAGTGGAACAAAACACCATGCAGAAGGCCAATCCTTCCACCCTTTACCAATATATATGTGCATTAATTAATTAAGATATATATTGTGTTATCCCAATAAAGAAGTCTGAACGTGGAGAAATCTTCAAAAACTTCACCTGCAACTAACAACACTATAAGAGGGGCTAAGCAAAAGCGTACTTAGCCAATCAACGGTTTGCTAGGAAGGCGGTTAGAGTGTTTCATGGCAACATAGGAGGCTGACAAAATAGGAATAGGCATCAAGGCATATCTAAAGAGCGAGACAACTAGCAAGGCAAAGATAGAGGTGATATCGGGGAACGGTCATCTTGCCTGGGAATCCGCAAGGAAGAAGAACGAGTCCATGAAGAAGACAAACGGACGAAGTCGAACGAATCCTCACAACTCCGGAACAAAAACCGAAGCTAACGAGAGAAGCAACTCGGAAAGAAGCAAACAACACGATAAACACACAAGCAGAACATGGCATATGTTGCACAACCAAGTATGATGCATGTCCGGTTTAATTATGCATGGCATGGCAAAGTGCTCAAACAATACTACAAATTAAGTGGAGCTCAATATGCAACGAGTTGCATATTGACAAAACACCACATTCACATATTTAGTTTGATCTCGGTTAGGTACCCAACAATATTAAATGTTAATTAACATGGAAAAAGGTGAAGCATGAGCAAACTACACTATCTAGTCATTTTTAAAATGAGGCCGGAAATAACAACAACAATTCCGGAAAATCCCCATGTGCATGTTTAGCAATATAAAGCAAACAACAATTTTAGTCATTTAGATGTTGTTATCATGATGCGGATGGCACTTGCAAGTTTTTATACAATTTTTATTGAAAGTTAACATGAGCATGAAAAGGAGCGTTTGTCACCGTGGTGGATAGAAAGGGTGCCACGGCGATGATCCGAAAATGAAGCCACGGCAACATCTCGGTTCCGACAACCCGTCGAGATGTCGGTGCAAAAGAGGAAGGGTGAAAGTGAGCGGGCCATGCAAGTGGTGGGGTGATCCCCTTACCGGGTTCCCACGGGTTGGTGGCATGGAAACGAGTGGCAAAAAACGGACACGGTGCGAGCAAGTGATACATCTCATACAACATGCATTCATTCCACGGGCGTCGTCTCGGCGGTATACCTTTGAAGCGTGCATTTTGGGGTGGAATGAGTCGTCAAGGGAAGTAGTCGTTCTCGTTTCGTTTTGGAGAGGGAAGTAGGCGTTCACGTGACGGTAGTGGAAGTAGTTGTACACGGGTCTTCGACGATGGTAGTGGTACACGTTTTCGTAGACATTTGGGTATCCGTAGATGTACTTGTTGCATCTCTGGGCGTAGTCGACCTTGGCATTTCCGAAGGGGTACTCTTGGAATCTGTGTAGTCTAACTTGGAGCTAGTGGTACACGGGTCATCGACGAGGGTAGTCGTACACTTCCGTAGAGGAACTTGGGGTCACGGTTTTGTAGTCGTTCGGGCGTAGTGGTCTTGCCGGTCTCGGTCTCGGCAATGTAGTTCTACAAGAGCGTCGTCGGACTTGGCGAATCCATAGGCGCCGATGGTGGTGTAGTCGTACACATATCATAGAGGAACTTGATGCATCCAGTCTCCGGGGCTGTCGTGGTACTTGGTTTCTCGTGGAACTTGGCGTCAAGTGGCAGCATCAAGGTAGGGTGGCGTGCGAGCAGTTGTACATGTCAGAAAAACCCATGCGAGGCGCTACTGCGGATGGAGCAGAGGGGTCCAGCGGGTCTCCAGGGCGTCGGAGGAGGAGCAAGTGACGGCCTGGCTGGAGAGGAGGCCGCGACTGGAGGTCTGGCGAGCTCCGGCGCGGGCGGACGCGGCATCTCCAGCCGGACAGAGCTCCGCGGGGCGCGACGGTGATGACCTTGAGGGCACGACGGCGACGAGCTTGAGGGTCAGCGCGGAGGCACGCGGAGGACGGTGCTCTGCAACGGGGCCGACGTCGAGGAATACGGCGCTCGGGACAGCGAGGTCGCTGGCGAGGTGGTGGGGGTAGGCGCGGGCATGGCCCTGGAGGAGGCGAGGCGGAGGAGGGCCGTTAGGGGAGGAGGCGCGACGCTCGGGGTCGCCAATGTCCGACAAGGCCGCGGCGGCGGTCTCCGGCGAGGGAGCCAAACGGAGGCGGGACGACGGCTCCGACGCTGGGCGAGGAGGAGGCCATGGTGCGCGGGGCGGCGGAGCAGGGGACTCGGCGCGGAGGCGGCCTCGGGAAGGAAAGGGCGGTGCGGTTGGAGGTGGAGGTGGAGGCCATCTTGGTCGATTGGAGAGGGAGAGGATGAGGGAAGGAGTGGGACGAGCGAGGGGATCGGGAGACGGGTGTGGCGGCACTGCACGGAGGGAGAGGGTGAGAGGGATGGTATCGGGCTAGGGTTAGAGGAGATAGATGGGCCGCTGTGGATTGGGCCGGCCTGAAACAGTGTTGGTCGGGCTCTAGTACTCCTCCTTCTTTCCAATTACAGAAAAAAGTGAAGAAAGAAAAGGCGGACAGAAAAGTTTAGAGAAAAGATTTAGGTACGGGGTTAATTTCCCTGTACTCGCAAAAATGCACTGGATCCAAGAAAAATAAAGGAGGCAAGATTGAACGATGAAAATTCAAAGTTATTTGAATTTTATTCAAATGGGTTTGAACTAGGACTAGGTTTTAGAAGTGTCCAAAAATGTTTGAATTTTTGGAGGAGCCTCGATAAAATAGATAAGAATTGTTGGGAAGGTTTGGGAGTAGAAACTTGAAGTAGAAAAGTCATGGGAATATTTGCAAGTGTGTTACGGTGATTCCAAACTAACGGAATATTTTTATACTAGCTCCATAAATATTAGGAGGATATGTTATAAAGAGAAGTCACTCTTCCCTCGATTTAAATGGATCGAAGATCTATACAATTTATTTAGTTGAGAAGCAAAAGATTTATGACATGATGGCATGATGATATGATGCAATGCAAAATAAATAGAGCAAGCACAAATGAAACACACGGCGAAACCCAGAATAGCTGGAAGTCTTCTGGAGCATCGGTCTTGGGGCGTCACAACTCTCCCACCCAAACAGAGGATCTCGACCCGAGATCCTGGAGATGGCATCGGATAAAAAGCGGAAGAGGAAGAGGTAAAACAAAGCTGCTTCTTTGACAAACGAGTGAAACCACGAACTTGAGAGCTTGATCAAATTGAAAGAAGAATACAAGGGAGATGAACAAAGATGAAAACACTCCGTTAGAAAAGAGGAACAAGGAACATGACGAGAACCTTGTAGGTTCAAAGACATGAACCAAGAGCTCGAAGGTCACGAAAAGAATTTTAAGACCACTCCGGTTAAAACAAGATAGAGAAGGAATAAGAATGAAATAATCCGGACATCATTCCGATTGTAAATGGAAGGAATTGAACATGAACTTGCCAAGTTGGGATGATACTTGATGAAATCAACAGCACACTGCCTCCGAAACTATTAAAAGAATGGCACAAGGAGTAAGAAAGATTCCAGACAGCACTCCGGTTGAGAAGAGAGGCAAAACTTGATAGGATGAGAGAACTTGAAAAGAGGACACAATACTCCTGTTAAATGGACAAGCAAAGGAAAGAACATGATCTCGATAAAACGAGATGGTGGTTTGGAGAGAGCAACATCACAATGCCTCCGGAATGAAAGAATAGATGCTAGATCGTTGGAAAGAAAATAACGGAGAAGAAAATGACAACTTATCCCACAAATTTATTTGAAAAACATTCTTACAAAGATGGATTGAATGGTGTTGATGGAAAATCAACAACGAAAATAATAAGCTTGTTGTGGGCTTATGGAAAATATCTCAAAACTTGAGGTGAAATTCTGTCACTAACGGAAACCAAATGTTGCTAGAGATCAATGAAAAGATGAAAACTTCTTTCACCAAGAGGATAAATGAAGAATTTGGATCATTTATAAGCACCACCATAGCAACAATCATTAGGGAAAGCTTTAGGTGAAATACAACCCAAGATAACTCCAACGAATTAATTGCGGGGTTGCAAGGATCTCCTCAAGAAATAGAAATGATGGTTTTAAATATCTCATTCTTGATAACTCGTGAATCATGAAACATGAAGGAAAATTGTCAAGAATGACATAACACCATCTCAAAAGATAAGGGAGCAAGAATTGCACTGCGGAATGCATGATGAAGAATGCTTGAGCTCCAACAAGAATCTTGAAGAACACTTTGAGGATGAATTAAATCATGAAGAACCACCATGAAGAACTCCGGTAACAAAAGGATGAGAAGTGAAGGATGAAAAGAATAAGATTTAAGCCTTGAAATGATTTAGATGGAGGTTCCGATGAGATGGCCGAGAAACTTTGAACTCCGGAAAAGAAAAGATAAAAGGACTTGGGATTATAATTTATTCATCATGAAAAATTCCGAAGGAATGGATTAATCAACTTCATGAAAAATAAGAATTATGTTATGCTTATCCTCCATCAATTAAATTGATAAGAAGCAATGGATTTGCATACTACTTATTCCCGTTGAAAAAGATTAAGAGAGATATAGCACAAACTTGGGAAATCTTCAACAACCACCGGTAGGATTGAAAAGAATGAAGAAAGAGAACAAACCACCGTGAAGAATTAAAAAAAACAAGGCACTTGAGGAAACTTATATACAAAAGAATGAAGGGATCACAAGTTGACTAATGACTACTTAAATGATGCACCGAAAGAATATGGAGACGAACGAAGAGGCATCAATTAAGAATTGCTAGAGGACGAAGTTGAAAATTGAGAACGAAGAGATCTTCTGAAATGATGGCCTTCGGAGGATCACAATGGGAAGAATTCATGAAATGCTTCGGATGATATGAAAAGATTCCTCGTGATCGAAGCAACTATGAGGATGTCATGAAGCTAGAACCACGAATCTTCAAGAGAACGGGCCAAGATTTAAGAGAAACTCTTCTCCAGTCTTCAAATGTTGAGAAGAACGACGAGAAATACCATGAAGAATTTCGAGAAACTCCGAACGAATGAAAAGAGGAAGGTTGAATCAAAGTTGAAAAGAATTTGAAAGCGGTCTTGGAGAAGGCATGTGACTGATGGAATCCATTCTGACGTCACACTTTGAAAAGAATTTCGTAATAACTACGGATAATTAGAAGAGTCAGGTAAGATCCTGGGAATAAACCTGTGGGTTAGGGCCCACTCAACAGAAATCACCGTTGAAAAAGATTGCTTAAGATATATTGCACCGGTTGAATTAAATGGCTTGAATAAGATAACAACCTCAAAATAGCTTGAACGGATTAAGAATGGAAACACGGATCTTCCGAGATATCTTGAACACTCCGGAGAAGAATTAGAATTAGTTGAATAAACAAGAGAGACTTCGGATAAGAAATTTCAACATCGGAAAACATGTGAAACAAAAAGGAAGAGATATGATCATGACCAAAGCTTGAATTTTGTCCACCGGAGAAGAAAAAAGAGAACAAAGAATGATGAACTTGAATCTTCCTGGGCATCTTCACGAGAAATCACCGGATGAAACATTAAAGAAGATTGATGTAGAGACATCACAAGAATATAAGGACACTTGATTAAGGACTCTGGCTCCATAAAGAAAAGGGTGGGACGATGGGGAAAAACAAAGACAACTTGGGATGAATGAAACAAACACCGTAGAGAAAAACCAAGACATGGTCTTGCACATATTAAAAGGATCGGGTTAACTTGAAGAGAAGCACGCCGGTTGAAAAGAATTTACATGACAATCTCGATGATCAAGAAGGACTAGCACTCCCATGGAAATATGAGAACACCGCTTAGGAAAAGGTATGGAATCAACATTTGACATCGAAGCAACTCGAATACCACAACTCTAAACAAAACAAAGGATATATATGTTGCAACATGTTGTCTTCACAACAAACATCCGAACAAAATTGGACGAATGAATTCCATAGCTTAATGGTACATCAACTTGTCGAGAAGCCACTTGGGAGAACAAAATGATAGAAATAAACAACAAGGTACAGATGGAACAAATACATAATAGAGGTTTCGTCCCACATGTTCGTGCTGAAAACCCCATGGCACGTGTTGTAAAGGGCCTTGCAAACCCCGGATTAGCACAACCAAGGATCCTTTAAGATGCAACCCCCTAGTGCAACAACGCCCATGGAAGCCTATCCACTAGCTGTTGAACCCCAACCTCATATCATGCACCCGTTGGAAGATTACCTAAGAGCTACTTGAATCCCACCTATTAATTCCCGAAGCTTTCCGGTTATGCAATCTGGTGTTGGGGATAAAGGGGAAGCACCGCGCACTCAACTCTAAACCTACATCCAGTTGTATCCATCCATCAACACATAACAAGTCATCTTAGGAAACCGTTTACCTCGAACCTTCAAAACGCATCCGCTATACTAGCTGTGGAAATACTCCCGAACTATCCCACCAGTACTGGGTGACGTCGGGGTTATCTCACCACTAACCGCATAGATGAGTTTTCGATGTCGGTCGCCTCTGGTATTCTAGAACCGCAACGATACATTTGTGATGACAACACCTCGGAGCTCAACTCCCCGGGACATTGCCACAACCCCTAAATGACAGGATGCACCAAGAACAATGTACTCATCACAAAGATATCGGAACAATCCAAACAATACCTGCGTGATCCTAATTTTTTTTTTGTGAAATTTTGAGAATAGTGAAGATAGAACACGTCAGGAGTCCTCACCAGAGCGACAAATGGGATGAGGAGTAAAAGAAATCCTACTCTCCAATATATATATATATATATATATATATATATATATATATATAGAGGACTCAAAACTATTTTTGTGTGTGTGCCTAGACTCAACCGTCAGCGGTTCGATCAATCAGGGGCTCCTAGGTCGGAGAAGGCTCTGATACCAACTTGTAATGCCCCGGACACACTCGCCGGTGGTCTTACTCCTGGCGGGATCTAGACTGGCCTCACAGATCAATACTAGTCTTTTCTGCGCACTTTGTCCTCACTCATGCGCACCCGGTAGCAACTTCCCGGTTGGTCACTGCTACTTCTCTAGCTTGCGTTGTATTCCCTCGAAGAGGAAAGGGTGAAGCAGCACAGTAGCGTAAGTATTTCCCTCAGTTTTTGAGAACCTAGATATCAATCCAGTAGGAGACCACACGTGAGTCCCTTGCATCTGCACAAACAAATAAGAACTTCGCAGCCAACGCGATAAGGGGCTGTCAATCCCTTTATGGTCACTTACGAAAGTGAGATCTGATAGAGATCATAGTTTGTTATTTTTGGTATTTTTGGATAAAAGAACAAAAAGTAAAAGCGGAAAAGTAAAGTAGATTGTAGATTGATATGTTGAGAATAGACCCGGCGGCCATAGTGTTCTGTAGTGGCTTCTCTCATGATAGTGATATTCTACGGCGGGTAAACAAATTACTGTCGAGCAATTGATAGAAAAGCGAATAATTATGAGACTATCTAGGCATGATCATTATATATAGGCATCACGTCTGAGACAAGTAGACCGAAACGATTCTGCATCTACTACTATTACTCCACACATTACTTCTATCCAGCATGCATCTAGAGTATTAAGTTCATAAGAACGGAGTAACGTCTTAAGCAAGATGACATGATGTATAGGGATAAACTCAAACATAGTGATATAAAACCCATCTTTTTATCCTCGATGGCAGCAATACAATACGTGCCTTGCTGCCCCTACTGTCACTGGGAAAGGACACCGCAAGATTGAACCCAAAGCCAAGCACTTCTCCCATTGCAAGAACTATAGATCTAGTAGGCCAAACCAAACAAATAATTCGAAGAGACTTGCAAGGATATTATAATCATACATAAAGAGTTCAAAAAAGAACCAAACATTTCTCATAGATAATCTTGATCATAAACCCACAATTCATCGGATCTCGACAAACACACCGCAAAAAGAGATTACATCGAATAGATCTCCTCGAAGACCGAGGAGAACTTGGTATTGAGATCCAAAGAGAGAGAAGAAGCCATCTAGATACTAGCTATGGACCCGAAGGTTTGTGGTAAACTACTCACAACTCATGGTGAGGCGATGATGATGATGTAGAAGCACTCCGTGGAAGATCCCCCCTCCGGCGGAGCTCCGGAACAGGCCCCAAGATGGGATCTCACGGGAACAGAAGGTTGCGGCGGTGGAACTAGGGTTTTCTCTATTGTTCTGATAGTTTCGGGGTACGTAGGTATATATAGGAGGAAGGAGGGCACCGAGGGCTAGACGGGGTGCCCACAGGTAGGGGCGCGTCCTATAGGGGGGGCGCCCCCACCCTCGTGGACGCCATGTTAGCCCTACTCCGTGGTTCTCAAGTCCCCCGTGCGTATTTTGCTCCAAAAATATCTCTCTCGAAGGTTTCATTCCGTTTGGACTCCATTTGATATTCCTTTTCTGTAAAACCCTAAAACAGGCAAAAAAACAGCATTCTGGACTAGGCCTTTGGGTTAGTAGGTTAGTCCCAAAAATAATATAAAAGTGTATAAAAAGCCCATTAAACATCCAAAACATCATAAATAATAGCATGGAACAATAATAAATTATCGATACGTTGGAGACATATCAGTCACCCATCCTGAATCTACTCCAAGCTGAGCACGCTTAACTTTTGAGTTCTGTCTGAATGGGCTTCCGGAAAAGAAGGAATTCCATATTGATATGAGTAGTCTATCATCCCTATTAAGCTAGGCTATCATATGGGGGGACTCAGGGGGAAAAGGGATGGCGGGGGCCTTGCCCTTTGCCTTGCTGCTTCTGCCGAGGCCGGAGAAGAGCCCAATCTGACTTGACTAGGGTGGCTAGGGTTGCCGCCGACGGGGGAGTGAGATGGGGATGGTGGAAGCAGATGAGGACGCCCTCCCCCCTCTGGACAGTCGGCTTAAAAAAGGACGACTGCCGTCACTAACGCGCGGGACTGAGGTGGGCAGTCGTCATAAATTAAGCTGACAAAACTAGCAGCCGGGTAGTTGAACGGACACCAGGTGTGGACGCGACGGACAACGAGAAGGCGCGTGTGCCGTCAGCGCTGATGCATTTGGGCCGCAAATGTGTCGGTTCGCGTACGCGATTTGGGTTTGGGTCGACGCGTTGGGCCTCCATTTTTGTCTGCGCGGACCCGAACGCACGCAGGCGAACAAAATATGTCGCCCCATTGAAGTTGCTCTCAAGGGCTACCTGTGCCATCTGATTCGTCCGGATGGTGCGCATCTAGATGAGCCACCTCGGGGTCCATGACGGATGGACCACGGGCATGTGCGGGGCTACGGTCATGGGGCGATTTCGAGCGCACTTGTAAGAGCCCTCTAATGGGTTGCTCCGTGCTCGGCGAGGATGCCGGATCCGTGTGTCGGTGGACTTTGGCTCCACGTTGTGTTGGTTCGGTCGTGATAGGTGGGCCCTCTCGCGTGATATCCTCGGCGCGATGGGCTAGCTGGACCAGCCTGTCAGTGCTTTGCCCCATGCTGGGTCGGCTCAATCATAATAGTCGGGCCATGTGTTGCGCCATTTTGCACTGGCTCGCGCACGGAGCGTCCGTCGGCCTGGTTTGCTCACACCAATTAGGTCCTCCGTCATGTCCATAGCGCCACCTCGCGCGTGGGGCCAGCTTGTCAGCACCATCGATCATGTTCTGAGCCGGTTCGCTCGTGCCACATATTCCTACGCCGTGCCCGCAGTCCCGGCTCATGCGCGAGGCCAGCCAGTCAGGATCATTGGGCTCGTGTCGGTGTGGTTCGCTCGCCCTAGACGGGTCCTGCGTTGTGCCCGCGGCGCCACACGGGTGCGTAAGGGCGATGCGCATGCTGCGTGGCCATTGGCCCAAGCCGTCTGGCAAACCGACTCAAAGCCCACCATGGGGCCTACACGGTGTCAGGCAGACCTGGTTGTCCTAGGAAACCCCATTTGCCGCTCTCTGCGGCAAAATGTCGAGCGATCGCATAGACAGGGCGAGCGAATGAGCGATTTGGGCCGGCCCATCTGTAGGTACGTAGAAGATTTCGGTTTTAGGAATCTTCTAGAGATGTCCCAGCGGTTTTTTTCTTTTGGGAACCTTCTAGAAGGTTCCTGGACCGGTCAATATATTTTCCCTTTTATTTTTTATTTTTCTATCTGTTTTTTCTGTTCATGTTTCCTTTTCTTTTTTCTTTTTTCCTTTTTCTTTTATTTATGTTTTTTCCTGTTTCTTTTGTTACGCTTCATTTGGATGTAGACATTGAAGGGCTTGGCATTGTATTGGTTCCAATGCCAAATATCACACGACATTGGTATTGAGTATCAATGCCAATTTTGTTGTTTGGTTGTACAGAACATTGGTGGTTGAATCAAACGGGCATCCAATACCAAATTTGTGTTTGGATGTAGAAGCGCTGAATTGTGTTTGGTGTCCTGCGGCGCCTAGAGAAAAAGTCATGTAGTGGCGGCGGAGTTCAGGCGAGATCAGCTGCAGCAGCTCCCAGTGGACCAGCGGCAGCGGCGCTAAAATGAGTTGCGGCTGCACTACGAAGAGGCCCCGAGCTCCCCTCTTCGTCAAGTCGATGCTGGAGGATAGCTGGAGGGTCGTCGGAGGGCGTGCCGCCGCCAGGGGATCGCCGCCCTATGCATCTCCTCGGTCTCCCACATCCTCCAGGTCCTTTTTTTAGGGACAGTCGTTTCTTTCTTTATTTCCTCATGAGGGACAGCGAAGGGGTGAGGAAAGCATCAAATATAGGCAAATTTTCATGTTTTGACACTTTTCTCATTTTATTTCGAGATCTGACCCCTCTTTTGAAAAAATTCGGGATCTAACCCTTTTGCTTATCGCCAGGGTTTCTGGCGGTAGCCCCAGACGTCCTACCGCCAGGGGCTCCGGCGGTAGGTGTCGGCACGCCATTAGCTGGGCTGACGGCCAGCTGACGTGGAAAAGGATCCTACCGCCAGAGCCTGTGGCGGTAAGGTGTGACCCTACCGCCAAGCGTTTTTTTTTCTCATAACAGTACCGAAACCTCCCTGTGCCACCACCCTACCGCCATGGGATCTGGCGGTAGGTTTCAGCACCCTATCACCAGGAGGTGTGGCGGTAGGGTTAAAAATAGAGCACCACCTCTGTTCCGCCCCTCATCTAAGGCCAAATCTAAAAATATACAAACTCAAATATTAGAATGATCAACTAGCAAGCACATACATAACTCAACTCAACATAGTTCACTACATCCACGAATAACACATGTTCAAATTAATTAAAACATGACCCGGTTCGAATGACATCGGTTTAAACTAATAGCTCAGGCTCGACGGCGCATTTTCTAAACAGGTAACATAAGTCTCATACTTATCAGACGTTCAACTTGTTCCTCATGTGCTTGATTACGCTTCAGTTCAAAGCCGGTCGATCCTGCCCAATGACCCAACACACCATTTGTTTCGCGCAACCAGGCCCATCCAGCACGGTGGGCCGGATTCTCTGACACGCCTTGTTTGATTGCCCATCTTATGACCTGGCCGGGTTTCCTCAAGTCCATCTCATGGAATTCTTCTGTCACATCCCTAGATCAACCCCTGTGGTCTTTGCCTGATCATCATGTCATCATGTTTAAATTTTTGTTAAACTTGAATTGGGGATTGTTTAAACCCTAGCACCAAATCAAAGCAATTAGGTTTAACCTAAAATCTTTTCAATGACCAAAATGCCTCCATCAATGTTTGCTAATTTTGGCAAGGCTTTGAGGCCAAACCAAAAATAGTGAACATTTTTGTAGATTATTTTGGGCACTGAATTAAATCATATCTTATTTGCATTTGGGAATTTAAATATTATATATTATTTTAAATGCTCAAATAATCATAAACTAAAATGTTTACTGTTAGATTTATTCTAAACAGTAGCCATGCTTGGTTTCATGATTTTTGGAAATGCCCTCGCATTTTTATTAATGCCCTAAAGTTTACAAAGAAAGAAAATAGAAAACATAAATAATTAAAAGAGAGAGAGAGAGGCTAACCTGGGCCAACTCACCTGTGCAGCCCACCTGGCGGCCCAAGAGGCCGGCCCAGCCCCGAGCACCCCCTTGTCATCTTCCTCCTCTGCCAGGAGGACAACCAGGTGCGTGGCGAGCGTCGACGCTGCTCTGGCCACCTCCTGCTTCCTCCCCGGGCCTTCTAGCGACGCCATGCAGACGCCCAGAGGCTTCGCTCCCCTCCCCCTCACTCGCTCCTCTCTCCCCCTCCTCTGTTTCTCTCGCATGCAGCCACCGAGAGGAGCTCGTCGCCGCCGCCCTGAACCACCGCGGCCACCGGCCACCACACGCCTCGCCAACGCGCCCAGAAGCTCCGCCACATCTCCATCATCCTCCCCACCGAGCTACGCGACGCTGGAGGCCTTGCAACGCCGTCGCCATCACCGTCTTCAACCTCGGCCGCCCGAGATCGCCGGCGATTGCCCGCCTTCTTCGACGCCTCCCCCGAGCCGCAGAGCACCCCCACGACACCGCTGTGAGCTCCTTCAATGTTCCCCTCCCCCTCGTGGTCTCTGCCATGCCGTAGCCCTGCTAGCCATCGCGCCCGCGAGCATCCCGCCGCCGGCCATGTCGCCATCATGGCCATAGGCCCTGCGCCTCGCAGCAGAGCATGCCACTATGCTCAGCACATTCCCAGCAACCCAAAACCATGATCCACACCACGTTTAATGCACTGCAGCCGTCGTTTGCCTCGATCCCGTGGCTCTGTCGCCGCCAAATCTCGTCGCCGGCGAGATTCCGGCCGCCCCGCGACCCCCTACCTGGCCCATTGGATGCGCATGAGCAAGGGCTCCTCCCTGATGCCAGCAGCGCGACAAACGGCCGTCCCTAACGCAAGTCCGGCTAGCTTCCGCCGCGGTTTTGGTCGCCGCCGGCCAACTCTGGCGACCGTTGATGTGGCTTGATCATTAGGACTAAACCACCCCCAGTTAGCCACCTCACAGCCACTGACAGTGGGCCCTAGCCCTGGTCAAACCCTAGTCAGCGCTAGTTTTGATCGGGATTAGTACCCGTGTCACTGACAGGTGGGTCCCACCGGTCAGGTTTGACCTGGACCGGTCAGTTGACCTGCTGACCTCAGCCTGACGTAGTGCTGACGTAGTAACTATTTTCTGTGATTTAAAATAAATCAGAAATGATTTATTTATTTCAGAAAATAGCCAAAACTTCTAAGAATCACAGAAAATAATCTATAACTCAGATGAAAATAATTTATATATGAAAATTGATCAGAAAAATCCAAGGAATCTGTTTATGGCATTTTCATGCATGTTTGAATAACTTACAGCCACTGTTTAGGACAATTTGAATAAATGGCATTTGAATAATCACATATGGAGTTTGAATTTGAATCTTTGGTTCAAATCAACTTCATTTAATATGGTTGGTAGTTGCATTAGCTCAATCAACAGCATATTGCCATGTCATGATCATGCATCATATTGTTGCATTGCATTGATTGTGTTCCTTCTCTGTTGCCGGTATTTGTCCCCTCTCAATAGATGACGTTCCGGCGATGAGTTCGATGACACCGATGAAGAACTATTACTATCTTCAGAAGTGTCAGGCAAGCAAACCCCCATTGAGCATCCCGATACAAATCCACTCTCTCGCTCCTGCTCTCTTTTACTTCATTAGGACAACAACGTTTTGAACTGCTTTTTGTTGCGGTAGCTGAACCCCTTTCCTCTGCATGACCTGTCATTGCCACAGTAAATAGTTGAAACCAACTAGCATGAGTAGGAGTTGTTTGAGCCATGTTGTGCCTACTCATCCATGCTTGTATGTCATGCTTGCTATTGCTTAGAGTTGTGTCAGGTCGGATTCATCGAAGATGAATTGGAAAGTTATGAACATGTCCTACTATTGAGAGATAAGTGTGTGAACACGTTTTGGTAAAGGTAGCGGTGAGAGGCCATGTAGGAGTACATGTGGGTTGTCTCACCGGAACCGTCCTTAAGAACTGAGTTCTGTGTAAGTTGTCCAATGACTAGTTACTACCACACATTGGGTTCCGGTAACTCGACCCCTCTCGACTTATTAATCAACTAGATCTCTGGCCAGAAGTTGCAACAAGTTTCTGGTGTTTGTAGGTAGTGTTAGTAGTCTACCAAGTGGCACCCGGTACAGGTGGGCTTGGGACAGACTAGGCACCGTGGCACGGTGTACCAAGTGTAGATCCATCCGTCGAGGTGGGCTTGAACCCTGCGCACATCGTTTGGGGCCGTGAGCGACACCCCGGCCAGATCTCCCTATGGATGGAACCCGAATAGGCAATAAACCTGGACTAGAGTCTTGTGTGGTTAGTCAGGTCGTGGACGACACCCTCGCCAGGCTTCCGCTTGAAGGTTGCCAAGATACACGACGTGTACATGGCGGTAAGTGGCGAGAGCGTGTGTGAAGAAGTACACCCCTGCAGGGTTAACATGATCTATTCGAATAGCCGGGTCCGCGGTTATGGACTTCTTGGATGCTTACGTGGTACATAGACAAGTGAAAGTGGATACTCTAAAATGCTCAAGACAAGTGTGAGCGCTATGGAAGGCCTTCTCGTAGGGAGATAGGAGCGGATCCATAGTGGTGTATTGTTTGGTGAATATGTGGACTCGTGTGCGCCACCTCAAAAGAGTTACTTGAAGTTGTAGTTCAGGATAGCCACCGAGTGAAAGCTGGCTTGCTGCAGTCAAACTCCACCACCCCCTTTGTTGATACTGTTGCATATGTAGTTAGTTCTGATGTAAGTCTTGCTGAGTACCTTTGTACTCATGTTTGCTTAATTTATGTTTTGCAGAGAGACTTCAGTCTCGCTAGTGGTTCCGCGTGGACTTCGACGTTTAGCTTGTTACCTCAGCTACGGTCTTGTGCCCTTGGGAGGGTCCTGTAGATAGTCAGGCTTCTCAGCCTTTTTCTTTTGTAGTTGTCTGTACTCAGACATGTTATGCTTCCGTTGCCTGTATGCTCTATATGTTGGGTCATGAGACCCACTACTTGTAATAAATGCTATGATGGCTCTTCTGGGCCTTTATCTATATGAGTTGTTGAGTTATGTTGTGATGCCATGTTGTACAACACATACTTGCATGTTATGCGTACGTGTAATGTGTATTGCTATGTGTGGGATCCGACACCTAGTTGTTTACCCTTGGTAGCCTATCTTACAGGGAAATGTCTCCTAGTGCTTCCACTGAGCCTTGGTAGCTTGCTACTGCTCCGGAACACTTAGGCTGGCCAGCATGTGTCCTTCTTCGTTCCTGTGTCTGTCCCTTAGGGGAAATGTCACGCGTTGTTTCTTTAAGTCCTTGTAGCTTGCTACGACTTGGGTTCATATGTTGATGACCGACACGTTCTTTGCTGGGTCATGTATGCATGTCTCTGTAATTTAGTGCCACTTTTAGTTTATAACTGGTCATGTCGGCCCGGGTTCTCTGTCATATGGATGCTATCGACACTATCATATATGTGTGTCAAAATGCGCAAACGGTCCCGGGCCAGGTAAGGTGGCACCCGTGGGGATACCGTGCGTGAGGCCGCAAAGTGATATGAGGTGTTCCAGGCTAGACCTGTGTGACTTAGGATCGGGGTCCCGACATCTTCTTCGCTGGCGGTGAAAGCAATCTCAATTGCCAAAGAGTGTCTGCAAGCATATTCCCGGTCTTGCACCTCATCAAGCATCCTCTCTTTTTCTTTCACAAGCTTTCGGAAAGCTTTTTTCTCCTTAGCGTCAGAAGGTTCCTCGATGAAGTGATACTTGCTGAAATCCTTCTTGGACACATTTGCCTCATCACAACTCTTCAACCATGCTTCACATTCCCTCTTCAAGCAACGGTGTCGCTCCGATATGAGCTTCTCACATGCTATCATCATACTCATGGGTTGAACGTCCATCCTACATTAATATACGTGAGGATTATTATGTAATTGAATGTTCATCACAAACATAACCCGGAATGGATCATAGTAATTGATTTGAGCACACCAAAATAATGAACTAGGGTTTGCAACCAAATTCAGATGACATAATAGCTTAAAAATTATAAGTTCGAATGACATAAGTTACATAAATGATAAGGGTACATGCCATTATGGTGCAAATAACACTCCGACACTAGCATTGTGCAACCACCTTTATTCGACCATCAACACGACATCTTTGTCGTACGGTCCCGGGTTGCAACAAGTGACATCATTTCTTTCACGAACCCAAGCCCAACGAGAAGCCCGATTAGCTACCGGCGATGATGGTTGCCTAACTAGCCAGTCAATGATCTGGCCAGGATTTTTCAAGTCCATCTCACACACTTCATTCCTTGTTCCACACAATGCAATTTGCCTTGCAAGAGCATGGTGATGAAATTGCTCGTCCTTCTTGAGCTTATTTATCAATCTCTCCTTAGCCTCGTACAACTTCAAAAGCCGATCCTTGCACTTGGACACATAGTACTTTGAAAAGTCTCTACAAGCCGCGTTCCATGCATCGACGGCTTGGGCCCATGTGTACATTTTTGCCTCAATGACCGCACGTTCACGCTTCGCCGCCGCCTCCGCAGAAGTCTCAACAAAGATGATCGATGCCATTCTACAAGTCGAGGATTACTATAACGGTCACCCAAGGCAAAGTCCTAAACGTTTCTTGCCAAAAAGGCCATCATAGACAAATATTTAAGCATAAACCTAACCATAACCTCGGCCCTAACCATGACATTAAACCTAACCATAATAAAAAAACTAAATGCTAGTTCTTGTTACCCCAAACAATGGTTGTCACACAATACATTGTCAAAGCACAAACATTATTACCCTAAATGCATCAAATACATTGATTCCACCACAACAAACACATGAACTAGATTTGCAACAAAATGACCAATACACATGATTCCAACCAATCAAAATGAAGAGGAATGAGGGAGGTACCTTGGGTGATGAAAGTGCTCCAGATCCACCGGACAATTCTTAAGCATATGAGTGAGATTTGAGAGGGCCTTGTGTGAGGAGAAGAGAGGAGAAGAGGTCTTCAGCTCGAAAATGGGGATAATGTGAGTGGGTGGAGAGCACAGCCCCACCCCCAACCTTATCTAGGGACCCTACCGCCAGGGCCTCTGGCGGTAGGTTCTAGTACCCTACCGCCATGGGCTTTGGCGGTAGGACCCTTTTCCACGTCAGCTGGCAGTCAACCTAGCTAAAGGCGTGCCGACACCTACCGCCGGAGCCCCTAGCGGTAGGACGTCTGGGGCTACCACCAGATCCCCTGGCGGTAAGCAAAAGGGTCAGATCCCAAAATTTTTCAATAGAGGGGTCAGATCTCAAAATGAAATTAGAAAAGGGTCAAAACACGAAAATTTTCCTCGAATACAGAGGGCTGGGGCAAAGTATTCGGAACGGGCCGCTCTAGTGTTGGGGAGCAGGTTACCGAAATCACTAACAGCAACTCTAGCAGAACCCGCAAAATCGCAAACTGCAAAACTGGGATACGGGTTGAAAAAAGTGCATTTTAAGGGTTCATTCTAGCTGCGGACGAACATATACTGCAAAACAAACTACAAAACTACAATAAAGAGCTCCTTCCTCTAGTCCGGCCGCTGCCGCCTCTTCCTCCAGCCGACCGTGCCGGCCACGCCGGTCGCGTCCAACCTCGTCGGCCGCGCCCCATCGCCCGCAAGCCATGCCGCGTTGCCCGTTGATACGTCTCAAACATATCTACTTTTCCAAACACTTTTGATATTGTTTTGACCTCATTCTTGCATGATTTGAACTAAACTAACCCGGACTGACACTGTTTTCAGCAGAGCTGCCTGTATGGTTTTATTGTGTGCAGGAAAACGGATTTTTAGGTATCTCAGAAAATTCCACGAAAAATCACAGAAAATCCACGCACCCGAAGGAACCCGGTGCCAGAAGAGGGGCCAGAGGGGGGCCAAGGGGGCTCCAGGCGCCCTGGTGGCGCGGCCCACCCCCTGGCCGCGCCGGGAGGCCGCCTGGGTGGGCCCCACCTCCCCTGGTGCCCTACTTTGACCCTTATTTTAGCTCGTGACGGAAAAATCCCAGATCAGAAGTTCTTTTCCCAGTTTTCGTCGCGGAGCCGTCGCCGCCCTCTGTTCTTCTTCGGGAGGGCTAATCTGGAGGCTGAATTGGCCTCCGGAGAGGGGAGATCGTCGCCATCGTCATCATCATCACCACTCCATCCTCCGTCCATGACTTCTCCTTCCATGTGTGAGTAATCCCCTGCTGTAGGCGAAGGGGATGGTAGGGATTGGATGAGTTAGATCATGTAATAGTTTATCAGATCGTTGGGGGCATGTTGCCTATCATCTACTATGGTGTTTATCATCTTTGCTTCAACTTGTTATTCTTAATGCTTGTCACTTAGGGCCCGAGTGCCATGATTTCAGATCTGAACCATATGTGTTTGCATGAATATATTTGTGTTCTTGATCCTATCTATGAGTTGTTTGCACCTATTACGGTTCGGAATCGGCGAACCCAAAAGTGACAGCTTGGGACACCAAAGGGGATGGTCCGTAGTTTGAGGATTACATGTATCCATTGAGTTTATTGCTTTGTTCTGGTGCTCTTTGACAGGAGCACCTTAATCTCCATAAGTTCCTTTTGGCCCCGTTCGTAGCGGGATGGTAGGACAAAAGATGTTGTGCAAGTTCTTATTGCAAGCACGTACAACTACCTACGGGATACATGCCTAATGTTTGATATTTGCCTAGATGATCATTACTTTTCCGTGTGCCTTGCCCCAAGTTAGAATCATGATATATCTCATCCATGCAGCGCCCAACCATCCGTTTCCCTAGCCTACAGTGTTTTAAATCCTGCTAGTTACTAGTTGCTACTTTTGCTATTTACTTTTGTTGTTTACTTTTACTATCACTATCATCACTATCATATCACTGTTACCACTTATCTTTTGTTGCAAGTAAGTATATTTCAGGTGCGGTTGAATTGACAACTCAACTGTCAAAGCTTATAAATACTCTTTGGCTCCCCGTGTGTCGAATAAATAAATTGGGTTATTCTTACCCGTGAAGACTATCTCGATCCCTTACGGTTGAGGGTTATCACCCGTCGGCCGCTACCCATCATCGCGCCGGCCACGCCCCGCCTCGCCGCCCACGCCCCGTCGCATCCGTCGTCCGCGCCTAGCCTTGCCAGCCACGCCCCGCCGCCTCCGCCGTCCGCGCCTTGCTCTATTGCCAGCCGAGTCGTGCCCTTTTGCCTGCCGCGCCGGGAAAATTCCGACGGCCAGACTGAGGTCATGGGAGGCCACGGCTATGTCGAGCTCGTCCAATTCAAACCGGCGGCGATTGATTGCGGCACCTAGCGGCCTTTTCCGGTGAGCGGTGATGAATTCCGGTGAGTTTAGGGAGGATTCCGGCAAACTCCGCGGCGGCGTGTTTGCTCCGACGAGGTTTGACCTGTATATGGGGCCCCCTAAATTCGGCCTTCCAACCTCCAAAGATAAGGGTTTCGGGTGTGCATTTGCGGTGGCCCTTAAAAATTTTACGGGTAGGATCACTTTTACAGTTTCTGTTCGGGATACTTTTTTCGCCCAAAACTGTAAAACGCAAAAAATTTGTGGGTTTGACCACTTATGCTGGGTCTGCTAGAGATGCTCTAATTGAGGAGTACTCATTTTAAAGATCACCCCAAACCCCCAGGTTGCGACAAGTGATGCGCTGCATGTGCGCCACTTGTCGCAACATGGGCGTTTTCCCTTTTTTTGTAGATCCGTTTATTCAAGACGTTTTATCTCTTAAATCGTGCGACCAAATCTTGAACCGTTTTCACCGTTGAATTCCTCGCGTCGGGATCTTCAAAACTAGATCCCATGTTGATAGGTTTTAACGAACTTTTTTCACAAAAAAAAAAACGGACGAAAAAACCGAACCGGGCGCACTGGTTTTTTCCCTTTCCGAAAGAGGCACGCCCGTGCCTCTCGCAAAATCACAACCGTGCCTCTGACGGAAGCAAAACCGTAACTCTTGTGGAAGTGAAAAAAAAGAGAAAACGTGTTTTTGCCTTTCCAAGGAGGCACGGCCGTGACTCTCACGAAAGCACAACCGTGCCTCCTGCGGAAGAAAAACCGTGACTCTGGCGGAAAAAAAAAGAGAAAACGTGTTTTTTTTCGTTTCCAAAAGGCACGGCCGTGACTCTCGCGAAAGCACAACCATGCCTCTCGCGGAAGGAAAACCGTGACTCTCGCGAAATGAAAAAAAAAACAGAAAATATGTTTTTCCTTTTCGAGAGGCACGGCCGTGACTCTCGCGAAAGCACAACCGTGCCTCTCGCGGAAGGAAAACCGTGACTCTCGCGAAAGGAAAAAAAAAACAGAAAACGCATTTTTACCCTTTCCGAGAGGCATGGCCATGACTCTCGCGGAAGCAAAACCATCACTCTCGCGAAAGGAGAAAAACGGAAAACGCGGTTTTCCCTTTCCGATAGGGACGGCCGTGACTCTCGCGTAAGCAAAACCGTGACTCTCGGGAAAAAAACGAGTTTTTTTTGCATAAAAAAATTGAATTTTTTTTATCGAAAAGTTAAGGAAGACCGGTGAAAAACCAAAACGTCGAAAAAGGGGGAAAAACCATTTAAAAGCCAGAAACGCGTGTGGAAAAATAAAAAAATCAAATCCGGAGGGAGCATCCAGAGTGCGACACGTGGCGAATGGCTGAGAGCGCGCCAAGTGGCGCTAATCGCTGCGAGGTTCCCGAACGAGCGCTCGTTAACTAGTTGCTCCCGCAGGTTACGATATCGTGCGCAAATACCTTACCCGAATGCCCAGGCCACCCAAACAACATCATTCGAGCCAGGCCAATGCCAAAGCCGAATTCTAGCACCCAATATGTAAATCCAAATGGGGTATTAGACATTTTCAAATATTTGTCCAAAAGTTCAAAAATTGTTCACGTGTTTAAAATCTTAATCACAATTTTTAAAAAATGTTCGTATTTCAAAAAATGTCCAGGAATTTCAAAAAATGTTCTTCGTTTCTAAATTTGTTCACAAATTCTGAAATTGTTCATGTTTCAAATTTGCTCTTGTTTTCAAAATTTTGTTCATGATTTCCAAATATGTTCGTGTTTGAAAAAATGTTCAGGGATTTCAACAAATGTACTTGATTTCCAAATTTCCTTTTTCTTTTATCCTCTTTTTTATCAATATATTCAAATTTTGGTTGTGTGTCATTAAAATGTTAAGTTTTCAAAAAAAATGTTCTCAAAATTCAAAAATTGTTCTCGTTACAGAAAAAAGTTCAAAACTTTCGAAACTCATATAATGTACCAGATTTTCAATTTTTTGTTCACATTTTCAAAAAAAAAAATTGCGCTACCAAATTTGTTCGGGTTTTTTCAAATTTGTTTGCCGTTTCAAAATTTGTTCTCAATATGCAAAAAATGTTGGTGCTTCCAAATTTGTTGTTCGTTTCAAAATTTGTTCTCAAGATTCAAAAAAATGTTCATGCTTTAAAAATTTGCCCACGCTTCCAAATTTGTTCCCCGTTTCAAAATTTGTTCTCATGATTCAAAAAATGTTCGTGCTTTAAAAAACGTTCATGTTCAAATTTTGTCCTCAATTTCGAAATTTTGTTCTCTAAATTCAAAAAACTGATTGAGATTTTAAAAGTGTTCATTTTATCAAAACTATGTTCACATCTTCATAAAAGTTCAAGCTTTTTATTTTTTCTTCTAAAGTTTGAAAATTGTTCGTTCTTGAAAAACACTTTAGCAAAATACTGTTCGCGTTCGGAATTTGAGAAAATATTTGGATCTACATTACCTTTTAGCTTCGCGCACCATAGTAAACCAAGAAAGCTTATCTATCCCGTTGGCTAGGCTCGTTCATACATAGAAGGAGGTCCTTGATTCCATCCTTCCCTCGAGCAATGTTTTTTGTTATTTTTTCACTGCATTGCACTAATGGGCCGGCCCAGCTGTAGACGCGCCTATGCATCCGCTCGACAATTCACCGCAACGAGCGGCGCATAGGAGCCTTCGGTTGTCACGACCTTTGTTCGGGATATCGTCGGGATTAGAGATTATCAGAAATCGACCGATTAGTTAATTTTATGGGTAGTTCATATTTTTCATGTCAGGTACGCAATTCCCCTCACGTTAGGGTTTTTCCTCCTCTCGGCGACGGCGGCAGTCCTCCCATAGAGATCTGACCTCCCCCACGGTCCTACTCCTGCCGGTGATCGCCGGGGTCCTGGGGGCCTCGGAGACGACGGGGGATTAGTGACGACACTAGGGTCCATACCGCCCCCGGATCTAACAACCACGGGCTAGAGCATCATGGTTTTTTCTGCGTCAAGTTTGGGAACGGCCAACTCCGATCTCGAAGCAATGATGGCAGAGCTTGGGCTGAAGGAGGATGAACTGCAGGACATGGTGGTGGAAGAAGGTGAACTGCCGGCGAAGGCGACCCACTGGATGGCGACCGACAGGGTACACACCAACAAATCCTACAGTCAGTATTGGTTCTACAGGAACATGAGGATGGCCTGGGATCTGGCGCAAGAGGTGAAGATCGGGCCGCTTGAGGATAATATCTACACGATGCAATTCTCTTGCCTTGGTGATTGAGAAAGAGTGATGGACAATGGACCTTGGAATTTTAAGGGGAAGTCAGTGGTTCTTTCACCGTATGATGGTTTCACAAAGCCTCCTCTGATTGAGCTAAACAAAGTTGACATGTGGATCCAGATTCATGACCTACCAGACGAATACTTATCCAAAGTGAAGGCGCTGTCAGCGATGGTCGGCGAATTCATATTTGCTGAACCCAAATCACATGACTTTGAAGGAAATTTCGTCCGTGTCCGGGTAAGGATTGATGTCACGAAGCCCCTCAAGAATGTTGTTTCTCTAGTGGTTAGAAGAAAGGACTCCCTCGAACGAGTTATTTTCAGGGTCAAGTATGAGAGATTACCTGATTGGTGTGCTATTTGTAGCAACTTGGGACACTTGTTTAAGGAGTGTGGTGACGGGGTTCACCCAGCGACGGCGCTGGTGTTCAAGGATCTCAAGGCAAATTGGTTCAGGGGTCATGGCAGTGGACCTGGAGAAGGAAGCGGGGCTAGGGGAGGACGTGGCAGAGGCCGCAATGGTAGAGGTGGAGGTCGTTCTACCACGCAACATGGTCCTTCATACAGCCAGGACCGTGAAAGCTCAGAATTTGAGTTAGAGAAAGATGTTGCTATGGAGGAGGCATATAAGAACAGGAAAAGGGCAGCTTCTGGGGCTGCTCCAAAGAATGACCAGAATGCCCCAAGCCCAATGGGTCTTGCTAAAACAACTCTCTTGCTCCCTGCACCAGCGGTACCTCCCAGTCCCTCATCCAAGCAGGAACCGAAGAGGAACAAGCCTAGTACATCTACCAATGAAGTTGATTCTACAAAGCCTCCAGCGCTCAACAAAAACTCTGATGCGCATTTGGCGGGCCCCCCAGTGGGGTCGCGCCTAGCGCAATGAGTATGCTAAGTTGGAATTGCCACGGAATTGGCAAAGCCGCGATAGTTTGCGAGCTTCGCGACTTAGCGAGGCAATTTGCCCACTCTATCCTTTACAATGTAGAAACACAAATAGAGGGTCCGAGAGTTGAAAATTTAGCAGATACTTTAGGTTACAATAAAAGTTTTGATGTTAGTAGTTCTGGACGAAGTGGTGGTCTAGGAATTTTCTGGAATGATGAAATAAAAGTTGAAGCTATTGGTTACTCCAAGTATCACATTGATGCTCTTGTTGCTGGAATGGTGGATTTGCAGGTCAGGGTGACCTTTGTGTATGGGGAGGCACATGTACCGGATTGATATCATACGTGGAACATGCTACGAGGGATAGCTGAAACACAAAATAGGCCATGGGCTGTAATAAGCGACTTTAATGAAGTCTTACATATACGTGAACATGACGGAGTTGGTGCCCGGAGTCAAGCTCAAATTGAAGCTTTTAGAGAAGTAGTTGATACATGCGGCCTATCAGACATTGGATATACGGGAATGGATTGGACCTTCGAAACAATGGTCTTAGGAGGCACGTATACACAGGTAAGGCTGGATAGGTTACTGGTAAACCCTGAGTGGTCCTTGGCATTCCCTTGACTGCCCTAATCCATAAAAATACAGCCGGATCAGACCATATTCCCATCCTTCTCATGCTACATGATTTGCATGCATGCACTGCGGGGCCCAGACCCTTTAAATATGAAACAATGTGGGAGAGGGAGGATTCTTTATTCACCACAGTCAGCAACCAATGGAACATGCAGCCTACAAATACTACTGGCGTGCTACACGAGAAGCTAGGGAATCTCGTAGGGGACCTGTCGGCTTGGGATCGTACCCATTTTGGCTCAGTTAAGAAAGAGATCAACCAATTAAAGGCCCATCTGGAGCACCTGCGCTCTGCCACAGGAAGATCGGGCCCAACACATGATGAGACAAAGGTAGCAGACAGACTTATTGAGTTATTCCATCGGAAGGAATTGTTATGGCGCCAGAGGGCGCGTCTGGACTGGCTAACTCATGGGGATAAAAACACCTATTTTTCCACTTAAGGGCTAGCCGACGGTGTAGAAAAAATCAGATAAAATCGCTTCAGTAGAATGATGGAACATTGACTGAGGAGAAGGCAGAGTTGGAAGTGATGACAACAGAGTTTTACAAAAAATTGTACACCTCGGAGGGTGTACAAAATATGGACCAGGTTCTTGATACGGTCCTAACTAAAGTAACTCCTGCTATGAATGACATTCTTAATGCACCATATACGCAACAAGAGGTCAAACAAGCATTGTTCCAAATGTTTCCTATCAAGGCGCCGGGTCCGGATGGCTTCCCAGCCCATTTCTTTCAGCGACACTAGGAGGTTTGTGGGGATGATGTGATGAAAGTAGTGCTAAATACTGTAGAGGGAACTGAGTCGGCATCATGCATTAACGATACAGTCTTGGTTCTTATCCCAAAGGTAACAAATCCCACATTACTCTAACAATTTTGCCCAATTATCCTTTGTGATGTGTTGTACAAGATCGCTTCCAAAGTATAATTTTTGAGGAGCAGTCAGCCTTTGTTCCAGGCAGGTTAATTACTGATAATATAATAATTGCCTATGGATGTCTGCATTTCATGAAAAGGAACAAGGCAAAGAAACACCAGACTTTTGCTCTGAAACTGGACATGATGAAGGCATATGACTGGGTAGAATGGGACTACCTACGTGCTATAATGCTCAAGCTGGGGTTCACAAGCAATTGGGTTGAGATTGTTATGAGTCTGGTTACTTCAGCAAATTTCTCAGTCATGTTTAAAGGGAAAAAGCTCGAGGAGTTCAAACCGTCACGAGGGATCCGGCAAGGTGACCCGATATCTCCATGTTTGTTCTTGATAGCAGCAGAGGGCCTGTCGTGCCTATTAAAATCAAGAGGGGAGTCATCCAATCTAAGAGGGGTACAGGTGGAAACTACGGTGCCACTAGTTAACCATCTTCTATTTGCTGATGACAACCTGCTGTTCTTCAAGGCAAATGATGTGGGTTCTACCGAGCTGAACCAATTGCTGGAAATCTACAGTCAAGCAACAGGTCAGCGGGTAAATTATGCTAAATCATCCCTATTTTTTAGCAAGGGGGTCCCGGAAAGCGTCCATACTGAGATAAAAGGACTATTGAACGTCCCTAATGAAACGTTGAATGAAAAATACTTGGGCATGCTGTTAGATATTGGGAATTAAAAAATGGTGCGTTCAAGTACCTGAAAGATAGGTTGTGGAGCAAAATTCAAGGTTGGATTGAGAGGACAATGTCATCGGCCGGGAAGGTAGTGTTGGTGAAAGTAGTTGCGCAAGCAGTACCTGTCTTTTCAATGTCATGCTTTAAGCTACCAAGAGGACTATGCGAGCACCTAAACATGTTGATTAGAAAGTTCTGGTGGGGAAGCACGAACGGGCAGTGAAAGCCTCATTGGGTATTATGGAAAGCAATGATGTAGCCTAAGAGTATTGGTGGACTGGAGTTCAAAGATTTTGAGTTATTTAACCTAGCAATGCTGGCTAGATAAGCGTGGCGTCTACTACAGGATCCAGAGTCTTTGAGTGCCCGCATACTTAAGAGCATCTACTACCCTCAGACTTCGATCCAGCATGCGACGTTGGGGAGTCAACCTAGTCAGATATGGAGGGCCATCATTGAGGGTCGGGACACTTTGAAACAAGGGTTGATCATGCGCATCGGCAATAGGGAGGGCACATATATATATATATGGGAGGACAATTGGCTACCTCGCGAGGAGATGATGAGACCGTACGGGTGCATTTCAGCAAACCCGCCAGTAAAGGTATCTGATCTGATTGATGCTACTAGTGCCACATGGAATAAGCAGCAACTTGATGCCACCTTCATGCCTTTCGATGTTAGTGTAATATCGAACATACCAATATGTACCATGAACATACCGGACTTCTGGAGCAGGGCTCATGACAGGAGTGGCCAATTCACAGTTCGGTCGGCCTACAACATGCTAATCACGACGAGGAATCGACGAGAAGCATGGCTCGAAGGTTCAGCTGGATCTTCGACTGGGCGAGCAGAGGAGGGGTCATGGAAATCGCTCTGGAAGACGGAGGTCCCATCCAAAGTACGCATGTTCTTGTGGAGGCTGTCGAAACAATCTCTACCCATAGAGGATGTCACAGCACACCGCCATATGACGGATACGAGCACTTGCAGCTTCTGCGGTGCACAGGCTTCCTGGCGGCATTCTCTTTTGGAGTGCACCGTTTCGAGATGCACATGGGCCCTTGTGGATGAGGAACTAGGGAGTACACTGGTTGCTACAACAGAATTGAAGGCGAAGAGTTGGCTGTTTAGACTTCTAGATTCATTATCACATGAAAAGTTTGTTCTCCTCTCTGTAACCCCGTGAGCAATTTGGACTTCAAGAAGAAAGGCCATCCACGAGGCAATATTTCAAACCCCCCGTGCAACACACGCATTCATCACCCGCTTCATATCTGATCTAGAAGCAGTGAGAGCCCCTAAACATGTTCGCCAAAATACAACAATGTTACTTCTCGAGCTTGTGTTGTATTCCCTTGAAGAGGAAAGGGAGATGCAACACAGTAGTGTAAGTATTTCCCTAAGTTTTTGAGAACCAAGGTATCAATCCAGTAGGAGACCACGCGCGAGTCCCTCGCACCTGCACAAACAAATAAGAACTTTGCAGCCAACGCGATAAGGGGTTGTCAATCCCTTTACGGTCACTTACGAAAGTGAGATCTGATAGAGATGATAGTTTGATATTTTTGGTATTTTGATTATAAGAACAGAAAGTAAAAGCGGAAAAAGTAAAGTAGGTGTAGATTGATATGTTGAGAATAGACCCGGGGGCCATAGTGTTTTCTAGTGGCTTCTCTCATGATAGCGATATTCTACGGCGGGTAAACAAATTACTGTCGAGCAATTGATAAAAAAACGAATAATTATGAGACTATCTAGGCATGATCATTATATATAGGCATCAAGTCCGAGACAAGTAGACTGAAGCGATTCTGCATCTACTACTATTTCTCCACACATCGACCGCTATCCAGCATGCATCTGGAGTATTAAGTTCATAAGAAGGAGTAACGCCTTAAGCAAGATGACATGATGTAGAGGGATAAACTCAAACATAGTGATATAAACCCCATCTTTTTATCCTCGATGGCAACAATACAATACGTGCCTTGCTGCCCCTACTGTCACTGGGAAAGGACACCGCAAGATTGAACCCAAAGCCAAGCACTTCTCCCATTGCAAGAACTATAGATCTAGTAGGCCAAACCAAACCAATAATTAGAAGAGACTTGCAAGGATATTATAATCATACATAAAGAGTTCAGAGAAGAACCAAATATTTCTCATAGATAATCTTGATCATAAACCCACAATTCATCAGATCTCGACAAACACACCGCAAAAAGAGATTACATCGAATAGATCTCCTCAAAGACATAGGAGAACTATGTATTGAGATCCAAAGAGAGCGAAGAAGCCATCAAGATACTAGCTATGGACCCGAAGGTCTATGGTAAACTACTCACAACTCATGGTGAGGCAATGATGATGATGTAGAAGCACTCCTTGGTAGATCCCCCCTCCGGCGGAGCTCCGGAACAGGCCCCAAGACGGGATCTCATGGGAACAAAAGGTTACGGCGGTGCAACTAGGGTTTTCTCTGTTGTTCTGATGGTTTCGGGGTACGTAGGCATATATAGGAGGAAGGAGGGCACTGGGGGCCATACGTGGGACCCACGAGGCAGGGGGGCGCGCCCTAGGGGGGCGCTCCCCACCCTCATGGGCACCACGTAAGCCCTACTCCGTGGTTCTCAAGTCTCCGATGCATGATTTTCTCCAAAAATATCTCTCCCGAAGGTTTCATTCCGTTTGGACTCCGTTTGATATCCCTTTTCTGTAAAACCCTGAAACTGGCAAAAAACAATAATCTGGACTGGGCCTTGTGGTTAGTAAGTTAGTCCCAAAAATAATATAAAAGTGTATGACAAAGCCCATTAAGCATCCAAAACATCATAAATAATAGCATGGAACAATAAAAAATTATAGATACATTGGAGACGTATCAAGCAACCACAAACATACCAAGTCTGAGACCGAAGGCTCCTCCAGCGAATTATGCTAAGATTCATGTTGATGCAGAAGTACGAACACACAGAGGGGGGGCGGCTGTAGCTATTTGTAGGGACACTCATGGAGCCTTCTTGGGGATCTTAGCTCTGGTTATTGAAGGGACTTGGGACCCAACTATGCTTGAGGATATTGCATGCAGGGAGACCATTGCTTTAGCAGAAGATCTACATATTCATCGATTCGTGGTGGACTCAGACTGTAAGCAGGTTATTGGTGACATTACCAAAGGATACAAGCGCCCCTATGGATCGATCATCTCTGAAATAAAGTCTAGATCATCTCAGTTCCAATGTAATTTTTCTTTCGAAAGTTGTCCAGTTACTTTAGAAGCTCATAAGTTAGCTAGATATGCTCTAAGATTAGCATACAGGCGTCATGTTTGGCTTGGCCAGCCTCATGACTAATCTTGCATCCCACTTTCTGTGGATTTTGAATGAATAAAGGCTTTTTCCCTCAAAAAAAGTTAATTTTATGGGTCGACTTTAATTGGTCTTCCTTTTTTATATCCCAGGTTTATAGCACTAAAATAAGCTATATTCAACATAAAATCAAGGCATCGTCGGTGTTCTGTTGTTGCCGACACAACATGGGCATCAAGGCATCGTCGCCCACCCTGAATTGTCGTTGGTGTATTGGCCACCGTCAAATCTGGATAGTTGGATGATCTTTGTTGTTTATCTTGACCATGACGTATCTCTCATGGCCTTGGTGTTCTCGTTGAACATAGATGGTTCAGTTACATTTGTTTTTTTCGTCTTCGCGTTTTCATTCCCAGTTTCTCTCTTGTCACGGGTGTTTTCTGTTGCGCTTGTCTGGGCATTTCCTGTGTCTTGTCTAGGTGGCCGTGCAGTCGAGCTATGTCGGGCGCCTCTCATAAGGCATTTCCCGACGATGGAGTATCCTTTCTTTTAGACCGTTGTGTCTTGATCGGTTGTTGCCGTGCGCCGTGACAAGTTATCTCGCGCACCTCTCGTAAGGTGTTGCCGGGTCGGTGAGTATCGTCACTTCTTTGGCTGGTGTGCCGGCTAGCTTGGCTCGGGTGCCATGCAGTCTATTCGCCTTAGTGCACTGGTGCTTGGATGTCCACTCCCACTTTTTGGTGTGTGTGGCGAGTTATCTTTTGGACACTAATTCGCTCCATCCGGATGTAAACAATGCCACACGCAACCACCTACTTCTTACGCACGTGTCCCAGGGACCCATGCAACTCATCCCTATCCTTATCTTTCCGCCACACAATCTTATCTCTCTCCCGACCGAGCCGTCGCTCTCCTTTTACTTTTTTTAGCTCTCTTCACCCCTGATTGAATATCCCGTCGGCGAGGGATTTCCCCCAGCTTTGCAGCAGGTTGCCATGGATCCGCCTCTTCTGAGCTGCGCTACGCAACTAGCACCACCCCTAAGTGAACCCGGGGAGAGAGCCTTCGTCGTTGTGAGACGAGGTGAGCGCTGCTGCGATGGTGGCCCAGGTGCTTTGGCACGTCTCCATCGTATCTAATTTTCTTAACACGTTTGCTCTTTTTTGGACTCTAATTTGCATGATTTGAGTGAAACTAACCCGGACTGGCGCTGTTTTCAGCAGAACTACCATGATGTTGTTTTCGTGCAGAAATAAAAGTTCTCGAAATCGGACGAAACTTTTTGGAGATTTCTTATGGAATAAAAGAAAAATATTGGAACCGAAACCACCTGGAGGGGGTGCCCCAGCTGCCCACGAGGCACCAGGGTGCGCCAGCCCCCCAGGCGCGCCCTGGTGTCTTGTGGGACCCATGGAGCCCCTTTGACCCTAACACCGCCACTATAAATTCCTATTTTCGGAGAAAAAATAGGAGAGGAAGTTTAATCGTGTTTTGCGATGCAGAGCCGTTGCCACCTCCTGTTCTTCATCGGGAGGCCAAATCTAAAGTCCGTCCGGGGCTCCATAGAGAGGGATCTTCCGTCTTCGTCATCATCAACCATCCTCCATCGCCAATTCCATGATGCTCACCGCCGGGAGTGAGTAATTTCATCGTAGGCTCGTTGGTCGGTGAGAGGTTTGATGAGATTCATCATATAATCGAGTTAGTTTTGTTAGGCTTGATCCCTAGTATCCACTATGTTCCGAGATTGTTGTTGTTATGACTTTGCTATGCTTAATGCTTGTCACTAGGGCCCGAGTGCCATGATTTTAGATCTGAACCGTTTATGTTATCACCATTATATCTATGTTCTTTAGACGATCTTGCAAGTCATATGCGCCTACTACGTGTTAGGATCCACATACCTCAAGGTGACAACAATTGGGATTCTTTCCAGTGATTACCGTAGTATGAGGAGTTCATATATTCACTATGTGTTAATGCTTTGATCCGGTTCTCTATTAAAAGGACGCCTTCATATCCCTTAGTTTCCTTGTGGACCCCGCTGCCACACGACGGTAGGAAAAAAATATCTCATGCAAGTTATTTTCCATAAGCACGTATGACTATTTACGGAACAGATGCCTACATTATATCGATGAACGGGAGCTAGTTCTGTGTCACCCTAGGTTATAATTGTTATATGATGAATATTATCGAACGATATCACCGACCCAGTGCCGACGGGTTTTTCCGCATATTGTTCTTGATAAGGTACTACTATTGCTGCTACTGTTACAATTGCTTCAAAAAAGCTGCTACTATTCTTACCATCACTATTGCTATCAAACCTATCATACTACTGTGCTACTGGTCACTTTGCTACAGATATTTAATATCCAAGTGTGGTTGAATTGATAACTCAACTGCTAATACTTACAAATATTTTTTGGCTCCCCTTGTGTCGAATCTATAAATTTGGGTTGAATACGCTACCCTCGAAAACGGTTGTGATCCCCTATACTTGTGGGTTATCAGCGACCGACAGCGATGATGTTGTGACATTCTGTTGTGGGGTTGCTCCGAGTCCACTGGAGTTGCTACAACTATGATGCAACGGCGGGCTCAACTACTGTGACAACATCTCGGCCGGGACGACGTTGCTACGCCGATGAGCTCGACTGCTGCAGTGGATGTTGCGACGGTGGCCCAACTACAGCGATGGCGACCCAACTGCAGTTACAAATCATGCAACGACGGCTCGAGATGCTGCAACGATGGCTCGGGGTTGCTCTGGTGATGCTGCGAGGACGGCTGGGGCTGCTCTGGCGATGCTGTAACGGCTTCTCCGCTAGCCAGTGCTGCGAGGCCATCGAAGTTGTTGTGAACTAGTGCTGTCGGTATTTTGTGATGCCACCGAAGCCTACTATGCAGGGCAAGGAAGTGTGTGCAGTGTACTCCAATGAGAAGAAACAAGAGTTTAGATCATGTTGCGTTGACTTCCATCAAACGGTTAAGGCGTCCAGATCGTATGGTTCAGAAGGCGGATGTTGTTTTCCTTTTTCTTGCATCCGAATGACACCTAGCAGTCTCCAAATCTTTCAATTTTGTGGTTCGGGGTGTCTCCTTCTTCTAGTAGGTTGGTATTTGTTTTCTCCTTTTTTTCCTATGATCCACCCTTGATGTGGTCTCATGTCTTGTGAGATAAAAGTTTAATTTACTAGTTACATATGCTTGGTGCAGGTGCCCTACTTTCGCAGGTCAACTACCAAGGTGTAGGATCAAATAAGATAGGTCTATAGGGCTATGAACAGACACTTAACCAACCAAAGGTGAAGTTTTTAGTTTTCTTGTTACTTAGGCAGACTTCGGCTCTAGTTAAGTTGACTCCAATACTTTGTATGTTCAAAATTGGGACATCACAAAGAGGTCACATCGGCGAGTCCGAAATAGTCCGTTTCGGTTGTACCGATGAACAAAGTTGTAGAGTTAACTACACTTCGGTAAGTCCGATGTGTTTCAAGTCGGTGTGACTCAGTTCAACATAGAGAGAATATTTGGCCAGCGCAACTCACATAGACAATTAATTCTCACAAGGATATGCAAGGAATTTACCAAAGACTAACCAAAAACAGAAAGAAAGAAGTCTAGATGAAACGCTACAGAACTTCATCTAGAAAGGGGTGATACGTCTCCAATGTATCTATAATTTATGAAGTATTCATGCTGTGTTGGTAACAATTTTATATCGTTTTGGTATGATTTGATTAGAACTCACCCGGACTAACGCTGTTTTCAGTAGAACTACCGTGGTGTCGTTTTTTGTGCATAAATAAAAGTTCTCGAAATGGGCTGAAAATTTATGGTGATTTTTTCTGGACCAAAAGAGACCCCTAAAGCTTCGTGGGAGGATCAGAAGCCTCATGAGGAAGCTACAAGCTCACATGGTGTGTCCTACTAACCTATCGCACAAAGTTCGGTTAAGTTTTGTGTGATTGAAGTTTTCAAGTTTTTTGTGAGATATTGATATGAGGAGAACAAGGAGTGGCAAGACACTAATCTTGGGAATGCCCGAGGGACCCCAAGGTAATATTCAAGGAAGATCCAAGCAACTAAACTTGGGGATACCTCAGAAGGCAGCGCCTCTTTCGTCTTCAACAATATTGGTGACCTTACTTGGAGCTATATTTTTATTCGTCACATGATATGTGTTTTGCTTGGAGCGTCATTTTCTTTTGTTTAGATTTTCTTGTTGTTATTTATAATAAGTTTTTTCTCTGTTATTCCAATAAAAATGTTTAGTATAGCGTTTACCATGCTCAATTTGCAAGTTTATGAGTTGATGTTTGAAAACCGAAAATTTGTTGTTATGTTTTGAATATTTCTGAATAGTCGGAACATGATAAAATATTGAAACTTTTACACAGTAGGCATGCATGAGTTATTTGTAACGTGGTAAGTCTATAGAAATTTTAGAGCTAGAACAGTGTGACCTCAATTAAGGTCTTTGCAGACTGTTCTATTTAGACAGATTGTTGTTATGTTTGCATTGTTTACATATGTTTGCTTGTTTACTAATTATATTTGACGATAGGAGTATTAAATATACAGAAGAATTTAGTGTGCAATGTTTAATTATAATTTTAGTAATTTTTTACAGCAGATAATGTTAAGGTTTTGAGTGGATTTATACTAATTTATCTCACGAGTTCTTATTGAGTTTTGTGTGGAGGAAGTTCTTAATATTTATAGAAACTACAATGTGAGAGGAATTAAGGAGACACAAGATCTCAAGCTTGGTGATGCCCAAGGCATCCCAAGTTAATATTTTAAGAAGTCTCAAGCATATAAGCTTGGGGATGCCCCGGTGGGCATCCCACCTTTCTTCTTCAACAACTATCAGTCATTTTTGGTTGAACCTAAGTTTTTGCTTCTTCACACGATATGTGTTATCCTTGATGTGTTCTTTTATTTTCATTTTTCATGTTGTTTTAATAAAATCCAAAGACCTTAAGTTTTTAAATGAGAGAGAGTCTTCACATAGCTACCTATTTACTTAACTACTCATTTGATCTTCACTTATATCTTTTTGGAGTACGTAGTTTGTCGAACACTCACATGCTTCACTTATATTATTTTTGAGAGTTGATAGTAGTGATGACAATTCACACAAGCTATGAAGTTGGTCCTATTATGATGGATATTCAAGAAGGATATCATAAAACTTTCATGTAGATCACTGAATATGATAAGTTTTATTCCTTACAATAGATTTGTGATATGAAGATGATAATATGTGAGTTATATTAGTGAGTAATTATGGTTTTGTAAGAATATTCGTGTTAAGGTTTGTGATTACCTATGCATGCATGTAAAGTCAATAGTCATGCAACAAAGTTCCATCCTACTTATGGTGCATTATTCAGTGTTAGCTATGTTCAATGCATGTTTATGACCGTTTTCGTTTTCTAGTTGGTCGCTTCTCAATCTATTTGCTAGCCTCCATTTGTACAAAGTGGAAATACTGCTTTGTGCATCCAACTCCTTAAACCCAAATTTGTGCCAAATGATTCCACTATATCTACCTATAAGCAGTATTTACATGTCGTTCCAAGTAAATTTGCGTGTGCCAATTCTAATCATTCAAAATAAACTTCCGTTTTGTATGCATGTCCGCTCATGAAGCGGCAAGGTGCTATCTCTTGAGCTTGCGTTGGTTTTTCCCTTGACAAGGAAAGGGTGATGCAGCAATGTAGAGTAAGTATTTCCCTCAGTTTGAAAACCAAGGTATCAATCCAGTAGGAGATTACGCACAAATCTCCAAATACCTGCACAAACAATCAAACAACTTGCACCCAACGCTATAAAGGGGTTGTCAATCCCTTCACGGTTATTTGCAAAAGTGAGATCTGATAGAGATAGATAAACTAGTAAATATTTTTTGGTTTTTGGTTTATAGATTGAAAAGTAAAAGATTGCAAAATAGTAGATCTGAAATGGTGGGTGATAGGTTTCACTAGAGGCTTCTCTCATGATAGCAAATATTACAGTGGGTGATCAAATTACTATCAAGCAATTGATAGAAGATCGAATAATTATGACGACATCTAAGGCAACGATCATGAAAATAGGCATCACGTCTGTATCAAGTAGACCGACTCCTGCCTGCATCTACTACTATTACTCCACACATCGACCGAAATGATTCTGCATCTAGAGTATTAAGTTCATAAGAACAGAGCAACACATTAAGCAAGATGACATGACGTAGCGGAATTAACTCAAGCAATATGATGAAAACCCCATCTTCTTATCCTCGATGGTAAAAATACAATACGTGTCGTGTCCCTTTCTGTCACTGGGATTGAGCACCGCAAGATTGAACCCAAAGCTAAGCACTTCTCCCATTGCAAGAAAAACCAATCTAGTTGGCCAAACCAAACCGATAGTTCGAACAGAATTACTAAGATATTAAATCATGCATATAAGAATTCAGAAGAGACTCAAATAATATTCATTGATAATCTGATCATAAACCCACAATTCATCGAATCTTGACAAACACACCACAAAAGAATATTACATCGGATAGATCTCCAAGAACATCGAGGAGAACATGGTATTGAAGATCAAAGAGAGAGAAGAAGCCATCTAGCTACTAGCTATGGACCCGTAGGTTTGTGGTAAACTACTCACACTTCATCGGAAGGGAAATGGTGTTGATGTAGAAGCCCTCCGTGGCTGAATCCCCCTCCGGCAGAGTATCGGAAAAGGCCTCTAGATAGGATCTCGCAAGAATAGAAGGTTACGGCGGCGGAAAAGTGGTTTTGATGGATGTTCTGATGTTTCTGGAATATATGAGAATATATAAGCGGAAGAAATAGATCAGGGGACGCTCGAGGGGCCCACAACGTAGGGGGCGCGCCCTACCCCCCAGTGCGCGCCCTCCACCCTCGTGGCCGCCTCGAGGCTCCCCTGGCGTGTACTCCAAGTCCTCTCGATGTCTTCTAGTCCAAGAAAAATCCTCGTAAAGTTTCATTCTGTTTGGACTCCGTTTGATATTCCTTTTCTGCGAAACTCAAAAACAAGGAAAAACAGAAACTGGCACTGGGCTCTGGGTTAATAGATTAGTCCCAAAAATCATAAAAATAGCATATTAATGCATATAAAACATCCAAAACAGATAATATAATAGCATGGAACAATCAAAAATTATAGATACGTTGGAGACGTATTAAGCATCCCCAAGCTTAATTCCTGCTCGTCCTCGAGTAGGTAAATGATAAAAACAGAATTTTTGATGTGGAATGCTACCTAACATATTTATCAATGCAATTCTTCTTTAATGTGGTGTGAAAGTTCAGATCCGTAAGTTTCAAGCAAAAGTTTATGTTGACATGGGAACAAAAATATTTCAAGCATACTAGATAGTAAATCATTAAACTTCAAATATAACATGGCTAAATAAAGTAATCCCTACAAAATCATATAGTCTTATTATGCTCCCTCTTCTCAACACAAGGTAATCATGCCCACCCCGATGTCAGCCAAGCAATTGGTTCATACTTTTTAACGCGCTTCAGCCTTTTTAACTTTTCACGCAATATATGAGCGTGAGCCATGGATATAGCACTATGGGTGGAATAGAATGTGGTAATACACAAAAGTGGGAAGAAAGTCTCACATCAACTCGGCAAATCAATGGACTATGGAGATGTCCATCAATTGATATCAATGTGAGTGAGTAGGGATTGCCATGTAACGGATGCACTAGAGCTATAAGTGTATGAAAGGTCAAACAGAAAACTAGTGGGTGTGCATCAACTTGCTTGCTCATGAAGACCTAGGGCATTTGAGGAAGCCCATCGTTGGAATATACAAGCCAAGTTCTATATCAAAAATTCCCAGTAGTATATGAAAGTGACAACATAGGAGACTCTCTATCATGAAGAACAAGGTGCTACTCTGAAGCACAAGTGTGGAAAAATAGTAACATTGTCCCTTCTCTCTTTTTCTCTCACTTTTTCATTTTGTTTCGGGATCTTTGGCCTCTTTTTTTGATTGGCTTCTTTGGCCTCTTTTGTTTATTTGGGCTTCATTGGCCTCTTTTATTTTTGATAACCTCACATGGGACAATGTTCTAATAACGATGATCATCACACTATTATTTACTTACAACTCGATATTACAACTCAATGCTAGAAAAAAGATATGACCCTATATGAATGCCTCCGGCGGTGTACCGGGATGTGCAATGACCAAGAGTGACATGTATAAAAAAGATGAACGGTAGCCTCGCCACAAATACGATGTCAACTACATGATCATGCAAAGCAATATGACAATGAAGTTGTGTGTCATAATAAACGGAACGATGGAGTTACATGGCAATATATCTTAGAATGGCTATGGAAATGTCATAATAGGTAGGTATGGGGTTGCTGTTTTGAGGAAGCTATAAGGAGGGTTTTATGCACTGGTGAAAGTTGCGCGGCACTAGAGTGGCTAGCAAGGTGGAATGGTGAGAGTGCGTATAATCCATGGACTCAACATTAGTCATAAAGAACTCACATACTTATTGCAAAAGATTTATTAGCCCTCGAAGCAAAGTACTACTACGCATGCCCCTAGGGGGGAGGTTGGTAGGAGTTAACCATCGCGCGCCCCCGACCTTCACACAAAGGTGAACAATCAAGACACAAGCATTTCGTTTCGGTTGCACTTTTTGGAGACTATACGTGCATGCTTCGGGAATCACGAACCTTAACACAATTATTTTCTCTACCCTACAATTTACTACTTGCATGATTCTAATATTACCATCCTCATATCTCAAAACGATCACATTTATCATATGGAAGTTTTTATTATACCTATTTTGGATGTCTACCATATTAGGACTAAATTCATAACCCAAGCTAATTACCATGCTGTTTTAGAGACTCTCAAAATAATATAAGTGAAGCAAGAGAGTTCAACAACTTCTATAAAATTAAACCACCGTTGTGCTCTAAAAAGATATAAGTGAAGCACTAGAGCAAAAGTGCCTAGCTCAAAAGATATAAGTGAAGCACATAGAGTATTATAATAAATCATGATTGAAGTGTTTACCTCTCAAAAGGTGTGTACAGAAAGTATTATTGTGACAAACTAAAAAGCAAACACTCATATCATGCAAGACGCTCCAAGCAAAACACATAACATGTAGTGAATAAAAATATAACCTCAAGTAAAGTTACCGATGGATGAAGACGAAAGAGGGGATGCCTTCCCAGGACATTCCCAAGCTTAGGCTCTTGGCCGTCCTTGAATTTTACCTTAGGGTGCCTTGGGCATCCCCAATCTTAGGCTTTTCCACTCCTTATTCCATAGTCCATCAAATCCTTACCCAAAACTTGAAAACTTCACAACACAAAACTCAACAGAAATCTCGTGAGCTCCGTTAGTAAAGCAAAGCAAATAACCACTAAAGGTACAGTTGTGATTTTATTATAATTTTATACTGGTGTTATATCTACCGTATTCCAACTTTTCCATGGTTCATACCCCTCTATACTAGCCATAGATGCATCAAAATAAGCAAGTAACACATAAAAACAGAATTTGTCAAAAACATAACAGTCTGTAGCAATCTGAAAACTTCGCATACTTCTGTAACCCTAAAAATTCTGAAAATTTAGGATGAAGTGGGGAATTTGTATATCAATTTTGTGTGAAAATTTCAGAAGGTTTCGATGTTCCAGTGAATTATTGAATTTTCTGCACTGGGCGCAAAAGTTTCTGTTTTTCAGCAAAATCAAGTCAATGAACACCGTAAGCCATCCCAAAGGTCTTACTTGGCTCAAACACTAATTAAACTACCAAAAGAAAATTACTACAGAAGTAAAAATGTATATTTATTGAAAAACATAAGCAAAAAGTAAAAAAGCAAAACAAAATAAAATTGGGTTGCCTCCCAACAAGCGCTATTGTTTAACGCCCTTAGCTAGGCATAAAACGCAAATAGACCTAGGTATTATCATCTTTGGTATGTAATCCATAGGTAGGTCTCATAATAGATTCATAAGGAAATTTAATTTTGTTTCTTGGAAAGTGTTCTATGCCCTTCGTTAATGGAAATTGAAATCTAATGTTTCCTTCTTTCATATCAATAATCACACCAATTGTTCTAAGGAAAGGTCTACCAAGAATAATAGGACATGTAGGATTGCAATATACATCAAGAACAATGAAATCTACGGGCACATAATTCCTATTTGCAACAATAAGAACACCATTAATCCTTCCCATAGGTTTCTTAATAGTGGAATCCGCTAGATGCAAATTTAAAGAACACTCATCAATTTCATGGAAACCTAGTACATCACATAAAGTTTTTGGAATTTTAGAAACGCTAGAACCCAAATCACACAAAGCATGACACTCATAATCTTTAATATTGATCTTAACAGTAGGTTCCCACTCATCATAAAGTTTTGTAGGGATAGAAACTTCTAATTCAAGCTTTTCTTCAAAAGATTGCATCATAGCATCAACGATATGGTTAGTAAAAGCTTTATTTTGATTATAAGCATGAGGAGAATTCAACATGGATTGCAACAAGGAAATACAATATATTAAATAAAAATTATCATAATTAAATTCCTTGAGATCCAATCTAGTGGGTTCATTGCTACTTAAAGTTTTGACTTCATCAATCCCACTTTTATCAATTTTTGCATCAAGATCTAAAAACTCTGAATTATTGGGACGCCTTTTAACTAAAGTTGGTTCATCTCCAGTCCCATATTTATCAAGATTTACTTTGGAAAACAAAGATTCAATAGGACTCACATCAATCACTTTAAGATCTTCATCATTATTTTCACGAAAACTAGAAGAACATGTTTTTATAAACCAATCTTTTTTCCACGCATCTGAGCGGTTCTTTATTTGCATTCATCAATGGAAATTATCATAGCTTTGATAGACTCATTGATATCATGCTTGGGTGGAATAGATCTAAGTTTCAAAGAATCAACATCAAGAGAAATTCTATCCACGCTCCTTGCCAAATCATCAATCTTAAGCAATTTTTCTTCAATCATAGCATTAAAATTCTTTTGAGCACTCATAAATTCTTTAACACTATCCTCGAAATCAGAGGGCATTTTATTAAAATTTCCATAAGAATTTTTGTAGGGATTACCATAATTATTAGAGGAATTTCTAGGAAAAGGCCTAGGGTTAAAATTTCCTCTATAAGCGTTGTTACCAAAATTGTTCCTACCAACAAAATTCACATCCATAGTTCATTATTATTCTCAATCAAAGTGGACAAGGGCATATACTTAGGATCAATATTAATACCCTTGCTAGCAAATAATTTCATAAGTTCATCCATCTTTCCACTGAAAACATTAATCTCTTCAACTACATGCACTTTTTTACTAGTGGAAGATCTTTCGGTATGCTATTGAGAATAGTTAACCATTACTGTCTAGGAGTTTAGTAGCTTCTCCTAAAGTGATTTCCATAAAATTACCTCCTACGGCCGAATCTAAAAGATTTCTAGAAACAAAGTTCAATCTGGCATAACATTTTTGTATAATCATCTATAAATTCAAGCCATGCGTAGGACAATTTCTTATCATAAGTTTCATCCTCTCCCAAGATTGTGCGATATGCTCATGATCACATTGTTTAAATTTCATAATATTGTTCCTAAGGGAGATGATCTTAGCGGGAGGGAAATACTTGGCAATAAAAGAATCTTGGCACTTATTCCATGAATCGATACTATTTTTATGCAAAGATGATGTGGCACCCCGGCTCAGAGCGACCGGTTTACCCTGCATTGCCAGCCCAGAGACCTTGTCTTCTGGCAACACACAACATCTTGGTACAGAAAACAGCCACTTTATTGATACTAGCCGGTCAAAGTTTTACATTACAACAGGTAGCGAGGCCAAGCGGCACACACGGTGCGGCTGGACAATATGTACATTATTTAGTGAACATAAAAGGCCTCGGTCATAAGAACTACGCGGCAGCGGAACGACTTCGTAGCGGAACTCCATAGCACAGGGACACCGATGTGGACACGATCTAGACTCGGACGTCACTCCTTTCCAGCGGAACTTTCCTGAAATCTGGCATGACACGCCAGGTCAGTACATTGAGTGTACTTGCAAGCTTACAGCAAACAAAATCATAATGACAAACAATATCATGATAATTATTCAATTATTAAAATGTAACACCATACGTGAGTATGAATATAACCAACATGTTGTGCCCATGCCTTTGTAAAAACAGTCCCTCGGACTGACTTACCAACGGTGATCATTAGTAACATACCAACTTGTCCATCTCAAAAGGACATATCTCGTGATCTTTCTGGCGATCACAACCCTGACCACACTTGGTCTCAATCATCCAGGTGGCTCTTCCACCATCTTTAATAGTGCAAAGTTCACCACTTAGTGAGCAAAATTTTATTAAATGTTGACCCATGGTGTGACCTACTTTCGAGCATGTCCGTGACCGTGGACTCGGCTATCGATAGATTAATTACACTCTACAGAGGTAGTGCACTATACACACACCACAGAACCCATGGCCTCGCTTTCCCATTCGGGTGGACCAACGGCGTTCCGACGAAACTCTTCCATTGCCATGACACTCTCCCGACCACTCCGACTCACTTCCCATCGGAATAATACTGGGTGCCCCCGTGCCTACCGAAGGCACAACGACCACCGTCGTGGCCAAACATAAACTGTCCCAAACGGGGACTCAGTACCATAAACTCAACAACGGGCACACAAGGTTATGTCTGCTTACCGGGCCAGGGTACCGCACGCCCATAACCTTCCCTACTTGGAGGTACCGACCAGAGGCATGACAACGGACCGAATAAAGACCTTCCCATAAAGGCAAATGTGGTTGCACTGGGAAAAACTCGATTCAGTGGCACCATGACCCGGTCAACAAATTATTCAAGTTGAGTTATTAGCAGGTTCAACTTAAAGAAATAACCGGTGTCATAAAATGCCATGCAAATGCAACATACCAATATGCATTAACGTATAGAACTAGATCAGCTCTAACACACTAAGTGTAAGCATAACAACATCTAATATTTCTCTGGTTAGGCTTTACTTTCAATTAAAATCAGAATATATTCTAGCAAAATTTTACCATAGTTCTTATGCAAGAAAATAACTTCACATAACTATTTATATCCATACCCATATTAGTTCTTCATGACACAAACTTTCTTCTAGTTACATTAACAACTTAAATCAACTTCCAAATTTCTGTAAACTAAATACAACAACCAACATAATACAATTAACAAAAATAATTCATGTGCATGGATTAAATCATTTATTCAAGTTGGAAAATCACAAATATTGAAATGGCACCATGAAAATGTTGTTGTGGCTTGCCTTAGTGCAAATGAGGTTCACAAGCCTCCTGGTGATCCTCAAGACAAGCTTCACCTTCTGGAAAGATTTAAAAGCACAAAAATAAAATATCAAGAACCATTCAAAAATTCACCAGAAAATCTACACAGCACAGAAAAGTCTCATCTTTGGTGCGCTGCAAGATTTCTTTACAAAGAACACAATGCAAAAAGAATCAATTCATTTGGACTTATGGTTAAAAAATTATTACAGTTTGAAGTGTTCTGGAATATATATAAATTTGAAATTTAAATAAATAGAATGGAAAGGGGGTGACATCGAAGGCGTAAAGACCCAAGGTGCCACCACTCGTACCGCTTCGTGCAAGTATAGAGAGACTGACTAGCGGGCCCCGCTAGTCAGGTGAGAGGGAGAGCGAGAGAGGAACAGAGGCGGCCGTGGCTTCGCCGGAGCGCACGCCGGCGATGCGAGCTTCTTGGCCAAGATGAGAGGGATAGATTTACAGAGGGGGTCGAGGCGCACCTGCCCGTACCCATAGCGTAGCTAGGGGTGGTCGGACGGCGTCGGAAACGACCTCGCAAGCGGAGGCAGAACGGGGTGGTCGCCGGAGTTGAGGACGACGGCGAGCAACGGCGACTCCAGAGGCTCCAACTAGGTGGAATAGCACCACCAGAGAGTGGCGGAGGCTCTGGAAGAGTTGCCCTAGCTTGAGAGGGGCTGGAGCTACCGCGACGACCAGAGGGGATCGCCGGTGAGCTCTAGCTCGGGAACGGCGGCCCGCGGCCTGCCCGGCCGGGCTACGAGATTCTACGCAGTTGTGGGGTGTGTGGGAGTGGAGCGGGATGCTTGGGAAGGCTGGGAGGGGCCCTATATATAGGCGAGCCGAGAGGGGGGATTGGGGCTCCGCCGGTGACACCTGGACGCTGCACCCAGCGACGAATAGCGTCAATGAGAGGGGGAGAAGGCGACGGGGTTCACGCGGGGGCTGTGGATGGACGGAGACGAGCACAGGATCACTGGGATGGCGACGAGCACAGTGCACACCGCACTGTTGCCTTGGCCAGACCGCACCTGTGCTCGCTGCGACGAGCTCCGTCGTCGGCGAGTTCAAGAGGGGCTGTAGAAGTCGAGACGAAGATGGTGGCGCGGTTTGGCAAGCTCCAGCAGGCATAGAAGTGAGCAAGCGCAAAACAGAGCGCTTGGCGGCAATCAGAGCGCGTCGACTAGCAGCCTGGCACGGTGCACACGTGTGGTCATCGCGTGAACTCTGCCTACTGGCCGACTTGGGGCCAAAGATCACGTCTGGCATGTTGTTCGTGGTAGATTTGAGTGTTACCCTGGTTTTGTTTGGATCCAGACGCAATAGAAAGGATTTCACACGGCTGGTAAGTTTCTGGACAGAAACTTTGAGAGTTTACTGAGGTAAAATGGATGGGAGTTGGAGGTTGTGCTTTTGAGGCTAGCCGTAAGTTACTATGGTAAAGATGCACAAGGAGTTTCAGATACAATGGAGCAAGTAAAATGGTAGTTGTTGTAGAAACTACCATTTCTGTCCAGAATAGAAAAGAATTTCTGTAGCAAAAATATTCCAAAAAGTGGTGCAATATTTTTGCTCAGGATGGTGTCCTAGGGTCCAAAGAATAATTGTGAATTTCTTCGGATTTTTGTGGGCAAGAAAAATTGGGGTTGCTTTGGAGCACAATGAGCTTAACTTGGGTTTTGGAGGGAAAAATGAATATTTTTCAATAAAGAAAAATATTCCAATAATTATTTTAGGGTGAACTAGAGGGGAAAATATGATTTGAGATGGAGATGAGGCACTTGGGTGAAAGCCAAGGGTACCCAAGTGTTTAAGTCCATAGGAAAAGATTCAAAAATCCCAAGGTTCAAATTAAATCCAAATGAAACTCAGGCAAATAAAAGAGGGCAAAAATCAGGCTGTCACAGATGAAAATCAAGTTTTAGCCCGACCTCGTAGTGAGAACGGAAATAGCTTTAATTTAACAAGATCATTATCTATATCCCTTTTATTTTTCATACCACACAAACCAACAAAATTATTCAGATGGGAAGCAACTTCTTCACTAGGAATGCCAGAAATTTAATCTTTCATGACTAGATTCAATAATGCAGCATTGATTTCACAAGATTCCGCATTAGTAGAGGGAGCAATCAGAGTGCTAATAAAATCATTATTATTGGTGATGGAAAAGTCACATAATTTAATATTTTCTTGAGCCATCGTGACAAAGCAAGCAATCCAACACACAAGCACACAAAAATCAAGAGAACGAGACGAACGAAAGAAGGGCGAAGAAATAGGCAAACCTTTTCGAATATCATTTAATGACTGATGGTGGTTCACACTTTATTCATGGTGCTTTCTATAAATTGCTTGCCTATAAATTGGTTGCCAAATATGATGTCAACCATGGAATTGCATCTCCTTATTATCATCAATCTAGTGGTCAAGTATAATTAAGAAATAGAGAAATAAAATTGATCTTGCAAAAGACACTCAATAGATCTAGGAAGAATTAGTCTCACAAACTTGATGATGCATTATGGGATTATAGAACTGCTTACAAAAATCCTATGGGTACGTCTCCTTATAAAATGGTTGATGAAAGAGCATGTCACTTACCTCTTGAACTAGAACACAAAGCTTATTGGGCAATTAAAGAACTAAACTATGATTTTTAAACTTGCCGGTGAAAAGAGGTTATTTGACATTATCTCACTTGATGAATGGAGAACCCGAGCCTACGAAAATGCGAAATTATTTAAAGAAAATGTTAAAAGCTAGCATGACAAAAGAATACACAAGCGTGAATTTAATGTAGGCGTCCAAGTCTTGCTATACAATTCTCGTTTAAGGTTTTGTAGGGAAACTTCTCTCTAAATGGGAAGGACCTTACATTATCAAGGAAGTTTATCGTTCTGGTGCCATCAAGATCAACAACGCCGCAGGCAATAACCCAAGAGTGGTAAATGGGCAAAGAATCAAACATTATATCTCAGGCACTCCTATAAATATTGAAACTAATATCGTATATACCATAACACCGAAAGAGCGCATAAGGGAAAATTTCCAGCATGTTTTAGAACCCTGAAAAGGAATAGGTATGTGGTAGGGTAAGTAAATTGACTCCAAACACTTTCCAAAGTCAATTTTTATCCGTTTTGGAATATTTAGAAAAATAGAAAAACAAGAGTTAGTCCTAGAAGTGAACGAGGAGGCGACAAGCCGTGGGGGCACACCCTACCCCGCAGGGCGCGCCACCCAGGCGTGTGGCCACCTCGTGTGCCCCCGGGACTCCATTTTCTCCCAGAATACTTCTTCTGCACGGTAAAAATTCATTATATAATCTCCCGAAGGTTTTGACCACCGTATCACGCCAATATCCTCTATTCTTGTTTCGAGTTTTTTTTCTGACAGATCTATATTGCCGTAACTTCCCCAAGCGCCTCCAATGACAAGTTCTATGAGAAGGTCATCAACCACTGGTGCGTGTCGGTCCTAAACAAACAGTTTTAACCCCTTTCCGCGCCGGCCTTCGGAATCGTCGCCAAGTGAGTGTGTGCGATAGGGGGTCCTTCCCACACGACCCAAAAACCGTCGGGGATATGGAACAGTGATCCAGAGGCCTTCCCAAATGTAATCGTGTGCGATGCAGCACACACTAAATTCTTGCGCACGTGTGGTATCGTTGATTAAGCATTTCTAATGATGCAGTGAAACCATTCGGTCTGTCGTAATGAACCGTTTGGGAAACAATATGTAAGGCACACATGCCAACATATGAACTGTGTGTGATTTGTGCCCCATCACACACGAGTTTTCTGCGTAACCCGTCTGCCATGCTAAACTCCATCGCACATGTTTTCCAACAATTACCGTGTGCGATAATATTCTACCACAAACGGTTCAGGAGCCCCTTCGCACACATACAAGTGTTGTAGACCGTTTGTGATTTGTTAGGTATCACTGACGTGTGCTTTTTGTTTGGGATCCCACACGTTTCCTGAAAAAAAATACGACTGGGATTGTATTTTGCATTGGGCACGGTTTACTCCCAGTTCTCGTGTGTGATAACGCGATATCACAAACGGTTCCGGAGAACCTACGCACACGTAGTAGCGCTGCAAATCATTTGCGGTCTGTTGTGTATCACCAACGGTTCCACTACGATTGACGTATGCTTTCCGATGTGGATCGCACACACTCATTTAGTTGAACCATGTGCGGAGCAATTGCCAAGTTAAAACAAAAATATCCCATTTTGAATCGGCACGCAAAAAACAAATTCGCCACAATACTCAATTGAACAAATAGTGTCCACGGGAAGAACATTCATGAGATTTCGCAACAACTGCAATTGAACATATGTAGCTAAATTCCAATGAGCTGTCCACACATATATGCATTACATAATTAATGATTGTGTATGAAATATGAAGACCTCATCAGATGGAAAACAATGGATCCATGCGTTATATGTTTAGCGGCTAACTCTTACTCAATGTTTCAGGAGAACACATGTTGAAATCTTCATTATCACCAGTGGGATTGATGAAGTGATCCAGGAAAAAGTCGCTGATAAATCTTCGAACCATCGGCAATTCACCAGCCATGAGCGGTTCAGGGGTCCTAGGTTTTAAGATGAGCTGTAGTATTTTTAAGATCAGAATGTGCATATGAGTGGATTAGAAGATATTAATTAAGATAGACTTACTGGTACTAACTTGCGAGGATCATCACAACTGTCAGCAGATTTGCAGATCGAGATCATGTGTCTGCAAACATAGTATCCACAAAGGTTGGTCCCTGCTTCTTCCTGGGGACACTGATTTTTTTTGTACAAAATTAGTCATGTATTTGTCCTGTTAGGAACTACCTAACCGGTGTTAGATGTATTTTTTTTCTTTAGACAAAATAGAAAGAGGTTTATTTAGAAGCTTGAACATTTGACTAGCGTAAGGAAAGGTATTTGCAGACTGTTGGATAAATTTTCCGAAAATAATGGATTTTGGTGTGTTGCGAGAGAAACGATCTCGTGCTGCAGAGGTAGTTTACTTTTGAACAGGTTCCCTGTTTTGGTTCCCCACAATGCAAGCACACTGCAAATCATGATGAATTTTGACAACATCAATTACTGAACTAGATATGAATGCAAATTAATTTCAACATCATAGAATTCAATACCTATCCAAGAATTGCTGAAGATGGGTCAGATCCCGAGCGTTTGTTGACTCTCTGATAGAATCGATGTAGGAAACTATGTTCTTGTTTGGAACAATGAATACCAATATCCAGTGATTGCTACATATTAAGAAAGCCATGAACTTACGAATGATGTCGAAATCTGAAAGACAATCAGTGTATGCGTGGTTGTTTACTTGACTTCCGTTCATGATATGGTCAGAGAAATGATTCTGCATGGGACGTGTTTTCGAAGATACGGAGGACCGTGTTTACGACTGAGTCCTGTCGGTCCTTTTCATGTAATGTTGTGCCATTTGCTAATGCAGGATCTATGAAATACACATTCTTGCTTTGTCTTCTCCGCGCGTTCAATCCCCTGAGAGGAATAAATTGCAATTAGCTATTTATCATTTACAGCCTTGTATGGAGAAGTTGATCAGAGTTCGTTAAGTACTTACAAAATCATGCATCTAACAAGAGTGGCATCAAGCATGTTGAAGTTGAAGAAGAGATGTAAGTCTTCAAAACTCACAATGATGGAACCAGCATCGTGTCGGAAATGATCTCTGTTGTAGTGGACTAGCAAATGGTGATGACCTTCTGACATTTGATCCATGCAATATTCATGTAACTCGCGGCAACTGGAGCTGCACTCAAAGTATTCGCCAACAAGAAATGGCTGGCCATGGACGTAATTGTGTGCTTCAAGTATGTCTGCTTTTCTGTTAGCAAGCAACAATTTTACTTCTTCATCATCCATGGCGTCAAAAATACTATTACTCCCCGATTCGAACAAGCTGCTGTTAATTTGGTTCTGGGCGATGAGTGCTTTAAGTAAGAGGCAATCGTTCTCTTTCCTCTTCACTTTCCCACTGCGCTTCCTTGTGGTCGTGGGTGTAGCCTTTTTGGCCACTTCCTTCTTAGTACTTGAAGCATTTCTTGCAGAACGTCTGGTTGCATGCACGGTAGACTGTCGAGCAGACGGTGAAGCTTGGACGGACTTCTTAGCAGACGGTTTATCTATGCCAGACCGCTGAGCTGGCGGTGTTGCTGTGACGGACTGCTGGGCTATAGGAGCAGAGGCATCGGACTGCTGACCATGCGTTGAAGCTATGTCGTGTTTCTGCGAAGGTGGTGCCAACTTGTCGGTGTGCTGAGGAGGACGGGCCAACGCGTTGGTTTGCTGAGCAGGAAGTGCTGACGCATTGGTATGCTGATCACGCGCCTGCGGACCGACGGACTGATGAGCAGTCAGTTCTGGACCTACAAACTGCTTAGCAGGCGGTTCTGAAGCATCAGACTGCTTAGTAGTCTATTCCACCAGGTTGGTCTGCTGAGCATGTGCTGCAGCTGGGTCTCCCCCTCCTGCTTTAGCGGCCGTCATCTGAATCGGTGGTGCATCATCAGCATTTGTAGGCCTTGCCACTGGCTGCTGTGGGGCGGAGGATGACATGGCATGTACGCCACAAAGTTGGTTCGGCTGATCACAGGTTGATGCATCAGCCCGCGAGAGCTGCTCTGGCGAGGACAGCGTCACCGGTTAAGGGGCGACAGTGGTTGCTCTTGGCGGGGCTTCAGGAATCTCATAGATGAATTCTATTTCCGGATGTGATGTAACAGTGTTTCTCCCAAGGTCCTTTGCTCATCGAAGTCTCCTAGGACATTTTTAGGGCAAATTCATTGAATCCAGGCTTTACTTTAGTCACATAGCACTTCACACAGCTCGGCTTCAATGGCACATTGTCCAAGAAGAGGCCATCTTCCAAGAAGGGTGGGCAGACCCAGGCTATTGCACAATTTAATGTACCTTCATAATGTGTAAGCACGCCCTTCAGTCCGTCTTCCATTCCAAATAGATCAGATATAGCATCATCATGAGCAGGTGCAGTCTCAGTGTCGCTGGGGTCAGTTGATGCACAAATGCTCTTGTGCAGTGTTGTCGCGCAATAAGCAGCATCATCCATGCCCGCCTCCCCTCCCATCTGCTGGCTATCTGTCAGTGTTAGAGTCTTCTGCATCATCATTGACTCCTCAACATCCTTCAAACATCTGGATAAATCTCCTTCAACTTTTCAAACAATGCATTCTGCTTCATTTCACTCCTCGCTTTTTTCACGCTGAGCCTCTCTTCTTTACTGAGTGTGAAAGCCCTCTTATGCGGGACATTAACGCCTATACCCCTTGCACGGCCAGGGGGCTCTTTTGTGTCCAGAGCAATGGATAGAATGTCACATGGCCCTGAGTTCCTGTAGAACCTTCTAGGGATCTTGGAAGCCTTTACCACCACTTCATACAGTTTGGCGTCACATGCGTTTTCAAAGTAATAAGTTCTGTCATCACGCCTCTTTGCACGTGCCCGCAAGTAGTCTCTGGCGCGTTCGCCCTTGATTTCACTAAAGGCCGGATTCCCACCTGCCGCTACTACTTCTTTGTCCTCCTGTTCCCATATCAGTTTCATGCCGTAGTATCCTGCCACACCCATATGGTGGGGGTGTATGTTCTTCTTCTGAAGTTCTGATTGCTTGAAACTCTTCGCAGCAAACTCTAGAGTTGCCCTGACCCTTTTTAATTCTGCCCAGTCCGCCTTTGTAATTTGGGGGTATGCGGAGATTGGGTCCTTGCCTTCACTCAAATACTTCTTTTACAACATGTGCTTCCAGTTTCTCCAAGCATCCCTAGCCTTCTTCAGTGCAGCGTGTTCCACCTGCATTCTCCACTGCTTTGGAATGTTGAAGTGATCCATGATCTCCCGGACTATCCTTCGCCGTGTTTCTGTGTCAGCCTTCCGAAACCCCGGTAGATTAATGTTGAGCCTTGCCCTGCCAACAAATCCACACACACTCCTGAACCTCATGCGTGCTTTATCTGGTTTAGTTCGAGCCCAGGACTTTAAATCAATCTCGGTTACTTCATATACACCTTTAGGCTGGTGTGTGGGCTTCCTTGGAGCATTCCTCCGTGTCCTGACCGGAAGGCTAATTGCTGCAGCTCTATCCCGTTCAAGGCTACTTGATCCCTCACAATCTGCTGAAGACCTAGGGTTGTCCGGATCAGATGAAGATACATGGCCTGAATGAGTGATGTCACTGCTACTTAGCATGTACAGAGAACACATGCGGAACTCAGGAAAGGAGGATATGCATAAAACTAACAACTTGGTATCACGCTTTCTAAACATGTCATGCAATAATTTAGAAAATGTACGGCTAATTTGTTAAGTTTGTGTGACTCGGGCACCCGCGATCTGTAAATAGGCAGTAACTTATTGGAACAAATACAACTTATATGTAGTAAGGAAGGTAGGTAATGAACATATAAATGCTCTCCGTTATTTTATAGCCGATTTGGGAACATATGGAATGGAATTGGAAGAGGGATTGCGAGGAAATATGCCTCACCGCGATGGAGAGAAGTAACTAACATGCTTCTAAATGCAAACCCGGTAGGACCATAGGAGAGGCGAGGGTTACTACATCGATATGCTCGAGGGTGGCTGGCGAGCAAACAAAGACGGCGAGGCAGAGGAGGTAGGCTTGACACCGAAGAGCGGGCACACGGTCGGGGTGAGTACGGCAACGTCGGAGAGGGTTCTGTTGTGGATCTGGGAGAGGGGGGAGCTGGCGAAGGAGATTGGGTGGACTAGTTGAGTGAAACGCGGGCAGACGATGGGGGAGTGTTGGCGGCCTAGGTGAAAAGGGTGAAAAATATCCCCGGTCGCCGAGCGCGCGGAAAGGCCTATGCAAACGGTTGCCTCTAAGTACTCATGTGCACAAACAGAATAATTTCGTTTGAAATAAAGACGTACTAATTTTGAAATGAAGACGTGAGTTCATCGTTTCGCCTCTAAATTTTTCGCACGTAAACCAATCACAATTTTACCACGGGTTTGATTTGCTGGCGCATTTCAGGTCTCGTGTGCTATATGTAAGACATTTTTTGGCATTTACCATGCATGTTGGCATATAAATCAATTCCAGTCCAGACATGCATTTCCTATTGAAAGGGATTAGGATTGTCGTTAGATCTGGGAGCATCCAACGGTGCAGACATATGATCCGTGGGGTTTGGGTTCTGGCCAATCAGAATGCACGACTCAGATCGCACGTGCAGCGAGGGGGGGCATCGGCCACGGTTTGGTAGGCACATGGCTTTCGTGTGTGAACCGCGTGCTATTTGAAAACATTTTTTGGAGGGGCTATTTGAAAACATGTACATGTGTTGTCGAAAGGGATGAGGATCGTCGTTCGATCAAGGAGAATCCAATGGTGCAGACGTACGATCCGTGGGGTAATCAGAACGCATGACTCAGATCGCGCACGTGGCAGAGGGGTGGGGGGTGCATCGGCCACGGTTTAGTGGACACACGGCTTTCATGAGTGAACCGTGTGCTCTTTGAAAACATTTACATTACCTAACATCATATTTTTGTTCGAATGAAAACATGAGTTCATCTTTCGCCTCCAATTTTTTTCCATGGTAGGAAATCATGAGTATAGTGGAGAGTGTCATATACTAGTATCATGAATATATAGTACATGTGATACTACATTTAATTAATTATAGCGCATAGTATAATACATAGAGTATAGTTCATATATAGATTATATTTATTGCCATGCATGACACAAATTAGCATCGCATTTAACATGATACGATATCTACCTACTATATGTTACTCTAACCCTCTTTATATATATTTAATTCTTTGCCACATCGGCATACTTGCTATTTCCGAGTGCATGACATTGTCGGCTATGATACCACCACTATGGCCAGCCTTATATAGTGGGGGGGGGGGGGGT
>LR738714.1:620593218-620664317 GCA_902687465.1 Secale cereale
GGGGGGGGGTATCATATACTATATATATAGTATCATGCATATGATACTACGTACGTACCTTCATAGTGCATATATAGTATCACTAGAGTAGTACTAGCTCCCTCTGTAACTAATATAAGAGCGTTTAGATTACTAAATAGTGACCTAAACACTCTTATATTAGTTTACGGAGGGAGTATATATCATAGATGACCATATTTATGAATTGAGCCCTATAAGGCTGGTTGTAACGGGGAGTATTATATATATACTAGTAGTATCATGCATGCATATATATGATAGTGTAGCTAGGATACTACTTCCGTAATGCATAGTATCATAAGTTAACATCTTAGGTTGCCTTACTAATTGTCATGCATCACACAAAGTAGTAGTACAACATTTAATATGACACGGTATCATGATATGATACCACATCCTCTCTTGTGTGCCACATCATCCAGAAAGTCTAGTTGGCATGCATGATACCTCTTATGATAATACCATTACAACCGGCCTAAACAGGAAAGGAGGGAGTATGAGACTAGCCACAATGGAGACTAGTACACTAGTAACATATACATATCCCTAGACTATATATGTTACTACCTTCATAGTGGGTAGTAACATAAGTGTAGTGTCATGCAAAGCTTCATTTCTTAGGTTACAGACTCATATTGCATTGGGACATGTGATGCTATAGTAATTAGCTAAGTTACCGAAACTATCTCTCTCCTCATTAACTTATTGCCACATAAGCAAGTTTGCTGAGTTAGAGTCGGTGTTACTGCTGAAGTTACTCCCACTGTGGCTAGTCTGATACTAGCTAGTCGTCTCTGATATACTAGCTAGCTACCTCACTACGAGCATGGTTAATAATACAGCCAAGGGTCGGCTATAAGAAGTTGCCATGTCATATACACCCAACCTCTTAGCAGGCATGTACAATAATAAGTTTTATATACGTACTAGTTTATCAATAGTTGGCCCACCTTACATCCTCACAAAGTGTCTTGGGTCTCGTGTTGCAGCTGGCTCTACTAACCAAGAGTCCGCTTTTCTTCTCTTTCCTCCAACTAATAAGCACATATATATTATTCTATTCCTTATAGCCAGACTACCCACAGTGGGAGTAACATCACACATATCTAGATAAAATAGATGATGTGGCAGGCAATAAATGAAGAAATGGAGGAAAGTGGATATGTGTGATGTTACTACGTACCTATGTTACTCCCACTGTGGGTATAGTCTTACTATAGTATGAGACTACCCACAATGGGAGTAACATAGGTAGTAACATCACACATATTGATAACCCACAAGTATAGGGGATCACAACAGTTTTCGAGCGTAAAGTATTCAACCCAAATTTATTGATTCGACACTAGGGGAGCCAAAGAATACTCTTAAGTATTAGCAGCTGAGTTGTCAATTCAACCACATCTGGAAACTTAGTATCTGCAGCAAGATAGTTTAGTAGCAAAGTAATATGATAGTGGCGATAGCAACAATAAAAGTAACGGTAGTGTTTTTGTAGTTTTTGTAATAGTAGCAACGGAAAAGTAAATAAGCAACAAGCAATATATGAAAAGCTCGTAGGCATTGGATCGGTGATGGGAAATTATGTCGGATGCAATTCATCATGTAGAAGTTATAACCTAGGGTGACACAGAACTAGCTCCAGTTCATCAATGCAATGTAGGCATGTATTCCCAATATAGTCATACGTGCTTATGGAAAAGAATTTGCATGACATCTTTTGTCCTACCCTCCCGTGGCAGCGGGGTCCTATTGGAAACTAAGGGATATTAAGGCCTCCTTTTAATAGAGTGTCGGAACAAAGCATTAACACATAGTGAATACATGAACTCCTCAACCTATGGTCATCACCGGGAGTGGTCCCGATTATTGTCACTTCGGGGTTGCCGGATCATAACACATAGTAGGTGACAATAGACTTGCAAGATAGGATCAAGATAACACATATATTCATGAAAACATAATAGGGTCAGGTCTGAAATCATGGCACTTGGGCCCTAATGACAAGCATTGAGCATAGCAAAGTCATAGAAACATCAATCTCAGAACATAATGGATACTAGGGTTCAAACCCTAACAAAACTAACTCGATTACATGATAGATCCCATCCAACCCATCACTGTCCAGCAAGCCTACGATGGAATTACTCACGCATGGCGGTGAGCATCATGGAATTGGTGATGGAGGAAGGTTGATGATGATGATGGTGATGATCTCCACTCTCGGGAGCCCCGAACGGACTCCCGATCAGCCCTCCCGAGAGAGATTAGGGCTTGGTGGCAGCTTCGTCTCGTAAAACGCGATAATTCTTTCTCCTTGATTTTTTTCTCCCCAAAAGTGAATGTATAGGATCTGGGGATACGTCGGTGGAGCACCAAGGGGCCCACGAGGCAGGGGGCGCGCCCTAAGCGCGGGGGGCGCCCCCACCCTCGTGGACAGGGTGTGGGCCCCCTGGTCTGGATCTTCTTGCAGATATTTTTTATATTTTCCGAAATAATTCTCCGTGGATTTTCAGGTCATTCCGAGAACTTTTTATTTCTGCACAAAAACAACACCATGGCAATTCTGCTGAAAACAACGTCAGTCCATGTTAGTTCCATTCAGATCATGCATGTTAGAGTCCAAAACAAGGGCAAAAGGGTTTGGAAAAGTAGATAGGTTGGAGACGTATAAACTCCCCCAAGCTTAAACCTTTGCTTATCCTCAAGCAATTCAGTTGATAAATTGAAAGTGATAAAGAAAAAATTTGACAAACTCTGTTTGCTCTTGTTGTTGTATATATGTAAGCCAGCATTCAGATTTTCAACAAGATCATGAACTAACCACATTCACAATAACTTTTAGGTCTCAAGACTACTCACATCAATGGCATAATCAACTAGCGAGCAATAATAATAAACCTCGGATGACAACACTTTCTCAAAACAATCATGATATGTTATAACAAGATGGTATCTCGCTAGCCCTCTCTGAGACCGCAAAACATAAATGCAGAGCACCTTTAAAGATCAAGGACTGACTGGACATTGTAATTCATGGTAAAAGAGATCCAGTCATGATCATACTCAACTCAAATTGATGGTAATACATGCAAATGACAAAGGTGCTCTCCTACTGGTGCTCTTTGATAAGAGGGTGACGACTCTGCATAAAAGTAAATAGATAGGCCTGCGCAGAGGGAAGCAGGGATTTGTAGAGGTGCCAGAGCTTGATTTTTAAATAGAGATGAATAACATTTTGAGCGGTATACTTTTATTATCAACATAGCAACCAAGAATCTCGATATCTCCCATGCTACGCACATTATAGGCGGTTCCCTAACAGAATGGTAAAGTTTATACTCCCCCAACCACCAAAAAGCATACTCCACAGCTATCCCGAAACAACGGGTACCGTCCAAACCAGCAACAACCCTCGGGGAGTTTTGTTTAATTATTTATGATTTTGAGCATCGGACTGGGCATCCCGATTACCAGCCATTTTCTCGTGAATGATGAGCGGAGTCCACTCATCGCAAGGATAACCCACCTAGCATGGAAGATATAGACAGCCCTAGTTGATACATGAGCTGTTCGAGCATACAAAACAGAATTTCATTTGAAGGTTTAGAGTTTGGCACATACAAATTTACTTGGAACGGCAGGTAAATACCGCATATAGGAAGGTATGGTGGACTCATTGGAATAACTTTGGGGTTTATGGAAGTGGATGCACAAGCAGTATTCCCGCTTAGTACAGGTGAAGGCTAGAAAGAGACTGGAAGCGACCAGCTAGAGAGCAACAACGGTCATGAACATGCATTAAAGCTAATCAACAATGAATGTAAGCATGAGTAGGATATAAATCACCATGAACATAAATATCGTGAGGGCTATGTTGATTTGTTTCAACTACATGCGTGAACATGTGCCAAGTCAGATCACTTGAATCGTTCAAAGGAGGATACCACCCCATCATACCACATCACAACCATTTTAATATCATGTTGGCACGCAAGATAGACCATTATAAACTCAGCTAATTAAGCATGGCATAAGCAACTATGATCCCTAATTGTCATTACAAGCATGTTTCATTCATAACAAGTTGAATCAGGAACGATGAACTATCATATTTACAAAAACAAGAGAGGTCGAGTTCATACCAGCTTTTCTCATCTCAATTAGTTCATCATATATCATCCTTATTGCCTTTCACTCACACGACCGAACGGTGTGGAAAATAATAGTAGTGCACGTGCATTGGACTAAGCTGGAATCTGCGAGCATTTAATACAAGAGATAAGACAAGGTAATATGGCTCAAGGTTGAATTAACAATAAAGCATATGAGAGCCATTAAGCATTTTCAATCATGGTCTTCTACTCTTAACCCTTAAAGAAAAGAAAAGAAACTATTTACACAGGAAAGCTCCCAACAAGCAAAAGAAGAACGGGAAAATATTTTTGGGTTTTATTTTTAATTACTACTACTACAAGGGAAGTAAACTAGCTAGAAGCTACCAATAATATTATTTTTTCTTAAGGTTTTTCTAGCACACGAGGAAAAGTCTAAGAAAAAGAAATTGAAACTAAACATGGATGGTACAGTGAAAGAGTGTGAGCACCGACAACTAGAATAAGTGTCAACATGAATGTAAAGTCGGTGAGAAACACGTACTCCCCCAAGCTTAGGCTTTTGGCCTAAGTTGGTCTATGGCCACGAATCGAAGCTACTCCCTCCGGTGTACTGAGATGTATCCTCTGGGTGCCACTGGTTGGCTAGCTCATCCAGCTCCCACCCATAAACAGACTGACGGTAGGGATCAAGTGGTGGCTCAGGCTCAGGCTCTGAAGCTTGTGCCTGGCCTTGGTACTTGTAGAAGGCATCTGATGTAATGAGGTATACGCTTGTGGACAGATCAAACAGAGATGGTGCAGGCAAGGTAACAATTTCACAATATATTTCATCAAACCTTAATTTATAATTAAGCAACCTATTCTTGTCTTTAACAATAAAATCATGAGCTACCATGCTCTTGTAGTCTAGATAAACAGGGGCAAGCAATTTTTCTTCCTTTTCATGATGCCTAATAGGTATTCTAAAATGTTTAGCAAGGCGAGAAGCAAAGATGCCTCCAAAGACGGGCCCCTTTGAGCGGTTCAGACTCAGTCATTTAGCAGCGACGGCGCCCAAGCTAAAAGTTGTGTCTTGAAACAAAGCATGGCGTAAGATGACATTATCAGGGGCACTAAGATTCCCACTGTTCCCACAACCAATTAAATATCTACTGGCAAATAAAGCAAAGTAGCGCAGAACAGGGAAGTGTATGATAGTGATTCTTGCCCCTGAAACTTGTCTAGTTTCCCCTACAGCTACCATGTCAATAAACCCTTCAACGTCTTCACGACGTGGTTCATCAAATCTACCTCCAAAGGGTATCTTTCATATTTCACAAAATTCTAAGAGTGATATCTCCTTACATCATATAAACGAAACTCCACCGTAGGTGGTGTTTTCTTAGCATGAAAATGAAAGCTTTGCGTGAAAATATTGGTGAGTAAGAGATACTGTTCACGTTGGTCATGGAGGAAGTCGGTGAGGCCTGCATTATCTGCCAACCAATAAAAGTCTTCGTAAATCCCGGCAGAAATCATGAAATCATTGCAAGGCCATTCACACGGCCGAACTTCCGCCATGCGAGGAAGATTATATTTGGGCTTCTTATTTTCTTCTTTCTTCATCTCCTCTGAGCTCTTACTGGAGGAGCCCCTCAATAATCTCTTTATCATTTTCCTTTTCTGAAAATTTCCAAATTTTTTCATAACTCAAAATAAAAGTTAACCAAACTCAACAACATTGATAGCAACAACTCCTATAAGTGCCTAGAGACTATATCATGTATCAGAACTACTTGGGACCAAGAAAATTTGACATGCAAGCTCAAGAACAAGGTCACCACAGCAGCATAAATTTGCAACAAATAGAGCACTAGAACAAAAAACTAATTGGACCAATGGAGGAGTCACATACCAAGGAACAATCTCCCCAAACAGTTTGGTGAATGGTGTTTTGAGTTAGGAGATCGAAAATGGCAGCAAGATGAGCTAGAACTCGGGTTTGAGCTGGTTGGTGATTTTTTTGAGAGGAAGAAGAAGAGTGTGGGTGCAGGAATAAGTGGAGGGGGGGCACGTGGGGCCCACGAGGCAGGGGGCGCGCCCTGGACCCTCGTGGCCAGGTGCTGGCTCCCCTCGCTGTGTGTTCTGTGCCATATTTTCTCAAATAATCTAGAAAAAATCATATTTCATTTTCATGGCATTTGGAGAACTTTCATTTTCGGGGTATTTTTTATTGCACGGATAAGTCTGAAAACACACAGAGAATATTATTTTGCTTTATTTATCCTAATTAACAGAAAGTAAAAGGAGGGTACAGAAGGTCGCGCTATCTAGATTCACCTATCCCATGCTCATCAAAAGGAATCCATTAACAAGGTTGATCTGGTCTTGACGTCTTGTTAATAAACTCTTTCCAAATAACATGAAACCGGAGAATTTTCAAATAACACTAGGTTACCTCAATGGGGATATGTATGTCCCCAACAATAAGAATGGCATATGTCTTCTTGATAGTAGGAAGAGGAAATTCAAAACCTCCAATGGTAATAGTTGAAAAATTTCCAATATAATTGATACTGTGGACCTGAGGTTGTTTCCTCGGGAAGTGTACCGTATGCTCATTACCATTGACTTGAAAAGTGACATTGCCTTTGTTGCAATCAATAACGGCCCCTGCAGTATTCAAAAAGGGTCTACCAAGGATAATAGGCATACTATCGTCCTCAGGAATATGAAGTATAACAAAGTCCGTTAGAATAGTAACATTTGCAACTACAACAGGCACATCCTCACAAATACCGACATGTATAGCAATTGTTTATATTGGCCATTTGCAAAGATATTTCAGTAGGTGTCAACTTACTCAAGTCAAGTCTACGATATAAAGAGAGAGGCATAACACTAACACCGGCTCCAAGATCACATAAAGCAGTTTTAACATAGTTTTTCTTAATGGACCAACGTATAGTAGGTACTCCTGGATCTCCTAGTTTCTTAGGTATTCCCCCCTTAAAACTGTAATTGGCAAGCATGGTGGAAATTTCTACTTCAGGTATTTTTCTTTTATTGGTAATAACATCCTTCATATACTTAGCATAAGGATTTGTTTTAAGCACATCAGTCAAACGCATACGCAAAAAGATAGGTCTAATCATTTCAGCAAAGCGCTCAAAATACTCATCATCCTTTTTCTTGGATGGTTTCGGAGGAAAAGGCATGGGTTTCTGAACCCATGGTTCTCTTTCCTTACCGTGCTTCCTAGCAACAAAGTCTCTCTTATCATAACGTTGATTCTTTGATTGCGGGTTATCAAGATCAACAACAGGTTCAATCTCTACATCATTATCATTGCTAAGTTGAGCATCATCATGAACATCATCATTTACATTATCACTAGGTTCATGTTCATTACCAGATTGTGTCTCAGCATCAGAAACAGATATATCATTAGGATTCTCAGGTATATCAGCCATAGGTTCACTAGAAGCATGCAAAGTCCTATCATTTTTCTTTTTCTTCTTCTTAGAAGAACTAGGTGCATCTAAATTAGCTCTCTGAGAATATTGCTCAATTCTCTTAGGGTGGCCTTCAGGATAAAAAGGTTCCTGAGTCATTCTACCACTTCTAGTCACAACTCTAATGGCATTATCATTATTCTTACTATTTAATTCATTGAGCAAATCATTCTGAGCCTTAAGTACTTGTTCTACTTGAGTGGTGACCATAGAAGCATGTATACTAATAAGTTCCAGTTCACCTTTAGCTCTAGACAGGTAATTACTCAAGCGTTCAATCATATACGCATTGTGTTGTAATTGTCTACCAACATAAGCATTGAAGTTTTCTTGTTTCACAATGAAATTGTCAAACTCATCTAAGTATTAGCTAGCAGACTTATAACGAGGAATATCACCTTCATCAAATCTATAAAGAGAATTTACCTTTACTACCTGTGTCGGGTTATCAAGACCATGTATTTCTTCAATAGGTGGTAAATTCTTAACATCTTCGGCTTTAATACCTTTTTCTTTCATAGATTTTTTTGCCTCTTGCATATCTTCAGGACTGAGAAATAGAACGCCTCTTTTCTTCGGAGTTGGCTTGGGGCTGGTTCAGGAAGTGTCTAATTAGTTTCATTGGCCAACATATTATTCAATAGTAGTTCAGCTTGTTCAATTGTTCTTTCCCTGAAAACAAAACCAACACAACTATCCAGGTGGTCTCTGGAAGCATCGGTTAGTCCCTTATAAAAGACATCAAGTATATCATGCATCTCAAGAGGATGATCAGGCAAAGCATTAAGTAATTGGAGAAGCCTCCCCCAAGCTTGTGGGAGACTCACTTCCTCAATTTGCACAAAGTTATATATTTCCCGTAAGGCAGCTTATTTCTTATGTGCGGGAAAATATTTAGCCGAGAAGTAATACATCATATCCTGGGGACTACGCACGCAACGAGGATCAAGAGAATTAAACCAAGTCTTAGCATCACCCTTTAACGAGAAAGGAAATAACTTAAGGATACAGTAATAGCGAATCTTTTCATCGTTGGTAAACAGGGTGGCTATATTATTCAACTTAGTAAGATGTGCCACAATAGTTTCAGACTCATAACCATGGAAAGGATCAGATTCAACCAAAGTAATTAACTCAGGATCAACAGAGAATTCATAATTCTTATCAGTAACACAGATAGGTGAAGTAGCAAAAGCAGGGTCATGTTTCATTCTAGCATTCAAGGACTTTTCTTTCAGCTCAGCTAATAATTTCTTAAGATCATATCTATCGTTGCAAGCAAGAAAGTCTCTTGCAGTTTCTTCATGCATAACATAACCCTCAGGAAAAACAAGCAATTCATATCTATTGGGACAAGCTTCATCACCACTTTCATAAATATTATCAGTTTCAATATTTGCATTCTCCCTAACCTTAGCAATTTGTTCATCTAGAAATTCACCTAGTGGCATAGTATTATCAAGCATAGATGTAGTTTCATCATACATAGCAGAAGTGGCATCATCAAGAACATACGACATATCAGATTCAATAGCATGAGTAGGTGTCACAAATTTGCCCATAATAGACGGAGAATCAAGTGCAGAGCTAGATGGCAGTTCCTTACCTCCACTCGTAGTTGAGGGTAAGATCTTGGTTTTTGAGTCCTTCGGATTCTTCATAGTGATCAACAGATATAAATCCCAAGTGACTTACAGAATAGAGCTATGCTCCCCGGCAACGGCGCCAGAAAATAGTCTTGATGATCCACAAGTGTAGGGGATCGCAACAGTTTTTGAGAGTAAAGTATTCAACCCAAATTTATTGATTTGACACAAGGGGAGCCAAAGAATACTCTTAAGTATTAGCAGCTGAGTTGTCAATTCAACCACACCTGGAAACTTAGTATCTGCAGCAAGATAGTTTAGTAGCAAAGTAATATGATAGTGGCGATAGCAGCAATAAAAGTAACGGTAGTGTTTTCGTAGTTTTTGTAATAGTAGCAATGGAAAAGTAAATAAGCAACAAGCAATATATGAAAAGCTCGTAGGCATTGGATCGGTGATGGGAAATTATGTCGGATACAATTCATCATGTAGAAGTTATAACCTAGGGTGACACAGAACTAGCTCTAGTTCATCAACGCAATGTAGGCATGTATTCCCAATATAGTCATACGTGCTTATGGAAAAGAACTTGCATGACATCTTTTGTCCTACCCTCCCATGGCAGTGGGGTCCTATTGGAAACTAAGGGATATTAAGGCCTCCTTTTAATGGAGTACCGAACCAAAGCATTAACACATAGTGAATACATGAACTCCTCAAACTATGGTCGTCACCGGGAGTGCTCCTGATTATTGTCACTTCGGGGTTGCCGGATCATAACACATAGTAGGTGACTATAGACTTGCAAGATAGGATCAAGAATACACACATATTCATGAAAACATAATAGGTTCAGATCTGAAATCATGGCACTCGAACCCTAGTGACAAGCATTAAGCATAGCAAAGTCATAGCAACATCAATCTCAGAACATAGTGGATACTAGGGATCAAACCCTAACAAAACTAACTCGATTACATGATAGATCCCATCCAACCCATCACCGTCCAGCAAGCTTACGATGGAATTACTCACGCACTGCGGTTAGCATCATGGAATTGGTGATGGAGGAAGGTTGATGATGATGATGGCGACGATCTCCACTATCCGGAGCCCCGAACGGACTCCAGATCAGCCCTCCCGAGAGAGATTAGGGCTTGGTGGCTGCTCCGTCTCGTAGAACGCGATAATTCTTTCTCCTTGATTTTTTCTCCCTGAAAGGGAATATATAGGATCTGGGGATACATCCATTTTGGCATCCATGTGACACTGATTGGGGTTTGGCATCTCGCTTCCCTGAGTATCTGATACGTCCATTTTGCATCATGCTTATATGTTGATATTTATTGCATTATGGGCCGTTATTACATGTTTTGTCACAATACTTATGCCTTTTCTCTTTTATTTTACAAGGTTTACATGAAGAGGGAGAATGCCGGCAGCTGGAATTCTGTGCTGGAAAAGGAGCAAACTCTGGAAACCTATTATGCACAACTGCAAAAGCCCCGAAACTTAAAAGAACTCCGTTTCAAAAAATATAAAAAATATCCGGCGAAAGAAGTTCACGAGGGGGCCACCAGCTATCATCGAGGGTGGGGGGCGCGCCCCCTGCCCAGGGCGCGCCCCCTGTCTCGTGGGCCCCCCGATGCCCATCTTCTCCTATATGGGGTGTTTTAACCTGGAAAAAAATCAGAAGGAGGCTTTCGGGACCAGACGCCGCCATCTCGAGGCGGAACCGAGGCGGAAACCAATCTAGGGCTCCGGCAGAGCTGTTCTGCCGGGGATACTTTCCTCCGGGAGGGGGAAATCGTCACCACCGTCATCACCAACAACTCTCCCATCTTAGGGAGAGCTATCTTCATCAACATCTTCACCAGCACCATCTCCTCTCAAACCCTACTTCATCTCTTGTATCCAATCTTTGTACCCAAACCTCACATTGGTACCTGTGGGTTGCTAGTAGTGTTGATTACTCCTTGTAGTTGATGCTAGTTGGTTTATTTTGTGGAAGATCATATGTTCAGATCCATTATGCATATTAATACCCCTCTGATCATGAACCATATTATGTCTTGTGAGTAGTTACTTTTTTCCTGAGGACATGGGAGAAGTCTTGCTATTAGTAGTCATGTGAATTTGCTCTTCGTTCGATATTTTGATGAGATGTATGTTGTCTCTCCTCTAGTGGTGTCATGTGAACGTCGACTACATGACACTTCACCATTATTTGGGCCTAGAGGAAGGCATTGGGAAGTAATAAGTAGATGACGGGTTGCTAGAGTGACAGAAGCTTAAACCCTAGTTTATGTGTTGCTTCGTAAGGGGCTGATTTGGATCCATATGTTTCAGTCTATGGTTAGGTTTACCTTAATACTTCTTTTGTAGTTGCGGATGCTTGCATTAGAGGTTAATCATAAGTGGGAGGCTTGTCCAAGTAAGGACAGCACCCAAGCACCGGTCCACCCACATACCAAATTATCAAAGTACCGAACGCGAATCAGATGATCGTGATGAAAACTAGCTTGACGATAATTCCCATGTGTCCTCGAGAGCGCTTTCCTTTATATAAGAGTTTGTCCAGGCTTGTCCTTTGCTACAAAAAGGATTGGGCCACATTGCTGCACCTTATTTACTTTTACCTTTTGTCACTTGCTACCAATTACATTATCACAAAATTATCCGCTCCTTATAATTTCAGTGCTTGCAGAAAATACCTTACTGAAAACTGCCTATCATTTCCTTCTGCTCCTAGTTGGGTTTGACACTCTTAACTATCAAAAGGACCACGATAGATCCCCTACACTTGTGGGTCATCAAGACTCTTTTCTGGCACCATTGCCGGGGAGTGAAGCGCCTTTGGTAAGTGGAATTTGATAAGGAAAAATTTATATAGTGTGCTGAAATTTATTGTCACTTGTTACTATGGCTCAAAATCCTTTGAGGGACTTGTTCAGGGTATCTTCACACCGACCAGAAGAGAAAAGAGTTGCTCCTCAACCTACTGCACCTACTGAAAATGTTTGCTTTGAGATTCCTTCAGGTATGATAGAGAAACTGCTTGAAAATCCTTTTACAGGAGACGGAACACTGCATCCTGATTTACATCTAATCTATGTGGATGAAGTTTGTGGATTATTTAAGCTTGCAGGTATGTCCGAGGATGTTATCAAGAAGAAGGTCTTCCCTTTATCTTTGAAGGGAGATGCATTGACATGGTTTAGGCTATGTGATGATATAGGATCATGGAACTATAATCGTCTGAAGTTGGAATTTCATCAGAAGTTCTACCCTATGCACCAGGTTCATCGTGATCATAAATATATTTATAATTTCTGGCCTCACGAAGGAGAAAGCATCGCTCAAGCTTGGGGGAGGCTTAAGTCAATGTTATATTCATGCCCCAATCATGAGCTCTCAAGAAAAATGATCATTCAAAAAATTTATGCTCGGCTTTCTCTCAATAATCGCACCATGCTCGATAATTCTTGTTCTGGCTCTTTTATGATGAAGACTGTTGAATTCAAATGGGATTTATTGGAAAGAATTAAATATAACTCCGAGGATTGGGATCTCGATGAAGGTAAGGAGTCAGGTATGACCCCTAAGTTTGATTGTGTTAAAGCTTTTATGGATACCGATGTTTTCCGTAAGTTTAGCACTAAATATGGACTTGACTCTGAGATAGTAGCTTCTTTCTGTGAATCATTTGCTTCTCATTGATCTCCCCAAGGAGAAGTGGTTTAAATACCATCCCGCTATTGAAGTAAAAGTAGTTGAACCTATTAAAGTTGAAAAAAAGACTATCACTTATAATGTTGATCCTATTGTTCCTACTGCTTATATTGAGAAACCATCTTTCCCTGTTAGGATAAAGGATCATGCTCAAGCTTCAACTGTAGTTCATAAAAGTAATACTAGAACACCTACATCCCCTGAGCAAATTAAATTTGAACCTAGTGTTGCTATGGTTAAAGATCTCTTGGTAGAAGATTTAGATGGACATGTTATTTACCTCCAAGAAGAGTCTGAGAGAATAGCCAAACCCAATGCTAGGAATAAACATAGACATGTTGTAGGCTTGCCTGTTATATCTGTTAAGATAGGAGATCATTGCTATCATAGTTTATGTGATGTAGGTGCTAGTGCGAGTATTATCCCTCATACCTTATATCAAAAAATTATGCATGATATTGCACCTGTTGAGTTAGAAGGGATTGATGTTACGATTAAGCTAGCTAATAGAGACACTATTTCACCAGTTGGGATTGTTAGAGATGTTGAAGTCTTGTGTGGGAAGGTTAAATACCCTGCTGATTTCCTTGTTCTTAGTTCCACACAAGATGAATTTTGTCCCATTATATTCAGTAGACCCTTCTTGAATACTGTTAATGCCAAGATAGACTGCGTGAAAGATATTGTTACTGTGGGATTAGGGGATATCTCTCATGATTTTAACTTTGCTAAATTTCGTAGACAACCCCTTGAAAAGGAACCACCTAGTAAGGATGAAATTATTGGTCTTGCTTCTATTGTTGTGCCTCCTAATGATCCTTTAGAACAATACTTGCTAGACCATGAAAATGATATGCATATGAATGAGAGAAGGGAAATAGATGAAATATTCTTTAAACAGGGACCCGTATTGAAAAACAACTTGGCTGTTGAAATCCTAGGGGATCCTCCTCCACCCAAGGGTGATCCCGTGATTGAACTTAAGCCTTTACCTGATAATTTTAAGTATGTTTATCTTGATGAAAATAAAATATATCCTGTGATTATTAGTGCTAACCTTTCAGAACAGGAAGAAGAAAACTATTTAAAACTCTGAAGAAGCACCGTGCTGCTATTGGATATACTCTTGATGATCTTAAGGGCATTAGTCCCACTATATGCCAACACAAGATAAACATGGAAGAAAATGCCAAACTAGTTATTGATCATCGGCGACGGTTAAATCCTAAAATGAAAGAAGTGGTAAGGAAGGAAATACTAAAGCTTCTAGAGGCAGGTACTATCTATCCAGTTGCTGATAGCCAGTGGGTAAGTCATGTCCATTGTGTCCCTAAGAAAGGGGGTATGACTGTCGTTCCTAATGATAAAGATGAATTGACCCCGCAAAGAATAGTTATAGGTTATTGGATGGTAATTGATTTCCGTAAGTTGAATAAAGCTACTAAGGAAGATCATTACCCCTTGCCATTTATTGATGAAATGCTAGAAAGGTTATCCAAACATACTCATTTTTGCTTTCTAGATGGTTATTCTGGTTTCTCTCAAATACCTGTGTCAAAAGGGGATCAAGAAAAGACCACTTTTACTTGTCCTTTCGGTACCTTTGCTTATAGACGTATGCCTTTTGGTTTATGCAATGCACATGCTACCTTTCAAAGATGCATGTTGGCTATATTCTCTAAGTTTTGTGAAAAGATTGTTGAGGTTTTCATGTATGATTTCTCCGTTGACGGAACTTCTTCTGATGATTGCTTAAGCAACCTTAATCGAGTTTTGCAGAGATGTGAAGACACTAATCTTGTCTTGAATTGGGAGAAGTGCCACTTTATGGTTAATGAAGGCATTGTCTTGGGACATAAAATTACTGAAAGAGGTCTTGAAGTCAACAAAGCTAAAGTTGACGCTATTGGAAAGATGCCATGCCCTAAGGACATCAAAGGTATACGAAGTTTCCTTGGTCATGCCGGGTTTTATACGAGGTTCATTAAGGACTTCTCCAAAATCTCCAGGCCTCTAACTAATCTCTTACAAAAAGATATTCCTTTTGTCTTTGATGATAATGGCCTAGAAGCATTTGAAATACTTAAGAAAGCATTGATCTCTGCACCTATTGTCCAGCCTCCTGACTGGAATTTACCCTTTGAGATTATGTGCGATTCTAGTGATTATGTTGTAGGTGCTGTCTTAGGGCAAAGAGTTGATAAGAAATTAAATGTTATCCAGTATGCTAGTAAAACTCTAGATAGTGCCCAAAGAAATTATGCTATTACTGAGAAATAATTTTTAGCTATTGTATTTGCTTGTGATAAGTTTAGACCCTATATTGTTGATTCTAATGTAACTATTCACACTGATCATGCTGCTATCAAATACCTTATGGAAAAGAAAGATGCTAAACCTAGACTTATTAGATGGGTTCTCTTGCTGCAAGAATTTGACTTGCATATTATTGATAGAAAAGGAGCTGAGAACCCTGTTGCAGACAACTTGTCTAGGTTAGAAAATGTACTTGATGACCCACAACCTATTGATGATAGCTTTCCCGATGAACAACTAGCTGTCATAAATAATTCTCGTGCTACTCCATGGTATGCTGATTATGCTAATTATATTGTTGCTATTTATACCCCCTAGCTTCACATACCAGCAAAAGAAAAAGTTCTTCTATGATTTGAGACATTACTTCTGGGATGACCCACATCTTTATAAAGAAGGAGTAGATGGTATTATTAGACGTTGTGCACCTGAGGATGAACAGGAACAGATCCTACGCAAGTGCCACTCCGAAGCTTATGGACGACACCATGCGGGAGATAGAACTGCACACAAGGTATTGCAATCTGGTTTTTATCGGCCTACTCTCTTCAAGGATGCCCGTAAGTTTGTCTTATCTTGTGATGAATGTCAAAGAATTGGTAATATTAGTAGACATCAAGATCATTATATAGGCAACACGTCCAAGATTAGTAGACCGACTCCTGCCTGCATCTACTATTACTCCAAACATTGACCGCTGTCCAGCATGCATCTAGTGTATTAATTTCATGGAGAAATGGAGTAATGCAATAAGAACGATGACATGATGTAGACAATATCTATTTATGTAGAAATAGACCCCATCGTTTTATGCTTAGTAGCAACGATACTTACGTGTCGGTTCCCCTTCTATCACTGGGATCAAGCACCGTAAGATCGAACCCACTACAAAGCACCTTTTCCCATGACAAGATAAATAGATCTAGTTGGCCAAACAAAACCCAATATCAGAGAAGAAATATGAGGCTATAAGCAATCGTGCATATAAGAGATCAAAAGAAGACCCAAATAACTTTCATGGATATAAAAAGATAGATCTGATCATAAACTCAAAGTTCATCGGATCCCAACAAACACACCGCAAAAGAGTTACATCATATGGATCTCCAAGAGACCATTGTATTGATAATCAAAAGAGAGAGATGAAGCCATCTAGCTACTGACTATGGACCGGAAGGTCTACAAGGAACTACTTACGCATCATCGGAGAGGCACCAATGGAAGTGGTGAACCCCTCCGTGATGGTGTCTAGATTGGATCTAGTGGTTCTGGACTCTACGGCGGCTGGATCGAAATTCCATCGACTCCCCTAGGATTTCTAGAATATTAGGGTATTTATAGAGCAAGGAGGCGGTCCAGGGGGCACCCGAGGTGGGCACAGCCCACCAGGGCGTGCTTGGGCCCCCAGGCGCGCCCTGGTGGGTTGTGCTTGTTGGGGAATGTAGTATTTTAAAATTTCCTACGATCATGCAAGATCTATCTACCATATGCATAGCAACGAGAGGGAAGAGTGTGTCTACGTACCCTCGTAGACCGGAAGCGGAAGCGTCAAGTGACGCGGTTGATGTAGTCGAACTTCTTCGCGATTCAACCGATCAAGCACCGAACGTACGGCACCTCCGCGTTCAGCACACGTTCAGATTGATGACGTCCCACGAGCTCTTGATCCAGTTGAGCTTCACGGGAGAGTTTCGTCAGCACGACGGCGTGGTGACGGATTTGATGTATCTGCTGGCTCAGGGCTTCGCCTAAGCACTACGACGGTATGACCGAGGTGTGTTTCTGTGGAGGCGGGCACCGCACACGGCTGGAACAATTCAACTTGTGTGTCTTTGGGTGCCCCCTGCCCCCGTATATAAAGGAGCAAGGGGGGAGGCCGGCCGGCCCTCCTATGGTGCGGTGCAATCCTACTAGGAATAGGATTGCAATCCTATTTCTAGTAGGAACTACCAAAGAAGGAAGAAGGGGGAAGGAAAGAGAGGGAGAGGGAGAGGGAAAGAGGGGCCGCGCCCCCCTCCCCTTGTCCTATTAGGACTCCTCCTAGGGAGGGGGCGCGCCACCTCCTGGCTGCTGCCCTCTCTCTCCCCTATGGCCCACCAGGGCCCACCATATCCCCGGGGGGTTCCGGTAACCCCCCCCCCAGCACACCGGTAAATTCCGAAACTTTCCAGAACACTTCCGGTGTCCAAATATAGTCGTCCAATATATCAATCTTTATGTCTCGGACATTCCGAGACTCCTCGTCATGTCCGTGATCTCATCCGGGACTCCGAACTACCTTCGGTACATCAAAACTCATAAACTCATAATACCGATCGTCATCAAACGTTAAGCGTGCGGACCCTACGGGTTCGAGAACTATGTAGACATGACCGAGACTCATCTCCGATCAATAAACAATAGCGGAACCTGGATGCTCATATTGGCTCCTACATATTCTACGAAGATCTTTATCGGTCAAACCGCATAACAACATACGTTGTTCCTTTTGTCATCGGTATGTTACTTGCGCGAGATTCGATCGTCGGTATCTCTATACCTAGTTCAATCTCGTTACCGGCAAGTCTCTTTACTCGTTCCGTAACACATCATCCCGTGACTAACTCATTAGTCTTTTGCTTGCAAGGCTTATTATGATGTGTGTTACCGAGAGGGCCCAGAGATACCTCTCCGACACTCGGAGTGACAAATCCTAATCTTGATCTATGCCAACACCACGAATACTTTCGGAGACACCTGTAGAGCATCTTTATGATCACCCAATTACGTTGTGACGTTTGATAGCACACAAGGTGTTCCTACGGTATTCGGGAGTTGCATAATCTCATAGTCATAGGAACATGTATAAGTCATGAAGAAAGCAATAGCAGTAAAACTAAACGATCATAGTGCTATGCTAACGGATGGGTCTAGTCCATCACATCATTCTCCTAATGATGTGATACCGTTTATCAAATGACAACTCATGTCTATGGCTAAGAAACATAACCATCTTTGATCAATGAGCTAGTCTAGTAGAGGCATACTAGGGACATATTGTTTTGTCTATGTATCCACACATGTACTAAGTTTCCGGTTAATACAATTCTAGCATGAATAAAAGACATTTATCATGATATAAGGAAATACAAATAACATCTTTATTATTGCCTCTAGGGCATATTTCCTTCAGTCTCCCATTTGAACTAGAGTCAATAATCTAGATTACAAAGTGATGATCCTCACACCCATGGAGTCCTTGTGCTGATCATGTTTTGCCCGTGGAAGAGGCTTAGTCAACGGGTCTGCAACATTCAGATCCGTATGTATTTTGCAAATCTCTATGTCTCCCTCCTTGACAAGATCGCGGATGGAATTGAAGCGTCTTTTGATGTGCTTTGTTCTCTTGTGAAACCTGGATTCCTTTGCCAAGGCTATTGCTCCAGTGTTGTCACAAAAGATTTTCATTGGACCCAATGCACTAGGTATTACACCTAGATCGGATATGAACCCCTTCATCCAGACTCCTTCATTTTCTGCTTCCGAAGCAGCTATGTATTCCGCTTCACACGTAGATCCCGCCACGATGCTCTGCTTGGAACTGCACCAACTGACAGCTCCACCGTTCAATAAAAATACATATCAGGTTTGTGACTTAGAGTCATCCGGATCAGTGTCAAAGCTAGAATCGACGTAACCGTTTACGACGAGCTCTTTGTCACCTCCATACACGAGAAACATATCCTTAGTCCTTTTCAGGTATTTCAGGATGTTCTTGACCGCTCTCCAGTGATCCACTCCTGGATTACTTTGGTACCTCCCTGCTAGACTTATAGCAAGGCACACATCAGGTCTGGTACACAGCATTGCATACATGATAGATCCTATGGCTGAGGCATAGGGAATGACTTTCATTTTCTCTCTATCTTCTGCAGTGGTCGGGCATTGAGTCTTACTCAACTTCATACCTTGTAATACAGGCAAGAACCCTTCTTTGACTGATCCGTTTTGAACTTCTTCAAAATCTTATCAAGGTATGTGCTTTGTGAAAGTCCAATTAAGCGTCTTGATCTATCTCTATAGATCTTGATGCCTAATATATAAGCAGCTTCACCGAGGTCTTTCATTGAAAAATTCTTATTCAAGTATCCTTTTATGCTATCCAGAAATTCTATATAATTTCAATCAATAATATGTCATCCACATATAATATTAGAAATGGTACAGAGCTCCCACTCACTTTCTTGTAAATACAGGCTTCTCCAAAAGTCTGTATAAAACAATATGCTTTGATCACCTCATCAAAGCGTATATTCCAACTCCGAGATACTTGCACCAGTCCATAGATGGATCGCTGGAGCTTGCACACTTTGTTAGCACCTTTTGGATCGACCAAATCTTATGGTTGCATCATATACAACTCTTCTTTGAGATATCCATTCAGGAATGCAGTTTTGACATCCATTTGCCAGATTTCATAATCATAAAATGCGGCAACTGCTAACATGATTCGGACAGACTTAAGCATCGCTACTGGTGAGAAAGTCTCATCGTAGTGAACTCCTTGAACTTGTCGAAACCCTTTCGCAACAAGTCGAGCTTTGTAAATAGTAACATTACCGTCTGATTCGGTCTTCCTCTTAAAGATCCATTTATTTTCGATGGCCTGCCGATCATCGGGCAAGTCAACCAAAGTCCACACTTTGTTCTCATACATGGATCCCATCTCAGATTTCATGGCCTAAAGCCATTTTGCGGAATCTGGGCTCATCATCGCTTCCTCATAGTTCATAGGTTCATCATGGTCCAGTAACATGATTTCCAGAACTGGGTTGCCGTACCACTCTGGTGCGGAACGTACTCTGGTTGATCTACGACGTTCAGCGGAAACTTGATCTGAAGTTTCATGATCATCATCATTAACTTCCTCACTGATTGGTGTAGGAATCACCGGAACAATTTTCTGTGATGTACTACTTTCCAATTCAGGAGAAGGTATAATTACCTCATCAAGTTCCACTTTCCTCCCACTCACTTCTTTCGAGAGAAACTCCTTCTCTAGAAAGGATCCATTCTTAGCAACGAATACCTTGCCTTCGGATCTGTGATAGAAGGTGTACCCAACAGTCACTTTTGGGTATCCTATGAAGACACATTTCTCCGACTTGGGTTCGAGCTTATCAGGTTGAAGCTTTTTCACATAAGCATCGCAGCCCCAAACTTTAAGAAACGACAACTTTGGTTTCTTGCCAAACCATAGTTCATAAGGTGTCGTATCAACGGATTTAGATGGTGCCCTATTTAACGTGAATCCAGCTGTCTCTAAAGCATAACCCCAAAACGATAGCGGTAAATCGGTAAGAGACATGATAGATCACACCATATCCAATAAAGTACGGTTACGACGTTCAGACACACCATTACGCTGTGGTGTTCCGGGTGGCGTGAGTTGTGAAACTATTCCACATTGTTTTAAATGAAGACCAAACTTGTAACTCAAATATTCTCCTCCACGATCAGATCGTAGAAACTTTATTTTATTGTTACGATGATTCTCTACTTCACTCTGAAATTCTTTGAACTTTTCAAATGTTTCAGACTTGTGCTTCATTAAGTAGATATACCCATATCTGCTCAAATCATCAGTGAAGGTCAGAAAATAACGATACCCGCCGCGAGCTTCAACACTCATTGGCCCACATACATCAGTATGTATGATTTCCAACAAATCTGTTGCTCGCTCCATAGTTCCGGAGAACGGAGTTTTAGTCATCTTGCCCATGAGGCATGGTTCGCAAGCACCAAGTGATTCATAATCAAGTGATTCCAAAAGTCCATCGCTATGGAGTTTCTTCATGCGTTTTACACCAATATGACCTAAACGGCAGTGCCACAAATAAGCTGCACTATCATTATTAACCTTGCATCTTTTGGTTTCAATATTATGAATATGTGTATCACTACAATTGAGATCCAATAAGAATAGACCACTCTTCAAGGGTGCATGACCATAAAAGATATTATTCATAAAAATAGAACAACCATTATTCTCTGATTTAAATGAATAATCGTCTCGCAACAAACAAGATCCAGATATAATGTTCATGCTCAACGCTGGCACCAAATAACAATTATTTAGGTCTAAAACTAATCCCGAAGGTAGATGTAGAGGTAGCGTGCCGACGGCGATCACATCGACTTTGGAACCATTTCCCACGCGCATCGTCACCTTGTCCTTAGCCAATCTTCGTTTAATCCGTAGTCCCTGTTTCGAGTTACAAATATTAGCAACCGAACCGGTATCAAATACCCAGGTACTACTACGAGCATTAGTAAGGTACACATCAATAACATGTATATCACATATACCTTTGTTCACCTTGCCATCCTTCTTATCCGCCAAATACTTGGGGCAGTTCCGCTTCCAGTGTCCAGTCCCATTGCAGTAGAAGCACTCAGCTTCAGGCTTGGCTCCAGACTTGGGTTTCTTCGTGGGAGTAGCAACTATCTTGCTATTCTTCTTGAAGTTCCCCTTCTTTCCCTTGCCCTTTTTCTTGAAACTAGTGGTCTTGTTAACCATCAACACTTGATGCTCCTTTTTGATTTCTACCTCCGCAGCCTTGAGCATAGCGAAGAGCTCGGGAATTGTCTTTTGCATCCCTTGCATGTTATAGTTCATCACGAAGCCTTTATAGCTTGGTGGCAGTGATTGAAGAACTCTATCAATAACACTATTCTCGTCAACTTTGCAACCAAGTTGAGTCATATGATTGTAGTACCCAGACATTCTGAGCAAGTGTTCACTGATAGAACTATTCTCCTCCATCTTGCAGCTGTAGAACTTATTGGAAATCTCATATTTCTCAATCCGGGCATTTGCTTGAAATATTAACTTCAACTCCTGGAACATCTCATATGGTCCATGATGTTCAAAACGTTGTTGAAGTCCCGGCTCTAAGCCGTAAAGCATGGCACACTGAACTATCGTGTAGTCATCAGACCGCGACTGTCGGACATTCAAAGCATCTACATTAGTGGGAGGGGGATTGTCACCTAGCGGTGCTTCAAGGACATAATTCTTCTGTGCAGCAATGAGGATAATCCTCAAGTTACGGACCCAGTCCGTGTAATTGCTACCATCATCTTTCAACTTAGCTTTCTCTAGGAATGCATTAAAATTCAAAGGAACGGTAGCACGGGCCATTGATCTACAACAACATAGATATGCAAAAACTATCAGGACTAAGTTCAAGATAAATTAAAGTTCAATTTAATCATATTAATTAAAGAACTCCCACTTAGATAGACATCCCTCCGGTCATCTAAACGATCACGTGATCCAAATCAACTAAACCATGTCCGATCATCTCGTGAGATGGAGTAGTTTCAATGGTGAACATCTTATGTTGATCATATCTACTACATGATTCACGCTGGACCGTTCGGTCTCCAGTGTTCCGAGGCCATATCTTCATATGCTAGGCTCGTCAAGTTTAACCCGAGTATTCTGCGTGTGCAAAACTAGCTTACACCCGTTGTATTTGAACGTAGAGCTTATCACACCCGATCATCACGTGGTGTCTCGGCACGACGAACTTTCACAGCGGTGCATACTCAGGGAGAACACTTATACCTTGAAATTTAGTAAGGGATCATCTTATAATGCTACCGTCGTTCTAAGCAAAATAAGAAGCATAATAAGATAAAGATCACATGCAATCAAAATATGTGACATGATATGGCCATCATCATCTTGTGCTTTTGATCTCCATCTCCAAAGCACCGTCATGATCACCTTCGTCACCGGCGTGACACCTTGATCTCCATCGTAGCATCGTTGTCGTTTTGCGAACTATTGCTTCTACGACTATCGCTACCGCTTAGTGATAAAGTAAAGCAATTACATGGCGATTGCATTTCATACAATAAAGCGACAACCATATGGCTCCTGCCAGTTGCCGATAACATTACAAAACATGATCATCTCATACAAAACCGTATAACTCATCATGTCTTGACCATATCACATCACAACATGCCCTGCAAAAACAAGTTAGACGTCCTCTACTTTGTTGTTGCAAGTTTTACGTGGCTGCTACGGGCTTAGCAAGAACCGTTCTTACCTACGCATACAAAACCACAACGATGTTTCGTCAAGTATTTGCTGTTTTAACCTTCACAAGGACCGGGCATAGCCACACTTGATTCAGCTAAAGTGAGAGAGACAGACACCCGCCAGTCACCTTTAAGCAACGAGTGCTCATAACGGTGAAACCAGTCTCGCGTAAGCGTATGCGTAATGTCGGTCCGGGCCGCTTCATCTCACAATACCGCCGAAGCAAAGTATGACATGCTGGTAAGCAGTATGACTAGTATCGCCCACAACTCATTGTGTTCTACTCGTGCATATCATCTACGCATAGACCTGGCTCATGATGCCACTGTTGGGGAACGTAGTATTTTAAAATTTCCTACGATCATGCAAGATCTATCTACCAGATGCATAGCAACGAGAGGGAAGAGTGTGTCTACGTACCCTCGTAGACCGGAAGCGGAAGCGTCAAGTGACGCGGTTGATGTAGTCGAACTTCCTCGCGATTCAACCGATCAAGCACCGAACGTATGGCACCTCCACGTTCAGCACACGTTCTGCTTCATGACGTCCCACCAGCTCTTGATCCAGTTGAGCTTCACGGGAGAGTTTCGTCAGCACGATGGTGTGGTGACGGATATGATGTATCTGCCGGCGCAGGGCTTCGTCCTAAGCACTGCGACGGTATGACCGAGGTGTGTTTCTGTGGAGGGGGGCACCGCAAACGGCTGGAACAATTCAACTTGTGTGTCTTTGGGTGCCCCCCTGCCCCCGTATATAAAGGAGCAAGGGGGGAGGCCGGCCGGCCCTCCTATGGTGCGGCTAGGGTGCAATCCTACTAGGAATAGGATTGCAATCCTATTCCTAGTAGGAATTACCAAAGAAGGAAGAAGGGGGAAGGAAAGAGAGGGAGAGGGAGAGGGAAAGAGGGGCCGCGCCCCCTCCCCTTGTCCTATTCGGACTCCTCCTAGGGAGGGGGCGCGCCACCTCCTGGCTGCTGCCCCCTCTCTCCCCTATGGCCCACCAGGGCCCACCATTCCCCCGGGGGGTTCCGGTAACCCCCCCGGCACTCTGGTAAATTCCGAAACTTTCCAGAACGCTTCCGGTGTTCGAATATAGTCGTCCAATATATCAATCTTTATGTCTCGGACATTCCGAGACTCCTCGTCATGTCCGTGATCTCATCCGGGACTCCGAACTACCTTCGGTACATCAAAACTAATAAACTCATAATACCGATCGTCATAAAACGTTAAGCGTGCGGACCCTATGGGTTCGAGAACTATGTAGACATGACCGAGACTCATCTCCGGTCAATAACCAATAGCGGAACCTGGATGCTAATATTGGCTCCTACATATTCTACGAAGATCTTTATCGGTCAAACCGCATAACAACATACGTTGTTCCTTTTGTCATCGGTATGTTACTTGCCCGAGATTCGATCGTCGGTATCTCTATACCTAGTTCAATCTCGTTACCGGCAAGTCTCTTTACTCGTTCCGTAACACATCATCCCGTGACTAACTCATTAGTCTTTTGCTTGCAAGGCTTATTATGATGTGTGTTACCGAGAGGGCCCAGAGATACCTCTCCGACACTCGGAGTGACAAATCCTAATCTTGATCTATGCCAACACCACGAATACTTTCGGAGACACCTGTAGAGCATCTTAATGATCACCCAGTTACGTTGTGACGTTTGATATCACACAAGGTGTTCCTACGGTATTCGGGAGTTGCATAATCTCATAGTCATAGGAACATGTATAAGTCATGAAGAAAGCAATAGCAGTAAAACTAAACGATCATAGTGCTATGCTAACGGATGGGTCTAGTCCATCACATCATTCTCCTAATGATGTGATCCCGTTGATCAAATGACAACTCATGTCTATGGCTAGGAAACATAACCATCTTTGATCAATGAGCTAGTCTAGTAGAGGCATACTAGGGACATATTGTTTTGTCTATGTATCCACACATGTACTAAGTTTCCGGTTAATACAATTCTAGCATGAATAAAAGACATTTTTCATGATATAAGGAAATACAAATGACATCTTTATTATTGCCTCTAGGGCATATTTCCTTCAGTCTCCCACTTGAACTAGAGTCAATAATCTAGATTACAAAGTGATGATCCTCACACCCATGGAGTCCTGGTGCTGATCATGTTTTGCCCGTGGAAGAGGCTTAGTCAACGGGTCTACAACATTCAGATCCGTATGTATTTTGCAAATCTCTATGTCTCCCTCCTTGGCTAGATCGCGGATGGAATTGAAGCGTCTTTTGATGTCCTTTGTTCTCTTGTGAAACCTGGATTCCTTCGCCAAGGCTATTGCTCTAGTGTTGTCACAAAAGATTTTTATTGGACCCGATGCACTAGGTATTACACCTAGATCGGATATGAACTCCTTCATCCAGACTCCTTCATTTGCTGCTTCCGAAGCAGCTATGTATTTCGCTTCACACGTAGATCCCGCCACGACGCTCTGCTTGGAACTGATCCAACTGACAGCTCCACCGTTCAATAAAAATACATATCCGGTTTGTGACTTAGAGTCATCCGGATCAGTGTCAAAGCTAGAATCGACGTAACCATTTACGACGAGCTCTTTGTCACCTCCATACACGAGAAACATATCCTTAGTCCTTTTCAGGTATTTCAGGATGTTCTTGACCGCTGTCCAGTGATCCACTCCTGAATTACTTTGGTACCTCCCTGCTAGACTTATAGCAAGGCACACATGAGGTCTGGTACACAGCATTGCATACATGATAGATCCTATGGTTGAGGCATAGGGAATGACTTTCATTTTCTCTCTATCTTCTGCAGTGGTCGGGCATTGAGTCTTACTCAACTTCATACCTTGTAATACAGGCAAGAACCCTTTCTTTGACTGATCCGTTTTGAACTTCTTCAAAATCTTATCAAGGTATGTGCTTTGTGAAAGTCCAATTAAGCGTCTTGATCTATCTCTATAGATCTTGATGCCTAATATATAAGCAGCTTCACCGAGGTCTTTCATTGAAAAATTCTTATTCAAGTATCCTTTTATGCTATCCAGAAATTCTATATAATTTCAATCAATAATATGTCATCCACATATAATATTAGAAATGCTACAGAGCTCCCACTCACTTTCTTGTAAATACAGGCTTCTCCAAAAGTCTGTATAAAACCATATGCTTTGATCACCTCATCAAAGCGTATGTTCCAACTCCGAGATACTTGCACCAATCCATAGATGGATCGCTGGAGGTTGCACACTTTGTTAGCACCTTTTGGATCAACAAAATCTTCTGGTTGCATCATATACAACTCTTCTTTGAGATATCCATTCAGGAATGCAGTTTTGACATCCATTTGCCAGATTTCATAATCATAAAATGCGGTAATTGCTAACATGATTCAGACACACTTAAGCATCGCTACTGGTGAGAAAGTCTCAACGTAGCCAACTCCTTGAACTTGTCGAAACCCTTTCGCAACAAGTCGAGCTTTGTAAACAGTAACATTACTGTCTGAGTCGTTCTTCCTCTTAAAGATCCATTTATTTTCGATGGCCTGCCGATCATCGGGCAAGTCAACCAAAGTCCACACTTTGTTCTCATACATGGATCCCATCTCAGATTTCATGGCCTCGAGCCATTTTGCGGAATCTGGGCTCATCATCGCTTCCTCATAGTTCGTAGGTTCCTCATGGTCTAGTAACATGATTTCCAGAACTGGGTTGCCGTACCACTCTGGTGCGGAACGTACTCTGGTTGATCTACGACGTTCAGCGGAAACTTGATCCGAAGTTTCATGATCATCATCATTAACTTCCTCACTGATTGGTGTAGGAATCACTGGAACAATTTTCTTGATGTACTACTTTCCAATTCGGGAGAAGGTACAATTACCTCATCAAGTTCTACTTTCCTCACACTCACTTCTTTCGAGAGAAACTCCTTCTCTAGAAAGGATCCATTCTTAGCAACGAATATCTTGCCTTCGGATTGTGATAGAAGGTGTACCCAACAGTCTCTTTTGGGTATCCTATGAAGACACATTTCTCCGACTTGGGTTCGAGCTTATCAGGTTGAAGCTTTTTCACATAAGCATCGCAGCCCCAAACTTTAAGAAACGACAACTTTGGTTTCTTGCCAAACCATAGTTCATAAGGTGTCGTATCAACGGATTTAGATGGTGCCCTATTTAACGTGAATGTAGCTGTCTCTAAAGCATAACCCCAAAACGATAGCGGTAAATCGGTAAGAGACATCATAGATCGCACCATATCCAATAAAGTATGGTTACGACGTTCGGACACACCATTACGCTGTGGTGTTCCGGGTGGCGTGAGTTGTGAAACTATTCCACATTGTTTTAAATGAAGACCAAACTCGTAACTCAAATATTCTCCTCCACGATCAGATCGTAGAAACTTTATTTTATTGTTACGATGATTCTCTACTTCACTCTGAAATTCTTTGAACTTTTCAAATGTTTCAGACTTGTGCGTCATTAAGTAGATATACCCATATCTTCTCAAATCATCAGTGAAGGTTAGAAAATAACGATACCCGCCGTGAGCTTCAACACTCATTGGCCCACATACATCAGTATGTATGATTTCCAACAAATCTGTTGCTCGCTCCATAGTTCCGGAGAACGGAGTTTTAGTCATCTTGCCCATGAGGCATGGTTCGCAAGCACCAAGTGATTCATAATCAAGTGATTCCAAAAGTCCATCGCTATGGAGTTTCTTCATGCGTTTTACACCAATATGACCTAAACGGCAGTGCCACAAATAAGCTGCACTATCATTATTAACCTTGCATCTTTTGGTTTCAATATTATGAATATGTGTATCACTACAATCGAGATCCAATAAGAATAGACCACTCTTCAAGGGTGCATGACCATAAAAGATATTATTCATAAAAATAGAACAACCATTATTCTCTGATTTAAATGAATAACCGTCTCGCAACAAACAAGATCCAGATATAATGTTCATGCTCAACGCTGGCACCAAATAACAATTATTTAGGTCTAAAACTAATCCCGAAGGTAGATGTAGAGGTAGCGTGCCGACGGCGATCACATCGACTTTGGAACCATTTCCCACACGCATCGTCACCTCGTCCTTAGCCAATCTTCGTTTAATCTGTAGTCCCTGTTTCGAGTTACAAATATTAGCAACCAAACCGGTATCAAATACCCAGGTACTACTACGAGCATTAGTAAGGTACACATCAATAACATGTATATCACATATACCTTTGTTCACCTTGCCATCCTTCTTATCCGCCAAATACTTGGGGCAGTTCCGCTTCCAGTGTCCAGTCCCCTTCCAGTAGAAGCACTCAGTTTCAGGCTTGGGTCCAGACTTGGGTTTCTTCGTGGGAGTAGCAACTGTCTTGCTATTCTTCTTGAAGTTCCCCTTCTTTCCCTTGCCATTTTTCTTGAAACTAGTGGTCTTGTTAACCATCAACACTTGATGCTCCTTTTTGATTTCTACCTCCGCAGCCTTAAGCATAGCGAAGAGCTCAGGAATTGTCTATTGCATCACTTGCATGTTATAGTTCATCACGAAGCCTTTATAGCTTGGTGGCAGTGATTGAAGAACTCTATCAATAACACTATCCTCGTCAACTTTGCAACCAAGTTGAGTCATATGATTGTAGTACCCAGACATTCTGAGAAAGTGTTCACTGAGAGAACTATTCTCCTCCATCTTGCAGCTGTAGAACTTATTGGAAATCTCATATTTCTCAATCCGGGCATTTGCTTGAAATATTAACTTCAACTCCTGGAACATCTCATATGGTCCATGACATTCAAAACGTCGTTAAAGTCCCGGTTCTAAGCCGTAAAGCATGGCACACTGAACTATCGTGTAGTCATCAGACCGCGACTGCCAGACGTTCAAAGCGTCTACATTAGCGGGAGGGGGCTTGTCACCTAGCGGTGCTTCAAGGACATAATTCTTCTGTGCAGCAATGAGGATAATCCTCAAGTTACGGACCTAGTCCGTGTAATTGCTACCATCATCTTTCAACTTAGCTTTCTCTAGGAATGCATTAAAATTCAAAGGAACGGTAGCACGGGCCATTGATCTACAACAACATAGATATGCAAAAACTATCGGGACTAAGTTCATGATAAATTAAAGTTCAATTTAATCATATTAATTAAAGAACTCCCACTTAGATAGACATCCCTCCGGTCATCTAAACGATCACGTGATCCAAATCAACTAAACCATGTCCGATCATCACGTGAGATGGAGTAGTTTCAATGTTGAACATCTTATGTTGATCATATCTACTATATGATTCACGCTCGACCTTTCGGTCTCCAGTGTTCCGAGGCCATATCTGCATATGCTAGGCTCGTCAAGTTTAACCCGAGTATTCTGCGTGTGCAAAACTGGCTTACACCCGTTGTATTTGAACGTAGAGCTTATCACACCCGATTATCACGTGGTGTCTCGGCACGACAAACTTTCGCAACGGTGCATACTCAGGGAGAACACTTATACCTTGAAATTTAGTAAGGGATCATCTTATAATGCTACCGTCGTTCTAAGCAAAATAAGAAGCATAATAAGATAAACATCACATGCAATCAAAATATGTGACATGATATGGCCATCATCATCTTGTGCTTTTGATCTCCATCTCCAAAGCACCGTCATGATCACCTTCGTCACCGGCGCGACACCTTGATCTCCATCGTAGCATCGTTGTCGTTTCGCCAACTACTGCTTCTACGACTATCGCTACCGCTTAGTGATAAATTAAAGCAATTACATGGCGATTGCATTTCATACAATAAAGCGACAACCATATGGCTCCTGCCAGTTGCCGATAACATTAAAAAACATGATCATCTCATACAAAACCGTATAACTCATCATGTCTTGACCATATCACATCACAACATGCCCTGCAAAAACAAGTTAGACGTCCTCTACTTTGTTGTTGCAAGTTTTACGTGGCTGCTACGGGCTTAGCAAGAACCGTTCTTACCTACGCATACAAAACCACAACGATGTTTCGTCAAGTATGTGTTGTTTTAACCTTCACAAGGACCGGGCATAGTCACACTTGATTCAGCTAAAGTGAGAGAGACAGACACCCGCCAGTCATCTTTAAGCAACGAGTGCTCATAACGGTAAAACCAGTCTCGCGTAAGCGTATGCGTAATGTCGGTCCGGGCCGCTTCATCTCACAATACAGCCGAATCAAAGTATGACATGCTGGTAAGCAGTATGACTAGTATCGCCCACAACTCATTGTGTTCTACTCGTGCATATCATCCACGCATAGACCTGGCTCATGATGCCACTGTTGGGGAACGTAGTATTTTAAAATTTCCTACGATCATGCAAGATCTATCTACCAGATGCATAGCAACGAGAGGGAAGAGTGTGTCTACGTACCCTCGTAGACCGGAAGCGGAAGCGTCAAGTGACGCGGTTGATGTAGTCGAACTTCTTCGTGATTCATCCGATCAAGCACCGAACGTATGGCACCTCCACGTTCAGCACACGTTCAGCTTGATGACGTCCCACGAGCTCTTGATCCAGTTGAGCTTCACGGGAGAGTTTCGTCAGCATGACGGCGTGGTGACGGATATGATGTATCTGCCGGCGCAGGGCTTTGCCTAAGCACTGTGACGGTATGACCGAGGTGTGTTTCTGTGGAGGGGGGCATCGCACACGGCTGGAACAATTCAACTTGTGTGTCTTTGGGTGCCCCCCTGCCCCCGTATATAAAGGAGCAAGGGGGAGGCCGGCCGGCCCTCCTATGGTGCGGCTAGGGTGCAATCCTACTAGGAATAGGATTGCAATCCTATTCCTAGTAGGAACTACCAAAGAAGGAAGAAGGGGGGAGGAAAGAGAGGGAGAGGGAGAGGGAAAGAGGGGCCGCGCCCCCCTCCCCTTGTCCTATTCGAACTCCTCCTAGGGAGGGGGCGCGCCACCTCCTGGCTGCTTCCCTCTCTCTCCCCTATGGCCCACCAGGGCCCACCATTCCCTCGGGGGGTTCCGGTAACCCCCCCGACACTCCGGTAAATTCCGAAACTTTCCAGAACGCTTCCGGTGTCCGAATATAGTCGTCCAATATATCAATCTTTATGTCTCGAAGATTCCGAGACTCCTCGTCATGTCCGTGATCTCATCCGGGACTCCGAACTACCTTCGGTACATCAAAACTCATAAACTCATAATACCGATCGTCATCAAACGTTAAGCGTGCGGACCCTACGGGTTCGAGAACTATGTAGACATGACCGAGACTCATCTCCGGTCAATAACCAATAGCGGAACCTGGATGCTCACATTGGCTCCTACATCTTCTACGAAGATCTTTATCGGTCAAACCGCATAACAACATACGTTGTTCCTTCTGTCATCGGTATGTTACTTGCCCGAGATCCGATTGTTGGTATCTCTATACCTAGTTCAATCTCGTTACCGGCAAGTCTCTTTACTCGTTCCGTAGCACATTATCCCGTGACTAACTCATTAGTATTTTGCTTGCAAGGCTTATTATGATGTGTGTTACCGAGAGGGTCCAGAGATACCTCTCCGACACTCGGAGTGACAAATCCTAATCTTGATCTATGCCAACACCACGAATACTTTCGGAGACACCTGTAGAGCATCTTAATGATCACCCAGTTATGTTGTGACGTTTGATAGGACACAAGGTGTTCGTACGGTATTCGGGAGTTGCATAATCTCATAGTCATAGGAACATGTATAAGTCATGAAGAAAGCAATAGCAGTAAAACTAAACGATCATAGTGCTATGCTAACGGATGGGTCTAGTCCATCACATCATTCTCCTAATGATGTGATCCCGTTGATCAAATGACAACTCATGTCTATGGCTAGGAAACATAACCATCTTTGATCAATGAGCTAGTCTAGTAGAGGCATACTAGGGACATATTGTTTTGTCTATGTATCCACACATGTACTAAGTTTCCGGTTAATACAATTCTAGCATGAATAAAAGACATTTATCATGATATAAGGAAATACAAATAACATCTTTATTATTGCCTCTAGGGCATATTTCCTTCAGTGCTGCCCTCGGAGCTCCCCCCAGGTGCTGCCTTGGCCCATTGGATGTCTTCTGGTCCAAAAAATTCCGCAAAAAGTTTCGCTGCGTTTGGACTCCGTTTGATATTGATTTCCTGCGATGTGATAAACATGCAGAAAACAACAACTGGCACTTGGCACTATGTCAATAGGTTAGTACCAAAAAATGATATAAAATGACTTTAAAATGATTGTAAAACATCCAAGAATGATAATATAACAACATGGAACAATCAAAACTTATAGATACCTTGGAGACATATTAGCATCCCCAAGCTTAACTCCTGCTCGTCCTCGAGAGGTAAGTGATAAAACAGAATTTTTGATGTGGAATGTTGCCTATCATGTCATGTCATATTCTTTTCTTTATAGCATGGACATTTTGACTCTTATATGGTAAAAAAACAATAGTCTAGTTTTGACATGACATTTATATACTCAAACATATCGGTAAGCAACCATGTCTTTCAAAATATCAATGCTAAAATAAGTTATCCCTAGCCCATCATGCTCAGCCATTGATCCATTCATGAAACAAACTCGCATATTAGTTACACCCAATGCTCAAGTACGATCATAGTGTTTCCTAGTTGGTGTTTTGTAAGAGAAGATGGAGACTCAAATTCAAAAATAAAAATTGCATAAATAAAAGAAAGGCCCTTCACAGAGGGAAGTAGGGATTTGTAGAGGTGCTAGAGCTCAAAGCTTAAATTGAGAGATAAAAATTATTTTGGGAGGTATACTTTTCCCACCAACGAGAATGACTTGAGGTTCCCAACACTTTCCATGCTAGATACTCCCTCCGTCCCAAAATAAGTGACTCAAAAATGACCTATCTTTGTACTAACTTTAGTACAAAGTTGAGTCATTTTTGAGTCACTTATTTTGGGATAGAGGGAGTATATCATAGGTGGTTCCCAAACATAAAATAAAGTTCATTCCTTTTCCACCAAACTTTCACAAGCCATGGCTAGCTGAATCCACAGCTGCCTTCCATACCAATACTTTCCAAGGAATTTATTATTTGAAAACAAAAAGTAAATTTGTTTTTCATTTCAGGACTGGGCATCCCTAATACCTTTGCCTTACTCTCGTGCAATGACAAGTGAATAAACACTCATTGTGAGAATAACACATCTAGCAAGGAAAATAACGTGTCGGTGTACAAAAAGAGGGGTATACTTTTTGTACCCCTATGACTGTGCACGGGCCACAGCGCCCCCACACCAAGCATGGCAAGGGAGGTGAGCCGGGTCAAGACCGAAGCTTGATGGAGACTGGAGTGACACCAAGAACAAGACCACAAAGAGCAAAGGGAGGAAGCAGCTTCCCCCGGCAAGATCCTAGCCGGGGCCGGCTCTGGCAGCCCCGGCAAGATCCTTGCCACGGCAGCTCGCCCCACGCCTACGGAGCGAATCACCCTTGAATCCACCGCCCCCATGGGGCGAGGATTCGGGAGATATCCCCGTGGTGGCATGCAGATCTTTGTGAAGACATTCAAGATCAGATGCAAGTTAAGAAGACGGCGACCCTTGGCGGCATCCCAGCCAAGGAGGACTAGAAGGCCCCTGGCAAGCACCTTGCCGGGGATGACAGTAGGCGCCCCGGAAAGGCCCTTGCCGAGGGCATCCACGGGGCCACCATCAGGCCCGCACCCACTGGGTTTCCACCGACCCACGCAGCTGCCGACCCAACCAGCTGGACAGGCTCCTGCGTGGCAACCCACAAATCTTCGAGACCCGCCGTTGCGCCACCTCAGCTTCCTGTCTGCCTACATGGCACCTCAGGCACCACTGGCCAGGGCGCGTGTCAACACGAGGAGGGGCGGCGACGGACAAGACGGATGTCTCCCCCCGTCCCCGATAAAGCAAGGACACCTAAGCTAGGCGCATTAAATGCACCTTGTCCTGTAATGCGAGGGATAACCTCGCATCACTGTACCCTTTCCACCTCCTGTGTGCCATTGTGGCAATCCCTTTTCCCTATAAAAGGAGGCCTGAGGCGACCAGGAGAAGGATTCGGCTTTTTAGAACTCCTCACGACTCTCTTGGAGCTCCTCGTTAGCTGAAGAACACCAACATATAATCCACCAAAGCAGGAGTAGGGTTTTACGCATCTTTGCGGCCCGAACCTGGGTAAAGGAACCATGTCCCGACCGTTAGATCCTCTCTTCTCTCAACCCCACGCCCCGCAACCGTAGTAGGGATTCTTGTGATCCCATAGGTGTCGATCCAAATACACCGACATAACGGTCAAAGAATCAAACATTATATCTCATGTAATCCTATAAATGTTGAAACCAATGTTATTGAAATCGTAACCCCGGAGGAATACATATGGGACACTTTCTAGAACGATTCAGCCTCCGAAAAGGAAGAGGTATGTGATACGGTAAGTAAACCAACTCCAAAACAGCTCTAAAGGCAAATTTTCTCCATTTTAGAATATTTAGAAAAATAGAAAAATAAGCCGCAGTCCGGAAGAGACACGAGCCGTCCACGAGGGTGGAGGGTGCGCCCCCCTGCCTCGTGGGCAGCTCGTGTGCCTCCCGGACTCCGTTTTCTTGTGGGTTACTCCTTTTGCTCAGTAAAAATTCATTATATATACTCCCGAAGGTTTTGACCTCTGTATCATGCAAAAATCCTCTGTTTTCGTTTCGAGCTGCTGTTTTTGATAGATCTAGATCATCGTGGCGTCCTCCAACACCCCCAAGGACGAGTTCTCCGAGATAGTCATCAATCCCTACCTTGCGGAGGTGATGCACCAACCTAAAACCATGGAGTTGCATGAGGGGGTGCTGCACATCTGTGATGTTGACGGGCCGAGGAGGACCGGAAGCGTGGATACAAGACTCGAAGCAATGGTGCAGCAAGTTTTCAAGTGCCAAGGTATGGTGGAACGAGGACTCAACGCCAACCACATGATGATCTCAGAGCTTGCCAACAACCTCAAGCTGGACTCAAGGATCTTTAGGGAAGATATCTCCAATCTTCAAGAGAAGATCGAACACCTCCAAGCCCATATCTATGACCTGCAAAACCAAAATTGTGAGTATGAATATAGATTCAAGAAGATGAGTTTGGCTGCAGAATTGACTATCCCAGAGACTCGATCATCCTTCTACGATGGTGAACCCATGCCTTGGAAGGTGGACAACAAGCTTACATCATAAACAACTCTATCATCACCACCCCCGAAGAAGGAGACATAATCATATGGGTATGGGCACTCCCCTTGGCAACTGCCAAGCTTGGGGGAGTGACCCCGGTATCGTATCACCATCACTCCTATCTTTACCATTTTACTTAGTTCGATCCTTTTGGTAGTATCTCGATCTAGTAGAATAAAGTTAGCATGATCTAGTTGTGAGCTTTTGCCTTATGATCTTTACCCTTGGTAATCGAGTCTGTGAGCTATATAATAAAGATTAGTGTTGAGTCAAGGGCTTGATTTCCTAACTTGGGTCATGTTAAAAAGAAAGAAAACATAAAAATATATCCAAGAGATCATATCGATCTTATGGGAAGTAATGACTTCACATATAAGAGTATGATAAATAAAAGTTGTTGGGAGTTAACAAACATAGTTTTGGTCATCGTTGCAATTAATAGGAAATAATAAAAGAAGAGAGGCTTCACATACAAATATACTATCTTGGACATCTTTTATGATTGTGAGCACTCATTAAAGTATGACATGCTAAAGTGTTGATGTTGGACAAGGAAGACAACATAATGGGTTATGTTTTCTTGTATCCGAAATAAAGTATATTGTCATGGATCATCCAACATGTCGAGCTTGCCTTTCCCCCTCATGCTAGCCAAAACTCCTCGCACTAAGTAGACATACTACTTGTTCTTCCATATATCCTTAAACCCAATTTTGCCATAAGAGTCCACCATACCTACCTATGGATTGAGAAAGATCCTTCCAAGTAAGTTGTCATGTTGCAAACTCACTAAAATATGTATGATTTATTAGTGTGGAGGAAATTAGCTTTATACGATCTTGTGATATGGAAGTAATAAAAGCGACGGACTGCATAATAAAGGTCCTTATCACAAGTGGCAATATAAAGTGACGTTCTTCTATGCTAAGACTTTGTGCATCCAACCATAAAAACACATGACAACCTCTGCTTCCCTCTGCGAAGGGCCTATCTATTATTCTTGCCTTATAAGAGTCAAGGTGAAATCCACCTTTCCTTTGTACCTTTTATCCTTTGGCAAGCACATTGTGTTGGAAAGATCCTGACATATATACCCACTTGGATGTAAGTTTTCATGATCTATTAATGTTGACATTACCCTTGAGGTAAAAGGTTGGGAGGCAACACCATAAGCCCCTATCTTTCTCTGTGTGCGATTAAAACTCCATAAACATAAGTATTGCGTGAGTGTGAGCAATTGTGAAATACTATATGATAGTTGAGTATGTAGGCTTGCTGAAAAGCTCTTATACTGACTCTTTCCGATGTTACGATAAATTGCAATTGCTTCAATGACCGAGATCAAAGTATGTTAGTTTCCAATGAAGTTTATGATTCATGCTTGATATTGTGGATGAATTGTTACTTTAGCATAAGAATCATATGATTTTATATATATATATATATATATATATATATATATATATATATATATATATACATATATATATATATATACATATATATATATATATGTTGTTGTTATGAAAATGATCATGATGCCCTCATGTCCGTATTTTGTTATTATCGACACCTCTATCTCTAAACGTGTGGACATATTTTTCGATATCGGCTTTTGCTTGAGGACAAGTGAGGTCTAAGCTTGGGGAGTTGATACGTCCATTTTGCATCATGCTTATATGTTGATATTTATTGCATTATGGGCTATTATTACATGTTTCGTCACAATACTTATGCCTTTTCTCTCTTATTTTACAAGGTTTACATGAAGAGGGAGAATGCCGGCAGCTGGAATTCTGGGCTGGAAAAGGAGCAAACTCTGGAAACCTATTCTGCACAACTCCAAATGCCCCGAAACTCGACAGAACTCTGTTTCATAAAATATAAAAAATATATAGCGAAAGAAGTTCACGAGGGGGGCACCGGCTATCCACGAGGGTGGGGGCGCGCCCCCCTGGCCAGGGCGCGCTCCCTGTCTCGTGGGCCCCCCGAAGGCCCCCGATGCCATCTTCTCCTATATGAGGTGTTTTGACCTGGAAAAAATCAGAAGGAGGCTTTCGGGACCAGACGCTGCCGTTTCGAGGTGGAACCAAGGCGGAAACCAATCTAGGGCTCCGGCAGAGCTGTTCTGCCGGGGATACTTCCCTTCGGGAGGGGGAAATCGGCACCGCCGTAGTCACCAACAATTCTCCCATCTTGGGGAGAGATATCTTCATCAACATCTTCACCAGCACCATCTCCTCTCAAACCCTAGTTCATCTCTTGTATCCAATCTTTGTACCCAAACCTCGGATTGGTACCTGCGGGTTGCTAGTAGTGTTAATTACTCCTTGTAGTTGATGCTAGTTGGTTTATTTGGTGGAAGATCATATGTTCAAATCCATTATGCATATTAATACCCCTCTGATCATAAACCATATTATGTCTTGTGAGTAGTTACTTTTGTTCCTGAGGACATGGGAGAAGTCTTGCTATTAGTAATCATGTAAATTTTGTCGGATTCAGGGCTCCGCAAAACCCGTTAAGTTCGAACACAGGGGCGTGAACGAAGGTCTCTCCTGCTCTCGTCTACCTAGCGCCTTGCACTCGTCGTGGTGGAAGGATTCAAGCAAACAACGAACAAAACACACAAGAGTTTATCCAGGTTCGGGCCACCGCGTGGTGTAAGACCCTACTTCCTGCTTTGGTGGATTAGCCTCGGGCGAGCTGGGATATAAGCTACTACAGTGGTTCCTGGGCTCAGGAGGTGAGCTCAGGAGGGTCAGGAGGCTAGTGTTCTTACTCTTTGTGTGGTGGCAGAGTGTATCGGTCCGTCCCCTTTGCAGTGGGAGCTCTAGCTACTTATATAGGTAGCCACGCTCCTCTTCCCCCGAAATGTTTAGGCGGGAAGGGATCCCACAACGGCCATTTTTGAGCGCGAACACAAGGACGTTCCTACCCTGACAAAAGCAGTCTTCGCCTGCAAAAGGATCAGGCGATGACGCGGTGGTGGGCTCGACGATGACATCCTCCTTGTCGTCCTTGCGGTCTTCGGTCTCGATGCACCAATGAGGAAACCTTTGCCCCGCTCCTCGGGAACCAACGGCCGCGCTGTCCCCTTTGCACCGAGATGGCAACTACGCCACTGGCGTGGTGTGTCACTGCTAACATCACTGCCTCCTCCTGAGGCAGGCTCGGCCTTGGATTCTCGGCCCCTCCGGAGCGCCTTGCTGGGGCCGCTCCCGAGGAGGTCTTGACGTCGTTCTCCTCTGGAGGCTTGGCTCCCTCGCGAGGGTCTTGGGCAGCTGGTCGATCAGCTGGGCCGTACCAGGACGCTTGCAGGAGCGCGTCGCGGCCCGCAGACAGGCAAGTCTGGGTACCCTGGTTCCCAGGACGCCGACAGTGGCCCCCGGGCCCAAGGGGCGCGCGGAGTTGGCTTCGGGGCAAAGCCTTAGTCGAGGACGAAGCGTCGCGGGCCCTAAAAGGCTGCGGGCCAGGTTGGCGTGCGATTGTTGGATGGGACGTGGCGGCTCCGCTTCCCACGCAGCCTTGGTGATCGTGCGACTTGAAAACTCCTTGCCGCAGGCAACGAGGGCGTAATGGCTGCGACGCCATTGGCTGGCTGTTGGGCTCCTCCGCCCAATAAATGGGACTAGGGGGGAACCCCCAGGCCGTTTCCAAGCCAGCGCCGTCTTCTCCTTGCTTGTCCTTCACTCTCTCTCTCTCTCTTGTCGCAAGATCTTCATGGCGCCGCCGAGAAAGCCATCCGCGGCGGAGAAGGGGAAGACCCAGAAGGATCCAGTCCCATTGCCGCCGAACAGGGGTCGCGGTCGTCCCTGCAAGTATGCCGCTGAGCCCCACCGCAGCCGCCGGTGGACGGCGCGGGGCGTCCTCCTGTGGTGAAGGTGGTCGCGGCCGCGGAGGAAGAGGGGGCGTGCAACGGTGCCTGCTGGTCGCGCGTCCTCCACACCCACAGTTCCATTCCTTCGACGTGTCGTCGGAGTTCATGGTGTGGGCGGAGAGGCCCGGCGGCCCCTGGCTCAGGCTTCCTCGCTCGTTCGGCAACGTGTTACCGGCCGGAGGCCTTGGAGGTAATGGCTGCAGGCCGACGGTTGCTGCAGCGGTGCGTCCTGGGTGGAGGTTGATGTGGCTCCCTCGGGCGATGTATTCCTAGAGCGCGGCTGGCAGTCGTTTGCTCGCACACGTCAGCTGCAGGGGAGGTGTGCGCTCCACTTCAGGTACGATGGCGTCTCCACGCTGTTTGTCAGGGTCTTCTCGGAGGAAGGGAGGCGCCTTGGGTGCTGTCCCGAGGCTGATGACGAGGAGGACGACGGGGAAGACGTCCGGAGGAGCAGTTCCTCCTCCAGAGATGACCTCGTTCCTGGGGGGCGCCGTGGGGCCCCCATCTGTGCCAGCATGAGCTCCTCCAGCGGTGGTGGCCACGACGAACCACCACGCCGCCGAGCTCGGTGTGGCGAGGAGAGGGGATCGCCGCGCCGCTGTGGTTGGGTGAAGCCAGAGGAACTGGAGGACTCCAACTGAGCGGGGGCGGCTTCTGCTTCTTATCCTTTCTTTTCCTTCATGTCCTTTCTGCGTCAAAATTTCAAGTTGCCTTGAGGAGGCGTGTAATGGGTTGTGATATATGTAAGAAGCAAGGACTCGTTGTCATGCTTTTGTTGCTTGGGTGAAATCATTTAGCTTTTATGCATCATGTCGTCCTGAGGTGGAGTCCTCCTAACTCCGGCATCATGAGCCCCATCAGGTCGTGACGAGGTGGCCGAGTCTGACGGGCTCGTACAGCCCCCGAGCGGGGGTCAATCGGTGAGATCTGCTGAGAATGCCGAGCGCGGGTTAGAGCACAAAAGCCTGTGTGGCTCGGTAGATAGGTTGCGCGGACTGGGAAGCCCGGCGCTAGAGCCTGAGCAGGCTTGGCCAGGCGAGGTCACGGGGCCACGGCGGACGAGGGCCGGTGACCAACCATGCCCAAGCCCCCACGCGCGAGGCGCGCGGAGAAGAGCGAGTGGCGCAGCTGAACTTAAAACCGACGAGAAAGATCCCAAACACGAAACTCTCAAGAAAATGCAGGAAGCGCGAGAAACACGAGAACTTCATAGCATGGGGTAGAGGAAGGGCTGATAGCCAAGGAAGTAGAAAAGGCTGACAGCCAAACACCAAGCAAAAAGGAAAAAAGGTCGCGTCCGACCCCTACACTACGTCTTCTTCCCAGCGCGGAGGTAAGGACTGCCACTGGGACGTGGGTGGGAGCCTCGTCTAAGGGCCCGTAGGCAACGCACAGGAGACTCCGAGGCGTGTACAGCCCCAACTCATTATTACGTGAGAGTGTCACGGGCGGACACCTTCACGGGCACGGAGCCTTGATTATGGATAGAACCTCGTGAGGTGGTCGATGTTCCAGGAATTCTGGATAGGTATCCCATCCTGCGTCTCCAGGCGCACAACACCAGGCCTAGAGACACGGGTGATTCTGAACGGGCCCTCCCACATGGGCAAGAGCTTGTGTAGCCCCTCACGGGAGAGAACCCGCCTCAAGATCAAGTCACCAACTTCAAGTGTTCTTGCACGGATGCCGCGGCAGTGGTACCTCCGCAGTGCCTGCTGGTAATGTGCTGCCCTGAGGGCAGCTCGACGGCGGCCCTCCTCGCCGAGCATGAGGTCCATCCGCCAGGCGGCGTCCTGGCATTCCTCATTCAAGGCCAAGACCCGTGGGGAGCGATGCTTGACCTCGTGAGGGAGGACCGCCTCCGCCCCATAGACGAGAAAGAAGGGAGTCTCCCCCATAGGTTTGGTGGGACTGGTTCGGATTGACCACAGCACGGACTGGAGTTCGTTGATCCAGCCCCTGCCGCAAGCCTCAAGCTTCTTCTCGAAGCTACGCGTCTTGAGGCCATGCAAGACTTCCGCGTTGGCACATTCGGCATGGTCGTTGCTCCTGGGGTGGGCCACCGAAGCGTAACAGATCTGTGTTCCAAGGTTAGCACAATACGGCCTGAAGAGATTACTTGTGAACTACGAACCATTATCCGTGATGATGCGGTTGGGGACCTCAAATCGCCTCACGAGGCCCTGGATGAACTTGACAGCTGACCCGGCTGGGATCGCGCGAACAGGCTCCACTTCCGCCCACTTGGTGAATTTGTCGATGGCGACGTACAGGAAGCGGTAGCCCCCTGCTGCCCGAGGAAATGGACCTAGGATGTCCAATCCCCAGACCGCAAGCTCGCACGAGCCCGTGGCGTCATTGAGCGCCGTGGGCCAGTAGAAGCCGCTGCGGAAGGCCTTGCCCACGAGGGTGCGGGACGACGAGTGATGACCACAGTCTCCACCGTGGATATCAGCCAGCAGCTCGCGCCCTTGCTTCCTCGAGATGCATTTTAGCGAGACATCGTTGGGGCGCCTCCTATAGAGTTCACCATCTTGGATGCAGTAAGCTGAGGCTTGTCGGACCACGCGCTCTACGTCTTCTCCTTTGTCTGGCAGGGCAACGTGTTGTAGGTACATCTTGAGTTCTTGGGCCCAGCAACCCTCCTCGGGCTCCGCAGCGAGCAACAGGCGGGCTCCGGAAGGTGGGCCGCAGGGCGGGGCACCGTCCGGGGGCGCCGCCGGTAACCCCTGCCGAGGGGAGGCCGGTTCGGGAGCTAATGGTGCTGCTGATGGCTTGAGTAGCTGCTCCTCGAAGACGCCTGGCCTTTGAGGCCCCCGTCTGGAGGCTCGCTTGGCAATGTCGTCCGCTTCTTTTTTGTTACCTCTCGGCACGTGCTGCACCTCCAGCCCTTGGAATCGCTTCTCCATCCTGCGCACCTCCTCCAGGTATGCCCCCATGTGCTCATCCTTGGGCTTGTACTTCTTGTTGGAGAAGTCGACGAGGAGTTGCGAATCGCCCCTGATGGGGAGACGCTTGACCCCCAGCGCAGCGGTGGCCTTGAGCCTGGCAATCAGGCCCTCGTACTCAGTGATGTTGTTGGAGACCTTCTCGCCCTGCTGGAAGCAGAGCTGCACAGCGTAGTACAGCTTATCCTGAGTGGGAGATACCAACACGGCACCGGCCACCGCGCCGAGGCGCGAGAAGGTGCCGTCGAAGTACACTACCCATCCGTCTGGGGCTTCATTGCCGGGGGCCAGCGAACGGTCTTCGCTGACCCCCCGATCTGGTGCGTCAGTCCATTCCGCCACGAAGTCTGCCAGAGCTGCTCCCTTGATCACCCGCGTGGTGCTGAATTCAAGTTGGAACGCTTGAAGCTCGATGTTCCACTCGGCGACCCTCCCGACGACATTCGGGCCCCACAGCACCGTCTTGAGGGGATACGGTGAAACAACCTTGATGGGGTGGCCTTGGAAGTAGTGGCGCAGCTTCCTGGAGGCGACGAGGAGCGCCAAGAGCAGCTTCTGGGGCATTGGGTAGCGCGAACGTGCGTCGTGTAGTACTATGCTGATGAAGTACACCGGGTGCTCCACGAGGGTTGGCGCAGTAGGATCCGCTGGCGCCTCCGGAGCTTCTTGCTGAGCGGTGGGGCCGTCGGTGCCCACGGTCGAATCCGCCCTTGAGGCCGCGTCAGGGGGCGGCCCGGGTCCTGAAGGTGCCAAGCCGCCCGGTGGCCTTGGGATCCGGAGCGTTTCCTCGCGCTCCACGACCAGTGCTGCGCTGGCGGAATGAGGCGTTGCGGCGAGGTAGAGTGTCATGGGCTCCAAGGGTCGTGGTGCTACCATAACCGGCGAGCTGGTGAGGTATTCCTTGAGATCCCGGAAAGCGACGTCGGTCTCCGGAGTCCACTCAAAGGGCCCTTTCTTCTTCATGAGCTTGAAGAACGGGAGGGCGCGTTCCACGAGCTTAGAGATGAAGCGCCCCAGGGATGTCACATCCGGCGAGCTTCTGCATTTCCTTCAGGTTTGTGGGCGGCCTCATCTTCTCGATGGTCTTGATCTTCTCCGGGTTGGCATCAATGCCCCGGTGCGAAACCAGGAACCCTAGCAACTTGCCGGAGGGTACGCCGAACACGCACTTCTCCGGGTTGAGGCACAGCTTCACCGTTGGCAGGTTGGAGAATGTTTCTTCTAAGTCCTGGATGAGGGTCGTGGCCTCCTTGATCTTAACCACGATGTCATCGACGTAGGCCTCTACATTCCTCCCGAGCTGAGGGCTGAGGGAGATGTGCACCAGGCGCTGGAAGGTAGCGCCCGCGTTCCTCAGCCCAAAAGGCATGCAGGTGTAGCAGTAGACCCCGCATGAGGTCAGGAACGCCGTCTTCTCCATGTCTTCTACCGCCATCTTGATTTGGTGGTAGCTCGAGAAGGCATCAAGGAAGCAGAGTAGGTCGCACTCAGCCGTCGAATCCACGATTTGGTCGATGCATGGAAGAGGGAAGGGGTCTTGAGGGAAGAACTTGTTGAGGCTCGCGAAGTCGACGCACATGTGTTCCTTGCCTCCTTTCTTCGGGATGATGACAGGATTGGCCAGCCACTCCGGGTGTTGTACTTCCCATACGACACCTGCTTCCTCCAGCTTCCTAACCTCCTGGACAATGAAGGCCTGCTTCTCTGAGGCTTGTCAGCGCGCCTTCTGCTTGATAGGGCGCGCGTTGGGGCACACCGTGAGGTGATGCTCAATGACATGCTGATAACCCTCAACCGTAAGGGATCGAGATAGTCTTCGCGGGTAAGAATAACACAATTTATTGATTCGACACACGGGGAGCCAAAGAGTATTTATAAGCTTTGACAGTTGAGTTGTCAATTCAACCGCACCTGAAATATACTTACTTGCAATAAAAGATAAGTGGTAACAGTGATATGATAGTTATGATAGTGATAGTAAAAGTAAACAGCAAAAGTAAATAGCAAGAGTAAATAGCAAAAATAGCAACTAGTAACCAGCAGGATTTAAAACACTGTAGGCTAGGGAGACGGATGGTTGGGCGCTGCATGGATGAGATATATCATGATTCCAACTTGGGGCAAGGCACACGGAAAAGTAATGATCATCTAGGCAAATATCAAACGTTAGGCATGTATCCCATAGGTAGTTGTACGTGCTTGCAATAAGAACTTGCACACCATCTTTTATCCTACCATCCCGCTACGAACGGGGCCAAAAGGAACTTATGGAGATTAAGGTGCTCCTGTCAAAGAGCACCGGAACAAAGCAATAAACTCAATGGATACATGTAATCCTCAAACTACGGACCAACCCCTTTGGTGTCCCAAGCTGTCACTTTTGGGATCGCCGGTTCTGAACCGTAATAGGTGCAAACAACTCATAGATAGGATCAAGAACACACATATATTCATGCAAACACATATGGTTCAGATCTGAAATCATGGCACTCAGGCCCTAAGTGACAAGCATTAAGAATAACAAGTTGAAGCAAAGATGATAAACACCATAATAGATGATAGGCAATATGCCCCCAACGATCTGATAAACTATTACATGATCTAACTCATCCAATCCCTACCATCCCCTTCGCCTACAGCAGGGGATTACTCACACATGGAAGGAGAAGTCATGGAGGTATGATGGAGTGGTGATGATGATGACGATGGCGACGATCTCCCCTCTCCGGAGGCCAAATCAGCCTCCAGATTAGCCCTCTCGAAGAAGAACAGAGGGTGGCGGCGGCTCCGCGATGAAAACTGGGAAAAGAACTTCTGATCTGGGATTTCTCCGTCACGAGCTAATATACGAGTCAAAGTAGGGCACCAGGGGAGGTGGGGCCCACCTAGGGGGCCTCCCGGCGCGGCCAGGGGGTGGGCCACGCCACCAGGGCGCCTGGAGCCCCCTGGCCCCCCTCTGGCTCCTCTTCTGGCACCAGGTTCCTTCGGGTGCGTGGATTTTCTGTGATTTTTCGTGGAATTTTCTGAGATACCTAAAAATCCGTTTTCCTGCACACAATAAAACCATACAGGCAGCTCTGCTGAAAACAGCGTCAGTCCGGGTTAGTTTAGTTCAAATCATGCAAGAATGAGGTCAAAACAATATCAAAAGTGTTTGGAAAAGTAGATATGTTTGAGACGTATCAACTCCCCCAAGCTTAGCATATTGCTTGTCCTCAAGCAATTCAGTTCAACGAACTGGATGCGACAAAGAAAACTTGGACAAACTCTTTTGTTTCATTAGATGTATATAAGCATGTACTACGAAAAGAGTCTAGCAAGTATTGAAACAGTGCTATGAGGATAATGCACGGAGCAATCCTTCTTTCAAGTGACCAATCACAAATACCTAAAAGTAAATAATATACTACTGAAAATCAAGACAAGATTACATTGCACATAGCTTGAGCATATTAGGGTGGTATCACGCTAGCCTCCATGAGTGAAGCAAAACATAAATGCAGAAACTCCTCCAGAGTTTTAAAGGAGACTAGAGCTAAGAATTTCAGAATAAATAATATCACAAGCATGCAGAAGACATTGTAATGCTTTGGGACAATGCACATTACACTCAGAATGACAATTGTGCTCTCCTAGTTGGTGCTTTGAAGAAAGAAGGTGGAGACTCTCGAACCGTGGAATTTTATGGCGAGGTTGAAAACCCGTGGTCGGAAACAAAAACTAAACATGTACCAGAGCTCTTGGTTTTAAAAACAGAGGAAAGAATGTTTTTGAGAGGTGCAAATTTCGTCAACGAATGCTAGCAGATAACTCAATCACTTCTTGAGCAGGACAAGTTTCGAGGAACGGCTCCCGCATGAGGACAATCACATCCTCTTAATCTCCTTTGTTTATCACTGCCAAAGTTTTCTGATTTCTCATGAACAAAGCGTGAAGGAGGGTTTGTTTGTTGTATAATTTTTAAATGAGCCGGGCGCACTCAATGCCAGTTCCTTCTCGTATTATGGGTTTGCACATTAGACATGCAATCCTGGGGTGAAACTTGTCCAACTTAAAAAGATCATGAATTAACTACTACTTCCTCATGAGCTAAAACAGAGGCGCAAAAAGAGAAATGATTTTGATTAATTTCGAGATGGTACACGAAAGTTTTCGTTAGGAATGGCAGGTAAATACCATGTATAGGAAGGTATGGTAGACTCATATGGCATAACTGGTTTTAAGGATTCTGGATGCACAAGCAGTCAGTCCGCTTAGTACAGGTGGAGGTTAGCAAAAGACTGGGAAGCGACCAACTAGAGAGCAATAACGGTCATAATCATGCAGAGCGACAAAGCAACATTGAATCGGGCATGGAAGTGATATAAATACTCTAAAACTCAAAGATCATCAAGGCAGGGCAGACTTTTTAGTCTTAAACACGTGTAAACATGTGCCAAGTCAATCCAAAAGTTCTCCAAAGGGAAATACCACCTTAGTATACCGAACTATGAACAATGCAATGCATGTAAATCATTTCAATAACACATTATATACTCTAGCTATTCGAGACTAGCCACAAGGAAAGCATGAACCACTGGAAGAGCATTGTAAACATAGCACTATGTACAAAAGTAGAAACAAGAAGAGTTCATACTGGTCTTCCTTGTTGCTTCCCTTCAGTCGATCTTCGTCATTACTGCCTCGTCACTTGCACGATCGAACTCAGGAAATATAATTAAATGCCATCACGGACTCGAGCTGAACTCTGAAAACAAAGCAAACTAAAGAGAAAAAAAGGAAATCTTTTTGGATTATTTCAAAGGTTGAACGAAAGCAAAAGAAAGAGAAAATCTTTTTGTTGTTTTTGCAAAGAGAGAAATAAAGAAGAACGGGCAAAAACTTCGAAAAGATCAAAGTGAATAAAACGGATAATACAATGGGAATGTGAGAGGGGCACGTACTCCCCCAAGCTTAGGATTTTGGCCTAAGTTGGTAGTAGTTACTGCCCCCAGGAGCCTCCTGCTCCGGGGGAACAGTGGCGAGTCCAAGGGTCGTAGAAGGATGCTGGCGCGTACACCGAACTCCTCGGAGTCTCCCACGAGGAAGGGTTCGTACGCCAAGCAGAGGAAGACCCTTCACCAAACTCGGTGGCGGTTTCCTCGTGAAAAGGTGGTAACTCACCGTGCTCCTCCTCGTCGGGCACAACCCCCTCCATGGGGTTATGAAACTGATGCTGGGCCACAAACTCATCGAACTGGATAACATCAAAGGACCATCCGTTCCTGCGAGAAAAATCAAACAAAAGAGGTGCAGGTAGACGGATCTCGCGTTCCGCGGTAACAAACTTATGATCTAGCTCAGAAGTCATGGTAACAAACTTATGCCTCCTCATAGCAGCAAGATCAAAGCTTAAATAAGTAAAAGGAATATCATCAGGGTTTGGGGTGCCTCCAAGATGTTCTAAGATAAGTGTGGCATAAACGCCACCATATAAGTCTCCCTTGTTACCGTTCATAGCAAGGCGTCGAGGAATTAAGGCACCCAGATTATAATCAGACCTCCCTGAGAGGGCGACTGCCAGGATAGCAATATCCGACGCAGAAGTGTTGCTCATGTTGTCACGAGCTAACACCCCTCTAGCAACATAATATGAAAAATACCTGAGGTGAGGGAATAAGATGCTGGAGATCTTTGACCGATGAATATCCCTCGTACCCATGCTGCAGAGAGAGTTGAAGACGGTTTTCAGCTCGGATGGCTGAGAGGTCATCCTAGCTGTCCTCCCAACGTTCGGCACACCTATTATTTCACAAAACTTTCCCAAGGTCATGGTGATAAGATCATTGTAAATTTTAAACTCAATACCACCTGAATCAGGATTATATCTAAAACTGTTAATGAAACTGGAGGTGAGTTTTTGATACTGAGTAACACGGCACGTGACGAGCCGTGTCAGACCTGCATTAGCACAAAGATTATAAAACTCATCCTTGATTCCCGCAGCTTCAAGGAATTCATCACATGGAAACGTCATAGCACGTGCTGGACTTGTGTCTTCCAACAACTCCAGGGGCACATGATCTTCATTGTAGCTCACCCTAGCCGTCGAGGGTGAAGCTGCAGCTCTAGTAACTCGATCGGAGTGTGTGGGCCTCCTCTTCTCAAGCCACCCCTTTGCCCTTCCTAACAAACTCATTTCTGAAATTTTTGGCAAATTACAAAAACAAGGATTAAAACAAAGTGGGTTAAGGCAAACTACTCAACTCACTTGACCAAGGCATAAACTTGCATCAAAACTTGGAAAATAACTTTCTACACATGCATGCAAGCTCACCTATACAGCACCAAGAACTACTAAATACTCACAAATGAAGCCACCAATCAGAAATCTAATTGGAGGGGTGGAGGAGTCACATACCAGGGAGTATTTGTTCAAAATCTCAGCTCAAATGATAGGCTGTAGAGAGAGATCGAAGAATCGCCTCCAAGAGCAGCAAGAACGCAAGAACAAGTGCAGAACTCGTGTTTTTTGAGAGAAAGAGAGAGGGAGGAAGAAGACTTACCTGGAGGGGGGCCTCGTGGGCCCCAGGCGCCCTGTGGGCGCGGCCAGGGGGCAGGCCACGCCAGCTGGCCGCCTGGGCCACTGGTGGGTCCCCCTGGCTGGCCCCAGGTCCCTCTGGGTCACTCCCAGCGTGGAAATTTTCATTTTTATTTTTCTGGAATTTTTCTGAAAACTTCACTGTTGAAATTTTTTCGAAGTTCAAAAAGCTGCAAGACTTTCTGAAAACTTAAAGCAGTGATTAGTATTGTGAAGCTTCAAAACATAAACACTTGGTACAGCAAAGAGAACAAAAACTAAAACAAATGAAAACATAACAAGCTCAACTTTTTATCTATATAAAACATGTTTACTAGTAAGGTTGATCAAGTCTTACCAACAAACAGGCGATATATAGAGCAAAAACTCTCACCTCTTACGAAGTAGTCACTGAACATTTACTTTGATGGACATTGTCCCCACCATAATAGTTTTGTATTTGTGATGCACATGTAGTGGACAGTCCCATTCTCCAATCTTCACGGTCTCGATATTTTCTATAGAGTTGAGGCCATGCCTCCTGTCGGTCTTCTTTGGAAAATACACCGTGTGTTCTTTATCATTCACATTGAAGGTGACCTTCCCTTTATTACAATCAATAATAGCACTTGCGGTGTTAAGAAAAGGTCTACCAAGAATAATGGACATGCTCCCATCCTCGGGCATGTCAAGCACAACAAAATCAGTAAGAATCAAACAATTAGCAACTTCTACTGGAACATCCTCACAAATACCTATCGGAACGGCGGTTGACTTGTCAGCCATCTGAAGAGAGATATCTGTAGGAATTAGTTTCTCTAAACAAAGCCTTTTGTAAAGAGAGAGAGGCATAACACTCACTCCTGCTCCAAGATCACATAAAGCAATTTTGACATAATTATTGTTTATGGAGCAAGGAATGGTGGGTATACCTGGATCACCAAGCTTCTCAGGAATCTTGCCACTGAAGGAGTAGTTAGCAAGCATAGTAGATATTGCTTCATTAGGAACTTTTGTTTTATTAGTGACAATAGCTTTCATATATTTTGAATAGGGAGGTAACTTAATAGCATCAGTCAAAGGGATTTGAAGAAAAAGAGGTTTAATCCACTCACAAAACTTATTGTAATGCTCTTCTTCTTTAGATTTGATGGACTTACCTGGAAAGGGCATGGGTTTCTGTATCCATGGTTCTCTTTTCTTCCCATGTTTTCTTGCGATCAAGTCTTCTTTAGTGTACCTCTTACGTTTGTCAGGTGCTTCTTCTTTTTGAACTTCAGGTGGATCATTCTTCTCATTATCCTTACCTTCAGGTTCGGCACCATCTTCAGTCTCAGTATCGGAGATAGATACACTGTTGGGATCAACAGCCGGCTCTTCATCTGTAATAGGATCATTGGAATTGTCACCCTCCTTATGTTTCTTCTTCTTCTTTTTTGGAGAGCCAACAATTTCTTCTTCCTGCATTTGAGAATCTTGCTCGATTCTCCTCGGATGCCCCTCTGGATAGAGAGGATCTTGAGTGCTAGTTCCTCCTCGGGTCTTAATCCCGAAAGCCTGCAAATCATCTTGTTTGGCATTGTTAGCAAGCAAATCTTTTTGCACATTAGAAATTTATTCAAGCTGAGTTTGAACCATATGAAAATGCTTCACAAGACATTGAACATCATTAACTGTTCTTCCTAGGAAATCAAGCAAACTTTTGATAGCAAGGGAATTATCATGCAATTGACTTTGTATCCTCTCATTAAAATGATTTTGTTTCATAATAAAATTATCAAACTCATCTAAACATTGATCAGGAGGCTTACCATGAGGGATGTCACTTGCGTTGAAATCTAAAAGAGAGTGTACCTCTACCATAGGAGGGTGAGTGGTAGGCTCACACAGCTTCTCAATAGGGGGTAGATTCTTCACGTCTTCAGCTTTAATACCCTTCTCTTTAATAGACTTCTTTGCTTCTCGCATATCTTTGGGGCTTAGAACAAACATGCCCCTCTTCTTTGGTGGTGGAGGTGGTTCAAGGACGGACCAATCTTCATGGTTTTTGGCAATCCTGCCCATCAAATCCTCTGCATCGTCCGGTGTTCTTTTCCTGAAAACACAACCAGCACAACTGTCCAAATAGGACCTGGATTCATCAGTTAGACCAGCATAAAATATATCGATTAATTCGTTCTTAGGGACTTCATGTCCTGGTCTAGCCCGAATCAGACCGCAGTACCTCCCCCAAGCTTTAGGGAGGTGCTCATCCTGCAACTGTTTAAAGTTATAAATTCTTTGTAAAGCAGCATGTTGCCTGTGAGCAGGAAAGTACTTATCAACAAAAGAGTAAGCTAAGTCTTGAGGACTCTTAATGGAACCGCGTGGGAGTGAATCATACCATGTTTTAGCACCTTCCTTCAAGGAGAAAGGAAGAAGCTTGGTCACATAAAAGTATCGTATCTTCTCATCCGTGGTAAACAAGCCACCCAACTCACCGAGTTTAGTCAGGTGTGCAATAGCATCATCATTTTCTCTGCCATAAAAGAGGTCAGCTTCAACCATAGGTATAAGTGAAAGATCAACAGAGAAATTATAATCAGTATCATCAATGCATATAGGAGATGTAGCAAATTCAGGATCAGGAACGGTTTTGTTCTTCAAAGAGTGTTTTTCAAACAGCTTCTTAATAACTTCAGGGTCAGAGCCGGAAAACTCTATCAGTTCCCTGCATAAATCTTCATCAAGCATATAGTAATCATCATCAAGGATTCTCTCCTTGAGTTTACTCAAATCAGGATAATCGTAAGTTTCACCAATAGGGTAGCGAGTAACAGGAATTTCAATTCCAGACTTTTTTGCAGCAGCAGCGATCTGTTTCTCAAGAGCATAACCAAGTGAACTAATATCATCAAGAGTAGTAGAAGCATCATCAAGAGTATCGGACATAGTAACAGATTCAGTAGGAGCATCATGTGGTGGCGGTGAGGCAAACTTACTCATAACAGAGGGTGAATCAAGTGTAGCACTAGTGCTCAGAACAGTACCTCTTCTTGTAGTGGATAGTAAGATCGGAACCTTGGGGTCTCCTTTCTTACCCATAGCGGATAAAGTGCAGCAGGTAGGATACTTCAAGTAGACTTGTAAATATTGCTATGCTCCCCGGCAACGGCGCCAGAAAACGGTTCTTGATAACCCTCATCCGTAAGGGATCGAGATAGTCTTCGCGGGTAAGAATAACCCAATTTATTGATTCGACACACGGGGAGCCAAAGAGTATTTATAAGCTTTGACAGTTGAGTTGTCAATTCAACCGCACCTAAAATATACTTACTTGCAACAAAAGATAAGTGGTAACAGTGATATGATAGTGATGATAGTGATAGTAAAAGTAAACAGCAAAAGTAAATAGCAAGAGTAAATAGCGAAAATAGCAACTAGTAACCAGCAGGATTTAAAACACTGTAGGCTAGGGAGACGGATGGTTGGGCGCTGCATGGATGAGATATATCATGATTACAACTTGGGGCAAGGCACACGGAAAAGTAATGATCATCTAGGCAAATATCAAACATTAGGCATGTATCCCGTAGGTAGTTGTACGTGCTTGCAATAAGAACTTGCACAACATCTTTTGTCCTACCATCCCGCTACGAACGAGGCCAAAAGGAACTTATGGAGATTAAGGTGCTCCTGTCAAAGAGCACCGGAACAAAGCAATAAACTCAATGGATACATGTAATCCTCGAACTACGGACCATCCCCTTTGGTGTCCCAAGCTGTCACTTTTGGGATCGCCGGTTCCGAACCGTAATAGGTGCAAACAACTCATAGATAGGATCAAGAACACAAATATATTCATGCAAACACATATGGTTCAGATCTGAAATCATGGCACTCGGGCCCTAAGTGACAAGCATTAAGAATAACAAGTTGAAGCAAAGATGATAAACACCATAGTAGATGATAGGCAACATGCCCCCAACGATCTGATAAACTATTACATGATCTAACTCATCCAATCCCTACCATCCCCTTCGCCTACATTAGGGGATTACTCACACATGGAAGGAGAAGTCATGGAGGGATGATGGAGTGGTGATGATGATGACGATGGCGACGATCTCCCCTCTCCGGAGGCCAAATCAGCCTCCAGATTAGCCCTCCCGAAGAAGAACAGAGGGTGGCGGCGGCTCCGTGATGAAAACTGGGAAAAGAACTTTTGATCTGGTATTTCTCCGTCACGAGCTAAAATACGGGTCAAAGTAGGGCACCAGGGGAGGTGAGGCCCACCCAGGCGGCCTCCCGGCGCGGCCAGGGGGTGGGCCACGCCACCAGGGCGCCTGGAGCCCCCCTGGCCCCCCTCTGGCCCCTCTTCTGGCACCAGGTTCCTTCGGGTGCGTGGATTTTCTGTGATTTTTCGTGGAATTTTCTGAGATACCTAAAAATCTGTTTTCCTGCACACAATAAAACCATACAGGCAGCTCTGCTGAAAACAGCGTCAGTCCGGGTTAGTTTAGTTCAAATCATGCAAGAATGAGGTCAAAACAATATCAAAAGTGTTTGGAAAAGTAGATACATTTGAGACGTATCACATGCCTAGGCACCCCGACCAAATATGCGGCCTTCCAGGCGAACACGTCCTTTTTGGCCCTGAGGAAGCTGACCAGTGCCGCCTCTTGCTCCGGATCCATGCCCGTGCCTATGGTGAAGGTGGGTCCTGAGCCTTCTTTGTCGGCGAGCACTTGCTTTGTCTCGGCGGGGTCCTGAGAAAAGAGCTGCTTCTTCTTGGCAGGCGCGGCCTCCGGAGGTTCCGGAACCCCCTTTGCCCCTGAGTGAGCTGCGACAGCGGCGGCCTTGTAAGCGCGCCCAAGGACCTAAAGGGCGACCTTAGGGTCCCCTTTGATGGTGATGACGCCGCTGCACCCGGGTATCTTGATGGTGTTGTAGCCTGGGTGAGTCGCTGCCATGGACTTTGCCAAGGCTGGAAGCCGAGGGCGGCGTTGTATGGTAGGTGGATGGGCGCAACGTCAAAATCGATGAGCTCAGTCCGGTAGTTAGCCGGTGTGCCGAAGGTGACCGGGAGGCGTATCTGGCCGAGCAGAACAGCCGAGTCCACGACCCTCGAGAAAGGCTTGGTGGGAAGGAGCTGCCTGTAGGACACAGGAAGATGACCGAAGGCTTCGGGAGAGAGGATGTTGAGGCCGGCGCCGCCGTCGATGAGAGTTCTTGTCATGGCCACCCCGCAGATGGTGGGCATGCATACCGTGGGGAGAGCACCGGTGCCGGCCGCTTCGGAGGCGAGGTCGTCGGGGCCAAAGGTGATGGCGAGCCCTGGCTCGCTCTGCGCCCGCGAGGCCTCCCGCGGCTGGGCGGCAGCTCCAACCTGCCGAAAGTGCGACTTGGCGAGCCGGGCAGACATCGGTGCTTGGGACCCACCGAGGATGCAGGCGACCCCGCGGCAAAGCCGCTCCCTCCAAGCGACGCCCCGCAGCTCGCAGCTGTGGGCCGTCCATGTGGCGCGGGTCTTGGCGGGCGGCCGCAAAATTCGTTAAGTTCGAACACAGGGGCGTGAACGAAGATCTCTCCCGCTCTCGTCTACCTAGTGCCTCGCTCTTGTCGCGGTGGAAGGATTCAAGCAAATAACGAACAAAACACATAAGAGTTTATCCAGGTTCGGGCCACCGCGTGGTGTAAGACCCTACTTCCTGCTTTGGTGGATTAGCCTCGGGCGAGCTGGGATATAAGCTAGTACAGTGGTTCCTGGGCTCAGGAGGTGAGCTCGGGAGGGTCAGGAGGCTAGTGTTCTTGCTCTTTGTGTGGTGGCAGAGTGTATCGGTCCGTCCCCTTTGCAGTGGGAGCTCTAGCTACTTATATAGGCGGCCACGGTCCTCTTCCCCTGAAATGTTTAGGCGGGAAGGGATCCCACAATGGCCATTTTTGAGCGGGAACACAAGGACGTTCCTACCCTAACAAAAGCAGTCTTCGCCTGCAAAAGGATCAGGCGATGACGCGGTGGTGGGCTCGACGATGACATCCTCCTTGTCGTCCTTGCGGTCTTCGGTCTCGTTGCACCAATGAGGAAACCTTTGCCCCGCTCCTCGGGAACCAACGGCTGCGCTGTCCCCTTTGCACCGAAATAGCAACTGCGCCGCTGGCGGATGCTGGCACCCGCTGGCGTGGTGCGTCACTGCTAACATCACTGCCTCCTCATGAGGCAGGCTCAGCCTTGGATTCTCCGCCCCTCCGGAGCGCCTTGCTGGGGCCGCTCCCGAGGAGGTCTTGACGTCGTTATCCTCGCAAGGCTTGGATCCCTCGCAAGGGTCTCGGGCAGCTGGTCGATCAGCTGGGCCGTACCAGGCCGCTTGCAGGAGCACGTCGCGGCTCGCAGACAGGCAAGTCTGGGTACCCTGGTTCCCAGGACGCCGACAAATTTGGTCTTCGTTCGATATTTTGATGAGATGTATGTTGTCTCTCCTCTAGTGGTGTCATGTGAACGTCGACTACATGACACGTCACCATTATTTCGGCCTAGAGGAAGGCATTGGGAAGTAATAAGTAGATGATAGGTTGCTAGAGTGACAGAAGCTTAAATCCTAGTTTATGTGTTGCTTCGTAAGGGGCTGATTTGGATCCATATGTTTTAGGCTATGGTTAGGTTTACCTTAATACTTCTTTTGTAGTTGCGGATGCTTGCATTAGAGGTTAATCATAAGTGGGAGGCTTGTCCAAGTAAGGACAACACCCAAGCACCGGTCCACCCACATACCAAATTATCAAAGTACCGAACGTGAATCAGATGATTGTGATGAAAACTAGCTTGACGATAATTCCCATGTGTCCTCGGGAGCGCTTTCCTTTATATAAGAGTTTGTCCAGGCTTGTCCATTGCTTCAAAAAAGGATTGGCCCACCTTGCTGCAGCTTATTTACTTTTACCTTTTGTCACTTGCTACCAATTACCTTATCACAAAACTATCCGCTATTTATAATTTCAGTGCTTGCAGAAAATACCTTACTGAAAACTGCCTATCATTTCCTTCTGCTCCTCGTTGAGTTCGACACTCTTACTTATCGAAAGGACTACGATAGATCCCCTACACTTGTGGGTCATCAGTATCTTCACCCATGACCTCCTCTTCACCGTTCTGGTCCAACGTGTATATCCATCCATGAATCCCCTAGAGACTAAGTGCATCTGGACATCTCCAACTTCATGAGACTATGTGCACAATCAGTACATGGACACAGGATGTAATCCGCATCACCAATTCTCCTCTTTATACTTTCAGCCAAATTCATGAACTCTGTCATGCCACTGATAAAATATGTGGTTTTCCGATTCTTCATCCATCGCGATCGTTCCATCTGCAGCAGACGAATGGTAATTAAAAACAAAACAACAACATTATTACTGAGGGCGCTCCATGTTGTTATCCAGACGTGCAATGACAAAAATTAATGGCCAGTCAATTTACGCGCAGAGTAATAGTACAACACTACACTTAGGAATTGAATACCTTAATTAAGCCACTCACGAAAAGAATACCTTAATTAATTAGCCGTGCGGCGACCTCCACCCAGCAGACAGACAAGCGCGATGAGGTGGCATGCCAAGACAGCTGGGTCGAGGAGCAAAGCTTAGTGCGGTTGCCGCCTGAAGTTCGACCTCCACTATCCAGCCATCAATAGCGATGGAAGTGCTCGAATCACGCTGCCGCCAATCTCGATGGTTGAGCTCCTCCTATCTCCCGCCGCAGACCGAGGATTGACCTCCTATGACGCCGCCACCGCCCAACGACTGAGGATTGACCTCTTCTCCGGTAGCCGCTGCCTAGGCCGCCGCCGCCATCTCTATATGCAGAGCGGCTGTTTTTTACGGAAATCCGTGGAGCGGCTGTTTTTTACGGAAATCCGTGGAGCGGCTGTTTACACGGTATCTCACCGTAACTCAATTATATGGACAGGGTAGTACATCACATACGGTTATGTAACAGCAACCGTGTCTAACCTACGTTGTCTTTACACACACTTTGGTGCGGAAATCATGTGTGACGTTGTAATACCCAACACAAACAACATGTACAAACAGTGTGCCGTATACAACATATATACAGTGACATTAGTAGTTCCCGGCTGTTAGCTTATCTCCATAGTTTCCCCATTTCCCCCAAATCCCTACATAGCCTCATAATTCCCTCGCGTGGCGCTCACATTGGGGGAATGCGGATGAGTGGTGCTGATGGTTTCGGTGCGACTGCTCCTGCTCGTATCGCCGTCAAGCACTTGCCTAAGCTCATCAGAAGGCAGGTGTACTATGGATCCGAATCATCCTATCAGGTTCCAATCTATCCCGATCTGTTTTAGCATGTCCAAAGTATAGATCCTTGCTGAATTCGTCCTGAATGACCCCCCTCCCCCCCAGGAAAGCGATCTGCCGCCGGATCACGAGCTTGACTCTAGACTCCCGCAACACGAGTTCGACTCCGAGATTTGCGCCACCGAGAAGTACCAAAAGCTAAGTTGTGTGCACGGGCACACTCCCGCACGACGTGTATGCATGGAGGGATTCGACATTGGCTGGCGGTTTCTCAGTTGCCCCATAGAGGTTAGTGCTAATGAAGTTCATCATTTTACTTTAGTTATTGCCACCGCTCATCCAGAATACTATTTAACATTGGCAGCGATATGAGGCTTGTACCTTTGTTAACTGGCTGGATGAAGAATGGCATGGCAGGGCTCGGAGTGTTATCACCAAGCTCGCAGAAGATAACGTAAAGCTGAAGAAGAAGCTGGTTGATCTGGAATGTACAATCACTACGATGAAGCAAGAAAGAATCAATCACAGGCAACAGATGAAACCAAGAGACAAGAAGGAACTAGCATGTGTAGTTGTGTTTGTCGCATTAGCCATGTTCTATGCGTTGTTTGCAATGATGATTAGGGGTTTTGTTTGACAGTATTGCTAAAGCACATTTAGATGTGCTCTAAGTAATGCACGTCTAGGTCCTATGCCATTGATGTTACGCGAAGATTCGTGCAGATATTTTTCTTTGTCTTTTTTCTTTCCCTTTCTAGTTTGATTATTACTAGCTTTATCAATAAGAAGAGCTCCATGTATTGCTTGCCAACTGTCCTACTCCGTTCGTACCGGTACCGATGCATAATCCCAAAACTCGTTCCTTGTTTTTGTCCTGAAAAAGGAAACCAATTAAATAGCCACTAGGAGTCCTGCGCAACCCCGGGAATTTGCAGCGACTGGGTACAAATAATTGCGGTTGATTATATCAGCGGTTAGATAATACGTCAACCCCCACTTCAATCCCCGCTTCAATTGGCAGTTCCTCTTCTCTGCATACCCCGCTTAAGTGTCCACCATCTTCATCGTCCTCGGCAGGCCGCGCTACACACTAGAACACACGCTGCAGCCATGTCGAGCGATAGCGAGGACGACAGTTTGGCCAGAAGTCTGGCACCCGATGATAGGTCAACATTGGAATCATCTCGCTCGTCTTCCATGAGCCCAGCGTCGAGCCCAGACCTCGATTATAGCCGGTTCATGGAAGGTATGCCGCCTCCGTAGTCGTTAGACGACAACCAGACGGACGAGGAGCTGTCGGAGGACGAAGAAGAGTACGACGATGATGAGGAGGAGGAATGGTCGAACGAGGAGGGGGAGAACGACGACAGCAACGACGATGACGACGGCGGTGGCGATGAAAAGCCAATGGTCAGTGGCAAGAAGCGTCCTCGCCAAGACAATGTCGCGGGGCCATCCAACAAGAACAACAAGAACAAGGACTAAATTAAGCAGACTGTATATATCTCTGTTTATCATGTCAATCCTTTCGGGTAATGGACGTGATAGAGTTGTAAATATTGATAGATTGATTGATCAATAAGATAAATTGCAGCAAAGTATTTTTGGCTTTTTGGTTTAATAGATCTGGAAATAAAAGCAAAGGAAAATATATCGCAAAGGCAAATAATATGAGAAAGAGACCCGGGGGTCATAGATTTCACTAGTGGCTTCTCTCGAGAAAATAGCAAACAGTGGAAAAAAATTACTGTTGGGCAATTGATAGAACATCAAATAATCATGACGATATCCAGGTGATGATCATTATATAGGCAACACGTCCAAGATTAGTAGACCGACTCCTGCCTGCATCTACTATTACTCCACACATCGACCGCTATCCAGCATGCATCTAGTGTATTAATTTCATGGAGAAATGGAGTAATGCAATAAGAACGACGACATGATGTAGACAATATCTATTTATGTAGAAATAGACCCCATCGTTTTATGCTTAGTAGCAACGATACTTACGTGTCGGTTCCCCTTCTGTCACTGGGATCAAGCACCGTAAGATCGAACCCACTACAAAGCACCTTTTCCCATGACAAGATAAATAGTTCTAGTTGGCCAAACAAAACCCAATATCAGAGAAGAAATATGAGGCTATAAGCAATCGTGCATATAAGAGATCAAAAGAAGACCCAAATAACTTTCATGGATATAAAAAGATAGATCTGATCATAAACTCAAAGTTCATCGGATCCCAACAAACACACCGCAAAAGAGTTACATCATATGGATCTTGTAACATACCAACTTTTCAATTTGGAATGTTTTACAATTATTAGCTAAGCATCTATGCATTTTTTTTTATTTGAGTGTCATTTGGAAATTTCAGAGGCATATGACTTTTTTCGGACTTTGAATTCTACTTGGCAATTGAAATTTATTTCAAAAATCCCTAACGAGATACTTGTTTAAAAGTATGAGAGGAGCGAACATGACACTCCAAAAAGTCAGAAGAAAACAATGGCTAAAGTTTTGAATTCAAATTTGAGTTTCATTTGGATTTTTAGAAAAAAATATTTTTTATAAAGTTTTTATTTAGCCTCTGAAAAATAGTTCATCTTGTAGGATTTATTTTTTTGAATTTTTTGATATATATATGTCCTATAAATAGCCACGACCCTCCTCGACCGATTCAGACGAAAATCCCTCGCCAAGTCCACCCCTACAACACGTACTCGACGTTCCAATCTCGCAGCAGAAGCTCCAGTTCATCGTCAGTTTCCGACGCCGGTGAGCCATCCCGAGCCCTATCCTTTTGGGTTCCGACTTCTCTTGATCCCTATCATCGTTTTGACAAGATTTTGTGATCCCTCTCCATCTATAGCCACTGCACCAACCTCCTTGTCTTCACCAGAGCACCCGGAGCACCAAGCTTTGCCGCTTCGTTCCGTCGCCGTTCGTCCTCTCCGATCAACACCAACTCCACCAACGGACGAGCCAGTCTCCACCACAACTCCTAGACATCTCCGCCTCCGCCCACGATCGCCAGAGCCGCCGCCTCGCCGGAGCCCGAGCGCCTCCCCTACGCTTTTTCTTCTCTGTAAGTTGAACGTACATCATGTTCGTTCAGTTAAAAAAACGTTTTGTTTTTTTTATCGTTTTTTTTCTGGTTTAGTTCGAACCGGACGGTCAGTTTCTTTTAATAAGCCGATGCTACCGAAACCTTTAGTTAGCGAACGTCCTCTCCAAAACCGCAGCAAACCAATCAGCAAGCGCCACTTGTCTCTGGCCGAATTTTTTTTTTCAGTAATTTTTCTAATCTCAGATTCTATAGCAAATCTTATTTCTAGTATATCTTTTAGTCTATAGATCCGATTTAGTTGATTCTTTTTCCTATGGTTTCATAGAAATATCCTCTATCTAGAGAACCTAACGAAATATATTTTTGAAAATTTTAAAATTTGAATTCAAACAGATCTGAATTCAAACTTCGTTAGGCCATAACTTGAGTTTCGTAACTCCGCTTTGGGTGATTCTTTTTGCAAATCGAAGCTTGTGACATGTACCTTCTGTTAAAACCAAAAAACATTTATTTTTGTTGCTGTAAAATTACGTTATGTACAGAAACTTTATTTTGGTCTTTTTGGAGTTTTTCGAAGTCTTGTATTCGTTTTCTTTTTGGATCTTTGCTTGTATGCTTATGTATGTTATTGCTTGCTTACGCTAGATCATCCGGAGTGCGAAGCTTGCTACTACGAATCTTTAGAGTTCAACGAACGTCAGCAAGGCAAGTTCACACTTTGATCATAATTTTCAATACCCAGTTTTATTATGCATTAGTTTCACCCTCAAAGATTGCATGAGTAGGATTGGGAACATGTGGTTATGCTATGTAGTTCATTTGGTAGGAACCTATGACCTTTTATCACCCCGGGAATATTCGTTATATCATATATTGCTTATCCATGCTCGTAGACGGGGATTGGTATGTGTGATACATGCAAGTTGCGAGAGATAATAATTTTGGGACAACATAAGGTGGCAACTTTAATACACATCTGGGTGGATTGTTTGGGGCACCTGGAGAAACCAGTTCTTGCCCAAGGGGAATCCCGGAGTACCCGTGTGATAACCCTAGGTCCGCCACCCAGGCTCAAAGGGATCATAAGATATTTCATGCCTAGAAACTTCCGTGTGCAGCCACAAGCCATTATGGGCTCTGGCATAGTTGAGTAAGTTGTGTGACCTCTTTCCGTGGTAGACTAGCTGATGTAGGGGAAAGTAGGTGTACCGGTCTACCCAGGGTTTGGAGGAAATACTTCAGAAAGACTATGTCTCGATCTTCCGATCATGGAGGTGGTCGAGTCTTGTGGGGAAAAGTGCGCAAACCTCTGCAGAGTGTACAAACTAATCATGATTAGCCGTGTCCCCGGTTACAGACAACTTGAGTATCTATAAGTGAATTATTGGTTGATCTCATCATTTTATTTAATGAAATCATTGGGTTACTAATAACTTGGGAATTTTGGGATTGAGTTGGAGGAACCTTCTCAATAATGGCATTTTTAACTTAGTAGTAAATAAAAATTTATTCCTTTGTTGTAGGGTAAAATTGGCTTTATGCAAACATTAAACTTAGAGCCTCCACCAGCTAAATTTGCATATAGAGATAGTATTTTTCATTATTATTATTCTATGGTGTGACATTGCCAGCATATTCCATGTGCTGACCTACACGGCTGCAACGTCTCATGTTGCAGAGTTTTCCGACGAGGATTAAAGGTGCGATAGGTCGTTGTTCTGCACTCAGTTTGCCGTGGAGTTGATGGACTCATTTTACTTTTGATGCTTCTGCAGTTATTTTATCCGGATGGCCTTTGGCCATATTATTGTAATAAATACTCTTTTGAGGACCTCGATGTAATAAAGTGTGTGATTGAACTCTGTTATAATTCATCGAGTACTGTGTGTGTCAGCATACCGATCTAGGGATGACACTTAAGCACAGAGACTTCGATCCATTTGGATCGGGTCGCTACAGATCTCCAAGAGACCATTGTATTGATAATCAAAAGAGAGAGATGAAGCCATCTAGCTACTGACTATGGACCTGAAGGTCTACATGGAACTACTTACGCATCATCGGAGAGGCACCAATGGAAGTGGTGAACCCCTCCGTGATGGTGTCTAGATTGGATCTAGTGGTTCTGGACTCTGCGGCGGCTGGATCAAAATTCCGTCGACTCCCCTAGAATTTCTGGAATATTAGGGTATTTATAGAGCAAGGAGGCGGTCCAAGGGGCACCCGAGGTGGGCACAGCCCACCAAGGCATGCTTGGGCCCCCAGGCGCGCCCTGGTGGGTTGTGCTCCCCTCGGAGCTCCCCCCAGGTGCTGCCTTGGCCCATTGGATGTCTTCTGGTCCAAAAAAATCCGAAAAAAGTTTTGCTGTGTTTGGACTCCGTTTGATATTGATTTCCTGCGATGTGAAAAACATGCAGAAAACAACAACTAGCACTTGGCACTATGTCAATTGGTTAGTACCAAAAAATGATATAAAATGACTATAAAATGATTGTAAAACATCCAAGAATGATAATATAACAGCATGGAACAATCAAAACTTATAGATACGTTGGAGACGTATCAGCATCCCCAAGCTTAACTCCTGCTCGTCCTAGAGAGGTAAGTGATAAAATAGAATTTTTGATGTGGAATGTTGCCTATCATGTCATGTCATACTCTTTTCTTTACAGCATGGACATTTTGACTCTTATATGGTTCAAAGCAATAGTCTAGTTTTGACATGACATTTAAATACTCAAACATATCGATAAGCAACCATGTCTTTCAAAATATCAATGCTAAAATAAGTTATCCCTAGCCCATCATGCTCAACCATTGATCCATTCATGAAACACACTCGCATATTAGTTACACCCAATGCTCAAGTACGATCATAGTGTTTCCTAGTTGGTGTTTTGTAAGAGAAGATGGAGACTCAAATTCAAAAGTAAAAATTGCATAAATAAAAGAAAGGCCCTTCATAGTGTATGGATTTGTAGAGGTGCTAGAGCTCAAAGCTTGAATTGAGAGATAAAAAATATTTTGGGAGGTATACTTTTCCCACCAATGAGAATGACTTGAGGTTCCCAACACTTTCCATGCTAGATACTCCCTCCGTCCCAAATTAAGTGACTCAAAAATGACCTAACTTTGTACTAACTTTAGTATAAAGTTGAGTCATTTTTGAGTCACTTATTTTCGGACGGAGGGAGTATATCATAGGCAGTTCACAAACATAAAATAAAGTTCATTCCTTTTCCACCAAACTTTCACAAGCCATGGCTAGCTGAATCCACGGTTGCCTTCCATACCAATACTTTCCAAGGAATTTATTATTTGAAAACAAAAAGTCAATTTGTTTTTCATTTCGGGACTGGGCATCCCTAATACCTTTGCCTTACTCTCGTGCAATGACAAGTGAATAAACACTCATTGTGAGAATAACACATCTAGCATGGAAAATATTGGCCACCCCTCACCGCCTCACGAGTGGTACGGGCACACTAAAGGGAAATTTATTTTGAAAATTAGAGGGCACATACAAATTTTCTTAGAACGGCAAGGAAATACCACATATAGGTAGGTATGGTGGACTTATGTGGCAAACCGGGGTAAAGGATTTTGGATGCACAAGTAGTGATCATACTTAGTGCAAAATGAAGGCTAGCAAAAGACTTGGAAGCGACCAACCATGAAACGAATAATCTCATAAGCGAACATTGAGCATAAATAATACCGAATAATGCACCACAAGTAGGATATAATTTCATTGCATAATTATTGACTTTCGTGCTTGTATAGGGAATCACAAACCTTAACACCAATATACTTAATAAAGCATAATTACTCATCAACATGACTCACATATCACATCTTCATGTCTCAAAACTATTACAAGGAATCAAGTTTATTTTGTCCAATGATCTTCATGAAAGTTTTATTATATCCTTCTTGGATATCTTTCACTTTGGGACTAATTTTCATGTGTTGCTTTTGATAAGCTCAAATAAATATAAGTGAAGATCATGAGCATAAAAATTTTCTTTCTCTCAAAATAATTTTAGTGATGCAAGAGAGACTTTCTTAAAAGTTTACTAACTCACAAATATATCTAAGTGAAGCAAGAGCGTATTTCTTCAAAAATATTAAAGCACACCGTGCTCAAAAAGATATAAGTGAAGCACTAGAGCAAATCCATAGCTCATAAAAATTTAAGTGGAGCATAGAGAGCTATTCTAACAAGTCATGGCATAATTTTGGCTCTCTCAAATAGATGTGTACAGCAACGATTGATGACTTAAAAAGCAAAACAAAATAAGCAAAGACTCATTTCATACAAGACGCTCCAAGAAAAACCCATATCATGTGACGAATAAAAATATAGTTTCGAGTGAAATACCGATGATCGTTAGAAGAAAGAGGGGATACCACTCGGGGGCATCCCCAAGCTTAGTTGCTTTCTTCTCTTTAGATAATAGCTTGGGATGCCGGGGTATCCCCAAGCTTAGGCTTTTTCTTACTCCTTATTCCTTCATCCATCGTAAGATAACCCAAAACTTGAAAACTTCAATCACATAAAACTCAACAAAACTTTTGTCAGATCCGTTAGTATAAGAAAGAAAATCACTACTATAAGTGATGTAGTAAACCCATTCATATTTTGTATTTGTATTATATCTACTATATTCCAACTTTTCTATGGCAAAAACTCATCAAAGAAAACCATAGAAGCATCAAAACAAGCACATAACACAATAAAAACAGAATCTGTCAAAAACATAACAGTCTGTAGTAATCTGGAAGTTTCAAATACTTATGCAACTCTAAAAATCTTGAAACAAATAGGGCCATGTGGGAAATTGGTATATTAATCTTCTGCAAAAATAATCAACCAAAAAGCACTCTTCTGTTAAAAATGAGAATTTTTCTCGTGAGCGCAAAAGTTTCCGTTTTTTAGCAAGATCAAATCTACTAATACCCAACGTGTTCCTAAGGCTTTGCTTGACACAAACCTTTATTCAAACCACAAAAACACATCTAAACAGAGGTATTAAAGGTTTTTTTATTGAAAACAGCAAGGAAATCAAAAAGATAAAAGATACAAGTTGGGTTGCCTCCCAACAAGCGCTATCGTTCTACGCCCTTAGCTAGGCATAAGGCAAAGATCTAAGTTTTGTCATCCTTGTTTTTAATTTTCTTAGGGGTATCCTTGTCGTGAGGTTTTTGAAAGACAACGTAGACCATATTATCCATAAACACCTTAGCATTTCTATGTTGATTTTCATCATAACCCCTTTGATTTCCGGGAACAATCCAAGAGTGATGTTGGTTAGCATTATTGAATACTTGTTGGATTATATCTAAAACGAGGACTTCTTTCTTAAGATTCTCATCAAAGATTCTATTATCCCCAAGCAAATGTCTTAAAGCATAATCACTATTGTAAAGAATTTCATCTATCACGGGTTTTTCACGATTCATACCATAAAAATCAAAGATTTCTCTAGCTTCCCGTATTATGTAATCAAATTCGTTCATAAGGACAAGAGTAGCCAACTTCTTAGCTCTAGGAATTTTTATATCGGGAAGCTCAAAAAAACAATATTTGCAAAGTGGGATGGGTACGGATAAATTTATTTTCAAGTTTTAGAACTAGTGCTGAAATAGCATCCGCATAAGATCTAGTGGTTCTAAGTATAGGAGCATCATCAAGACTTACATTCCCAACACAATTGACAAACTCTTGGATACATTCTTTTTCCATAACATTCCCTTGCCCCAAGATAAAATTTTAGCATCCAAATTACCCGTACGTCCAATCTTTGGAGTTAGGCCATCATCTGTTGGTGCCATACCGAAATCACTCATGATAGCAAGCAAAGAATAAATCTGCCGAGAAAGCGGCGAACGAAAAAGAGGGCGAACAAAAACGGCAAATTTTTGTGAAGTGGGGGAGATGAAAACGAGAGGCAAATGGCAAATAATGTAATTGCGAGGAGATGAGATTTGTGATTAGGAACCTGGTATATGTTGAAGGTGCTCCCCGGTAATGGCGCCAGAAATTCCTTTTGATGACTGCTAGAACTACGTCGGTATTTCCCCAAAGAGGAAGGGATGATGCAGTATAGAAGTGGTAGGTATTTCCCTCAGTGATGAGACCAAGGTTATCGAACCAGTAGGAAAACCAAGCAACAGAACGTAAACATCACTTGCACACCAATAACAAATACTCGCAACCCGACGTGTAAAAGGGGTTGTCAATCCCTTTCGGGTAACAGACGTGATAGAGTTGTAAATATTGATAGATTAATTGATAAATAAGATAAATTGCGGCAAAGTATTTTTGGGTTTTTAGTTTGGTAGATCTGAAAATAAAAGCAAAGCCAAATAGTATGAGAAAGAGACCCGGGGGGCGTAGATTTCGCTAGTTGCTTCTCTCGAGAAAATAGCAAACGGTGGGAAAACAATTACTGTTGGGCAATTGATAGAACTTTAAATAATCATGATGATATCTAGGAAATGATCATTATATAGGCATCATCTCCAAGATTAGTAGACAGACTCCTGCCTGCATCTACTACTATTACTCCACATATCAACTGCTATCCAGCATGCATCTACTATATTAAGTTCATGGAGAAACGGTGTAATGCAATAAGAACGATGACATGATGTAGATAAGATCTATTTATGTAGAAATAGACCCCATTGTTTTATCCTTAGTAACAACGATACTTACGTGTCGGTTCCCCTTTTGTCACTGGGATCAAGCACCGTAAGATCGAACCCGCTACAAAGCACCTCTTCCCATGGCAAGATAAATAGATCAAGTTGGCCAAACAAAACCCAATATCGGAGAAGAAATACGAGGCTATAAGCAATCATGCATATAAGAGATCAAAAGAAGACTCAAATAACTTTCATGGATATAAAAACATATATTTGACCATAAACTTAAAGTTCATCGAATCCCAACAAACACACCACAAAAGAGTTACATCATATGGATCTCCAAGAGATCATTGTATTGATAATCAAAAGAGAGAGATGAAGCCATCTAGCTACTAACTACGGACCCGAAGGTCTACAAGGAACTACTTACGCATCATCGGAGAGGCACCAATGGAAGTGGTGAACCCCTCTGTGATGGTGTCTAGATTGGATCTGGTGGTTCTAGACTCTACGGCGGATGGAATATTGGGGTATTTATAGAGCAAAGAGGCAGTCCGGGGCACCCGAGGTGGGCACAACCCACCAGGGCGTGCCTAGGCCCCCAGACGCGCCCTCGTGGGTTGTGCTCTCCTTGGAGCTCCCCCCAGGTGCTGCTTTCTCCCATTGGATGTCTTCTGGTACAAAAAAATCCACAAAAAGTTTTGCTGCATTTGGACTCCGTTTGATATTGATTTCATGTGATGTAAAAACATGCAGAAAACAACAACTGGCACTTGGCACTATGTCAATAGGTTAGTACCAAAAAATGATATAAAATGACTCTAAAACGATTATAAAACATCAAGAATGATAATATAACAACATGGAACAATAAAAAATTATAGATATGTTGGAGACGTATCATTATACAATAAAGAGTAGTTTTGATTTGAGGGCTTTGCTTTCATGCTTTGATCTTTGAAAAGAAAGAAAATATAATAAAAAGGGATTATATAATAATCTTACAGAGAGTGATGACTTCACATATAAAGAGTATGCTACATGAAACTTGTTGAGAGTTGACAAACATAGTTTTGGTCATTGTTGAAATTAATAGGAAGTAATATAGAAAGAGAGGTCTCACATATAAATATACTATCTTAGACATCTTCTATGATTGTAAGCACACATTAAAATATTATACGCTAAAAGGTTGATGTTGGACAAGTAAGACAATGTAATGTGTTATGTTCCTTTATATCCGGAAAGAAGTTATATTGTCATAGATCCTCCAACATGTTGGGCTTGTTTTCCCTCTCATGCTAGCCAAAAATTCCAACACCAAGTAGAGATACTACTTGTGAATCCAAAAACATTCAACCTAGTGTTTCCATGAGAGTCCACTATATCAACCTATGGATTGAGTAAGATCCTTCAAGTAAGTTGTCACTGGTGCAAGCAATAAAAATTGCTCTCTAAATATGTGATATCTTTTAGTGGGAGGAAAATAAACTTTGTATGATCTTGTGATTGCGAAGTGCTACTTCTCGAGCTTGCATTGTATTCCCTCGAAGAGGAAAGGGAGATGCAACACAGTAGCATAAGTATTTCCCTCAGTTTTTGAGAACCAAGGTATCAATCCAGTAGGAGACCACGCGCGAGTCCCTCGCACCTGCACAAACAAATAAGAACTTCGCAGCCAACGCGATAAGGGGTTGTCAATCCCTTTACGGTCACTTACGAAAGTGAGATCTGATAGAGATGATAGTTTATATTTTTGTTTATAAGAACAGAAAGTAAAAGCGGAAAAAGTAAAGTAGATGTAGATTGATATGTTGAGAATAGACCCGGGGGCCATAGTGTTCTCTAGTGGCTTCTCTCATGATAGCGATATTCTAAGGCGGGTAAACAAATTACTGTCGAGTAATTGATAGAAAACCGAATAATTATGAGCCTATCTAGGCATGATCATTGTATATAGGCATCACGTCCGAGGAAAGTAGACCGACTCCTGCCTGCATCTACTACTATTACTCCACACATCGACCGCTATCCAGCATGCATCTAGTGTATTGAGTTCATAAGAACAGAATAACGCTTTAAGCAAGATGACATGATGTAGAGGGATAAACTCAAGCAATATGATATAAACCCCATATTTTTATCCTCGATGGCAACAATACAATACATGCCTTGCTGCCCCTAATGTCACTGGGAAAGGACACCGCAAGATTGAACCCAAAGCCAAGCACTTCTCCCATTGCAAGAACTATAGATCTAGTAGGCCAAACCAAACCAATAATTCGAAGAGACTTGCAAGGATATTATGAGCACACATAAAGAGTTCAGAAAAGAACCAAATATTTCTCATAGATAATCTTGATCATAAACTCACAATTCATCGGATCTCGACAAACACACCGCAAAAAGAGATTACATCGAATAGATCTCCTCGAAGACCGAGGAGAACTTTGTATTGAGATCCAGAGAGATAGAAGAAGCCATCTAGATACTAGCTATGGACCGGAAGGTCTGTGGTAAACTACTCACAACTCATGGTGATGGCGATGATGATGATGTAGAAGCACTCCATGATGGATCCCCCCTCCATCGGAGCTCCAGAACAGGCTCCAAGATGGGATCTCACGGGAACAGAAGGTTACGGCGGTGGAATTAGGGTTTTCTCTCTGTTGCTGATGGTTTTGGGCTATGTAGACTTATATAGGAGGAAGGAGGACACCGGGGGACTCACGAGGGCCCCACAAGGCAAGGGGCGCGCCCCCACCCTCGTGGGTCCCCTGGCGTGGTTCTCAAGTCTCTCGTGCGTGATTTTCTCCAAAAATATCTCTCCCGAAGGTTTCATTCCGTTTGGACTCCTTTCGATATTCATTTTATGCAAAACCCTGAAACAGGCAAAAACATCAATCTGGACTGAGCCTTTGGGTTAGTAGCTTAGTCCCAAAAATGATATAAAAGTGTATGACAAAGCCCATTAAACATCCAAAACATCATAAATAATAGCATGGAACAATAAAAAATTATAGATACGTTGGAGACGTATCACAAAGCAATAAAAGCGACGGACTGCATAATAAAGGTCTCTATCACAAGTGGGAATACAAAGTGACGTTCCTTTGCATTAAGATTCCGTGTATCCAACCAAAAAGTGCATGACAAACTATACTTCCCTCTGTGAAGGGCCTATCTTTTATTTTAATGTTTGCCTTAATACTAGAGTCAAGGTGATCTCCACCTTTCCCTTTTTACTTTTATCCTTTGGCAAACACAATATGTTGGAGAAAAATCTAGATACATATAATCATACGGATGTAGAAGCTCATAAACTATTATTGTTGACATTACCCTTGAGGTAAATCGTTGGGAGGCGAAACTATAAGCCCCTATCTTCATATGTGTTCGATTGCAACTTTGATCTCATAAGTATCGCGTGAGTGTTAGCAATTTTGAAAGAATAAGAGATGGTTAAGTATGTGAACTTGTTATATAAAAGCTCTTACATTGACTCTTTCCGATGTTATGATAAATTGCAATTGCCTCAATGACTGAGATCATAGATTCTTAGTTTTCAATACGGTTCGTGATTCATAATTTACATTGAGAATGAATGATCACTTGACATAAGAGATTATATGACAATGTATTGTTATTCTAAAGATGATCATGATGCCCTCATGTCCGTATTTTATTTTATTGACACCTCTATCTCTAAACATGTGGTCTTGATTATCGATTTCGGCTTTCGCTTGAGGACAAGTGAGGTCTAAGCTTGGGGGAGTTGATACGTCCATTTCGCATCATGCCTTTATGTTGATATTTATTGCATTATGGACTATTATTTTACATTATGGCACAATATGTGTGCCTTTTCTCTCTTAATTTGCTAGTTTTACATGAAGATGGAGGAAGCCGGCAACTAGAATTCTGGATCGGAAAGGAGCAAATCTGGGAGGCCTATTCTGCACAACTCCAAAAGTCCTAGAAATCTATGGATAATTATTTTGTAATATATAAAAAATACTGGGTGAAGAAAATCCAGAGGGGGCCCACCAGGTGGCCACAAGCCTGGGGAGC
>LR738714.1:620664403-620757408 GCA_902687465.1 Secale cereale
CCCCCCCCCCCCCCCCCCCCAAGGCGTGCCCCAGGGCTTGTGGGCCGCCTGGCAGGTCCTCGATGCCCATCTTCTGCTATATTAAGGGTTTTGACCTGGAAAAAATCAAGGGAGAGTTTTCGGGACAAAGCGCCTCCATCTCAAGGCGAAACCTGGGCAGAACTAATCCAGGGCTCCGGCGGAGGTGTTCTACCAAGGAAACTTCCCTTTGGAAGGGGAAATCAAGGCCATCGTCATCACCAACGATCCTCTCATTAAGGGAGGGTCAATATCCATGAACATCTCCACCAGCACCATCTCCTCTCAAACCCTAGTGCATCCCTTGTATTCAATCTTTGCCTCAAAACCTCATATTGGTACCTATGGGTTGCTATTAGTGTTGATTATTCCTAGTAGTTGATGCTAGTTTGTTTATTTGGTGGAAGATCATATGTTCAGATCCTTGATGCTATTAAATAATCCTCTGATTATGAACATGAATATGCTTTGTGAGTAGTTCTGTTTCTTCTTGAGGACATGGGAGAAGTCTTGTTATAACTAACCATGTGAATTTGGTATTCGTTTGATATTTTGATAAGATGTATGTTATCTTTGCTCTAGTGGTGTTATGTGAACGTCGACTACATGACTTCGCCATTATTTGGGCCTAGGGGAAGGCATTGGGAAGTAATAAGTAGATGATGGGTTGCTAGAGTGACAGAAGCTTAAACCCTAGTTTATGTGTTGATTCATAAGGGGTTGTTTTGGATCCATATGTTTCATGTTATGGTTAGATTTATCTTAATTCTTCTTTCATAGTTGCAGATGCTTGTGAGAGGGGTTAATCATAAGTGGGAGGCTTGACCAAGTAAGGTCAGCACCCAAGCACCGGTCCACCCAAATATCAAATTATCAAAGTAACGAACGCGAATCATATGAGCATCATGAAAACTAACTCCACCCATGTGTCTTCGGGAGCACTTTGCTTTATATAAGAGTTCGTCCAGGCTTGTCCTTTGCTACAAAAAGTATTGGGCCAACTTGCTGCACCTTTTTCACACTTATTACTTGTTACCCATTACGAATTATCTTATCACAAAACTATCTATTATCGATAATTTTAGTGCTTGCAGAAAATACCTTGCTGAAAATCGCTTGTCATTTCCTTATGCTCCTCGTTGGGTTCGCCACTCTTACTTATCGAAAGGACTACGATAGATCCCCTACACTTGTGAGTCATCAATGCCTCCATGTCAACTTATGGTTCACCTTGATGTGAAGTTGAGGCTTGCACTTAAATGGACGAAGCGCTCTCCTTCACCTCCGTTGGACGGATCTTGCCAATAGACAAGTCTTGAATTTCTTCTGAAGGATCTTTGTATCTTACATCAATTTTCAATTGCTCAACTTGCGAGCCATTAGATTCGTCAAACTTCACATCGATCGTCTCTTCAACTTTTTGAGTGAAGTTCCTATAGACACAGTAGATGTGAGAGTTCGATCCGTAACTGAGTAGGAAACCTCCATGAGATTTAGGAGAAAATTTTGAACAATGATGATTATCAAGAATGTAACACTTTGAGCCAAATACTCTAAAGTATCCAACTTGTGGTTTGTTACCAGTGAGTAGCTGCTAGGCTTCTCGCCCCTCGTTGGTTACCCCAAGTGGAAGGTGTGAGATGTAGTGTTGCGGAAGTTTTTCCCTTGGCAAAGATACCAAGGATCGAATCCCCAGAGACTCCTAGGTTCAACAAGAAGGTGTCAACTGCTAACGGCGCCAGATATTAGCAATCAACGTGGACCTACACACAGATACAAATAACTTTGCTCCCAACGAGTACAGAGAGGTAGTCAATCCCTCCGGCCTTGTAGTTCACAAAGGATTAAAAGCAAATGATAGTAGTGATAGATAATGTTTGCAATAGTAAATAAAAGCGAAAAGTAAATAGCGGATGTGATCAATGATGGTAATATGGACCGGAGTCTCATGATGTTCACTAGTGATGTCTCTCTCCCAAAAGACGATAAAACAGCTATGTGAGGTAAACGAATTACAGCTGGGCAATTGACAGGACCACGAACGCAAACCAATGCTGACTACATTGCAAGAAAGGTTGAGGTTCAAAGCATGGGCGGTACGCCAAAGTAAGTAGACCAAAATCCATCAATATCTACTACTAATCATCCACCTTGAGATATCTATCCTGAACATCTCGCTGGTATTAAGTTGCGAGCCCCACCCATAGTGTAAACTCAAAGCAACAGACAACTGCATTAAAAGAACTTTGCGTAAAGTAAACAATCCTTGCACCCGCGGGCACAAGCACCGTTGTTTTCCCCCTTGTGGCAACAGCACATCCCCTAGACTCATGTTTCTGTCACTCAAACTAGTCATCGAGGGGCATGAACCCACAATCGAGGATAACGTTCCCTCTTGGAGTCACAACCTATTACTTGGCCAAAGCAATAAATAACAACGGAGAACATGCAAGAATTACTTATGAAAATAAATATAAAAGAGGTAGATCAAATATATTACTCAAGCACAATCTGAACATAATCTCATAATCCATCGGATCCCAGCAAACTCATCATAGCAACAGCATAAGGATTACATATGTGCCTCGATCATGTAGGGCACCTCACGAGGACTAATTAGTGAAGCACAATAACGGGAGGAGAACATCACATAGCTACTGGTCATGGACTCATGGTCCAAGAGAGACTACTCACAACTCATTCGAGAGGCGTCCATGGTGGTGGAGAGGCTCCCGGTGGTGATCCTCCCCTCCGGCAGGGTGCCGGGAAGGGTTCTCCTGGTGCTCCCGATCTTGGAAGCGGCGGCGGCGGCGGAACAGAGATGGGATCGCGAAAAGAGTTCCTGTTTCGAGGGTTTCTCGAGACACTTTAAATATATACCAAAGGGGGCATCGGGGGAGCCTCGGGGGGCCCAGGAGCCCCCCGGCGCGGCCCAGGGGGGGCGCCGCTAGGGCGCCTGGAGCCCTGGTGCCCCCCTCCCGCCCCGGCTGTCCTTCGGACGCACGGTAATTTCTGGAACGCTGATTTTTTATATAATTTTTCTGGATTTTTCCTGGCAGTTCTCGTAATGTGAAAACCTGAAATACAAAAACAGCCGAAAACAGAAACTAGCACTGGGGTGCACTGAGTTAATAGGTTAGTCCAAATATGATCAAAAGTGTATGGAAGTGTATAAATATCATAGCAATATCACCCAAAAGAGGCATGGAGCAAGCAGAAATTATAGATACGTTTTGGACGTATCAACATCCCCAAGCTTAATTCCTGCTCGTCCTCGAGTAGGTAAATGATAACAAGAATAATTTATGTGGTGACATGCTATTAAACATATAGGACTTTTCATAGTCATATGACAAAAGCTTACTGAGACAATGAATCTGTAGTAATTAAGTTGCCTCATGAGAAAATCACAAAGAACTGAAAGTTTTACAATATGATATTGAAACATCAAATAGATTTGCAATGGACATGATGTGCAAATATGATAAAGTGATATCTAGCTTGCCCCCTTTAGTGAAGCAAAACATAAATGCAGGGGCACCTTCAAGGTTTAAGTGATGACTAGATACAATGATTTCAGAATAAACAATATCACAATCATGCAAAAGACAATGCTACTTTGGGACAATGCACATTACACTCAGAATGACAATCATGCTCTCAGTAGTTGGTGCTTTTAAAAGAAGGTGGAGACTCAACATAAAAGTAAAAGAATGGTCATGTGCTAGAGCTTTTTATTTTGAAAACATAGAAGCAATTTTGTCAACGGTAGTAGTACTTCATATGTGTTATGCATAAAACATCCTATAAGTTGCAGGCCTCATGCATCGAATACCAATAGTGCTCGCACCTTGTCCTAATTAGCTCGGATTTCCATGGGTTATCATTGCATTACATATGTTTCAACCAAGTGTCACAAAGGGGCACCTCTATGTCACCTGTACAAAGGTCCAAGGAGATAGATCGCATTTCATTTCTCGTTTTTGATAGATCTCAACTTGAGGACATCCATACCGGGACAACATAGAAAATAGATAATGGACTCCTCTTTAATGCTTAAGCATATTCTCATAAGAGATTGAGGATTAATGTCCAAGCTAAAACTTCCACCATGATACATGGCTTTGGTTGGCGGCCCAATGTTCTTCTCTAACAATATGCATACTCAACCATTCAACCCATGGCAAATCACCCTTACTTCAGACAAGACGAACATGCATAGCAACTCACATGATATTCAACAAAAGTGTAACAGATGATGGCGTCCCCAGAAACATGGTTACCACTCAGCAAGCAACTTATAAGAAATAAGATACATAGGCAACATATTCTTTACCACAATAGTTTTTAAGCTACTTTCCCATGAGCTATGTATTGCAAAACTGAAGGTTTTAAAGGTAGCACATGTAAATTTACTTGGAGTGGCGGTGAAATACCACATATAGGTAGGTATGGTGGACTCATATGGCATAACTGGTTTAAAAGGATGTGGATGCATAAGCAGTTAGTCCGCTTAGTACAGGTGGAGGTTAGCAAAAGACTGGGAGCGACCAACTGAGAGAGCAATGACGGTCATAATCATGCAGAGCGACAAAGCAACATTGAATCAGGCATGGAAGTTATATCGCTACTCAGAAACAAAAGATCATCAAGGCTTGACAGACTTTCTTTACAGTCTTAAATATGCGTGAGCATACACCCAGTGCCAGTTTCTGTTTTTCTCCTGCTTTAGGGTTTCGCAGAAAAGGAATATCAAACGGAGCCCAATTGACCTGAAATTCAACGGAGATTGTTTTTGGACCAGAAGAAGCCCACGGAGTACCAGGGGAGGACCAGGAGATGCACGAGCTGCCCACGAGGGTAGGGGGCGCCCCCCCTACTGGGCGCGCCCCCTGCCTCGTGGACAGCCCGTAGACCCCCTTTGCTTGACCCCAACTCTAACACCTTCTATATATACTGAAACCTCCGGAAAATAACCTAGATCGGGAGTTCCGCCGCCAAAAGCCTCTGTTGCCACCGAAAACCAATCTAGACCCATTCTAGCACCCTGCCGGAGGGGGGGAACCCTCACCGATGGGTATCTTCATCATCGTGGCGCTCTCCATGACGAGGAGGGAGTAGTCCACCCTCGGGGCTGAGGGTATGTACCAGTAGCTATGTGTTTGATCTCTCTCTTTCTCTCTTGTGTTCTTGATATGGCACGATCTTGATGTATCGTGAGCTTTGCTATTATAGTTGGATCTTATGATGTTTCTCCCCCTCTACTCTCTTGGAATGGATTGAGTTTTCCCTTTGAAGTTATCTTATCGGATTGAGTATTTAAGGATTTGAGAACACTTGATGTATGTCTTGCGTGGGATACCTGTGGTGACAATGGGGTATTCTATTGATTTACTTGATGTATGTTTTGGTGATCAACTTGCGGGTTCCGTGACCTTGGGAAACTATTCATAGGGGTTGGCACACGTTTTCGTCTTGACTCTCTGGTATAAACTTTGGGGCACTCTTTGAAGTACTTTGTGTTGGTTGAATAGATGAATATGAGATTGTGTGATGCATATCGTATAATCATGCCCACGGATACTTGAGGTGACAATGGAGTATCTAGGTGACATTAGGGTTTTGGTTGATTTGTATGTTAAGGTGTTACTCTAGTACGAACTCTATGAATAGATCGATCAGAAAGAATAACTGTGAGGTGGTTTCGTACCCTACCATAATCTCTTCGTTTGTTCTCCGCTATTACTTACTTTGGGGTGACTCTTTGTTGCATGTTGAGGGATAGTTATATGATCCAGTTATGTTATTATCGTTGAGAGAACTTGCACTAGTGAAAGTATGAACCCTAGGCCTTGTTTCCTATCATTGCAACACTGTTTATGCTCACGTTTACCACTTGCTACCTTGCTGTTTTTATATTTTCTTATTACAAAAACCTATATCTACCATCCATATTGCACTTGTATCACTATATCTTCGCCAAACTAGTGCACCTATACAATTTACCATTGTATTGAGTGTGTTGGGGACACAAGATACTCTTTGTTATTTGGTTGCAGGGTTGTTTGAGAGAGACTATCTTCATCCTATGCCTCCCACGGATTGATAAACCTTAGGTCATCCACTTGAGGGAAATTTGCTACTGTCCTACAAACCTCTGCACTTGGAGGCCCAACAACGTCTACAAGAAGAAGGTTGTGTAGTAGACATCATCTGCTGCATGAGGGAATCCTCAAATTTTTCCCACCCACCCACCATACGGAATACTCCCGGGATTCGGGAAACCCGGACATATGGGAACTCATGTATGTCAAACAGCTGCCAAATGAGACAGTCCATCATTATTGGTCTAGATTTCTCTAGGTGAAAAATAGGATGGCGCCCTGCTGTGAAAAAGATATAATTAAAGCCTTCTAGTTCAACTGCGAGGACGAGGGCCTTTTAAACGCCCTTGCTCGTTGCCGAATTCGAAGCTCCATCGAACTATCCGACATGGTACGCAAGTATTGCGCCATGGAGAACACGTGGAGAGCGCAACAGATGAACATGGGGCCACCGCCCGCCGCGCAGCACGGAAGATCCCACCTTAAATGGGCATACACAAATTGGTCGCAGGAACACGAGCCTAATGAAACAAAGACTAGGCCTGGATCAGTGTTGGACGAGTTACTGGATAAACCATTCCCAATACACTTGGTCTTGATAGACGCAAACCCAACCCACAGACTTCAAACATGTTGGGAGGTAAGAGCAATGGCCAAATATGGAGATCCAATCTTGGGCCTTACACCTCCAAATAAGCAGTTCGCGGCTTCACAACAGGACCACGATGTCCTTATGGTGTATGATACGTTCGCCTTAAACAATAAAAGGAAAAAGGCTCTTCGAGAACTCAGCCAGATATATCAAGTAACAGCCGCACAGCCATGGGCAGCCACGCCTATTACCTTCGACGAGAAGGATGTGCCGAGTCCCCGCAGCAACCACGCACCGGCCGCACTGGTCCTCGACCACATTGTCAATGGTTTTCGGTTGACCAAAGTTATGATGGACGGAGCCAGCGGCCTCAACCTCATAGACGAGGATACTCTCAACAAAATTAAGTTCTACAGATCCTGCATCGAACGTAGCCACACCACATTCCAAGGTATAATACCCGGTAGGGAGGCACACTGCTCGGGATGCGTAACCCTGGATGTTGTGTTCGGCACACCTGACAACTACAGATCCGAACCTTTGCTATTTCATATTGTGCCCTTCTGTAGCGGATACCACGCCCTCGTAGGACGTGAGGCATTCTCAAGATTCCAGGTCATACCGCACTATGAGTATATGAAACTCAAAATGGCAGGGCACAACGGGGTAATCTCACTTAAAAGCGACCCAAGCAAAGCCTTGCAAGCCGAAAACAATACGGCATCCCTTGCCCTAGAGGCATTATCCGAAGTCCTCTCAACCAAAGAATTGACAGCATTACACACTACAGTTGATAGGGACGACGTGTTCCTCACTAAAAGGCAAAGATCCACGCCATTCAAGCCAGCAAATGAAATAGTCAAATTTCAAGTGCACCCATCACAGATCCCAGCAAAACGGCATCTATAGGAGCACAACTGGACCCTACAGTCAACGATGCTCTAAGAGCATTCCTACGTGAAAACTTGGAAATATTTGTCGGGCACCCCTCAAACATGCCAGGAATCCCACGCAGGCTGGCAGAGCATAGCCTAAGCATCCTCAAAGGCTTCAAGCCGGTGAAACAGACTCTACGCTGATTTTCTGAACCCAAATGGCAAGCCACGGTCGAGGAGCTAGAAAAACTACTGGAGGCCGGATTCATCCGCGAGATCAAGCACCTTGAGTGGTTAGCAATCTAGTCATGGTACCCAAGAAAGACAAACCTTGGCGGCTCTGTGTCGATTTTAAAGACCTTAATAGGGCCTGCCCTAAGGACCCTTTCCCCTTGCCAAGAATAGACCAGATCATCGACGCCACCAGCAGACACGACTCTTTATGCTTCCTTGACGCATACTCCGGATACCACCAAATTAAGATGAAGGAGTCCGACCAGGCAACAACTGCATTCATCACCCCTTATGGGCCCTTCTGCTTCAATACCATGCCATTTGGGCTAAAAAACACAGGCCCCACATACCAGCGCATGATTCAAACATGCCTCGAGAGTCAAATCAGTAGAACGATCGAGGCATATGTAGACGATGGGGTTGTCAAAACCAAAAACATCGACCAACTGATAGACAACCTCTGCCAAACATCAGACAACTTGCGAGCTTATGATATACGGCTCAACTCAGAGAAATGCTTCTTCGAGGTTCTTGTCGGAAAATTGCTCAGATATATCGTTTCCCATAGAGGAATCGAGGCCAACCCGACCAGAATTAGCGTGCTATCCCAGCTCGCAATACCAAACTAGCTCAAGCACGTCCTGAGATTGGCTGGGTGCATAGTAGCTTTAAGCCACTTCATATCTCACCTCGGGGAGAAAGCGCTCCCACTCTACAGACTGCTCAAAAAGACCAAGAACTTTCAATGGGCAGACGAAGCAACTGCGGCGCTCAAAGAGATTAAAACATTTCTTGCCGGCAACCCTATCCTGGCCGCACCCGTGTCAGCGAGTTTATGTTACTATATATTTAGGCCACCAATTAGGTGGTCAGCGCGGTTCTTGTCGTAGAGCGGGAATCTGAGGGCCACAAGTTCCAAGTCCAGAAGCCGTTCTATTACGTGTGCGAGGTACTTACGCCATGCATATCGCGATGCCCACACTATCACAAGATTGCTGATACGTCCAAAATGCATCACTATTTTGTATTATAATTTATCCTTATTCATTGATATATTTCACGTTATGATGATGTTCTTATGTTGTTTTGGTCTATTTTACACAGTTTGCAACTTTCCGATGCCGAAACAGCAGACGCAGGACTCAGCAGGAAAAAGTGGATACTGAGTTGCTGAAGAAGAACACCTCCAAATTACCTGAAAATTGACGGGACGTGTTTTTCAGAAGAATAACGAAGACACGCAAAAGGGGAGTCAGAGGGGGGCCATAGGGTGCCCAGGCGGCCTGGGGGCGCCCCCCCCTGGCCGCGCCGGGGGGGGGCGCCTGGAGCCCCTGGCCCACTTCTGGTCAACCCCTTTTGCATATATGCTCTCCGTCTCCCGAAAACCCTAGGCACGGGACTTTTTTCGGAGTTCCGCCGCCGCTTCGAGGCGGAAACCTACAGAGAAGAAAAGGGCATCTCCGGCGGGCAGATTCTGCCGGGGAGATCACCTCCCGGAAGGGGAGATCGTCGCCATCGTCATCACCATCATCACAGGCATCATCGAGATCATCATCAACATCATCCCCAACACCAGCACCATCTCCATCTTCATCCAAATCTCATCTTTCCATTGCAACTCGTGTTGTAACTTGTACTACCTATCCTCTCTACTCTATCGGTGTTGATTACTGCTTTGTGGTGAATGCTATTGAGTTTTGTTGGAGAAATATTATTATGTCCAGATTGTTTATCACATATTTATCCCCTCTGATCATGATCTCTTTTATGTCTTGTGAGTAGTTACTTTAGTTCTTGAGGACATGGGGAAAGTCTTGTTGTTAGTAGTCATATGTTGTTGAAGTAATATGTGTTGTTTGATACTTAAGTTGTGTTGTCATTCTACTAGTGGTGTTGTGTGAGTCGAACACCCAACACTTAGCCTTATTAAGGACCTAGGGGAATGCATTGTGTATAAAGAATGCTTATGGTGGGTTGCCGGAGTGACAGAAACCTGAACCCCAGTTCGCACGCTTTTGCATAAGGGAATAATGGATCCTTGATCGTATTGCTATGGTTAGGCTTTTGCCTTAAATTCTATCTTGTATTTGCGGATGCTTGCAAGGTGTTTAATCATAAGAGTGCATTCATCTTGGTCTAGAGAGTGCACTAGCATAGATCCACCCACCAACACTTATCAACACATAACATAGTATCGATACGGAATATGATGAAAGCACATGACTGCCTCTCCCGTGTGTCCTCAAGAACGCTTTAGTCTTTATAAGTTCAGTTGCTAGGCCTATCCTTTGCTAAGAAAGGATTGGGCCATTTGTTACTTTCAGTACCTTTTACATTGCTTGCCATTACATTCTTGTTGCTTATATCGAGAAAACCCCTAAAAGTTATCTTTCAGTGCTTGCAGTAATTTCTTGCTCAGAATCGCTTATCAAGACCTTCTGCTCCTCGTTGGGTTCGACACTCTTACTTATCGAAAACGCTGCAACAGATCCCTTACGGTTGAGGGTCATCAAGTACCGTTTTCTGGCGCCGTTGCCGGGGAGCGTAGCGCTATTGGTAAAGTGAAACTGGTAAGAAAGTCTTTTTATAATTTTGTTTTTATTTTTACTATTGTTGCTCTTTGTCCTTATGGATAACCCTATTATTGGAGCGTTGCTTGCGGGAAGACACCCCACACCTGTGGTGGTTGATCCTCCCCCTACTGAAATTGTGCCTTATAAAATACCAGCTGGCATTATCGATTATGTTTTGACTAATCGTTATGCAGGAGACAGACATCCCGGTGAACACTTGCTATATTTGTCACGACTATGTTCATTATTTAAGCTTGCAGGTGTATCGAGGGAGTTTGTCATGAGGAAATTGTTTGTCATATCCCTTACAGATAAAGCTTCAGATTGGTATGGGCTTCTCGATAACCCACACTTGCTGGATTGGCAGGAGCTTATGTCTCTCTTTTATACTAAATTTTATCCTCTTCATGAAATTCATCGAGACAGGAATTATATCTATAACTTTAGGTCTCGTGACAGAGAAAGCATTGCTCAAGCTTGGGGGAGATTGAAGTCCCTAATGCTCAAATGCCCTATTCATAAGCTTCCCAAGGAAATAATACTTACAAATTTTTATGCCAGGCTTTCTCGTCAGGATAAGGAGATGCTGGATGCCTCCTCTAGTGGGGTATTTCAGAAGAAGAGTGTTGAAGAAAGGTGGGATCTCCTTGAAAGAATCCAGAGGAATACCGAAGATTGGGAAATTGATAAAGGTATTGAACCCGCTATAAATTATGAACATGATTATGTTGAGAGCTATGTAGAAACTGATTACTTCAATACTTTTTGCTCTAAGATTGGTCTTGATTCCCATCTAGTGATTGATTTATGTAAGAATTTTGCCTCTCATGTTGATTCTTTTAAAAAGAGTAGAGACCATCACCATGCACCTTTTAAAGAAAAACCTATTGATATTTATGTTGCTGTGCCTATCTTGCCTGCAGTCATATATGAAAAGCCTCCTTTTCCCACAAGGATAAAGGAACACTCTCTCGTAACAGGCATAATAAATAAAAGTGAGAGAAGAGTTGATGAACCTGAGGACCAGATCAGGGTCGATCCTCGAGTTGCATTGATTAAAGACCTTGTTACTGATGATGTTTTGGATTCCAATATAACTTTTTGTGCTGTTTCCACTAACCTTGTCACAGCCAAGAACAAAGGCCCAATTTCAGGTACTCCGGTGGTATCTGTTAAAATAGGAGATCACAATTATTATGGGCTATGCGATTTGGGATCAAGTGCAAGTGCTATTCCTTATTCACTTTATGAAGAAATCATCGATGAGATTTCCCCTTGTGAACTTGAAGAAGTTGATGTTACTATTCATCTTGCAAATAGATCAACTATCTCTCCTATCGGAATTGTGAGGGATGTTGAAGTCCTATGTGGAAAGGTAAAATACCCTACCGACTTTTTGGTGCTTGGTTCAGCCAGGGACGATTTTTGTCCCATCATTTTTGGTAGACCTTTTCTTAGAACTTGTGGAGCTATAATAGATTGCAAGAAAGGTAAAGTTTCTGTTGAATTCAATGGTGAGCCATAAGAATTTAATTTTTCTAAATTCTCTAAGCAGCCTCGTGGTACTGATTTACCTAGTAATCATAAAATTATTGAAAGTATTGCCTCTATTGCTATTCCCCCTGATGATCCTTTGCAGCAATACACGGAGGACCACGAGAATGATTTACATATGCAGGAAAGAAATGAACTAGATGAAATAATCTTGAGGCAACCTGCTATCCTGAAGCACAACCTTCCGGTTGAACCTTTGGGAATTTTATCAAAACCAAAAGAAGACCCGGTGTTCGATCTTAAACCTCTTCCCGATACGCTCAAGTATGCTTATTTAGATGAAAAGAAAGTATATCCTGTTATTATCAATTCTAACCTTTCAGGATATGAAGAAGAGCGATTATTGGAAGTACTTTGTAAACACCGAGGCGCAATTGGCTATACCCTTGATGACCTTAAGGGGATTAGTCCATCTATCTGTCAACATACTATCAACCTTGAGCCCGATGCTAAACCAGTTGTTGATCATCAATGACGGTTGAACCCAAAGATGATGGATGTCGTGAGAACTGAGATTCTCAAGCTTCTAGCCGCAGGTATTATCTACCCTATAGCTGATAGTAAGTGGGTAAGTCCTGTACATTGTGTTCCTAAGAAAGGAGGTACAACTGTGGTTCCTAATGATAAAAATGAACTAATACCTCAGAGAATTATTATTGGATATAGAATGTGTATTGATTACAGGAAGTTGAACAAGGCAACCAGGAAGGATCACTACCCGTTGCCGTTCATCGACCAAATGCTTGAAAGGTGATCCAAAAACACCCACTTTTGTTATCTCGATGGTTATTCTGGCTTCTCTCAAATTCATGTTAACACTATCGATCAAGAGAAGACCACTTTTACTTGTCCTTTTGGTACTTATGCTTACAGACGTATGCCTTTTGGTTTATGTAATGCCCCTGCTACTTTTCAAAGGTGTATGTCTGCTATCTTTCATGGTTTCTGCGGGGATATTATGGAAGTCTTCATGGACGATTTCTTCGTCTATGGAACTTCATTTGACCATTGTCTTCACAACCTTAATAAAGTTTTGCAGAGATGCGAGGAGACAAATTTGGTACTCAATTGGGAGAAGTGCCACTTTATGGTTAATGAAGGAATCGTTCTTGGTCACAAGATTTCCGAAAGGGGAATTGAAGTGGACAAAGCCAAGATCGAAGCTATTGAGAGGATGCCTTATCCAAAGGACATCAAAGGTATTCGCAGTTTTCTCGGTCATGCAGGTTTTTATAGAAGATTTATTAAAGACTTTTCTAAAACCTCGAAACCCCTCACTAATCTTCTCCAGAAGGATGTTCCTTTTGCGTTTGATGAAAATTGTAAGGAAGCTTTTGAAACCCTTAAGAAAGCTTTAATAACTGCTCCTATAGTACAACCACCTGACTGGAATTTACCTTTTGAAATTATGTGTGATGCAAGTGATTTTGCTGTTGGAGCTGTTTTAGGACAAAGGGGTTATAAGAAATTGAATGTTATACATTATGCTAGTAAGACCCTTGATAGTGCTCAAAGAAATTATGCTAATACTGAGAAGGAATTCTTAGCTGTAGTTTTTGCTTGTGATAAGTTTAGACAGTATATTGTTGATTCCAAAGTTATTATTCATACTGATCATGCTGCCATTAAGTATCTTATGACAAAGAAGGATGCCAAGCCAAGGCTTATCCGATGGGTGCTCCTTCTCCAAGAATTTGATTTGCAGATTGTTGATAGGAAAGGAGAAGACAATCCGGTAGCGGACAATCTTTCAAGAATGGAAGATATATCGCATGACCCCATTCCAGTTAACGATAGCTTTCCAGACGGGCAACTTGCCGTTGTAAAAGTACAACCTCTCTCCGATCCTTGGTATGCAGATTATGCTAATTTTATTGTTGCAAAGTATTTGCCTCCAGGTCTAACATTTCAGCAAAGGAAGAAGTTCTTTCATGATTTGAGGCACTACTTTTGGGATGACCCACATCTTTTCAAAGAAGGTCCCGATGGGATCGTGAGAAGATGCATTCCGGAACATGAGCAGAAGGACGTTCTCCGACGGTGTCATGATAGTCCCTATGGAGGACATCACGCCGGTGAGAGGACTGCACATAAGGTTCTTCAATCAGGTTTTTATTGGCCCACTCTCTTTAAAGATGCTAGAAATTATGTTTTAGCATGTGATAAATGTCAGAGAGTTGGTAACATTAGTAGAAGGAATGAGATGCCTATGAATTACTCACTAGTGATTGAACCTTTAGATTGTTGGGGTTTTGATTTTATGGGTCCTTTTCCTTCTTCGCACAAGTACACTCACATTTTAGTAGCTGTTGATCATGTGACCAAGTGGGTTGAAGCAATCCCCACTGAAAGTGCTGATCACAAAACATCTTTGAAAATGCTTAAAGATGTAATTTTTCCTAGGTTTGGTGTACCAAGGTACCTCATGACCGATGGAGGATCACACTTCACGCACGGAGCCTTTAGAAAAGCTTTGGCTAAATACGATGTTAATCATAGAATTGCTTCACCTTATCATCCTCAAACTAGTGGGCAAGTTGAGCTCACCAATAGAGAAATTAAGTTGATCTTGCAAAAAACAGTAAATAGAAATAGGAAGGATTGGTCAAATAAATTGGGAGATGCTTTGTGGGCATATAGAACTGCTTACAAAAATCCCATGGGCATGTCTCCCTATAAGATGGTGTATGGCAAGGCTTGCCATCTGCCATTAGAACTAGAGCACAAAGCTTTCTGGGCTGTTAGAGAGCTTAACGCTGACCCAAAATTAGCTGGTGAAAAGCGCCTCACGAACTTGACTTCTCTAGATGAATGGAGAAGTGAAGCTTACGAGAGCGCTAAAATGTTCAAAGAAAAGGTAAAAAGGTGGCATGATAGGAAGATTCTGAAACGTGAATTTAATGTTGGTGATAAAGTTTTGTTGTTTAGATCCCGTTTCAGGTTTTCTCCAGGTAAACTACTTTCTAGGTGGGAAGGACCATTTCATATTGAAGAAGTTTATCGGTCTGGTGCAATTAAGATTAATAATTTTGAAGGCACCAAACCTCAAGTTGTGAATGGGCAAAGACTTAAACACTACATAGCAGGAGACCCTATCGATGTTGATGTGAATATAATATACACAACAACCCATGAAGAACATGTTGCCTCCCTGTTTCAGATGCCAGCAGAAGCAGAATAAAGAAAAGGTACGTAGTACGGTAAGAAACACCGCAAAACATCATAAAAGTTCCGTATTACGCGTTTTTGAAAAATTAGTAAAATTCCGAGTCGAAGTGGAGCCGGAGACTGCCACCAGGGAGTCCAGGCGCCCCCCTGGCGCCCCCCCCCCCCCCGGGCCGCGCCGGCAGGCCGCCTGGACACCCTGGTGCCCGTCTCCGACCCCGCTTTGGTCCGTTAGCTTCCTTTCTGTGCATAAATTTTTCCTATATATTTGCCCGGGTTGTTCCGGCAACGTATCTTGCGATTTCGCGTGTTTTCTCTTCGATCTGTTTCTGCCAGGAAATCTTTCAGCTAAATTTAGGTGCCATGGCTTCTCCAAGTTCCCCCAAGGACACGTTCGTCATCAACGTCATCAACCCTTACCTCGCTGAGGTGAAGAAGCACCCTCAGGTGGTTCAGATGAAGGAAGGCGTCCTTCATCAAGAAGATCTGAAGGGACCTATCAAGGAGGGGAGCGTCCAGGACAGGTTGGAGGAAGTGGAGCAAGAAGTCTTCAAGTACAAGAAGATGACCGAGCATGGTGTCGAAGCTAACTTTGACATCACCAACGAGCTGAAGAACTACTTCCTGAAGGAGATGAAGGAGATGTGGGAAAGAATCGCCGCGGCTGAAGACAGAATCACAGAACTCCAGGGGCAAATTAATGATCTATCTAACCAGAACTGTGAGTATGAACTAAGATTTATGCGCATGAGTTTGGGTGCTGAATGCAGGATTCAGGAGATGAGCCTCTCGCAAGAGACTTTAGCAAGATATCCATGGAAGCGTTTCGCCAAGGACTACGTGATTAACGCCAACAAATATGGGAGAGATCTCCGTGGGTAATGGCATTCCCTTGGCTTGTTCCAAGCTTGGGGGAGTGCCCGGTATCTTTATCTTTTACCTTTTGTCTTTTAGAAGTCAAATAGAGTCGTATCATGTCTAGGGAGATTATTATATGAGATAGGTGTGTGCATTGAGGTCTATCGCCCCTTGGTGAAGAATTGTATCCGTGTGTGTGGAGTCGTCTATGATGGAATATTAATGAGAAGTTTATCGGTTCCTTTTTGCTGCACTCGGTATTCTCTTCACGCAATCGACCTTATATGATGATTCTTATGGGAAGTATTGACCTTATGTCAGGTATGGCTATGAAACTTTATTTAATCTTGGCAAACATAGCTTTGGTCATAACAACAAGCATGATCCTCTCAAAGTAGCTACATAGCCAAAACCTTTATGTTATTATACTTGAAGTGCTATGTTGACAAGGAAGACAACTTGATGTGTTATGTTTATTTCAATGTTCATGTTTTATATTGCTTTGCATCTTAGTCATCATCAATTGTCTGCTCTTTCAAAACCTTTGCTAGCCTAACTCTGTACTAAGCGGAATTCTGCTTGTGCATCCATGCCCTTAAGCCAATACCTTCCATATGAGTCCACCATACCTACCTACTTGTGGTACTCCACTACCACCTCCTAAAGTATATAATTTATGTGTTATCCTTAAATATTCAAATCATTTATTTTGTGCCCCTGCTTTAGCTCATGAGGAAGTAGTAGCTAATTCATGACCTTTTTGAGTTGGACAAGCTTCACCCCGGGATTGCATGTATAATGTGCAAACCCATAATACGAAAAGGAACTGGCATTGAGTGTGCCCGGCTTAAAAATAATATAAGAAACAAACCCTCCTTCACGCTTTGTTCATGAGAAATCAGAAAACTTTGGCAGTGATAAACAAAGGAGAATAAGAGGATGTTATCGTCCTCATACGGGAGCCGTTCCTCGAAACTTGTCCAGTTCAAGAAGTAATTGAGTTATCTATTAGCAATCGTTGACGAGTCATGCACCTCTCAAAAACTTGTTTTCACTCTGTTTGATTTAAGGATAGCACATGAGTTTTCCCTACTACCCTAGAGCAGGGCCTATCTTTTAATTTTAAAGTTGAGTCAGTTATTCCTACTTCCTTCTCTTTCTTAAAGAGAGCAGACGTTTGATGTTGATAAGGATTCATGCATATAAAGCTGCATTAGGATTTGTCATACCATATCCTTGTTGACATTATCATTTGATAAGTAAGTTGTTTGTCATGCCCAGCTAAGGCAAATATCTTCCTTTGTGTTAACACTTTCACTTCTTGCTTATTAACTTGTTATTTCAAAAATCTTCAGTTAATCCCATCAAAAGCAAAAGTTAAAATTATTTGTTGTTCCTTGACCAAAGGACATGTTTGCCATGATATAATGAGTTTCTATTAGTCCTACTTTCGAATATAAGTGTTGACACTCTTTCATAAGAGCCTTATGAGTTGAAGATTGTTGCTGAGGATATTTGAGTTGGTGAAGAGACTATGATGCTTCTTGTCCGTATTCTATTTATCGACACTTCACTCTCTAAACTTGTGGACAGGTTTACCGAGTTCATATTCGCTTGAGGACAAGCGAGGTCTAAGCTTGGGGGTGTTGATACGTCCAAAATGCATCACTATTTTGTATTATAATTTATCCTTATTCATTGATATATTTCACGTTATGATGATGTTCTTATGTTGTTTTGGTCTATTTTACACAGTTTGCAACTTTCCGATGCCGAAACAGCAGACGCAGGACTCAGCAGGAAAAAGTGGATACTGAGTTGCTGAAGAAGAACACCTCCAAATTACCTGAAAATTGACGGGACGTGTTTTTCAGAAGAATAACGAAGACACGCAAAAGGGGAGTCAGAGGGGGGCCACAGGGTGCCCAGGCGGCCTGGGGGCGCCCCCCCCCCTGGCCGCGCCGGGGGGGCGCCTGGAGCCCCTGGCCCACTTCTGGTCACCCCCTTTTGCATATATGCTCTCCGTCTCCCGAAAACCCTAGGCACGGGACTTTTTTCGGAGTTCTGCCGCCGCTTCGAGGCGGAAACCTACAGAGAAGAAAAGGGCATCTCCGGCGGGCAGATTCCGCCGGGGAGATCACCTCCCGGAAGGGGAGATCGTCGCCATCGTCATCACCGTCATCACGGGCATCATCGAGATCATCATCAACATCATCCCCAACACCAGCACCATCTCCATCTTCATCCAAATCTCATCTTTCCATCGCAACTCGTGTTGTAACTTGTACTACCTATCCTCTCTACTCTATCGGTGTTGATTACTGCTTTGTGGTGAATGCTATTGAGTTTTGTTGGAGAAATATTATTATGTCCAGATTGTTTATCACATATTTATCCCCTTTGATCATGATCTCTTTTATGTCTTGTGAGTAGTTACTTTAGTTCTTGAGGACATGGGGAAAGTCTTGTTGTTAGTAGTCATATGCTGTTGAAGTAATATGTGTTGTTTGATACTTAAGTTGTGTTGTCATTCTACTAGTGGTGTTGTGTGAGTCGAACACCCAACACTTCGCCTTATTAAGGACCTAGGGGAATGCATTGTGTATAAAGAATGCTTATGGTGGGTTGCCGGAGTGACAGAAACCTGAACCCCAGTTCGCACGCTTTTGCATAAGGGAATAATGGATCCTTGATCGTATTGCTATGGTTAGGCTTTTGCCTTAAATTCTATCTTGTATTTGCGGATTCTTGCAAGGTGTTTAATCATAAGAGTGCATTCATCTTGGTCTAGAGAGTGCACTAGCATAGATCCACCCACCAACACTTATCAACACATAACATAGTATCGATACGGAATATGATGAAAGCACATGACTGCCTCTCCCGTGTGTCCTCAAGAACGCTTTAGTCTTTATAAGTTCAGTTGCTAGGCCTATCCTTTGCTAAGAAAGGATTGGGCCATTTGTTACTTTCAGTACCTTTTACATTGCTTGCCATTACATTCTTGTTGCTTATATCGAGAAAACCCCTAAAAGTTATCTTTTAGTGCTTGCAGTAATTTCTTGCTCAGAATCGCTTATCAATACCTTCTGCTCCTCGTTGGGTTCGACACTCTTACTTATCGAAAACGCTGCAACAGATCCCTTACGGTTGAGGGTCATCAATTGCCTACACGGTTTTTATGACATCCCGAAAGCTATTACACTACTTTCAGGAATGCTAGGTCACAGTGGCATCAGAGGTCACCATGAATGATATAATCAGCAACAGGGATGCCACGGGCCGCATCTCCAAATGGGGCATCGAGCTCCTCCATTATGAGATAACATACAAACCATGTCGAGCTATTAAATCTCAGGTGCTGGCTAATTTTATAGCCGAATGGACCGAAGCCGAACTACCCCGGGAATACAATACATATTCGCACTGGACGATGTACTTCGATGGCTTAAAAATGCTAGTCGGACTAGGGGATGGGGTATTCTGACATCCCCTACAGGCGACACCGTTTAGTACGTCCTACAAATAATGTACACGGGCTCCAACAATGCAGCCGGATATGAAGGGCTACTATACGGTCTTCGGATGGCCACGCCAATGGGGGTGCGGCGCCTTGAAGTAAGGGAAGATTCAAACCTAGCGATCTCCCAAGTCAACGGCGAATTCGATGCCAAAGACCCCAAAATGGCAGCATACAGAAATGTAGTCCTCCGGATATTGGCCTGGTTCGAGGGCCTAGAATTCCACCATGTCTCAAGAGACAGCAATCAAGCCGCGGACGTCCTCGCCCGCAAGGGCGCCAAGCGCAACCCGGTTCCCAAAAATACTTTCCTCGAACGGCTCTTCAAACCCTCTGTAGTATGGCGGGATGATGACTCCGGTACACTAATCAATGAGCCTGCTCACAACGGTTACCCAGAAGACGAACCCGATGATCACATCATCGGCGGCTCTGCAGTTGGGGAAATGCCTTCCGCCCATGAAATTATGGCCGTGATTGCCCCCTGGGCAGAACCTCTGCTCGCCTACCTCACATGAAAACAGCTCCCAGAGGCACGACATATAATCCGGCGCTATAAAGCGTACAAAATCCATGACGGTGAACTCTATAAAAAGAGCACTACAGGAATCTTACAAAGGTGCATCTCCGAAGAAGAGGGGCAGCAACTCCTGACAGAAATACACGAGGTCATGGGTGGCCACCATGCGGTAGCTCGGGGCTTGGTCAGCAAGGCCTTCCGAGCAGGATTCTTCTAGCCCACTGCCCGTGAGGATGCCCGGACACTTGTCCAATGTTGCGTTGGATGCCACGTGGTTGCAAATCAAATCCACATGCCTCCCACAGCTCTTTGGACAATGCCGATAACATGGCCTTTTGCGGTCTGGGGGCTCGACATGGTCGGGTCACTCAATTGGGGGACAAAGAAAGAGAAGTACCTATTGGTCATGGTCGATAAATTCACCAAGTGGATTGAGGCAAGGCCCGTCACTTCTGCAGAATTTGGACCAGTTGTCGACATCTTATTCGACGTTGTACACCACTATGGTGTCCCCCACAGCATAATTACCGATAACGGCACCAACTTCACCACCCAGGAAGTTAAATACTGGTGCGACAAAATGAGCATTAAGCTCGATTACGCTTTCGTGTACCACCCACGGACCAATGGATAGGTAGAACGGGCCAACGGGCTCATTATGAGTGGCATCAAACCTTGTCTAGTCTGTTCACTTAAACAATCAGATTGCCATTGAGTAGAGGAACTCGATTTTGTGTTATGGGGGCTGCACACTACTCCTAACCGAACAATCGGATACATGCCATTTTTATGGTATACGGTGCGGAAGCGGTCCTCCCATGCGACCTCATCCATGACGCACCTAGAGTGCGCATGTACGAAGAAAAGGAAGCCGAGTTGGATTGGCAGGATGACTTGGACGCCCTCGAAGGATAACAAGATATAGCTCGAGCTCGATCCGCACTTTATCAGTAGCAAGCACGGCGCTACCAAACCGCGAAGTCCGGGTGAAGACATACAACATGGGGGACCTCATCCTCCGGCTCCCCGAAAAGCAGAAGCATAAACTCTCGCCCAAATGGGAGGGCCCGTGCATCATTGATGAAGTACTTACAGGAGGAGCATATCGCTTTTGCCACCCGTCCAATGATTGCCTCAAACCTAACCCATGGAATGCAGCCTGGCTGCGGCGCTTTTACGCCTGAGTTCGGCGTCGCCACACGCATACATCCTCACCTCTTCTTTGTTTTTTCTAGTAATTTTGATACGGCGGGCGTTCGGCTACACCGAAACATACCAAGCTAATACCATATACATCATTCAATGTAACACCCAGCTTTTCATGGAGGCTCCCTTAGAGGAGCCGAATAGTATAATCAATATAAATCACGTTCATTTCAATTATAGCCTTCTCATACCTTTCAAGCCAAAATATGCACTTATTTGACTCAAGATCTTTGCCAAGCTGGGTTGCCTGGGTCCTATGCATACCCTACGTTCCCGATTGTTCTGCTAGGGAGTAAAGGGAGCACCTCTGCGATTGTTATGACTGGGTCATCCGGGACCATACCTCAGACGGGTGAAGCCAAAAGCTAGCATTCTTACACAATACAATAAGTCGGCCTAAGGGAAGAGAATATAGCCTCGCGCTTATCACCAGGGTTTTCTCACAGCCATTGGTCTGTTGATCTCACGTATCCGGACAATAATTTTACCTGAAGAAAGGAAACTTTGGAAAAGCTATTTTCATCAGAAGATGTTTCTTACATCAAATAGCAATATAACATAACTCTCCACACATGTTTCGTCTATTCGAGCCAGATGGCCGGATTGCCTGGTTCCCAGAGTGTTGCCTTATTTCCCAAGGCACGTAGTATGGAACACTTCCCAATCACTGGTCGGGGAGGTAGAAGCCGATGGCCGGTTAAGACAACATTCTTTTAAAAATAAGAACGCGGATTGACCTCGGTCAACGTAAAGTACATAGATACATAGAATTGACAAAACTACTCTTGATCAACATTGTCTATCAATTCCTCTAAAGCACAATCCTTCTGAGAATAGCGAGTGGCTGGCATCACATCATTATATGTACACCAAGCTCATAGGTATCTCTTGGCCTTCAGGACCCACGGGACCAACCCGGGCCATGTGCTTCTTGTCTAGCTTGGTGAAACGGGTCTTTACCATAGCCCACGCCTCACGCGCTCCTTCTCGGCAAGATGAAATCTTCCATAATTCAAACCTTTGTCGAGCTCCCTTAAAGCGACTGGCTAGTTCGACCATACTCTCGGACGGCACACCTAATGGCCATAATGCCTTCGCCATGCTCTTCATGGCTTTCAGGGCCGTCTTGTAAGTCTTCGACAGCTCCTTTAAAAGGTCCATGTCATAAGTGCTTGCTTCCTCCTCGGGCCACCCAGTCAGGAGACCTAACAAGCAGGTGTTGCACATTGTCATTAAAACACCAATGATACTTGCCAACAGAATGGTAAGATCAGTGCTTACTAAATATGCCACCTTTCAGCTTCTGGTTTTCCTCCAAAACTTGTGTCAGCTGAGTTTTCAAAATCTTAATTTCCTCGGACCTCCGCTGGTTCTCTGCCTTGAGCTCATTCTTCTCCTCCTGACTTTGCATCAGCACTCGTTTACTAGCCTCCAGCTCCTTTCGCAACTTGCTTACAACTCTCGTGGCTGTATTGAGAAAAAGGTGTTAATACATAGAATACACCATATACCTTTTTACGCGTTGTGAAACAGCTTTTTTCCACTTATCGGACAATTCGCTACTGGCCTTGCGAGCCGCATCGAGTTCGGCCTTAATTTCGACCAACTGTATCTGGCTTACCTCAAGGTCCTCAGACAGCTTTTTGCTCTATTCTCTAGCGGCCTACAAAAATCCTATCATTAGCAATCCTTAACTCGACCATCCCGCCCAAATTAAGGCTTGGGGGCTAGTCGGTTAGGGAATATGATCTGCTTTTAAGCTATTTTAGTTACACACTTGCACTTTAGTGGCAAAAAGTTTGGCGATCCCTTCAAGACCTGTCCGGGCCGCTCCAAGGTACACATCCACCGACTTAAAGGCATTAAAATCATGATTTGCAAAAACAGCATGATGTAAAGTTTCCTTCTAGCGGGGATGATTCATTGCACTCTCGACTTCGAAATTGGTGACCGAAATTGAAGGAAACATTCCCTAAAGGCAATAATAAAGATGTTATTTGTATTTCCTTATATCATGATAAATGTCTTTTATTCATGCAAGAATTGTATTAACCGAAAACTTAGTACATGTGTGAATAGATAGACAAAATAGTATGTCCCTAGTATGCCTCTACTAGACTAGCTCATTGATCAAAGATGGTTATGTTTCCCAGCCATAGACATGAGTTGTCATTTGATCAACGGGATCACATCATTAGGAGAATGATGTGATGGACAAGACCCATCCGTTAGCTTAGCACTATGATCGTTTAGTTTTACTGCTATTGCTTTCTTCATGACTTATACATGTTCCTATGACTATGAGATTATGCAACTCCCGTATACCGGAGGAACACCTTCTGTGCTATCAAACGTCACAACGTAACTGGGTGATTATAAAGATACTCTACAGGTGTCTCCGAAGGTGTTCGTGGTGTTGGCATAGATCAGGACTGGGATTTGTCACTCCGAGTGTCGGAGAGGTATCTCTGGGCCCTCTCGGTAATACCCATCATAATAAGCCTTGCAAGCAAATGACTAATGAGTTAGTCACGAGATGATGTATTACGGAACGAGTAAAGAGACTTGCCGGTAACGAGATTGAACTAGGTATTGAGATACCGACGATCGAATCTCGGGCAAGTAACATACCGATGACAAAGGGAACAACGTATGTTGTTATGCGGTTTGACCGATAAAGATCTTCGTAGAATATGTAGGAGCCAATATGAGCATCCAGGTTCCGCTATTGGTTATTGACCGGAGATGAGTCTCGATCATGTCTACATAGTTCTCGAACCCGTAGTGTTAGGATATTACTAGCAGGTATAAACCGGCCAGGAAGATCCGGATTATACTAACATAGTTGTATTATCATAAGCCCAGTAGAATATGAACCAGAGGTTACGGCCCATAGAGGCTTAGGGCCCATGTGTAAAGCTTACGGTTTGTAAACCGTCATATCATGTAACTTGAGGTGTAAGATAGAAAGAGTAGAAACCGAGGCGGACACGATTATGAACCGGCCTCAGGACTCTGTAAACCGAACCGGGCATCGCCTCCTATATAAAGGGACGACCCGGCGATGGTTCAAGGATAAGAAACAACACGTCGGGATACAGGCAAGCGATCCGCTCCCAGTTCATCGACGCCCAAGCAATACCACACCAAACTAGACGTAGGCTTTTACCTTCATCGAAGGGGCCGAACTAGTATAAACCTTCTGTGTCCTTTGTGTGCTTTTAACCCCTTCAAGCTAACCCGCGCGATGGCCTCACACCTAACTCCTCTAAACCGGACATCTGCCGTGCCAATTCCATGATAGTTGGCACCCACTGTGGGGCTTTCGCACGATGGTTTCGAGTTCTTGAAGGGCAGCTTTGAAGGACTCAAGGGTTACGCGGTCGGCCGGATAACCAAGAGTCGCCGCGGCCGGATCTACATCAACGACGCAGGCTGGGGCCCCGAGGCCGATTTGATCGAATATGAGTATCGGGTCCCCTTTGGCGGCATCCACGTCTTCATCGGCAAGATTGGTGAACCGGGACCTGAGCCGGACATCTTCCCCAACATCATCGAGCCGGCTCAGCGTGCGAGATCGGCCCGGATTCAGCCCGCCGTAAAACATGTCTTCGTCGGGGCAGTACATGGAGTCCAAGCCGAGGACGGATCGGATTCTGGTGGCGAGACAGTTGTCTATTCTGACGATGAATCTTCATCCGAGGAGACCGAATCTTTGTATCTATTGCAGGACGGCCGATCCGAGGGTATATCCGATGGTGATAATATTCCGGACCCCTTTGATCCACCAAACCGGGTGGCTGTCTTCATGGCCGGATCACAGTCTATGCAGCAACCCTCGGTGACCGGGGCGTTCACCTCGGAGGTAGCTGGTGCGGGGGCGGGCCAAGCCCCCTCACCCTCTGACGTTCTATCCACCTTGGTCGAGGAGTTGACAGCACGCGCAATAGCAGAAGTAGCTCCCGCCAACAAGGCGCAACATGATGCGGAGACCCTTCAGCTAAAGGGCCGGATTGAGCAGGCTAAATGGGATCTGGACACAAAGAAAGCCATGATAGCTACGAGGCAAGCAGAGCTAGACTCCCAAGCTTTCCGGCTCAGGGTGGATCAGACTTCTGCACAGGAAGTAATGCACAGAAGACAGCAAACTCGTCTACCGCCGGTTTATCAGGCGAGGAATCTTTTTGGCACACCAGGGGCGGGAACCAGTAACCGCCCAGAGGTAAACTGGGGAGGAGCTCCAGGGACTGGCGCGTCGGTTTAGCCACCAGCCACGGAGCAAAATCGTCAAGTTGTGCCCACGACACACATCCCCACCCCTCCCGGCCATTATTCTAACCCGTTGGACAACATTGTCGCCGCCGCTTCATGACTGGCCGCTTTACCCATTGAGGGGACATCCCCCGTGGTGATGGAAGAGCGCCGGGCTAAGGAATTGCTGGACACGGCGCTGACACAGCAGCAGGCGTACTCTTACAGCAGGGAGAGAATTCATTCAACCCCCTGCCAAAGCCGGAGTTACACTAGGCACTGGGATGAACCGGCCGTGTCTAGCAGCGAGCGGAGACGTCACCGCCACAGGCAGGATAATCCGGCAGGAGCGGAAGCACACGCCCAAGAGGCGGTAGACCAGGCCAGACATACCGCCCGCGAGGATACCCGTCAAATGACGCCGGTTCACCCAACCACAGCAGAAACGGGAGTCACGGCGAGTTTTTTTGGAGTACAGTGTCTTGTCCCCGCTTTACGAAGCGTAAAATTACCCAAAGACTTCAAAGGTCGGCGCAAGGTGCCCAACTAAACGGTAGACCTGGCTCCAGAGGCGTGGGTTGAGAGCTATGAGATGGCTATGGAGATGCTAGATGTGGATGAAGCAGCATGCGCCAAATACTTCACCATGACGCTGGAAGGCACAGCCCGGACATGGTTAAAGGGCTTACCACCTAACTCCATCGGATCATGGGGAGAACTGCGTCGCCAGTTTATCAAAAATTTCAAAGACACGTGCAAGCAGCCAATGTCAGTGGTAGATTTAGCAGCATGTGTTCAAGGAGAGCAGGAGCCCACTAGCAGCTGGGTGCGGCGAGTATCAAAAATCCTACACTCTTCCAATAGTATCAACCCCAGTACGGCGATAGTGACATTGGAAAATAATTGCCGGTTTGAGTCTCTGAAGCTGAAGTTGGGACGGCTCAAGCGGGATTGTAATGGCACGGGGACACTCATGAGCGCTCTGGTGAAATATGGGGATTCTGATAACACTAAGTACCCAGAGGCAGATGGAGACAAGTCCGGGAAAGCAAACAAGGCCGGTAAACCGGCGCAAGCTAATCCGGCAGGAACGAGTTACAATGGTAAGCGAAAAGCATAGGGTGGTTCTGATTTTGTGGCTAACACCAACGTTCAGGGAAACGGGCAGTGCCGCAAGGGTAGACCACCTCCTCGTGGCGAAGGGCAATTCCTCAGTCTAGAACAACAGTTAGACGCACCTTGCCCTAAGCACAGCAAAGAGGGAATCCCGTCTAAACATTCATGGAGGGAATGCCGGATCATGATAGAGGCCATGAGACAAGCCAAATATAACCACGGACCCCCGGGCGGCGGCTCGAGTTCCGGTTTTCAAGGTCTGGGTCACCAGGGTAATGGTTCCGGGTCAGGATATCACGGTGGTAACAACAACTATCCCAGCAACAACAGTAGCGGTCAGCATCAACAGAACCAACAGCATGGTCAGGGTGGTTACAATAACCAAGGCAATCCGCAGCGTCAACAGCAGCAACAATCCGGATATCAGAGTAATCCGAAGGAGCTAAGCAGTGGACAGTATCATGTTTTCACTACAAGTTTGTGCAAACGAGATCAAAAGGTTTTGAAACGGGCAGTGCACGCAGTTGAACCGGGAACGCCACGTTTTCTACGTTGGTCGGAACAACCTATTGTGTGGAGTAGAGAAGATCACCCGCCACGGGTTGATAATCCGGGCCAGTTGGCCCTAGTGGTAGCACCACAGGTGGGTGGCTACAAGTTCACTAAGGTACTCATGGACGGCGGCAGCAGTATCAACATCTTGTACTACGAGACTTTCCGGCGTATGGGGTTGACAGATAAGAGGTTGAGACAGTCCAACACAGTATTCCATGGAGTGGTGCCAGGTAAATCGGCTTACCCAGTTGGAAAAATTGATCTGGAAGTCACCTTTGGGGATGAGCAGTATTCTAGGTCAGAGACAGTGACTTTTGAGGTTGTAAAGATCAGGAGCCCATATCATGCTCTGTTCGGGAGACCGGTTTACGCCAAGTTCATGGCTAGACCGTGTTATGTTTATCTACAGCTCAAAATGCCGGGTCACAAGGGAACCATCACGGTTCACGGAAGTCGCAAGATTGCATTGGAGTGCGAGGAAGGAGACGCAGCCTATGCAGAGGCAGTGTGTGCTACGGAGGAGTTGAAGTTCTACAAAGACAACGTTGATCCGGCAGATATGTCTCCGTTAAAAAAGCCAACTACAGAGTATGATCCGGCATTGAAGTTTAAATCAGCAGAGGAGACCAAGCAAGTTAACTTTGTGCCAGGCAACTCATCCAAGCAGTTCACAATCAGCGCTAACCTAGACCCCCAAATAGGAAAGCGCGCTCATCGAGTTCATCCGTGAGAATCGGGATATCTTTGCATGGAAACCTTCTGACATGCCGGGTATACCGAGGGAACTCACTGAGCACAGTCTTAATATTGATCCGAAGTTTAAACCGGTCAAGCAGTACCTGCGCCGCTTCAATGAGGAGAGGCGCAAGGCTATAGGTGAGGAAGTGGCCAGGCTTTTGGTCGCAGGGTTCATAGTTGAGGTGTTCCATCCGGAGTGGTTGGCTAATCCGGCTCTGGTACTAAAGAAAAATGGAACGTGGAGGATGTGTGTAGACTACACAGACCTAAACAAGGCTTGCCCAACTGATCCTTTTGCTCTCCCCCGTATTGATCAGATTATTGATGCTACGGCAGGATGTGAGCGGCTAAGTTTTTTGGATGCATATTCAGGGTATCATCAAATCAAGATGGCAGTTAAGGACCAGGAAAATACAGCCTTCATAACTCCCTTTAGAGCTTTCTGCTATGTATCTATGCCCTTTGGGCTCAAGAGTGCCCAAGCAACTTACCAGCGTTGCGTACAGAACTGTCTCAAGGGGCAGATCAGAAAAAATGTCCATGCCTATGTTGATGACATTGTGATGAAGTCAAGGAAGGAGGAGACGCTGATAGAAGACCTAAAGGAAACCTTTGACAACCTCCGGGTTTATAAGATGATGCTTAATCTGGAGAAGTGTGTTTTTGGTGTTCCGGCAGGCAAGCTCCTTGGATTCTTAGTATCAAACAGGGGAATAGAGGCCAATCCGGAGAAGATCAAGGCGATCACATCTTTGGCTAAACCGGCTTGTATCAATGATGTCCAGCGCATAGCAGGCCGGATTACAGCATTAAGCCGATTCATCAGCCGTTTGGGAGAGAAGGCAATTCCACTCTATCAGATGCTGAAAAAGACAGATCGGTTTATATGGAGCGATGCTGCGAACGCGGTGTTCGAGGACTTGAAGCGACAATTAGAAGAACCGACAGTTCTTGCTGCCCTGTTGACAATGAGCCGTTGCTGCTATACGTAGCTGCCAATGCTCGTGCAGTTAGCATGGCGATTGTGGTGGAAAGCAAGGAAGCAGGCAAAGAATATCCAGTTCAGCGCCCGGTTTACTACGTTAGTGAGGTTCTCATTGAGACGAAACAAAGGTATCCACACTGGCAAAAGCTGGTATATGGCGTGTTCATGGCAAACCGGAAGCTGAAGCACTATTTCCAGGGCCACCCCATCACTGTTGTTAGTTTAGCTCCGTTGGGGGGTATAATCCAGAACAAAGAAGCTATTGGTAGAGTGGCAAAGTGGGCCATTGAGCTTAGCCCACATGGATTGAAGTATGTACCCCGTACTGCTATCAAATCCCAAGCACTGATAGATTTCATCAATGATTGGACAGAATTGCAAGCACCATAGGAGAAGCCGGATCACACATACTGGACTATTCACTTCGACGGTTCAAGGCAATTAGAGGGCTCGGGGGCTGGAGTCATGTTAACTTCCCCACGCGGTCACAAGTTTTGTTATGTTCTCCGACTAATGTTCCCTTGCACTAACAATGCTGCTGAGTATGAAGCTCTCCTTCACGGCCTACGGATAGCTAAGGAGATGAACTTGAGGCGGGTCAAGTGCTTTGGTGATTCAGATCTAGTGGCGCAACAAGTGTCTGGCAAGTGGGACTCTAAAGACCCTCTCATGGCAGCTTACAGACGAAAAGTTGAAGCGGTGACAGGATGTTTCAAAGGATATCAGGTGGATCACATAGACCGGCGGAAAAATGAAGCGGCCGATGCTCTAAGCCGGCTGGGCTCTCACCGTAAACCGGTTCCACCAAATACTTTCTTGGATGAATTACATAGTCCATCAGTTCAGGTGCCATCGGAGGAGGATTTGGCTATTCCTGATCCGGAAGCACAGCTAGTTGCAGCGCTTCATGTTATTCCAGATTGGACACTCCCTTACTTGGCATATCTGAGCCGAGGAGAGTTGCCAGTTGATGAGGTTGAAGCTAGGCAGATAATCCGGCGATCCAAATCTATGAGCATCGTTAACGGAGAACTTCATCACCGCAGCGTTTCTGGGGCATTTCAGCGTTGTGTATCATCGGAAGAAGGCAGTGATATTCTTCGAGAGATACACGAAGGAGATTGTAGTGATCATGCCGGTTCAAAATCACTGGTAGCCAAGGCTTTTCGTCACGGGTTTTACTGGTTAACGGCCCATGCTGATGCGGAGGATCTAGTCCGGAGATGTGATGCTTGTCAGAAATTTTCACGGCGTGCTCTTGTTCCGGCACAGGAGCTGCGGATGATTCCAATTACTTGGCCGTTTGCGACTTGGGGGCTTGATATGGTTGGACCTTTTAAACGATCCCAAGATCAGAAAACCCACTTGTTGGTGGAAGTGGACAAGTTTACAAAGTGGATTGAGGCAGAGCCTGTCCATAAGTGTGATGCGGCAACAGCGGTTAAATTCATCAAAAAGGTAATTTTCCGGTTTGGCTTTCCACACAGCATTATCACTGATAATGGCACCAATCTATCTAAAGGAGAGATGGAAGAGTTTTGTCAAAGGGAACATATTCGCCTGGATGTATCTTCAGTAGCTCACCCTCAATCCAATGGTCAAGCTGAAAGGGCCAACCAAGAGATCTTGCGAGGCATCAAGCCCCGGCTTATGACTCCCTTGCAAAGAACACCAGGGTGCTGGGTTGAGGAGTTACCTTCTGTCCTCTGGAGCATCAACACTACGCCTAACAGGTCTATAGGCTATACGCCCTTCTTCATGGTATATGGTGCTGAAGCGGTTCTCCCTAGTGATGTCCGGCACGACTCACCACGAGTGACGGCTTATGTTGAAGCGGCCAATGAGCAAGCAAGACAGGACAGCTTAGACCGGCTGGACGAGGAACGTGACATAGCAGCGGCACGATCCGCGATTTATCAGCAAGACCTGCGCAGATATCACAGCCGCCGGGTTAAGACCAGGACGTTCCAGGAGGGGGACCTGGTGCTCCGGCTCATCCAAAACCAGACAAATATGCACAAATTATCCCCACCTTGGGAAGGACCCTTTGTGGTCAGCAAGAATCTACACAACGGTTCATATTACCTGGTGGACGTTCGAGAACATAAAGACTCACGGACAGCAGAGAAAGAGACGAAGAGGCCGTGGAACATTGCTCTTCTGCGGCCGTACTACACTTGAGCCATGGGCTCCGCTTCATGTATCATGTATATATTATGATTAATAAATAAACAGGCACCCCCGGTAAACCGGGGGATCAGCCATCTTCTTCCAATATAAGTCTCTTATGGGAATTCACTCAGGTGATATTCATCCAAAGTTTATTTCTCTTGATATATATTATTTTTCAAGAAAACCAGATGCTTTGATCAATCTATTTTGATATACAGGACAATTATATAAGGGACCAAAGAGGTTTTGCCACACAAGCGCAACCCCCATATAGGTATCCTGCCTCTACGGTCACCAGGGGGCTTCCTGTTCAAACATAGGTCGTATTCGAACCAAAGAGAACATAGCCAAACTCACTAGGGGGCTACGGATCACATTGAAATCCTAGCTCAACCCCTTTGGTCCAGCATATACGATCGCATTCGAATCATAGCTTAAACCCCGTTTGGGTCCGCCTTGGATCGCATTCGAATCCACTGATCGGCAAAATTTCAAGGCCACTGGGGGCTACGAATCGCATTCGAATCCTAGCTCAACCCCTTGGGTCCAGTATATATGATCGCATCCGAATCATACCTTAAACCATGTTTGGGTCCGCCTTGGATCACATTCAAATCCACTGATCGGCAAAATCTCATGGCCACTGGGGGCTACGGGTCGCATTCGAATCCTAGCTCAACCCCTTTGGTCCGGTTTACTGATCACATTCGAATCAGAAGCCTCGATTTCGAGCCTGGCAGCTCACAAAAAGCCTCGATTTGGAGCCTGGCAGCTCGTAAAAAGCCTCGACTACATGGTCTTATTTGCCAAAAAACATGCTTTGCTTCTGCGATTTTACAAGTTTTTGTGGTTAACCAAATTTTTTGATCCGGAATTGGGAAACTTCAAGGTTGACCACGTATCTACAAAGTTAAAAGTCTGGGTCATGAATACCAGAATGAGTTTAAAGTCTGGGTCATAAACACCAGCACGACTTAAACCGACGTTTATCATAACCCGGAACAGTCATCAGGCAAACGCCAAGAGAGCCAAGAGCCTCATCAGAATCTACGCATTCAATTATGCCTATCGGATTAAGGATGTCAGGCACACTTAATCAAAGGTATGAAGTATTTTCGGGTGTAAAACAGATACTCTTTCAATATATGTCTATGGGAGCAATATAATAGGTCCGGTGGTAAACCGCCAGGACATCTTTTTAGCATTGTTTATGCAGACGCAGATAACGTAGACGGATCAACCATAGCAGACAAGGGATTAAAATTGGCAGATGCCAAGTCAAACTGTGACATCCGAATTGAGACAAAGACAATGTTTCGAACTATCCTATTACAAGGCACTTGCAGGCCCGAACGGATTAAAGTTTTTTGCAAAAGTGTTCGGCATCTATGAATTAAACCGGACGGTTTATGATTCCTCTTCACGCTGCGAAGGTTGAGGGTCGGCTTGTTCCGGATCTTCTTCATCTTCAGGAAGTGGCTGGAAATTAGGAACGCGCCAGTCAATCTTGGAGAGTGCACGGAAGTACATTTCCTCAGTAATAAGATCGGACGGATCAATATCTGGAGCGAAAGTATGGCCACGCACTGGCGGGATCAGATTCTCGGTGTCATAAACCGGCTGCTCCACCCGTTCATTTTCTAAGTCATATGTCGGATGATACCTGGTCAGATCCGCTTCATCGGCAAGTTTGCTGGCTTGTGGGTGCGTCTCTTTGGTTAAGGCACGGAGGTCCTCGGCAGAGAAGGTGGATCCATCTTCCTTATTACTGGGATATCCGTTCATAGCCTCTTCCGGATCAAAGTTCGGAACCCATGCCTTGGCCCGGGTCAGTGCTATAAGAGAGCCGGCCCGTGCAGCAGATTTCTTCACTTCCATCAAGCGCACAGGCAGGACAGAGAGCTTCTCCAAAGTACCTTGGATGGTAGTTGGGGCCGGTTTTTGATGGGACATTGCACTTATAACCCTTTGAGCGCCGGAATACAGCTGCTCCACCAGGGTATAAGAGGCTTTGAGCTTCTTCCGGATATCATCTCCAAGATGAGTTATGCGTCGCCCTAAATATGATTGTTAAAGTTAAACCAGAGCAGAACAAGGGTTGCAGAGATGAAAAGCATATACAATTGAGTGCTCACCAAAGATAGCAGAGGTCATAAGTTCTATTTGCTGCCTTAAACCGGTCAACTCCTGTGTAACCGGATTAAGGGCAGCTTCACTATCCTTTGCTCTTTTCTCAAGAGCATTCCTCTGCACCTCCCAGGCGGACCGCTCCGCTTCAAAGTCCTTTTTCAATTTTTCTACGTTGGTTATGTTCAGCACAAGTTCTTCCTTGGCTTTGGCAGAAGCAGTTTCAGTAGCAGCCAATCTTTTCCGGAGTTCAGTTACCTCCACAGCCCTCCGGGTCAAATCAGCCTACAAGGAAATCAAATGGATTAAAAGAGAATTTCAAACAAGTCTCAAGCATATAAACAAGTTATTCACTTGACACTTGGGGGCTAATGTGCAGTTGACGTATCAAAAGAGAATTTCAGACAAGTCCCAGGCGCATAAAACAAGTTATCCCTGGCACTTGGGGGCTAATGTAAGTTCATTTTGCATACACTGAAAGTCCCGATTCATCTACAACGAAGCTAAACTGGCACTTGGGGCTACTATGGCCTAAAGACAGGATTGCAAAGAACGCAAAACAGAGACAAGTAAAGGAAGTTACCTCGTACTTATCCTTCATCATGTTAACCAACCCGGATTCATAATCACGGCTGGTAAAGAGCCGGTTCAAATAACCGGAATGAAGTTCCTGGGCACTCAACTGGGCATAGCTGGATAAGTTCGTGCTCCACTTGCCTTTTTCCTGTTGAAGTTTTTCCTCTTTGGCAGTGTGCTTGGCCAAGATGACAGGCTCAGTAGGAGCGGTAAAACCTAACCCGGTTATCTCAACGTCCAGGGAGGAAGCGGCAGTTGGTTGAAGAGGGGTAGCAGTAGGCGCCGGTCTAACAGGAGCCGGACTAGCCCGAGGAGGGCTAACCCGGACAGGGCTCGCCGGTTCAACTACGTTCTCCGTATTAACATCCTCCGGAGCAGCAATGTCATCACGATCCATGGGAATAGGGTCATCAAACTGAGCTGCAGGATTATCTTCTGGAGGGATAACTTCGTCCGGATCAGCGGCCGGTTCAACGATAGCGGTCTCGGCGGCCGCTTTGGTTGCTTTCGCCTTCTTGCTAGGCTTTGCCTTGCTGGAGAAAATCAAAGGAACAATGAGAATCATGAAGGTACAAATGTAAAGATAAACTGGATGATTGACAAAAAACTTACCCAGGCACGGTCTTCAACACAGGGACCTGCGTAGCAGTCGACTCGCCGGAAGAGGACAAAGGAGCCTCCTGGTAGTTAGGATCAGACGGTTTAAGTGGTTTACGTATGAGCCCAGCTTTTAGATGAAGAAGAGTTGGAGAAAGTAAAACCTCAGAACGGCGCCTGCGAGCCGGAGGAAGAGGTATTCTGGATGATTCCACCACGTGGCCACTGTGGCGCATGGTACGGCGTGCTTCATGCTGCTGCTTCTTCAAAAGAAATTTGGGGTCCAATTGAGCGTAAGGATGAGAAAAAGGGTATTTCCGGGACACCCGGCGAATTTTGGGGGGCAACGGTTCTGAGTCTGAAGAGAGAGAGATTACCTCAACTTCCGCCGCTTTACTTCCTTCAGCCAGATCCTGCGGAAAGGCATTGTTAACATAAATTTGGATAAAGGGAGATTAAAACATATCAGGATCAACTCGTACCTCAAAATCCGGATCATTTTCCTCAGGATGTGAACCGGAGGCAGCAACCGCCTTCTTCTTCTTGACAGCATACGTCTTCCGGCGTGGTTGTTTGGCCGATTTATCTTGGTTTCCTCTTCCAGAAGGGGTCGTTGGCCTGTACAGAAGATAGGAAATAAATGGAAGACAATTGACATGACCGGATCAGAACAAACAGAGAAGATCAAAAAAACTTACTGCTGGCGGTTTATTGTTTTCACAGAATGGAGCTAAACCGGTCCGGCTGCACTCTTCCAGAGAGATGTTGAGCATTTTCTTTGCGGATTCAGCGACTTCTTTCTCAGCAAGTATTATGTCAATGTGGCGCTGAGGATCATCCGTTTTTCCGGTATACTCGCACATCAGGCCTGAACGCCGGCTCAGTGGAAGAATGCTCCAGGCAAGCCAACAACGAACAAAGTCCACTCCAGTTAAGCCGTTGGCCATAAAGGCCCTAAGGTTAGAAAGTTGAGGGGCAAACCGGGCATGGTCTGGGGCACTGAGGCGCTGCGGCAGGGGATGATCCTCAGGTAGGCTATATGCGCGGTAACCCGGCAGTGGGTTTTCCCCTTCAGGCGAAGTATCTATGCAATATAACCATGATTGGTTCCATTCCTTGGGTGCGTGTGAAGGGCAGCGTGAGGGAAGCTCACATCCTTTCTCTTTTGAATGCTGACGCCGCCCAGTTCTTGATGCGGCCCGTCAGAAAACTCTGTCCGCTGGTTTAAATGGAAAAAGTCTCTGAACAGATCCACTGATGGTTCTTCTTGAAGATATGCTTCTGAGAAGACTTGAAAATTGTAGACATTTGATATAGAGTTCGGACCTACGTCTTGAGGATGGAGTTGAAAAGCAGCTAACACATCCGGGAAGAATTTTGAACCGGGAGGGCTAAAACCCCGGGCCAGGTGATCAAAGGAAACAATGACCTCTCCTTCCTTAGGAGTAGGTGGACATTCATTTCCTGGGGCCCGCCAGTGCAGGACCTCTTTAGGACCCAGAATACCGATTGAAGCGGCGTTCGTTAGGTCCTCCTCAGTAATGCGGGAAGGAACCCAGTTGCAAGCGACAAACTGCTTGGCCATCGTTCGGAATAAGGAAATGCTGAAAAGCACAATACAGAATCCGGTTTACCAATTGCTAAAATTAAGCTGGAACATTATATAAGATTGTGGATCTAAATTGCCGGTTTACACAAGGGGCTAATGGTATTACTAGTCCGGGAGCATATAAGAGTAAGGTAGCTACCGGATTATGATGATAGAGAAGGCAGACGCTAAACCGTCAATTACAGATCTGCAATACGAAGAAACAGTTTCCACAGAAGGCTGAAGTAAAAATGGATCTAAGGCATAAGAAAAAGATGAAACATATGCAAGTCTTATACAGGAAGAACCGTAGAGGTTTTCTACAGATTAAATTAAAGCTGTTAAGCAAGAGGAACTAAAGGCGTGAGCACGGAGCAGGAGCGCACTCAAAACGAATCTAAGTAAGGTTTGAATCTACCGCAAGGTTAGCCCACAGGGATGAACGGCGAAGCTTCAAAGTTTCATGGCGGAAGCTCTGGAAGGAACCCTAGATTGGGATCTACAGTGAGGAAGAAGGAATACCTGATGAAGAAGCGGACGGCGGTGAGTTGCTCTGGACACGATTCAGGGTGATGTAGCGGCCTGGCTCGACGACGGCGACGGGCTCGAAGAGCGGCGGCGGAGCTTCGAGCGACGGAGGAAGACGAAGGTAGAAGGGGGAAAAGAAGGAAGGCCCCAGCGGTATTTATAAGCCGAAGAGGTGAAACGGCAAGCGCGGGAATCGAGGAGGTCAGAGATTGGATAAAGATTACGCTGTCGCCTCGATTTTCGGGATGGCATTTAACAAAGGTAACAAACAGAGGTGAGCAATAAATGCGGAGGTGATGTCACGATGGATTAAGATGATTCCTGGAGATGACGTCATGGCCGGTTTACGAAGCAGATGAGCTGCAGAGAAGAAATTTATGCAAAGACTTAGAAGACTGACATGAACAAGTTCAAATCAATCTGGGGCCTAATGTCAGTGATATTACTAGCAGGTATAAACCGGCCAGGAAGATCTGGATTATACTAACATAGTTGTATTATCATAAGCCCAGTAGAATATGAACCAGAGGTTACGGACCATAGAGGCTTAGGTCCCATGTGTAAAGCTTACGGTTTGTAAACCGTCATATCATGTAACTTGAGGTGTAAGATAGAAAGAGTAGAGACCGGGGCGGGCACGATTATGAACCGGCCTCGGGACTCTGTAAACCGGACCGGGCGTCGCCTCCTATATAAAGGGACGACCCGGCGACGGTTCAAGGATAAGCAACAACACGTCCGGATATAGGCAAGCGATCCGCTCCCTGTTCATCGACGCCCAAGCAATACCACACCAAACTAGACGTAGGCTTTTACCTTCATCGAAGGGGCCGAACTAGTATAAACCTTCTGTGTCCTTTGTGTGCTTTTAACCCCTTCAAGCTAACCCGCGTGATGGCCTCACACCTAAGTCCTCTAAACCGGACATCTGTCGTGCCAATTCCATGACACATAGGGTCCGCACGCTTAACGTTTGATGACGATCGGTGTTATGAGTTTATAAAGTTTTGATGTACCGAAGGTAGTTTGGAGTCCCGGATGAGATCACGGACATGACGAGGAGTCTCGGAATGTCCGAGACGTAAAGATTGATATATTGGACGACTATATTCGGACACCGGAAGTGTTCTGGAAAGTTTCGGAATTTACCGGAGTGCCGGGGGGGTTACCGGAACCCCCGGGGGAAAGTTGGGCCTTAGTGGGCCATAGGGGAGAAAGAGGGCAGCAGCCAGGAGGTGGCGCGCCCCATCCCAAGGGCAGTCCGAATTGGACTAAGGGAGGGGGCGCAACCCCCTCTTTCCTTCCCCTTCTCTCCCTCTCTTTCCTTCCCCTCTTGGTGATTCCTACTAGGAATAGGATTGCAATCCTATTCCTAGTAGGATTGCACCTCATGGCGCGCCATAGGAGGGCCGGCCGACCTCCCACTTGCTCCTTTATATACGGGGGCAGGGGGCACCCTAGAACACACGAGTTGAATTGTTTTAGCCGTGTGTGGTGCCCCCCTCCACAGAATCACACCTCGGTCATACTGTTGCAGTGCTTAGGCGAAGCCCTGCGCCGGTAACTTCATCATATCCGTCACCACGCCGTCGTGCTGATAAAACTCTCCTGTGAAGCTAAACTGGATCAAGAGCTCGTGGGACGTCATCAAGCTGAACGTGTGCTGAATGCGGAGGTGTCGTACGTTCGGTGCTTGATTGGTTGGATCGCGAAGAAGTTCGACTACATCAACCACGTCACTTGACGCTTCCGCTTTCGGTCTACGAGGGTACGTAGACACACTCTCCCTTCTCGTTGCTATGCATCTGGTAGATAGATCTTGCGTGATCGTAGGAAAAATTTAAAATACTACGTTCCCCAACAGTGGCATCATGAGCCAGGTCTATGCGTAGATGATATGCACGAGTAGAACACAATGAGTTGTGGGCGATACTAGTCATACTGCTTACCAGCATGTAATACTTTGCTTTGGCGGTATTGTGAGATGAAGCGGCCCGGACCGACATTACGCGTACGCTTACGCGAGACTGGTTTCACCGTTATGAGCACTCGTTGCTTAAAGGTGACTGGCGGGTGTCTGTCTCTCTCACTTTAGCTGAATCGATTGTGGCTACGCCCGGTCCTTGTGAAGGTTAAAACAACACATACTTGACGAAACATCGTTGTGGTTTTGTATGCGTAGGTAAGAACGGTTCTTGCTAAGCCCGTAGCAGCCATGTAAAACTTGCAACAACAAAGTAGAGGATGTCTAACTTGTTTTTGCAGGGCATGTTGTGATGTGATATGGTCAAGACATGATGAGTTATACGGTTTTGTATGAGATGATCATGTTTTGTAAAGTTATCGGCAACTGGCACCAGCCATATGGTTGTCGCTTTATTGTATGAAATGCAATCGCCATGTAATTGCTTTACTTTATCACTAAGCGGTAGCGATAGTCGTAGAAGCAATAGTTGGCGAGACGACAACGATGATACGATGGAGATCAAGGTGTCGCGCCGGTGATGAAGGTGATCATGATGGTGCTTTGGAGATGGAGATCAAAAGCACAAGATGATGATGGCCATATCATGTCACATATTTTGATTGCATGTGATGTTTATCTTATTATGCTTCTTATTTTGCTTAGTACGATGGTAGCATTATAAGATGATCCCTTACAAAATCTCAAGGTATAAGTGTTCTCCCTGAGTATGCACCGTTGCGAAAGTTCGTCGTGCCGAGACACCACGTGATGATCGGGTGTGATAAGCTCTACGTTCAAATACAACAGGTGTAAGCCAGTTTTGCACACGCAGAATACTCGGGTTAAACTTGACGAGCCTAGCATATGCAGATATGGCCTCGGAACACTGGAGACTGAAAGGTCGAGCGTGAATCATATAGTAGATATGATCAACATAAGATGTTCACCATTGAAACTACTCCATCTCACGTGATGATCGGACATGGTTTAGTTGATTTGGATCATGTGATTATTTAGATGACCGGAGGCATGTCTATCTAAGTGGGAGTTCTTAAGTAATATGATTAAATTGAACTTTAATTTATCATGAACTTAGTCCTGATAGTTTTTGCATATCTATGTTGTTGTAGATCAATGGCCCGTGCTACCGTTCCTTTGAATTTTAATGCATTCCTAGATAAAGCTAAGTTGAAAGATGATGGTAGCAATTACACGGACTGGGTCCGTAACTTGAGGATTATCCTCATTGCTGCACAGAAGAATTATGTCCTTGAAGCACCGCTAGGTGACAAGCCCCCTCCTGCTAATGTAGACGCTTTGAACGTCTGGCAGACGCGGTCTGATGACTACACGATAGTTCAGTGTGCCATGCTTTACGGCTAAGAACCGGGACTTCAATGACGTTTTGAACGTCATGGACCATATGAGATGTTCCAGGAGTTGGAGTTAATATTTCAAGCAAATGCCCGGATTGAGAAATATGAGATTTCCAATAAGTTCTATAGCTGCAAGATGGAGGAGAATAATCCTATCAGTGAACACTTGCTCAGAATGTCTGGGTACTACAATCATATGACTCAACTTGGTTGCAAAGTTGATGAGGATAGTGTTATTGATAGAGTTCTTCAATCACTGCCACCAAGCTATAAAGGCTTCGTGATGAGCTATAATATGCAAGGGATGCAGAAGACAATTCCCGAGCTCTTCGCTATGCTCAAAGCTGCGAGGTAGAAATCAAAAAGGAGCATCAAGTGTTGATGGTTAACAAGACCACTAGTTTCAAGAAAAAGGGCAAGGGAAAGAAGGAGAACTTCAAGAAGAATCGCAAGACAGTTGCTACTTGATAACCCTCAACCGTAAGGGATCGAGATAGTCTTCACGGGTAAGAATAACCCAATTTATTGATTCGACACACGGGGAGCCAAAGAGCATTTATAAGCTTTGACAGTTGAGTTGTCAATTCAACCGCACCTGAAATATACTTACTTGCAACAAAAGATAAGTGGTAACAGTGATATGATAGTGATGATAGTGATAGTAAAAGTAAACAGTAAAAGTAAATAGCAAAAGTAAATGGCAAAAATAGCAACTAGTAACCAGCAGGATTTAAAACACTGTAGGCTAGGGAGACGGATGGTTGGGCGCTGCATGGATGAGATATATCATGATTCTAACTTGGGGCACGGCACACGGAAAAGTAATGATCATCTAGGCAAATATCAAACATTAGGCATGTATCCCATAGGTAGTTGTACGTGCTTGCAATAAGAACTTGCACAACATCTTTTGTCCTACCATCCCGCTACGAACGGGGCCAAAAGGAACTTATGGAGATTAAGGTGCTCCTGTCAAAGAGCACCGGAACAAAGCAATGAACTCAATGGATACATGTAATCCTCAAACTACAGACCATCCCCTTTGGTGTCCCAAGCTGTCACTTTTGGGATCGCCGGTTCCGAACCGTAATAGGTGCAAACAACTCATAAATAGGATCACGAACACAAATATATTCATGCAAACACATATGGTTCAGATCTGAAATCATGGCACTCGGGCCCTAAGTGTCAAGCATTAAACATAACAAGTTGAAGCAAAGATGATAAACACCATAGTAGATGATAGGCAACATGCCCCCAATGATCTGACAAACTATTACATGATCTAACTCATCCAATCCCTACCGTCCCCTTCGCCTATAGCAGGGGAATTACTCACACATGGAGGGAGAATTCATGGAGGGATGATGGAGTGGTGATGATGATGACGATGGCGACGATCTCCCCTCTCCGGAGGCCAATTCAGCCTCCAGATTAGCCCTCCCGAGGAAGAACAGAGGGTGGCGGCGGCTCCGCGACGAAAACTGCGAAAAGAAGTTTTGATCTGGGGTTTCCGTGTCGCGAGTAAAAATACGAGGCAAAGTAGGGCACCAGGGGGTGTGGGCCCCACCCAGGCGACCCCCCGGCGCGACCCAGGGGGGCGCGCCCACAGGGCGCCTGGGCACCCCCTGGCCCCCCTCTGGCCCCTCTTCTGGCTCCTGGTTCCTTCGGGTGCGTGGATTTTCTGTGATTTTTCGTGGATTTTTCTGAGATACCTAAAAATCTATTTTCCTGCACACAATAAAACCATACAGGCAGCTCTGCTGAAAACAGCGTCAGTCCGGGTTAGTTTAGTTCAAATCATGCAAGAATGAGGTCAAAACAATATCAAAAGTGTTTGGAAAAGTAGATACGTTTGAGACGTATCAACTCCCCCAAGCTTAGCATATTGCTTGTCCTCAAGCAATTCAGTTCAACGAACTGGACGCGACAAAGAAAACTTTGACAAACTCTTTTGCTTCATTAGATGTATATAAGCATGTACTACGAAAAGAGTCTAGCAAGTATTGAAACAGTACTATGAGGACAATGCAAGGAGCAATCCTTCTTTCAAGTGACTAGTCACAAATACTTAAAAGTAAACAATATACTACTGAAAATCAAGACAAGATTACATTGCACATAGCTTGAGCATACTAGGGTGGTATCTCGCTAGTCTCCATGAGTGAAGCAAAACATAAATGCAGAAACTCCTCCAGAGTTTTAAAGGAGACTAGAACTAAGAATTTCAGAATAAATCATATCACAAGCATGCAGAAGACAATGTAATACTTTGGGACAATGCACATTACACTCAGAATGACAATTATGCTCTCCTAGTTAGTGCTTTGAAGAAAGAAGGTGGAGACTCTCGAACCGTGGCTTTTGTTGGCAAAGTTGAAAACCCGTGATCGGAAACAAAAACTAAACATGTACCAGAGCTCTTGATTTTTAGAAATAGAGGTAAAAACGTTTTTGAGAGGTGCATATTTCGTCAACGAATGCTAGCAGATAACTCAATCACTTCTTGAGCTGGACAAGTCTCGAGGAACGGCTCCCGCATGAGGACGATTACATCCTCTTAATCTCCTTTGTTTATCACTGCCAAAGTTTTCTGATTTCTCATGAATAAAGCGTGAAGGAGGGTTTGTTTGTTATATTATCTTTTTGAGCCGGGCGCACTCAATGCCAGTTCCTTCTCGTATTATAGGTTTGCACATTATACATGCAATCCAGGGTGAAACTTGTCCAACTTAAAAAGATCATGAATTAACTACTACTTCCTCATGAGCTAAAGCATAGGCACAAAAAGATAAATGCTTTTGATTAATTTCGAGATGGCACACGAAAGTCTTCGTTAGGAATGGCAGGTAAATACCATGTATAGGAAGGTATGGTGGACTCATATGGCATAACAGGTTTTAAGGATTTTGGATGCACAAGCAGTCAGTCCGCTTAGTACAGGTGGAGGTTTAGCAAAAGACTGGGAAGCGACCAACTAGAGAGCAATAACGGTCATAATCATGCAGAGCGACAAAGCAACATTGAATCGGGCATGAAAGTGATATAACTATTCTGAAACTCAAAGATCATCAAGGCAAAGCAGACTTTTTAGTCTTAAACATGTGTAAACATGTGCCAAGTCAATCCAAAAATTCTCTAAAGGGAAATACCACCTTAATATACCAGACTATGAACAGTGCAATGCATGTAGATCATTTCAATAACACATTATATACCCTAGTTATTCGAGACTAGCCACAAGGAAAGCATGAACCACTGGACGAGCATTGTAAACATAGCACTATGTCGCTACAAGCTGGTCTCTAGATCATAAGTACAGGCATATGTACAAAAGTAGAAACAAAAAGAGTTCATACCGGTCTTCCTTGCTGCTTCCTTTCACTCGATCTTCGTCATTACTGCTTGTCACTTGCACGATCGAACGTAGGAAATATAATTAAATGCCATCACGGACTCGAGCTGAACTCTGAAAACAAAGCAAACTAAAGAGAGAAAGGAAATCTTTTTGGATTTTTCAAAGGTTGAATAAAAGCAAAAGAAAGAGAAAATCTTTTTGTTGTTTTTGCAAAGAGAGAAATAAAGAAGAACGGGCAAAACTTCGAAAAGATCAAAGCGAATAAAACGGATAATACAATGGAAAAGTGAGAGGGGCACGTACTCCCCGAAGCTTAGGCTTTTGGCCTAAGTTGGTAGCAGCTACTGCCCCCAGGAGCCTCCTGCTCCGGGGGTATGGTGGTGAGTCCAAGGGTCGTAGAAGGATGCTAGCGCGTACACCGAACTCCTCGGAGTCTCCCACGAGGAAGGTTCTGAACGCCAAACAGAGGAAGAACCTTCACCAAACTCGGTGGCGATTTCTCCCTGAAAAGGTGGTAACTCACCGTGCTCCTCCTCGTCGGGCACAACCCCCTCCATGGGGTTATGAAACTGATGCTGGACCAGGAACTCATCGAACTGGACAACATCAAAGGACCATCCGTTCCTGCGAGAAAAATCAAACAAAAGAGGTGCAGGTAGACGGATCTCGCGTTCTGCGGTAGTTCCGAAACGCAAGATATAAACAAGATTATCAAGCTCAGAACCCATGGTAACAAACTTATGCCTTTTCATAGCATCAAGATCAAAGCTTAAATAAGTAAAAGGATTATCATCAGGGTGTGGGGTGCCTCCAAGATGTTCTAAGATAAGTGTGGCATAAACGCCACCATATAAGTCCCCCTTGTTACCGTTCATAGCAAGGCGTCGAGCAATTAAGGCACCCAGATTATAATCAGACCTCCCTGAGAGGGCTGCTACCAGGATAGCAATATCCGGAGCAGAAATGATGCTCGTGTTGTCGCGAGCTAACACCCCTCTGGCAATATAATATGCAAAATACCTGAGGTGAGGAAATAAGATGCTAGAGATCTTCGACCGATGAATATCCCTCGTACCCATGCTACAGAGAGAGTTGATGACGGTTTTCTGCTCGGAGGGCTGAGTGGCCATCCTAGTCGTCCTCCCAACGTTCGGCACACCTATTATTTCACAAAAATTTCCCAAAGTCATGGTGATAAGATCATTGTAAATTTTAAACTCAATAGCACCTGAATCAGGATTATATCTAAAACTGTTAATGAAACTGGATGTGAGTTTTTGATACTGGGTAACACGGCTCGTGACGAGCCGTGTCAGACCTGCATTAGCACAAAGATTATAAAACTCATCCTTGATTCCCGCAGCTTCATGGAATTCGTCACATGGAAATGTCATCGCACGTGTTGGACTTGTGTCTTCCAACAACTCCAGGGGCACATGATCTTCATTATAGCTCACCCTAGCAATCGATGGTGAAGCTGCGGCTCTAGTAACTCGATCGGAGTGTGCGGGCCCCCTCTTCTCAAGCCACCCTTTTTCCCTTCCTAACAAACTCATTTCTGAAATTTTTTGCAATTTACAAAAATGAGGATTAAAACAAGATGAGTTAAGGCAAACTACTCAACTCACTTGCCCAAGGCATAAAATTGCATCAAAACTTGGAAAATAACTTTCTACACATGCATGCAAGCTCATCTCTACAGCACCAAGATCTACTAAATACTCACAAATGAGGCCACCAATCAAAAATCTAATTGGAGGGGTGGAGGAGTCACATACCAGGGAGTATTTGCTCAAAATTTCAGCTCAAATGAGGGGCTGTAGAGAGAGATCGAAGAATCACCTCCAAGAATAGCAAGAACACAAGAACAAGTGCATAACTCGCATTTTTGGGAAAAGAGAGAGAGGGAGGAAGAAGACATACCTGGAGGGGGGTCTGTGGGCCCCAGGCGCCCTGTGGGCGCGGCCAGGGGCTGGGCCGCACCAGCTGGCCGCCTGGGCCACTGGTGGGCCCCCCTGGCTGACCCCAGGCTCCTCTGGATCACTCCCGACGTGGAAATTTTTATTTTAATTTTTCTGGAATTTTTCTGAAAACTTCACTGTTGAAAATTTTTTGAAGTTCAAAAAGCTTCGAAAGTCTCTGAAAACTTGAAGCAGTTAGTAGTATTGTGAAGCTTCAAAACATAAATGCTTGATACAGCAAGTAGGACAAAACTAAAAACAAATGAAAACATGACAAGCTTAACTTTTTATCCATATAAAACATGTTTACTAGTAAGGTTGATCAAGTCTTACCAACAAACAAGCGATATATAGAGCAAAAAGTCTCACATCTTACGAAGTAATCACTGAACCTTTACTTTGATGGACATTGTCCCCACCATGATAGTTTTGTATTTGTGAGGCACATGTAGTGGACAGTCCCATTCTCCAATCTTCACGGTCTCGATACTCTCTATAGAGTTGAGGGCATGCCTCCTGTCGATCTTCTTCGGAAAATATACCGTGTGTTCTTTATCATTCACATGGAAGGTAACCTTCCCTTTATTGCAATCAATAATAGCACCTGCGGTGTTAAGAAAAGGTCTACCAAGAATAATGGACATGCTCCCATCCTCGGGCATGTCAAGCACAACAAAATCAGTAAGAATTAAACAATTAGCAACTTCTACGGGAACATCCTCACAAATACCTATCGGAACAGCGGTTGACTTGTCAGCCATCTGAAGGGAGATATTTGTAGGAATTAGTTTCTCTAAACAAAGCCTCTCATAAAGAGAGAGAGGCATAACACTCACTCCTGCTCCAAGATCACATAAAGCAGTTTTGACATAATTATTCTTTATGGAGCAAGGAATGGTGGGTATACCTGGATCACCGAGCTTCTCAGGAATCTTGCCACTGAAAGAGTAGTTAGCAAGCATAGTAGATATTGCATCATTAGGAACTTTTCTTTTATTAGTGACAATATCTTTCATATATTTTGAATAAGGAGGTAACTTAATAGCTTCAGTCAAATGGATTTGAAGAAAAAGAGGTTTAATCCACTCACAAAACTTATTGTAATGCTCTTCTTCTTTGGATTTGATGGACTTACCTGGAAAGGGCATGGGTTTCTGTACCCATGGTTCTCTTTCCTTCCCATGTTTTCTTGCAATGAAGTCTTCTTTAGTGTACCTCTTACGTTTGTCAGGTGCTTCTTCCTCTCGAACTTCAGGCGGATCATTCTTCTCACTATCCTTACCTTCAGGTTCAGCACCGTCTTCAGTCTCAGCATCTAAGATAGATACGCTGTTAGGATCAATAGTTGGCTCTTCATCTGCAATAGGATCATTAGAATTGTCAGTCTCCTTATGTTTCTTCTTTTTATTTGGAGAGCCAACAATTTCTTCTTCCTGCATTTGAGAATCCTGCTCGATTCTCTTCGGATGCCCCTCTGGATAGAGAGGATCTTGAGTGCTAGTTCCTCCTCGGGTCTTAATCCCGAAAGCCTGCAAATCATCTTGTTTCGCATTGTTAGCAGGAAAATCTCTTTGCACCTTAGAAATTTGGTCTAGCTGAGTTTGAACCATATGAAAATGCTTCACAAGACATTGAACATCATTAACTGTTCTACCTAAAACATCAAGAAGACTTTTGATAGCAAGGGAATTATCATGCAACTGACTTTCTATCCTCTCATTAAAATGATTTTGTTTCATAATAAAATTATCAAACTCATCTAAACATTGATCAGGAGGCTTACCATGAGGGATGTCACTTGCGTTGAAATCTAAAAGAGAGTGTACCTCTACCATAGGAGGGTGAGTGGTAGGCTCACACAGCTTCTCAATAGGGGGTAGATTCTTCACGTCTTCAGCTTTAATACCTTTCTCTTTAATAGACTTCTTTGCTTCTCGCATATCTTCGGGGCTTAGAACAAACATGCCCCTCTTCTTTGGTGGTGGAGGTGGTTCAGGGATGGACCAATCTTCATGGTTTTTGGCAATCCTGCCCATCAAATCTTCCGCATCGTCCGGTGTTCTTTTCCTGAAAACACAACCAGCACAACTGTCCAAATAGGACCTGGATTCATCAGTTAGACCAGCATAGAATATATCAATTAATACATTCTTAGGGATTTCATGTCCTGGTCTAGCCCGAATCAGACCGCAGTACCTCCCCCAAGCTTTAGGGAGGGACTCATCCTGCAACTATTTAAAATTATAAATTCTTTGTAAAGCAGCATGTTGCATGTGAGCAGGAAAGTACCTATCAACAAAAGAGTGAGCTAAGTCTTGAGGACTCTTAATGGAACCGCATGGAAGCGAATCATACCATGCTTTAGCACCTTCCTTCAAGGAGAAAGGAAGAAGCTTGGTGATATAAAAGTATCGTATCTTCTCATCTGTGGTAAACAGGCCACCTAACTCACCGAGTTTAGTCAGGTGTGCAATAGCATCATCATTTTCTCTGCCATAAAAGGGGTCAGCTTCAACCATAGGTATAAGTGAAAGATCAACAGAGAAATCATAATCAGGATCATCAATGCATATAGGAGATGTAGCAAATTCAGGATCAGGAACTGTTTTGTTCTTCAAAGAGTGTTTTTCAAATAGTTTCTTAATAACTTCAGGGTCAGAGCCAGAAAACTCGGTCAGTTCCCTGCATAAATCTTCATCAAGCATATAGTAATCATCATCAAGGAGTCTCTCCTTGAGTTTACTCAAATCAGGATAATCATAAGTTTCATCAATAGGGTAGCGAGTAACAGGAAGTTCAATTCCAGACTTTTTAGCAGCAGCAGCAATTTGTTTCTCAAGAGCATAACCAAGGGAACTAATATCATCAACAGTAGTAGAAGCATCATCAAAAGTATCGGACATAGTAACAAATTTAGTAGGAGCATCATGTAGTGGTGGTGAGGCAAACTTACTCATAACAGAAGGTGAATCAAGCGTAGCACTAGTGCTCAGAGCAGTACCTCTTCTTGTAGTGGATAGTAAGATCGGAACCTTGGGGTCTCCTTTCTTACCCATAGTGGATGAAGTGCAGCAGGTAGGATACCTCAAGTAGACTTGTAAATATTGCTATGCTCCCCGGCAACGGCGCCAGAAAATGGTACTTGATAACCCTCAACCGTAAGGGATCGAGATAGTCTTCGCGGGTAAGAATAACCCAATTTATTGATTCGACACACGGGGAGCCAAAGAGTATTTATAAGCTTTGACAGTTGAGTTGTCAATTCAACCGCACCTGAAATATACTTACTTGCAACAAAAGATAAGTGGTAACAGTGATATGATAGTGATGATAGTGATAGTAAAAGTAAACAGTAAAAGTAAATAGCAAAAGTAAATGGCAAAAATAGCAACTAGTAACCATCAGGATTTAAAACACTGTAGGCTAGGGAGACGGATGGTTGGGCGCTGCATGGATGAGATATATCATGATTCTAACTTTGGGCACGGCACATGGAAAAGTAATGATCATCTAGGCAAATATCAAACATTAGGAATGTATCCCGTAGGTAGTTGTACGTGCTTGCAATAAGAACTTGCACACCATCTTTTGTCCTACCATCCCGCTACGAACGGGGCCAAAAGGAACTTATGGAGATTAAGGTGCTCCTGTCAAAGAGCACCGGAACAAAGCAATGAACTCAATGGATACATGTAATCCTCAAACTACGGACCATCCCCTTTGGTGTCCCAAGCTGTCACTTTTGGGATCGCCGGTTCCGAACCGTAATAGGTGCAAACAACTCATAGATAGGATCACGAACACAAATATATTCATGCAAACACATATGGTTCAGATCTGAAATCATGGCACTCGGGCCCTAAGTGTCAAGCATTAAAAATAACAAGTTGAAGCAAAGATGATAAACACCATAGTAGATGATAGGCAACATGCCCCCAACGATCTGACAAACTATTACATGATCTAACTCATCCAATCCCTACCATCCCCTTCGCCTACAGCAGGGGAATTACTCACACATGGAGGGAGAAGTCATGGAGGGATGATGGAGTGGTGATGATGATGACGATGGCGACGATCTCCCCTCTCTGGAGGCCAATTCAGCCTCCAGATTAGCCCTCCCGAGGAAGAACAGAGGGTGGCGGCGGCTCCGCGACGAAAACTGCGAAAAGAACTTCTGATCTGGGGTTTCCGTGTCGCGAGTAAAAATACGAGGCAAAGTAGGGCACCAGGGGGTGTGGGCCCCACCCAGGCGACCCCCCGGCGCGGCCCAGGGGGGGCGCGCCCACAGGGCGCCTAGGCACCCCCTGGCCCCCCTCTGGCCCCTCTTCTGGCTCCTGGTTCCTTTGGGTGTGTGGATTTTCTGTGATTTTTCGTGGATTTTTCTGGGATACCTAAAAATCCGTTTTCCTGCACACAATAAAACCATACAGGCAGCTCTGCTGAAAACAGCGTCAGTCCGGGTTAGTTTAGTTCAAATCATGCAAGAATGAGGTCAAAACAATATCAAAAGTGTTTGGAAAAGTAGATACGTTTGAGACGTATCACTACTCCCGCGAAGAAACCCAAGTCTGGAGCCAAGCCTGAAACTGAGTGCTTCTACTACAAAGGGACTGGACACTGGAAGCGGAACTGCCCCAAGTAATTGGCGGATAAGAAGGATGGCAAGGTGAACAAAGGTATATGTGATATACATGTTATTGATGTGTACCTTACTAATGCTCATAGTAGTACCTGGGTATTTGATACCGGTTCGGTTGCTAATATTTGTAACTCGAAACACGGACTATGGATTAAACGAAGATTGGCTAAGGACGAGGTGACGATGCGCGTGGGAAATGGTTCCAAAGTCGATGTGGTCGCCGTCGGCACGCTACCTCTACATCTACCTTCGGGATTAGTTTTAGACCTGAATAATTGTTATTTGGTGCCAGCGTTAAGCATGAACATTATATCTGGATCTTGTTTATTGCGAGACGATTATTCATTTAAATCAGAGAATAATGGTTGTTCTATTTTTATGAATGATATTTTTTATGGTCATGCACCCTTGAAGAGTGGTCTATTCTTATTAGATCTTGATTGTAGTGATACACATATTCATAATATTGAAGCCAAAAGATGCAAGGTTAATAATGATAGTGCAACTTATTTGTGGCACTACCGTTTAAGGTCATATTGGTGTAAAGCGCATGAAGAAACTCCATAGTGATGGACTTTTGGAATCACTTGATTATGAATCACTTGGTGCTTGCGAACCATGCCTCATGGGCAAGATGACTAAAACTCTGTTCTCCGGAACAATGGAGCGAGCAACAGATTTGTTGGAGATCATACATACAGATGTATGTGGACCAATGAGTGTTGAAGCTAGCGGCGGATATCGTTATTTTTTTACCTTCACTGATGATTTGAGCAGATATAGGTATATCTACTTAATGAAACACAAGTCTGAAACATTTGAAAAGTTCAAAGAATTTCAGAGTGAAGTAGAGAATCATCATAACAAGAAAATAAAGTTTCTACGATCTGATCGTGGAGGTGAATATTTGAGTTACGAGTTTGGTCTTCATTTGAAACAATGTGGAATAGTTTCACAACTCACGCCACCCGGAACACCACAGCGTAATGGTGTGTCCGAACGTCGTAACCGTACTTTATTGGATATGGTGTGATCTATGATGTCTCTTACCGATTTACCACTATCATTTTGGGGTTATGCTTTAGAGACAGCTGCATTCACGTTAAATAGGGCACCATCTAAATCCGTTGAGATGACACCTTATGAACTATGGTTTGGCAAGAAACCAAAGTTGTCGTTTCTTAAAGTTTGGGGCTGCGATGCTTATGTGAAAAGCTTCAACCTGATAAGCTCGAACCCAAGTCAGAAAAATGTGTCTTCGTAGGATACCGAAAAGAGACTGTTGGGTACACCTTCTATCACAGATCCGAAGGCAGGATATTCGTTGCTAAGACTGGATCCTTTCTAGAGAAGGAGTTTCTCTCGAAAGAAGTGAGTGGGAGAAAAGTAGAACTTGATGAGGTAATTGTACCTTCTCCCGAATTGGAAAGTGGAACATCACAGAAATTAGTTCTAGTGATTCCTACACCAATTAGTGAGGAAGCTAATGATGATGATCATGAAACTTCAGACCAAGTTTCTGCTGAACATCGTAGATCAACCAGAGTACGTTCCGCACCAGAGTGGTACGGTAACCCGGTTCTGGAAGTCATGTTACTAGACCATGATGAACCTACGAACTATGAGGAAGCGATGATGAGCCCAGATTCCGCAAAATGGCTTGAGGCCATGAAATCTGAGATGGGATCCATGTATGAGAACAAGGTGTGGACTTTGGTTGACATGCCCGATGATCGGCAAGCCATCGAAAATAATTGGATCTTCAAGAGGAAGACCGACGCAAACGGTAATGTTACTGTTTACAAAGCTCGACTTGTCGTGAAAGGGTTTCGACAAGTTCAAGGAGTAGACTACGATGAGACTTTCTCACCCGTAGCGATGCTTAAGTCTGTCTGAATCATGTTAGCAATTGCCGCATTTTATGATTATGAAATTTGGCAAATGGATGTCAAAACTGCATTCCTGAATGGATATCTCAAAGAAGAGTTGTATATGATGCAACCAGAAGGTTTTGTCGATCCAAAAGGTGGTAACAAAGTGTGCAAGCTCCAGCGATCCATCTATGGACTGGTGCAAGCATCTCGGAGTTGGAATATACGCTTTGATGAGGTGATCAAAGCATATGGTTTTATACAGACTTTTGGAGAAGCCTGTATTTACAAGAAAGTGAGTGGGAGCTCTGTAGCATTTCTCATATTATATGTGGATGAAATATTGTTGATTGGAAATGATATAGAATTTCTGGATAGCATAAAAGGATACTTGAATAAGATTTTTTTCAATGAAAGACCTCGGTGAAGCTGCTTACATATTAGGCATCAAGATCTATAGAGATAGATCAAGACGCTTAATTGGACTTTCACAAAGCACATACCTTGATAAAGTTTTGAAGAAGTTCAAAATGGATCAGTCAAAGAAAGGGTTCTTGCCTGTGTTACAAGGTATGAAGTTGAGTAAGACTCAATGCCCGACCACTGCAGAAGATAGAGAGAAAATGAAAGTCATTCCCTATGCCTCAGCCATAGGATCTATCATGTATGCAATGCTGTGTACCAGACCTGATGTGTGCCTTGCTATAAGTCTAGCAGGGAGGTACCAAAGTAATCCAGGAGTGGATCACTGGAGAGCGATCAAGAACATCATGTAATACCTGAAAAGAACAAAGTATATGTTTCCCGTGTATGAAGGTGACAAAGAGCTCGTCGTAAACGGTTACGTCGATTCCAGCTTTGACACTGATCCGGATGACTCTAAGTCACAAACCGGATATGTATTTTTATTAAACGGTGGAGCTGTCGGTTGGTGCAGTTCCAAGCAGAGCGTCGTGGCGGGGTCTATGTGTGAAGCGGAATACGTAGCTGCTTCGGAAGCAGCAAATGAAGGAGTCTGGATGAAGGAGTTCATATCCGATCTAGGTGCAATACCTAGTGCATCGGGTCCAATGAAAATCTTTTGTGACAACACTGGAGCAATAGCCTTGGTGAAGGAATCCAGGTTTCACAAGAGAACAAAGCACATCAAAAGACGCATAAATTCCATCCGCGATCTAGTCAAGGAGGGAGACATGGAGATTTGCAAAATACATACGGATTTGAATGTTGCAGACCCGTTGACTAAGCCTCTTCCATGGGCAAAACATGATCAGCACCAAGACTCCATGAGTGTTAGGGTCATTACTTTGTAATCTAGATTATTGACTCTAGTTCAAGTGGGAGACTGAAGGAAATATGCCCTAGAGGCAATAATAAAGATGTTATTTGTATTCCTTATATCATGATAAATGTCTTTTATTCATGCTAGAATTGTATTAACCGGAAACTTAGTACATGTGTGAATACATAGACAAAACAGTATGTCCCTAGTATGCCTCTACTAGACTAGCTCATTGATCAAAGATGTTTATGTTTCCCAGCCATAGACATGAGTTGTCATTTGATCAACGGGATCACATCATTAGGAGAATGATGTGATGGACAATACCCATCCGTTAGCTTAGCACTATGATCGTTTAGTTTTACTTCTATTGCTTTCTTCATGACTTATACATGTTCCTATGACTATGAGATTATGCAACTCCCGTATACCGGAGGAACACCTTGTGTGCTATCAAACGTCACAACGTAACTGGGTGATTATAAAAATGCTCTATAGGTGTCTCCTAAGGTGTTCGTGGTGTTGGCATAGATCAAGACTGGGATTTGTCACTCCGAGTGTCGGAGAGGTATCTCTGGGCCCTCTCGGTAATACACATCATAATAAGCCTTGCAAGCAAATGACTAATGAGTTAGTCACGAGATGATGTATTACGGAACGAGTAAAGAGACTTGTCGGTAATGAGATTGAACTAGGTATTGAGATACCCACGATTGAATCTCGGGCAAGTAACATACCGATGACAAAGGGAACAACGTATGTTGCTATGCGGTTTGACCGATAAAGATCTTCGTAGAATATGTAGGAGCCAATATGAGCATCCAAGTTCCGCTATTGGTTATTGACCAGAGATGAGTCTCGATCATGTCTACATAGTTCTCGAACCCGTAGGGTCCGCACGCTTAACGTTTGATGACGATCGGTATTATGAGTTTATGAGTTTTGACGTACCGAAGGTAGTTCGGGGTTCCGGATGAGATCACGTACATGAAGAGGAGTCTCGGAATGTCTGAGACGTAAAGATTGATATATTGGACGACTATATTCGGACACCGGAAGTGTTCTGGAAAGTTTCGGAATTTACCGGAGTGCCGGGGAGTTACTAGAACCCCCCGGGGGAAAGTTGGGCCTTAGTGGGCCATAGGGGAGAAAGAGGGCAGCATCCAGGAGGTGGCTCGCCCCCTCCCAAGGGCAGTCCGAATTGGACTAGGGGAGGGGGGCGCAGCCCCCTCCTTCCTTCCCCTTCTCTCCCTCTCTTTCCTTCCCCTCTTGGTGATTCCTACTAGGAATAGGATTGCAATCCTATTCCTAGTAGGATTGCACCTCATGGCGCGCCATAGGAGGGCCGGCCGGCCTCCCCCTCGCTCCTTTATATATGAGGGCTGGGGGGCACCCTAGAACACACAAGTTGAATTGTTTTAGCCGTGTGCGGTGCCCCCCTCCACAGAAACACACCTCGGTCATACTGTTGCAGTGCTTAGGCGAAGCCCTGCGCCGGTAACTTCATCATATCCATCACCACGCCGTCGTGCTGACGAAACTCTCCCGTGAAGCTCAACTGGATCAAGAGCTCGTGGGACGTCATCAAGCTGAATGTGTGCTGAACGCGGAGGTGTCGTACGTTCGGTGCTTCATCGGTTGGATCGCGAAGAAGTTCAACTACATCAACCACGTCACTTGACGGTTCCGCATTCGGTCTACGAGGGTACGTAGACACACTCTCCCCTCTCGTTGCTATGCATCTGGTAGATAGATCTTGCGTGATCGTAGGAAAATTTTAAAATACTACGTTCCCCAACAGAAATATCATCGAAATCCGCAGGAGGCGCGCCGGCTGCCGCATGTTCGGGAGAAGCTTCGGCTTGTGCCAAAGACTTAGGACCGGAGTTGTGGTTTAATGCACCCAAAGAATCTTCAGACTGACGCAGGGGCATTCATCTTCTGCAAAATTAAACAAGCTTTAAATAAAGGGGTGTTAAAAGCAACCCATGATGTAATTCCACAATACGTTGCCTCTGGGCCGAGGAGGCAGGTGCTTCCTCTTCGGCGGAGGCCTTCCTCTTTGATCTCCTGTTAGGGGCTGGAGCAAGAGCGGTTCGCAGTCCTCCCAAGACGGTCTGGCGCATAGTACGGCGACCCTTGGGAGCTGAAGTCGGTATGTGGGGAATAGTGCAAGATAAGCGCCCTGTTCTGGAGAGGGTCTTATTTTCACATACTGTGGAAGAGGGAACGACCCTGGGGTGATCGACTGTCACAGCAACCTTGGCGCCATCGAGACTCTCCTAATAAAATGCCCTGTCTTCGAAATCAATCGTCGTCTCTGGGTCATCATGATACCCCGGATCGTCATTGCGGTAATGATTCTCTGGTTGAGGAGGAGGGCAATTAATGGACACAACTTGATGCCTTCATCCCTGTTGAAATACAACCAGCCAGATTTCGGGTGTAATTCGTAAGCTCAATACAGTGGATTGTGGCTTACCCAGTCCGCCAGATTATATCCAGAGCAACCTTCCCGGATACTCATTCGAGTAAAATCTGCCTCCTCTCCCTATAAGAGATCAGCCAGTATTTTGGCCAGAGCCGCCTTATTTTCTGGCCCTTGTCGCTGGTAGTGGGTTACGTCATTAGTCCCGTTATAGCACCATAAAGGATGACCCCTTTGCTGGAGGGGTTGCACACAACGGGCGATGGCGATGGCCATTATTACGATCATGGTCAGCTTGCTGCTAGTTAGCAGCCTGATCTTGGCCGCTAAGGAGCGCACCTCTTCGTTGTCCTATTGGGAAGGGCCTTTGGGCCGCCAGTTGAACCACTTTATGGGCGGGTCGTCTGAATATTCGAGCAACCCTTGCTGAATTGGATCGGTAAGGGGAACATCTTCAATATAGAACCACTCCGAGGTCCATCCTTCGAGATATTTTAGTCGGGTGCCAATTGGGTACCCTGTCCCAGTTATCCACCAAACCTCGGTCCCGCCTACCTCAAATATGGATCCTCCTTGGAGGCGGGCGACAAGGTAGAAATACTTCCTTCACAAGTCGAAGTGGGCCTCGCAACTCAAAAATATCTCGCACACGGCCACGAAGCTAGAGATATGCAATATGGACCCTGGGGTGAGGTTGTGGAGATGGATCACATAGAACTCTAACAAACTCCGTAGAAAGGGATGGATAGGAAAGCCCAAACCTCTTAGAAGGAAGGGGATGAGACATACCCTCTCTTCCTTACTTGGAGCAGGGGAGTTCTCAGCGAGGGCGCAACCGTCGATAGAGGTGAGACCGGCACAGACGGTAACCAAATCTGCTGGAGGGAGGATGCACTATGTCTGCAAGTGCCTCAACTGAAGGTGTGAAACTGAACAGCTCAACCAATCACTTGGGAGTGGGTCGTGCGGGCGGAGGATGAACCTGGAGGGTCGGCCATGGCGCGGGAAATTGTTTCGGCGTTGTTCCTCGTAAAAAAGGGGGAGGTAAATTGTCCCCCGCACCTCTGGATCTATAAATGGGTGTCTTACCTTGAAGATGGAAGGATGGACTCACGAAAACATGGCATTGGGCAGCCCGCCTTCTGAAAATGTCCACGAAGCCCTTGCCCCGTGGAACAGCATTAAACTCTGATGGTCTGACCTCAATCACGAGATATCTTCGGGGCCCAGAGTCTTTAATTTTCCGGGCCCAAGCACATTGGTTCAGGCTCCGGATAGAGTTCGACGAGATTGATTCGACCCTCGAACTGAATAAAGGAAGTAAAAAACTCATCTCGCAAGCCCACGATGTGAAGATTCCAGATCCCCAGCATTGGAGGCTAGTTCGGGGGTTACTGAGGGAGTTATGGACTAAGGGGTCCTCGGGGCATTGGCCCATTGAGTATGGACCGGACTAGTGAAGCCGTATAGCAACAAGAGATCTGTGAAGTTGTGGTGTGCCCTCCAAGTCAAGGATAGGCAGGATCTCTTTATTCCTTGTTGTAATCTATCTCCGGTAACCCTAATCCTATCGGTATCTATATAAACCGAGGGTTGTAGTCTTTAGGACTAGAGATTCCCATATCACCTCATCACCTTAGGGTTTAGCTCATGCTGATCTCGAGGTAGATCCACTCTGTAATCATATAACATCCAATATAATCAAGCAGGTTGTAGGGTATTACCTCTTCGACAGGGCCCAAACCTGGGTAAACACCGTGTTCATCGTCCCTTGTTCCCCATCGATCCCAGATCCACAGCTTGGGACCCCCTACCCCGAGGTCAGCCGATTTTGACACCGACACATGGCCACTCAGAACCTCGAGGATTTGCAACAATCCTGCCAATCTCCAATGCTCAGCTATTACTTGTTGGCATACACCACAAGAGGCCACATACTTAGTCATATTAAACTTCATCCCCTTCCACCAAATGTTGTTATTCAAACCATGACACATCATTTTCTAACTTGAATATATGGTGTATGGCATACAATATTTGTCTCTTATGATGTCTTCTGTTACATGTGATTTCTATGGCACACAAAAGTTGACAGCTCGCTCAGCATGTAAAGTAAAATCTCACTCTTCCATTCTTGAATGCACTTCTTAACTTGAAGCATCAGCCAATCTTGTTGTTACTCTTCCAAGACCCGCTCGGGTATGGCTGACTGAAGGGAAATATGCAAAACTTGACCGCTTGGACAGAGTGGGATAGATCTATTATCAAAGGTAGAGACACAAGGGTAGGTAGACTTCCAAGTTGAGGCATGAAGTAGCAATAAAAACTTAGTTTGATTTTGCGGAGTGAGTTTTTTATTGAGAGAAACAGAACTATAGACTTTAAAGGATAAGTCGGAAGAACATCAACCACCCTTCAAGCTGGTTTTGACTCTGACTATACCACTCATGCATAGCAAATGAATTACCCAGCCGATTAAGGCCAGTGATCAAGGAATTTTGTACTAGGAATACTATCTTGCAACTAAGAGCATCCACGATGACATATAGCGACACGACGTGTATACAAAGTACTGAAAATCTTTAATCAACTCTGATCATCTTCTATACCTTAAAGCCACTCTTGTGGTCCATAAATACATAAGATGATACATCATAGTGCGGTCATCACGTATCGGATAAAAAAAGTGTGTGTCCTCGGCTGCCTTGACTTCAGATTCTATTAACATTTCAAAGTCGTCGAGAACTTGGAATAAAATGGTATCTTTGAATTCAAGGGGTCCTAGTGCATCATGTATTTATAGTGAATGACATTGAAAATATTTAAGGACTTGATGCTCCACATCCTTTAATGTCAAAACACAGCTAAGTAACACCATGTAATTAATTACGAGAAACACTACTCATTGTGGGCTAGTAGGGCACCTCTCTGGAATATTATCCTCAAAGCATGGTTCATGTCCATTCTCACTTCAACTCCAACACTTATCAAAGGTTGCTCTTCTAAGGGTGGAATGTCATACCATTCTATGGCCAAGGCTACACACCGCCGACTCGCCACTAAAGGTAAAGGCACCCATAGATTCACCACTAATGTAACATGAGTCAATAATAAGAGTAGTTCGTATGGCGGACAGTTCATCCCGCACCCAAACTATCAAATATGTACGTCAATAGGTGAATCACGCAACTAGCACTCAGGCATCCTCACTCGTCTTGGAAGAATATTGGGCACAGACTAAGGTTTAGGGTTGATCCCAAATTATTTAATCTACAAGCGAGTACAAAAGATAAACTATCGATCCTCCCAAACTCTCATGATTGTCTATTTCCCTACGAAACGTCCTTTGAGAACATGAAACAGAGTTCTCCATGCGGATAAAGACTGAATTGATCCAGAAAAACTATGATTTGTGGAATATATTGAAAATGTCTACCTTCTAATATGGAATGGCAAAATAGAAAAGACTTTTAGAGATGGGTTTTTTAGGACAAGATTGCCTCACAGCAGAACAAAGAACAAATCAAAAATCTAGAGAAGGTCTTTGTTTTATGGAACCACATAGCAATCAAGTGTCATATAAGAAAATAGTGATGCATTACCATGAAACGCTCACCATTCCTGATACTTAACAATGGGAGAATGGTACACGAAGGAATGCCAATGGATGAAACATGTTGTATAGGATGGGAGGAACACATGGTTTAACTTGGGCTAGCTAATGATAGATGAGCAGAACTTTGAGGTACATGGATGAAAAACTCCATCATGGAATGTGAAACCAATGAAAATTTTCACTACTAGATGTTAGTATTGTGCAAGATATGTGCATGGTTGCACCAAAAATAAAAAAAATGTTAAGGGAAACGTGTGCATCATGTGGAAATAGTAGTTTCGACAAAAAATAGATAGGGATGATTACTTCTCCAATGATTATTAGGATCTTCCGAAGGATCTGTGACATGACTTCGTCAACTCCCACCACAACATCTAAACTAGATAGACAAACCAATCCTTGCGTCGAATTGTCAAAGATTGCAACCATTCCCTCAGTTTTCATTGACAAAACTTGACTCATTGGGTTGGTACTTCCACAACTATCAGCAAAATTTAAAACCTCTAGAATAAAACTTGAAACTAACTTCGGCTAACCATTCTGGTATCATCAAGTATCTCACCATTGGGCCAAAGAGCAAAACCAATTATAATATTTCATATATCCTGCCATTCATAACTTTTGAATGACTTCCTGTGAAGACTTAATCAACCATCAACCAAACTTCTAATTGACCACACTTACTACTACAGACAAGGGGCAATTTGATAAAAACTTCACTTTGTACCTGAAGCAAGGCATAAGCCTCTGGTGTGGCCTATCCAAAGGCCGAAAACATACATAATAGAAATCAGCAGTAATACATAGTGAAACATAGATGCAATGCCTGATCCCATACCCATCCTATTTGTGCAAGTGAGTCAAAATTTTAGGTGCTAAATCCTAAGGAAAAATTGTTGGGAAACGTTGCATGGAAAACAAAAAAAATTCTACGCACATGCAAGATCTATCCATGGAGATGCATAGCTACGAGAGGGGGAGAGCATCTTCATACCCTTGAAGATCACTAAGCGAAAGCTTTTATCAACGCGGTTGATGTAGTCGTACACCTTCATGATTCGTCCCGATCAAGTACTGAACGTATGGCACCTCCACGTTCAGCACATGTTCAGCTCGATGACATCATCACCTTCTTGATTCAGTAAGAGGAGCAAAGTAATAGATGAGTTCGGGCAGCACGACGGCGTGGTGACGGTTGGTGGTGAAGAACAATCTCCGTAGGGCTTCGCCAAGCACTAAAGAAACTAGACATAGGATAAACAAGAGGGGACGGGGTTGCCAGCACACGGCTTGGTGTATCTTGATGTGTCTTGGGTGATAACCTTGCCCCTCTATTTATATGTTAAGCCCTGGGATCGAAACTTGGAGTAAAATACTCCTCAAAGTTGGTTTTGCCCGAAAGGCAAGAGTCCTACTCGAACTCCAGGCCTAGACGCCAGGGATCTCGGTGTCTAGCGGTAGACGCCAAGGTCCCTAGCGTCTAGCCCCTGGCCTCCGCAAAACTTCCTTTGGCACTTTCCAAAACCATCGTGGGCTTTACCCCTTGGCCCAAATAAAGTGTTCTCATGCCCAATCCTTTCGGGAAACATCTGAAACCCCTTCCGGTGAATTCTGGAACCTTTCTGGAGATTAGACACTATTGTCCCATATATTAATGTTTACCTCCAGACTATTCCAGAGCTCCTCGTCATGTCCGTGATCTCATCTGGAACTCCGAACAACATTCGGTCACCATCATACATAACTCATATAATACTATACCGTCAACGAACGTTAAGTGTGCGGACCCTACGGGTTCTAGAACTATGTAGAAATGACCGAGATGCCTCTCCGATCAATAACCAGTAGAGGAACTTGGATGCCTATATTGGTTCCTACATATTCTACGAAGATCTTTATCGGTTGAACCGTTATGACAATATACGTAATTCCCTTTGTCTGTCGGTATGTTACTTGTCCAAGATTCAATCGTCGGTATCTCTATACTAAGTTCAGTCTCGTTACCGGCAAGTCTCTTTACTCATTCTGTATTACATCATCTCGTAACTAACTCATTAGTCATTTGCTTGCAAGGCTTCTTATGATGTGTATTGCCGAGAGGGCCCAGAGATACCACTCCAATACTCGGAGTGACAAATCCCAATCTTGATCCATGCCAACTCATAAAACACCTTCGGATATACCTGTAGAGCATCTTTATGATCACCCAGTTACGTTTTGACATTTGATAGCACACAAGGTATTCCTCCGGTATCTGGGAGTTGCATGATCTCATAGTCAAAGGAATATGTATTTGACATACAAGAAAGCAGTAGCAATAAATTGTACGATCAAATGCTAGGCTAACAGATGGGTCTTGTCCATCACATCATTCTCCTAAGGATGTGATCCCGTTATAAAATGGCAACTCATGTACATGGTCAGGAAACCTTAACCATCTTTGATCAATGAGCTAGCCTAGTAGAGGCTCACTAGGGACACGGTATTTGTTTATGTATTCACACATGTATTTAAGTTTCTGGTCAATATAGTTCTAGCATGAATAATAAACCGTTATCATGAATAAGGAAATTTAAAATGATAATAACTTTATTATTGCCTCTAGGGCATATTTCCATCGGTCTCCCACTTGCATTCGAGTCAATAATCTAGATTACATTGTAATGAATCTAACACCCATGGAGTCTTGGTGATGATCATGTTTTGCACATGGAAGAGGTTTAGTCAACGGGTCTGCCACATTCAGATCCGTATGTACTTTGCAAATTTCTATGTCTCCATCCTTGACCTTTTCACAAATGGAGTTGAAGTGTCTCTTGACGTGTTTTGTTCTCTTGTGAAACATGGATTCCTTCGCCAAAAGGCCATTGCTCCAGTGTTGTCACAAAAGATTGTCATTGGGCCCGATGCACTAGGTATTACACCTAGATCGGATATGAACTCCTTCATCCAGACTCCTTCATGCACTGCTTCCGAAGCACCTATGTACTCTGATTCACACGTAGATCCCACCACGACGCTCTGCTTGGAACTGCACCAACTGACAGCTCCACCATTCAATATAAATATGTATACGTCTGAGACTTAGAGTCATCCAGATCTATGTCGAAGCTAACATCGACGTAACCCTTTACGATGAGCTCTTCATCACCTCCATAAACGAGAACCATATCCTTCATCCTTTTCAGGTACTTCAGGATGTTCTTGACCGATGTCCAGTGATCCACTCCTGGATTACTTTGGTACCTCCCTGCCAAACTTATGGCAAGGCACACGTCAGGTCTGGTACACAGCATAGCATACATGATAGAACCTATGGCTGAGGCATAGGGAATGACTTTCATTTTCTATCTATCTTTTGTGGTGGTCGGGCATTGAGTCTGACTCAATTTCACACCTTGTAACACAGGTAAGAACCCTTTCTTTCACTGATCCATTTTGAACTTCTTCAAAACTTTGTCAAGGTATGTGCTTTGTGAAAGTCCTATTAAGCGTCTTGATCTATCTCTATAGATATTGATGCCCAATATATAAGCAGCGTCACCGAGGTCTTTCATTGAAAAATTCTTATTCAAGTATCCTTTTATGCTATCCAAAAATTCTATATCATTTCCAATCAACAATATGTCATCCACATATAATATTAGAAATGCTACAGAGCTCCCACTCACTTTCTTGTAAATACAAGTTTCACCATAAGTCTGTATAAAACCATATGCTTTGATAACCTCATCAAAGCATATATTCCAACTCTAAGATGGTTGCACCAGTCCATAGATGGATCACTGGAGCTTGCACACTTTGTTAGCACCTTTAGGATCGACAAAACCTTCTGGTTGCATCATATACAACTCTTCTTTCAGAAATCCATTAAGGAATGCCGTTTTGACATCCATTTGCCAAATTTCATAATCATAAAATGCGGTAATTTCTAACACGATTCGGACAGACTTAACCATCGCTACGGGTGAGAAAGTATCATTGTAGTCAACTCCTTGAACTTGTCGAAACCCCTTTGCGAAAAGTCGAGCTTTGTAGACAGTAACATTACCATCAGCGTTAGTCTTCTTATTGAAGATCCATTTATTCTCTATGGCTTGCCGATCATAGGGCAAGTCCACAAAAGTCCACACTTTGTTATCATACATGGATCCTATCTCAGATTTCATGGCCTCAAGGCATTTTACAGAATCTGGGCTCATCATAGCTTCTTCATAGTTCGAAGATTCGCCTTTGTCTAACAACATCACTTCCAGGATAGGGTTACCGTACCACTCTGGTGTGGTACGTGTTCTGGTCGACCTTCGAGGTTTAGTAGTAACTTGATCCAAAGTTTCATGATCATCATCATTAGCTTCTTCTCTAGTTGGTGTAGGCATCACAGGAATGGTTTTCTCTGATGAGCTATTTTCCAATTCGAGAGAAGGTACAATTACATCATCACTACTTTCCTCCCACTCACTTCTTTCAAGAGAAACTCCTTCTCTAGAAAGGACTTATTCTTAGCAACAAAGATCCTGCCTTCGGATCTGTGGTAGAAGGTGTACCCAATAGTTTCTTTTGGTATCCTATGAAGACGCACTTCTCTGATTTGGGTTCGAGCTTATCAGTCTGAAGCCTTTTGACATAAGTGTTGCAACCCCAAACTTTAAGAAATGGCGGTTTTGGTTTCTTGCCAAACCATAGTTCATACAGTGTCGTCTCAACGGATTTAGACGGTGCCCTATTTAACGTGAATGCAGCTGTCTCTAATGCATAACCCCAAAATGATAAAGGAAAATTAGTAAGAGACATCATAGAACGCACCATATCCAATAGAGTATGGTTACGACGTTCGGACACACCATTACGCTGTTGTGTTCCAGGTGGCGTGAGCTGTGAAACTATTCCACATTGTTTTAAATGAAGGCCAAACTCTTAACTCAAATATTCGCCTCCGCGATCAAATCGTAGAAACTTTATTTTCTTGTGACAATGATTCTCTACTTCACTCTGAAATTCTTTGAACTTTTCAAATGTTTCAAACTTGTGTTTCATCAAGTAGATATACCCACACCTACTCAAATCATCTGTGAAGGTGAGAAAATAATGATACCTGCCGCGTGCTTCAACACTCATTGAACCGCATACATTGGTATGTATTATTTCCAATAAGTCATTGGCTTGCTCCATGGTTCCGGAGAGCGGAGTTTAGTCGTCTTTCCCATGAGGCATGGTTCTCAAATATCAAATGATTCATAATCAAGTGATTCCAAAAGTCCATCAGCATGGAGTTTCTTCATGCGCTTTACACCAATATGACCTAAACGGCAGTGCCACAAGTATGTTGCACTATCATTATCAGCTTTGAACCTTTTGGCATCAATAATATGAATATGTGTATCACCACGATCGAGATTCAAACAGAATAGACCATTCCTCAAAGGTGCATGACCATAAAAGATATTACTCATATAAATAGAACAACCATTATTCTCTGACATAAATGAATAATTGTCTCGCATGAAACAAGATCTAGATATAATGTTCATGCTCAACGCAGGCACCAAATAACAATTATCTAGGCCTAAAACTAACCCCGAAGGTAGATGTAGAGGTAGCGTGCTGACGACGGTCACATCGACCTTGGAACCATTCCCGACATGCATCGTCACCTCGTCCTTAGCCAATCTTCGTTTATTGCGCAGCTCCTATTTCGAGTTACAAATATGAGCAACCGAACCAGTATCAAATACCCAGGCGCTGCTACGAGCACTTGTAAGGAACACATCAATAACATTTATATGAAATATACCTTTGTTCATTTTGCCATCCTTCTTATCCCCCAAATACTTGGGCAGTTCCACTTCCAGTGACCACTTTGTTTGCAGTAGAAGCACTCAGTTTCAGGCATAGGTCCATCTTTGGGTTTCTTCATGGGAACGAAAACTTGTTTGTCGTTCTTCCTGAAAATCCCTTCCTTTCCTTTGCCCTTTTTCTTGAAACTAGTGGTCTTGTTAACCATCAACACTTGATGCTCCTTCTTGATTTCTACCTCCGCCGATTTCAGCATCGCGAAGAGCTCGGGAATTGTCTTATCCCTTCCTTGCATATTATAGTTCATCACGAAGCCTTTGTAGCTTAGTGGTAGTGATTGAAGACCTCTGTCAATAACACTCTCAGGTGGAAGATCAATTCCTAGCTGAATCAAGTGGTTATGATACCCAGACATTATGAGTATGTATTCACTGACAGAACTATTCTCCTCCATCTTGCAGCTATAGAACTTGTTGGAGACTGATGACCCACAAGTATAGGGGATCGCGATAGTTTTCGAGGGTAGAGTATTCAACCCAAATTTATTGATTCGACACAAGGGGAGCGAAAGAATATGCTCAAGTTTTAGCAGTTGAGTTGTCAATTCAACCACACCTGGAAGACTTAATATCTACAACAAAGTATTTAGTAGCAAAGTAGTATGGAAGTAACGGTAACGGTGGCAAAAGTAACAGTAGCAGTTTTTGTAGCAATCGTAATAGTGGCAACGGAAAAGTAACTAAGCAAAGATCAATATGTGAAAAGCTCGTAGGCAATGGATCAGTGATGGATAATTATGTCCGATGTGATTCATCATGCAACAGTTATAACATAGGGTGACATAGAACTAGCTCCAGTTCATCAATGTAATGTAGGCATGTATTCCAAATATAGTCATACGTGCTTATGGAAAAGAACTTGCATGACATATTTTGTCCTACCCTCCCGTGACAGCGGGGTCCTATAGGAAACTAAGGGATATTAAGGCCTCCTTTTAATAGAGTACCGGACCAAATCATTAACACTTAGTGAATACATGAACTCCTCAAACTACGTCATCGCCGAGAGTGGTCCCGATTATTGTCACTTCAGGGTTGTCGGATCATAACACATAGTAGGTGACTATTGACTTGCAAGATAGGATCAAGAACTCACATATATTCATGAAAACATAATAGGATCAGATCTGAAATCATGGCACTCGGGCCCTAGTGACAGGCATTAAGTATGGCAAAGTCATAGCAACATCAGTCTTTGAACATAATGGATACTAGGGATCAAACCCTAACAAAACTAACTCGATTACATCGTAAATCTCATCCAACCCATCACCGTCCAGCAAGCCTACGATGGAATTACTCACGCACGGCGGTGAGCATCATGAAATTGGTGGTGGAGGACGGTTGATGATGATGATGATGGCGACGGATTCCCCTCTCCGGAGCCCCGAACGGACTCCAGATCATCCCTCCCGAAGAACATTACGGTTAGCCAGCGGCTCCATATCGTAAAACGTGATAAATCCTTCCCCTTTATTGTTTTCTCCCCGAACTTGAATATATGGAGTTGGAGTTTAGGTCGGTGGAGCTCCAGGGGGCCCACGAGGCAGGGGGCACGCCCAGGGGGGCAGGCGCGCCCTCCACTCTTGTAGACAGGGTGTGGCCCCCCTGATGTTGATTCTTCCACCAGTATTTTTTATTATTTCCAAAACTTGTCTCCGTGGATTTTCAGGTCATTCCAAGAACTTTTATTTCTGCACAAAAATAACACCATGGCAGTTCTGTTGAAAACAGCGTCAGTCCGGGTTAGTTCCATTCAAATCATGCAAGTTAGAGTCCAAAACAAGGGCAAAAGTGTTTGGAAAAGTAGATACGTTGGATACGTATCAACTCCCCCAAGCTTAAACATTTGCTTGTCCTCAAGCAATTCAGTTTGACAAACTGAAAGTGATAAAGAAAAACTTTTACAAACTGGGTTTGCTCTTGTTGTTGCAAATATGTAAAGCCAGCATTCAAGTTTTCAGCAAAGATTATGAACTAACCACATTCACAATAACATTTAGGTCTCATGTTTACTCATATCAATGGCTTAATCAACTAGCGAGCAATGATAATAAATCTCAGATGACAACACTTTCTCAAAACAATCATAATATGATATAACAAGATGGTATCTCGCTAGCCCTTTCCGAGACCGCAAAACATAAATGCAGAGCACCCCTGAAGATCAAGGATTGACTAGACATTGTAATTCATGGTAAAAGAGATCGAGTCACAGTCATACTCAATGTAAATTAATAGCAATGCATGCAAATGACAGCGGTGCTCTCCAACTAGTGCTTTTTAATAAGAGGATGATGACTCAACATAAAAGTAAATAGATAGGCCCTTCGCAGAGGGAAGCAAGGATTTGTAGAGGTGCCAGAGCTCGAGTTTTGAAACAGAGATAAATAATATTTTGGGTGGCATACTTTTATTGTCAACATAACAACCACGAGATCTTGATATATTCCATGCTACACGCATTATAGGCGGTTCCCAAATAGAATGGTAAAGTTTATACTCCCCCACCACCAACAAGCACACTCCACGGCTGGTCCGAAACAATGGGTACCATCCATACCAACAACAGTCCTGGGGGAGTTTTGTTTGCAATTATTTTGATTTGATTTGAGCATGGGACTAGGCGTCATGGTTACCGGCCATTTTCTCGTGAATGATGAGCGGAGTCCACTCATCGTGAGAATAACCCACCTAGCATGGAAGATATAGACAGCCCTAGTTGATACATGAGCTATTCGAGCATACAAAACAGAATTTCATTTGAAGGTTTAGAGTTCGGCACATACAAATTTACCTGGAATGGCAGGTAAATACTGCATATAGGAAGGTATGGTGGACTCATATGGAATAACTTTGGGGTTTATGGAAGTGGATGCACAAGCAGTATTCCCGCTTTGTACAAGTGAAGGCTAGAAAGAGACTGGGAAGTGACCAACTAGAGAGTGACAACAGTCATGAACATGCATTAAGATTAATCAACAATGAGTGCAAGCATGAGTAGGATATAAATCACCATGAACATAAATATCGTGGAGGCTATGTTGATTTTGTTTCAACTACATGCATGAACATGTGCCAAGTCAAACCACTTGAATCGTTCAAAGGTGGATACCACCCTATCATACCATATGACAACCATTTTAATAGCATGTTGGTAGGCAAGGTAAACTATTATAAACTCCTAACTATTTAAGCATGGCATGAGCAACTATAATCTCTAATTTTCATTGCAAACATATTTCATTTATAATAGGCTGAATCAGGAACGATGAACTAATCATATTTACAAAAACAAGATAGGTCAAGTTCATACCAGCTTCTCTCATCTCAATCAGTCCATCATATATCAACATTATTGCCTTTCACTCGCACGACCGAACTGTGTGGATAATAATAATAGTGTACGTGCATTGGACTAAGCTGGAATCTGCAAGCATTTAATACAAGGGAGAAGACAAGGTAATATGGCCCTTGGTTAAATCAACAATAATGCTTATGAGAGCCACTCAACATTTTCATCATGGTCTTCTCCTCTTGACCCCCAAAGAAAAGAAAAGAAATAAAACTATTTACACGGGAAAGCTCCCAACAAGGAAGAAGAACGAGAAATCTTTTTGGGTTTTCTTTTAATTACTACTACTACAAGCATGGAAAGTAAACTAGCTAAAAGCTACAACTAATTTTTTTTGTTTTCTTGAGGTTTTTCAGACACACAAGAAGAAGGCTTAGAAAAGAAAATAAACTAGCATGGATAGTACAATGAAAAAGTATGAGCACCGACGACTGGCATGAGTGTGTGAACATGAATGTAATGTCGGTGAGAAATACGTACTCCCCCAATCTTAGGCTTTTGGCCTAAGTTGGTCTATGCCCATGGTCGAAGCTACTCTCTCTGGTGTACTGAGGAGGGTCCTTAGGGTGCCACTGGTAAACAGGTTGTCGATAAGGGTCAAGTGATGGCTCAGGCTCTGGCTCTGGGACATGCGTCAACTTCCCGTATGCATGAATGGCCTCGGGCAAGATGAGGTACGTGCCTGAAAGTATGTTAAACAAGGAGGGTGCACGCAAGGTAATAATCTCACAATGAGTTTTATCAAATATCAAATTATACTTAAGCATATTCTTCTTATTTTTAACAATAAATTCATGTGCTACCATACTCTTATAATCTAGAAAAATAGGGGGCAACAACTTTTCCTCTTCCTCATAATGCCTAATAGGTATCTCAAAATGTTCAGCAAGGCGCGAGGCAAAGATGCCTCCAAAGATGGGGCCCTTTGTACGGTTCAGACTTAATCATTTAGCAACAATAGCGCCTAAGCTAAAGGTCGTATCAAGAAACAAAGCATTGCGCAAAATGACAAGATCATGAGTACTAAGATTTCTACTGTTCCCGCGACCAATTAAGCATCTACTAACAAATATCGCAAAGTAACGTAGAACAGGAAAATGTATACTAGTAATTCTTGGATCGGGAACTTTCCTTGTTCCCCTACAGCAATTCTATCAATAAATCCATCCACATTACTACGATGTGGTTCCTCTATGCTGCCCACAAAGGGTATCTTGCAGACCCAACAAAAATCATGGAGTGACATCTCCTTAACCTCATCATATAAGTGAAACTCCACTGAAGGTGGTGATTTCTTAGCATGGAAACAAAAAAATTGCACGAAAATATTAGTGAGTAGGAGATACTGTTCGCGCTGGTCTTGGAGGAAAATGGTGAGGCCTGCATTCTCAATCAAGTCTACGATATAAAGAGAGAGGCATAGCACTAACACCGCTCCAAGATCACATAAAGCAGTTTTAACATAGTTTCTTTTAATGGAGCATGGTATAGTTGGTACTCCTGGATCTCCTAGTTTCTTTGGTATTCCACCTTTAAAAGTATAATTGGAAAGCATGGTGGAAATTTCAACTTTCGGTATCTTTCTTTTATTTGTAACAATATCTTTCATACACTTAGCATAAGGATTCGTTTTGAGCATATCAGTCAAACGCATACGCAAAAAGATAGGTCTAATCATTTCAGCAAAGCGCTCAAAATCCTCATCATCCTTTTTCTTGGATGGTTTAGGAGGAAAAGGCATGGGTTTCTGAACCCATGGTTCTCTTTATTTACCGTGCTTCCTAGCAAAAAAGTCTCTCTTATCATAACGTTGATTCTTTGATTGTGGGTTATCAAGATCAACAGCAGCTTCAATCTCTACATCATCGTTATTGCTAGGTTGAGCATAAACATGAACATCATCATCATTATCATTTTCACTAGGTTCATGTTCATTACTAGATTGTGTTTCAGCATCAGAAATATAAATATCATTGGGATTCTCAGGTGTGTCAACAACAGGTTCACTAGAAGCATGCAAAGTCCTTTCATTTTTCTTTTTCTTCTTCTTAGAAGGACTAGGTGCATCAACATTAATTCTCTGAGAATCTTGCTCAACTCTCTTAGGTGGCCCTCAGGATACAAAGGTTCCTGAGTCATTCTACCCCCTCTAGTCATAACTCTAACAACATTATCATTTTTCTTATTATTTAATTCATTGATCAAATCATTTTGTGCTTTAAGCACTTGTTCTACCTGAGTGGTAACCATAGAAGCATGTTTACTAGTAAGTTTAAAGTCACCTTTAACTCTACACATATAATCACTCAAGTGTTCAACCATATAAGCATTACATTTCAATTGTCTACCAACATAAGCATTGAAGTTTTCTTGTTTAACAATAAAACTATCAAACTCATCCAAGCATTGGCTAGCAGACTTATTACGAGGAATATCACCTTCGTCAAATCTATAGAGAGAATTTACCTCTACTACCTGTGTCGGGTTATTAAGACCATGTATTTCTTCAATAGGTGGTAGATTCTTAACATCTTCAGCTTTAATACCCTTTTCTTTAATACATTTATTTGCCTCTTGCATATCTTCAGGACTGAGAAATAGAATATCCCTTTTCTTCGGAGTTCGCTTAGGACTTGGTTCAGGAAGTATCCAATCATTATCATTACTCAATATTTTATTCAATAGCAATTCAGCCTGCTCAATAGTTCTTTCCCTGAAAACATAACCAGCGCAACTATCCTGGTCGTCTCTGGAAGCATCGGTTAGTCCATTATAAAAGATATCAAGTATTTTATTTTTCTTGAGAGGATGATCAGGCAAAGCATTAAGTAATCGGAGAAGCCTCCCCCAAGCTTGCGGGAGACTCTCTTCTTCAATTTGCACAAAATTATATATTTCCCTTAAGGCGGCTTATTTCTTATGAGCGGGGAAATATTTAGCAGAGAAGTAATAAATCATATACTGGGGACTACGCACACAACCAGGGTCAAGAGAATTAAACCATGTTTTAGCATCACCCTTTAGCAAGAATGGAAATAGCTTAAGGATATAATAGTAATGATTTTTTTCCTCATTGGTGAATAGAGTGGCTATATCATTTAATTTAGTAAGATGTGCCACAACAGTTTCAGATTCATAGCCATAAAAAGGATCAGATTCAACTAAAGTGATTATCTCAGGATCGATAGAGAAATCATAATCCCTATCAGAAATACAGATAGGTGAAGTAGCAAAAGCAGGGTCATATTTCATTCTAGCATTCAAAGACTTTTCTTTCAGCTTAGCTAACAGTTTCTTAAGATCATATCTATCTTTGCAAGCAAAAAGGTCTCTAGCAGTTTCTTCATCCGTAACATAACCCTCAGGCACATCAGGCAATTCATATCTAGGGGGAGAATCTTCATCATCACTTTCATCAATATTAAATGTTTCAGTAATTTCATTCTCTCTAGGCGTAGCAAGTTCTTCATCAAGAAATTCAACTGATGGCACAGCATTATCAAGCATAGAAGTAGTTCCATCATAAGCATCATGCATAGCACAAGTGGCATCATCAATAACATGCGACATATCAGAATCAATAGCAGGTGTAGGTATCGCAAGTTTACTCAAAACAGATGGTGAATCAAGTGCAAAGCTAGATGGAAGTTCCTTACCTCCCCTCGTAGTTGAGGGAAAAATCTTGGTTTTTTCATCTCTCATGTTCTTCATAGTGATCAACAGATATAAATCCCAAGTGACTCAAAAAATATAGCTATGCTACCCGGCAACGGCGCCAAAAAATAGTCTTGATGACCCACAAGTATAGGGGATCGCAACAATTTTCGAGGGTAGAGTATTCGGCCCAAATTTATTGATTCGACACAAGGGGAGCCAAAGAATATTCTCAAGTATTAGCAGTTGAGTTGTCAATTCAACCACACCTGGAAGACTTAATATCTGGAACAAAGTATTTAGTAGCAAAGTAGTATGGAAGTAACAGTAACGGTGGCAAAAGTAACAGTAGTAGTTTTTGTAGCAATCGTAACAGCGGCAATGGAAAAGTAACTAAGCAAAGATCAATATGTGAAAAGCTCGTAGGCAATGGATCAGTGATGGATAATTATGTCGGATGCAATTCATCATGCAACAGTTATAACATAGGGTGACACAGAACTAGCTCCAGTTCATCAATGTAATGTAGGCATGTATTCCGAATATAGTCATACGTGCTTATGGAAAAGAACTTGCATTTCCGCAAAAAAAGGAAAAGAACTTGCATGACATCTTTTGTCCTACCCTCCCATGGCAGCGAGGTCCTATAGGAAACTAAGGGATATTAAGGCCTCCTTTTAATAGAGTACCGGACCAAAGCATTAACACTTAGTGAATACATGAACTCCTCAAACTACGTCATCGCCCGGAGTGGTCCCGATTATTGTCACTTCGGGGTTGTCGGATCATAACACATAGTAGGTGACTATTGACTTGCAAGATAGGATCAAGAACTCACATATATTCATGAAAACATAATAGGTTTAGATCTGAAATCATGGCACTCAGGCCCTAGTGACAAGCATTAAGCATGGCAAAAGTCATAGCAACATCAATCTTAGAACATAATGGATACTACGGATCAAACCCTAACAAAATTGACTCAATTACATGGTAAATCTCATCCAACCCATCACCGTCCAGCAAGCCTATGATGGAATTACTCACGCACGGCGGTGAGCATCTTGAAATTGGTGATGGAGGATGCTTGATGATGACGATGGCGACGGATTTCCCTCTCCGGAGCCTCGAACGGACTCCAGATCAGCCCTCCCGAACAAGATTAGGGTTAGGCGACGGCTCCGTATCGTAAAACGCGATGAATCCTTCTCCTTTATTTTTTTTCTCCCCGAACGTGAATGTATGGAGTTGGAGTTGAGGTCGGTGGAGCTCTAGGGGGCCACGAGGCAGGGGGCGCGCCCTCCACCCTCGTGGACAAGGTGTGGGCCCCCTGATGCTGATTCTTCCGCCAGTATTCTTTATTATTACCAAAACTTGTCTCCGTGGATTTTTAGTTCATTCCGAGAACTTTTATTTCTGCACAAAAATAACATCATGGCAGTTCTGCTGAAAACAGCGTCAGTCCGGGTTAGTTCTATTCAAATCATGGAAGTTAGAGTCCAAAACAAGGGCAAAAGTGTATGGAAAAGTAGATACATTGGAGACGTATCAGAGACTTCATATCTCTCAACCCGGGAACTAGCTTGAAATATCAATTTCAGCTCCTGGAACATATCATATGCTCCATGACGTTCAAAACGTCTTTGAAGTCCCGGTTCTAAGCCGTAAAGCATGGCACACTGAACTATCGAGTAGTCATTAGATCGAGTTTGCCAGATGTTCATAACATCTGCTTCAGCTCCTGCAGCAGGTGGGTAACCTAGCGGTGCATCAAGGACATAATTCTTCTGTGCAGCAATGAGGATAATCCTCAAGTTACGGACCCGGTCCGTGTAGTTGCTACCATCATCTTTTAACTTAGCTTTCTCTAGGAACGCATTAATAATCAAGGGAACGGTAGCACGGGCCATTGATCTACAACATAGATATGCAAATACTATCAGGATTAAGTTCATAATAAATTAAGTTCGATTAATCAAATTACTAATGAACTCCCACTTAAATTAACATCCCTCAAGTTATCTAAGTGATACATGATCCAAATCAACGAACCCATGTCCGATCATCACGTGAGATGGGGTAGTCATCAATGGTGAACATCTCTATGTTGATCATATCTACTATATGACTCATGTTTGACCTTTCTGCCTCTAGTGTTCTGAGACCATGTATGTACATGCTAGGCTCGTCAAGTTTAACCCAAGTATTCTGCATGTGCAAAACTGTCTTACACCCATTGTATGTGAACGTAGAGTCTATCACACCCGATCATCACATGGTGCTTTGAAACAACAAACTTTAGCAACGGTGCATACTCGGGAAGAACATTATTATCTTGAAATTTAGTGGAGGGGTCATCTTATAATGCTACCGCCGTTCTAAGAAAAATAAGATGCATAAAGGATAAACATCACATGCAATCAAAATATGTGACATGATATGGCCATCATCATCTTGTGCTTTTGATCTCTATCTCCAAAGCATCGTCATGATCTCCATCATCACCGGCTCGATACCTTGATCTCCATCGTTGCGTCATGGTCATCTCGCCAACTATTGCTTCTACAACTATTGCTAACTCATAGCGATAAAGTAAAGCAATTACATGGTGCTTGCATTTCATACAATAATTGAGACAACCATAAGGCTCTTGCCGGTTGTCGATATTACAAAACATGATCATCTCATACAACAACGTATAACTCATCACATCTTGACCATATCACATCACAACATGCCCTGCAAAAACAAGTTAGACATCCTCTACTTTGTTGTTGCAAGTTTTACGTGGCCGCTACGGGCTTCTAGCAAGAACCGTTCTTACCTACGACACAAAAGTGCAATGGTGATTTATCAAGTTTGATGTTTTAACCTTCAACAAGGACCGGACGCAGTCAAATTCGATTCAACTAAAGTAGGAGAAACAAACACCCGCCAGCCACCTTTATGCAAAACAAGTTGCATGTGTCGGTGGAACTGGTCTCATGTACGTGGACAATTGTGATATGGACACTATTATCTCGTGCCCAAACCTTCCGCGAAACATCTGAAACCCCTTCCAGTGAAATCCGGAACCTTTCCGGAGATCAAACACTATAATCCCATATATTAATCTTTACCTCTGGACTATTCCAGAGCTCCTTGTCATGTCTGTGATCTCATCCGGAACTCTGAACAACATTCGGTCACCATCATACATAACTCATATAATACTATATCGTCATTGAACGTTAAGCGTGTGGACCCTACGGGTTCGAGAACTATGTAGACATGACCAAGACGCCTCTCCGGTCAATAACCAATAGCGGAACCTAGATGCCCATATTGTTTTCTACATATTCTACGAAGATCTTTATCGGTCGGATCGTTATGACAACATGCGTAATTACCTTTGTATGTCGGTATGTTATTTGTCCGAGATTCAATCGTCGGTATCTCTATACCTAGTTCAATCTAGTTATCGGCAAGTCTCTTTACTCGTTCTGTAATACATCGTCTCGTAACTAACTCCTTAGTCATTTGCTTGCAAGGCTTCTTATTATGTGTATTATCGAGAGGGCCCAGAGATACCTCTCCGATACTTGGAGTGACAAATCCCAATCTCGATCCATGCCAACTCAACAAAAACCTTCGGAGATACCTGTAGAGCATCTTTATGATCACCCAGTTACGTTCTGAAGTTTGATAGAACACAAGGTATTCCTCCGGTATCGGGGAGTTGCATGATCTCATAGTCAAAGGAATATGTATTTGACATACAAAAAAGCGGTAGCAATAAACTGTATGATTAAATGCTAAGCTAACGGATGGGTCTTGTCCATCACATCATTCTCCTAATGATGTGATCCCGTTATAAAATGACAACTCATGTACATGGTTAGGAAACCTTAACCATCTTTGATCAACGAGCTAGTCTAGTAGAGGCTCACTAGGGACACGGTATTTGTGTATGTATTCACACATGTATTTAAGTTTCCGGTCAATATAATTCTAGCATGAATAATAAACCTTTATCATTAATAAGGAAATATAAAATAATAATAACTTTATTATTGCCGCTAGGGCATATTTCCATCAAAAATAAAGGACAAGTTAACCATCCTAGGAATTTGATGCTATCAACATCCCAACTTACTAGCAACCTAATACATTGCAAGGATCTAAAGTCTAGGCTCCGATATCAACTGTAACACTCCAGATTCATAGTGAACTTAGCGATGCTACCACACTAACTTATTTCTGTAAGTCTGGGGAAAATACGAAATTTCAGTAGAGCCTCCTTTGTTTTAAAGGCATCCACGACACGCAAACTAATGAATATATCCAACAAATAGCATCAATAAACTTCACATGACCAAATACACATCTAAGTCATAATATGCTTCTCAACAAATGGTATCATGAATATCAAAGATCAACAAGCTCACACTAGAACAGTAAGCATTGCTAGGTAGTACAATGGTCTGATAAGTCTCTAGATGATAAATATGTGATATTAACCGTCTACGTGATGTAATGTGTTCGTATGAAGGTGCGCTACCCCTGAAAGGATCGATATGGTTGACTAGAGGGGGGCGAATAGGCAATTATCAATTTCTAACTTTCCTTTATCAAATTAAAGTTACCAACAAAGTAGGTTGTCTAGATATGCAACTAGATGGACAACCTATATGATGCAACAATAATAATGACACAAGCAAGCGAGCCAAGATACACAACGAAAGCTTGCACAACTAAAGGTAAGAAATAACCACAAGTGGAGCCGGTGAAGACGAGGATGTGTTACCGAAGTTCCTTCCCTTTGAGAAGAAGTACGTCTCCGTTGGAGTGGTGTGGAGGCACAATGCTCCCCAAGAAGCCACTAGGGCCACTGTATTCTCCTCACGCCCTCACACAAAGCAAGGTGCCGTGATTCCACTAGTGGTGCCCTTGAAGACGGCGACTGAACCTTTACAAACAAGGTTGGGGCTATCTCCACAACCGAATTGGAGGCACCCAATGACACCACGAAGCTTCACCACAATGGATTATGGCTCCGTGGTGACCTCAACCGTCTAGGGTGCTCAAACACCCAAGAGTAACAAGATCTGCAAGGCATTAGTGGGGGGAATCAAATTTCTCTTGGTGGAAGTGTAGATCGATGCCTTCTCAAGCAATCCCTAGGAAATCAACAAGTTTGATTGGCTAGGGAGAGAGATAGGGCAGAAATGGAGCTTTGAGCAACAATGGAGCTTGGGGAGGAAGAGGTAAGTCTTCTAGAGGAAGAAGACTCACCTTATATAGTGGAAGGACAAATCCAACTGTTATCCACCAACTCTGCCCGCAACATGCGGTACTACCACACTTGACTTGTGGTACTACCACACAGCCCTGCGGTACTACCGCTCCGGGTGCGTTACTACCGCTGACGCGGCATGAGCCAAATCTAGCCCCTGTTGCGTATAGCAATGGGCGGTAGTACTGCCGGAGCGGTACTACTACACGTACTTGCGGTACTACCGCAAGGCAGGGTCAGACCGGTCGGGGAAGAGCGCGGACTAATAAAATTACATCCGCAGCTACTTCTGTAGAGTTTTGATCGATGCAAAAACTCGACACGGTACTACCGCTTGCTTGGAGTGGTACTACCTCGTAGGACGCGGAAGTAAAAAATTACTTCCGCTCCTACTTCCGTACTAGTCACGACGCTGGAGCCGGACACACGGTACTACCACGTCCTTGGTACGGTACTACCGCCGTGTGCAGTACTACCGTAGCCTTGGAGCGGTACTACCATGAAGCCATGTGGTACTACCGCTTTCTTTGAGCGGTACTACCGCATGCCTCAGAGTGGTAGTAGTAGAACGCCATAGTTTTTGCAAAGACAAGGAAAACGGTCGGAGCTCCAATGAAGCGAAGGAAAGGTAGTGCGAATGAATAGATGTGTACGTGTTGATTCCACCCTAACCTTTCCGAAGAGGACCCCCTCTTAATAGTACGGCTTTCCTATGACTCAATTCCACCGAAAAGAAACAAAAGGAAATGTCGTCTTCAACAGGTTCCGAGGGGCACTTAATCGTCTTGTGACTAGACATGTGATATCTGAAATGCTCAATGCACATGATTAGTCCGCAAAAGCATTGTCATCAATCACCAAAACTACTTAGGGAGAAATATGCCCTTACAATCTCCCCCTTTTTGGTGGATTGATGACAATACGGGATTTGCACAAAGATATGAAAAATATAATAAGCAAACCTGAAATGTATATAAAATATAGGCAAGCTCCCCCTAGATGTGTGCATTCTTATGAAGATGCTTTGGACTACACAACGCACATACTAGGATCAACACTCCCCCTATATTTTATAAACAACACACTCCTTGCAACTTAATAATATAACGGTACGCATGGATGCAAGGAGGATATCGTGAGCATAGAGTAACAGGGCAAGTGAAGTATAGGCTCACAACCTACTAGATAGCATAGACATAATGAAGATATAAGGAGTAGAGTGCATATGTCTCACACCATACGATAGGTCTCACACACATGACACAAACCAACAGAAAGCAAACGAAATTCAAGGATCAACCAAACGAACGCAATAACATGGCACAAGACACACGCAAATCCTAATCTCTCTCCCCCTTTGGCATCGAGACACCAAAAGGGCTGAGAGGACTCCTATGACATAAGTGGCAGCTCATGCGGAAGCGATCAGTCGTCATGCGCCTCGTCAGTCTCCTGCTGCTCCTCCTCGGAATCAGACCACTTGTATCCCTGCTTGGCAATCCACTCAGCCTCTGGAGTAATGTTCTTCTCAGAGCCACTAGACACATCCTCGCCAAAAGTCCTCAAGATCTTCTTGTCGCGCCGGTGAACCTACTTCTGTGCAACATGTGACTTGTATTTTCCCTTGGCCTGCATACAGAACATAGCCTTCATCTTGCTCTTCAGCTTTTTAGCCCACGAGGGCTCAGATGAGGAGGGAGTATACCCTCCAGGGTTGTCCTCATCGGCTGCCTCCTCCTCAATCTCCTCCTCATCTACATCCATCTGAGCCGATGCAGCCTCAACACGGGTAGTGGTGTTAGCCCACTGGCTCTTGATGCAGAGCTTGACAGGCTCATGACGAACCCAGTGGGGAGCCTCAAACTCTTCATCAGGATAGAGCTTCTCCCAAGTCTTGGTGATCAGCAGAAACAGGTACGGACCATAGATAGGAACTTTGCGGGTGAACACCGCAAAACGTAACTCACACAACATGATATGTGAGATATCAAGTGGTTGAGTCTGAGCACGACGTGCCTCCTCACAAATGAGCATCATGTCCACGAGAAATGCATGTACCTTGTCCTTGTCCCCAATGCGAGGAAACAGAGAGTTGCCGAAGATCCGATGCATAATATCCAGAAAAGGGTTCAGAACCCAAGTCTTCTTGCCACTTGCGAGCGTCTTCTCCACATAATAGGGCTGCAGCTTGTTCTTGTTGGCAGACTCTTGATTGGCATGAGGGCGACCTCCAACAGGAGTGTGGAGCCCTCATCAGCAACCTGAAGCAAATCCATGAAATCCTTCCATGTAGCAGTCATCTTCTGTCCATTGGTCATCAAAGTCATGTTGCGTTCCTCCTTAGGATGGAAGTGGACCGAAGCAAAGAACTGTGCCACAATCGCAGGGTCAAAGTCCATATGAAAAGACATGACGTGCTCAATGCCAAACTGCTCCACGAGGTCCAGAGCCTCAGTAAAATAGGCTCGGTGCTCCTCCTTCCTCATGTGAGTCATGTCAATCCAGTGTGCATCCACATATAAGTTGTGTTTGCTCTTGAGCACCTCTGTGAAGATAAGATACTGCTGCTTGGTCCAGAACAAATCATCCCCTCTGAACTATGCCCGGGGATTCACATAGGGATTGATCTTCCTCCTAGCGACAAACTCAGTTGATGGAATCTCGTCCATACCCATTGTTGGTTCCTTGTTCTTAGTAGATGTGGACTTGGTTCTGCGTTGGGGGGCATTGGAGCCCTCAGGAACATCATCTTGGTTGCGCAGACGCTTTGACCCTGTGTCACAGCCGGGATTCGAGCGACGGACATTGGAACCGGAGCCACCACCTATGACACAAACACAAGAACACACAAGAGAAGCAAAGAGAATCAATGCAAAAGCCACAGCAAAGCACGAGAAACGCGTAGAGATGATAATAAGTAGGGGCTGCGAAGAAGGTTTGGAGGGAACGGTAGTACTGCTCGAAGATGCAGAAGTAAATTTTTAGTGCCGCTCGAGCTGCGGTAGTATCGCACCGGGATGGCACGGTAGTACCGCACCTGGAGCGGTACTAAAAAATTACTGCCACGCCGAGCGCAGTAGTACCGCGCCAGAGGAGCGGTAGTACCGCACACGACAACCGTGACAAAGCGGTAGTACCGCACGGGACCTGCGGTAGTACCGCTCGGGGTCAGATCCGAAGGCGGGTCCGATCTATGAACACGTGAGAAAAAACGAGCGATACTACGGTCGATCACAACTCCTTAGTAGAAACATACTAACTAGCATCTCTACTACACAACTACTCTCCTACACCCCAATCTTGCATGGATAAGGCCTACAAGAACTCAAGAACAACATGCATCTCCCCAAAACCTAGAGACAACACAAAGGGAAAAAGAAGAAGGGATTTGGGGAGAAACCTTGTTCCATGGCAAGAGGGCGAGATGGGGAATGATCAAACCGGTCGGAATGCGAGGAGAGTGGCCGGAGACGGAGATCTGGTGAGGTCCTCCGATGTCGTTCTTGGGCGAGTGAGAGAGAGACGACGTGGGGAAAACGAGTTAAATGGGTATGGGGGAGTTAGAACTCCTCCTACCCGCTTATAACCCCCACCCATTCATAACGATGCGGTAGTACCGCCCGGGCGGTAGTACCGTGCATAGGGCGGTAGTACCGCTCTCCAGTGGCAGTAAAATATTATTGTCGTGCTGGTTGCGGTAGTACCGTGAGGCTCTCTTGCGGTAGTAATGTGGCAAACCACGGTAGTACTGCTCCCCCAAGAAAGTGCAAGTTCTTAAAAAGAAGGCTTATGCAAAGCAACTACCGACCAAGAACACACAAACATGGAAACAGGAAAGAAAGACAATAGACAACTAGAACAACACACGAGACACCCCTCTTCAAAAGAGGTCGGTGGCCGGAGCCACCTATGTTTGAGTTACTTGGTATGGCACCGCGAAGAATTATCCTTGGGCCCATGACCAACACTCGTCTTGAAGCACTAGTACCATCTAAAATGGCAAACAATAAAGACTTGATCGATTTATGCATAATGGGGGGGAGGAAGAGTTCATTGAGAGAACAATACTCCCCCTATGTCCATGCCTACACCTAGACAAGATGATCATGATGAGTGGGAGGAGGTGTGCAAGGTTTCAATCCACATTGCTCAAATCTATGATATTTAGCTCATGCCTTAACTCGCGAAATCTAGCTTCATACAATGGCTTCGTGAAGATATCTGCAAGTTATCATGTGTGTTGACATAATGAAGATCTATTTCTCCTCGCCAAATATGGTCCCGGATGAAGTGATACCAAATCTCAATATGCTTCGTCTTGAAGTGTTGCACCGGGTTGAGAGAAATCTTGATGGCACTTTCATTGTCACACCAAAGAGGCACTTTGTCACAAGTGACACCGTAATACTTTAAAGTTCGTCTCATCCCTAAAAGTTGTGCACAACAACTGCCGGCCGCCACATACTCCGCTTCGATGGACGAGAGAGACACACAACTTTGCTTCTTAGAAGACCAACTTCTCCGGAAGTGGACTTCCTATCCACTTTTTCTCCCGCCCAACCCGAATCCGAGAAACCTACAAGGTTGAAGTTTGCTCCTCTTGGGTACCATAAGCCAAAGTTTGGGGTATGAGCCAAATATCGAACGATTCACTTTCCTGCCACAAAGTGACTTTCCTTAGGTGAGGCTTGAAATCATGCACACATTCCCACACTCAACATAATATCTGGTCTAGATGCACAAAGGTAAAGCAAGGATCCAATCATAGAACGATATACCTTTTGATCCACCGCTTTACCATTGGGATCAATGTCAAGTTGGCACTTGGTAGGCATTGGAGTAGTAGCCGGCTTGACATCACTTAGATTGAATCTCTTGAGCATGTCTTGAGTGTATTTGGCTTGTTTGATGAAGATTCCTTCTCTTCTTTGCTTGATTTCGAACCCAAGGAAGTACTTCAACTCTCCCATCATGGACATCTCAAATTGCGCGGTCATGAGTGCGCCAAACTCATCATTGAAAGATTTGTTAGGTGAACTAAAGATAATATCATCAACATATAGTTGGCAAACAAACAACTCCCCTTTGACCTTCTTAGTAAAAAGAGTGGGGTCAATTTTCCCAATTTCAAACCCACGATCTTGCAACAACTCGGTAAGATGCTCATACCACGCACGTGGGGCTTGTTTAAGGCCATAGAGCGCCTTATCGAGTTGATACACGTGATTGGGGAACTTAGGATCCTCAAACCCCGGGGGTTCTTTGACATACACCAACTCATTAAGAGGACCATTAAGAAAAGCACTTTTCACATCCATTTGTTGCAATTTAAAGTTATGATGGGAGGCATAGGCAATCAACAAACGAATAGATTCAAGGCGAGCAACGGGGGCAAAGGTTTCACCGTAGTCGATACCCTTGACTTGGGAGTAGCTTTGAGCCACCAAACGAGCCTTGTTGCGAATGACAATGCTGTGAGCACCTTGCTTGTTCTTAAAGATCCACTTGGTTCCAATGACATTATGGTTATCCTTTGGTCTTGGCACCAGACGCCACACTTTGTTGTGCTCGAAGTTATGGAGTTCTTCATGCATGGCACTGAGCCAATCGGGGTCTTCGAGCGCCTCATAGACCTTTTGAGGTTCAACACAAGAGACAAAAGCTTGGTGAACACAATAATTTGCCAATTGTCTATGAGTGCTTACCCCCTTTGTGATGCTTCCAAGAATATTCTCCATGTGATGCTCTCTAGAAGCGAGCCTGGAAGCAACTTTGGCAGCACGACGCTCCAATTGCTCTTCAAGAGATAATTGAGGAGCTATGAGTTGATCATCTTGAGCGTCGTCATGAGCTTGATCTTGATCTTGAGCTTGCTCTTGATCTTGAACTTGCTCGGAAGAGGGAACTTCGCCTTGTGCATCACTTGGTGGCTCACCACCATCTTGTGGTTGATCTTGCACTTGGCCTTGTTCATCCGGTTGAGGGCCTTCACTTTGTTCTTCGGAAGCGTGTGGGTCTTGGGTTGATGATGGTTCCACTTGAGTGGAACATTGTCCTTCTCCTTCGGCCACAAGGGGTTCCTCAATGGGTAGGATATAACCAACACCCATTCTTCTTATGGCTTGGGGAGGAATTTCATTACCTACATCCCAAGTGCCACTTTGCTCCACTTGGGAGCCATTATTCTCATCAAACACTATGTTACACGTCTCCTCAATGAGCCCATTGGACTTGTTGAGGACACGGTAAGCATGAGAGTTTGTAGCATAACCAACAAATATGCGCCCATGAGCTCTAGCTTAAAATTTAGACAAATGAGCACCTTTCTTGAGTATGAAACACTTACAACCGAACACCCGGAAGTACTTGAGATTGTGCTTGTTACCGGTAAGTATCTCATATGGAGTCTTGTTCAAGACTTTGCGGAGATAGAGCCGATTGGATGCATGACAAGCGTGTTGATGGCTTCGGCCCAAAAGTTGTACGGAGACTTGAACTCCGCCATCATGGTCCTCGCCGCGTCCATCAATGTCTGGTTCTTTCTCTCCGCCACACCATTTTATTGAGGGGTGTAAGGTGCGGCATATTGATGCTTGATCCCCTCGTGACTAAGAAACTCATCCAAGGTGTAGTTCTTGAACTCGGTGCCGTTGTCACTTCGAATCATCAAGATCTTTGCATCATGTTGACGTTGAGCTTCATTTGCAAAGTTGATGAAGATTTTTTGGGTCTCACTCTTCCTCTTGAAGAAGTATACCCAAGTGTATCTTTAATAATCATCTACAATCACCAAGCAATACTTTCTACCCCCAAGACTATCAAAGGATGGAGGCCCAAAGAGATCCATGTGAAGGAGCTCTAAAGGTCTTTTTGAGTAGATGATAGTCGTGGGAGGGTGAGCCTTCTCATGTAACGTCCTTCAAAGTGCAAGCACGATCTTTGGCAAAACTAACATTTGTTAGTCCACGGACATGGTCCCCCTTGAGGAGACTTTGCAAAGATCTCATATTGACATGGGCTAACCGGCGATGCCAAAGCCAACCCACGTCAACTTTAGCCATTAGGCAAGTCACGGTCTTAGGGGGTTGCTCCGAGAAGTTAACCACATAGAGACCATTCTCGACATGCCCAACATAGGCTACTTTAAGTGTCTTGCTCCACAAGAGGGCCACGGTATCAATATCAAAGAATGTGGCAAAGCCCATGAGTGCAAGTTGACGAACAGAAAGTAAATTGTATGCAAGGGACTCAACAAGCATGACTTTCTCGATCGTGAGATCATGAGAAACAACAACCTTGCCAAGCCCCAATACCTTAGAAGATGAAGCATCACCCCATTTGACATTGGTGGCCATAGATGAACCTTGATGCACGTCCACCACCAAGTCTTTGCTTCAGGTCATATGATTTGTGGCTCCACTATCGAGCAACCATGATCCCCCACCGGAAGCAAACACCTACAAGAGATCAATGCTTGGATTTAGGTACCCATTTTGTAAGGTCCTTTGAGGTTAGTGACAAGGGTCTTAGGAACCCAAATAGACCATTCAATGTACTCATAAGAAGAACCAACAAATTTAGCAAAAACATGTCTATCACTAGCACGGCATAGAACATAAGAAGGGTTAAAGTCGCCGGCTTTGTTGGATGGTGTGGCGGTGTTTATCTTGACTCCACCACTCTTCACATTGTTCTTCTTCTTATGAGCACCCTCTCCCTCTTTTACAAAGGTTTGCTTGAGAGGAGGAGGTTGCTTGGTCTTGTCGTTCTTCTTCTTCTTGGGCTTGGGAGCAAACCCAATTCCTTCCTTCGCCACAACTTCCTTTTGATTGCTCAATAGATCGTTGAGGTTCTTCTCACCTTGTATACAAGACACAAGGCCTTTCTCAAGTTGCTTCTTCAACTTGACATTCTCTTCAACAAGATGCACATGCTCACAACATGGGTTAGTAGCATTTGCATTATCAATTAACACCATGCGAGGAAAGGTAGCTTTCTCCTTGGTTAGCGAAACTTGAAGTTGATGATGAGACTCTTTGAGGCTAGTATGTACACTCTCAAGACCTTGTGAGCCTTGTCAAGCGTAACAAACTCCTCCTTGAGTCTAGCATGGTCAACCACAAGCTTTCTCTTCTCGGAATTGAGCACACGAGAGACAACTAAAGCATGATCAAGATCTTTTCTTAATTTAGCATGATCATCGTTGTGTGACTCCTCAAGAGCCAAACGAAGACCACGCTCTTCCTCAAGAGCATTAGAGAGATCCGATATCTCATCGGCATAGTCTCGACTATGACCCTCCATTTTAGAAATGGTCTCCTCGTGAGCCTTGATCATGTCATTGGCTTCACCGAGCTGTTCCAAGAGAACAACGAAGTGCTTCTTGGGTTTTCCCTTGAGTTTACTCATAAACAACTCAAATTCATTCTCTTCCTCCTCCGCCCCCTCACTCTCATCAATACAATCCGTTAATGAAGGATTAGAAGTGATGGTAGAATTGATGTTGGGGGTTACCTTGTTGGCGGCCTTAGCCATGAGGCACTTGGCGGTGAAGTTCTCATTTGGTGAGTCAAAGAGGGATGATTGTGGAGTTGTTGCAATAGCAATAGTGGCCATAGTGACCATCTCATCATCTTCTTCATCATCATCATCATCATCCTCAACATATTCTTATTGGGCCACCAACCCTTTGGGAGGGGTCTTCTTGTTGAAGTTGTTCTTGTTGGGATAAGACCTGGCCTTGTCCTTTCGGATAAGCTTGCCACCATTGTCTTCTCTTTTCTCATATGGGCAATCTACCACAAAGTGACTCACATTGCCACAATTGTAGCATGTCCTCCCTCGTTACTTGCCATTTATGCCACTTGAGTTGTTCTTGTTGAAATTGGGCCTTGAGTTCTTCTTGTTGCCCCAAAATTGTCGTGAGGCAAGAGCCATGTGCTCATGATAAGCATATTTGGTGTCTTCGGCGCAACACTCATCTTCATCCTATTATTCCACACAAGCCTTGGCCTTCAAAGCAAGGTTGGGCTTCTTTGATCGTTGAGCTTGCAATACCGCATTGTCGGCGGTCTTATCCAAGATCCTCATGGCAACGAACTCATCCAACACTTCACTTGATGACAAAGTGTGGAAGTCCGGTCTTTGGCGGATGATGGAGGACATGGCCTTGTGGTAAGGCATCATGGCCTTGAGAAACTTGCGCTTGATCCAATAGTCATTCGTATCCTTGCTCCCATGATCTCGAAGTGAGACCGCAAGAGTGGTCAATCTCCGATAAAGTTCACGAGGATCTTCATCTTCGATCATGGCAAACTCATCGGCTTCATCTTGCACAACTTCATAGTTTGAGCGTTGAATGCTTGCACTTCCCTTGTACAAGGAACCAACATGCTCCCAAGCTTCCTTGGCTACGGTGAAGGGTAGAAGATGTGCAATGTCTTTGGGAGGGATCGCTTCTTGAAGTATGCAAAGAACGGACTCGTTGAATTGATGATCCGCGGCTTCTCTTGGAGTTAAGTTGTAAGGATCATGCGGGTAGAAACCTTGCTCAATGATTCTCCAAAGATTAGTAGAACAATTATTTAAATGACGTTTAAAGCGAAACGTCCAAGTAGCAAAATCAGATATATTTTTTTTCACTAACTTAGGAGGAGGACCAACGGAATTTAAATGCGGAGTAGGAACAGGTCCTCCATAATTGATAGGAGGCACCGAGTGAGCAAAAATCCCACTCCCATTCTTAGTCACTCGGACTTGCTCGCTACGAGCTTCTCCCTTGTCGGGAATAGCATGCGACACATTGGTAGCGGGACGAACCACTTCCAATGGTGCAGTGGGTAATTTAAGTCCCTCAAGAAATTCTTTAAACATGCCTTTGACCTCGGTCGCCAGTGAGTCCTTCAATGTGTCGATAGCCACATTGAACTCCTCACGAGAGATCGAGGTTTCCCCATCGGACATAGGCAAGGGCGGAGTTTCACCGGAGTGTCCCTCCGTCTCGACTACATTGTCACCCATACTCTTTGGACGGTAAAGTCCTTAATAAAGAGACGAGGCTGTGATACCAATTGAAAGGATCGATATGGTTGACTAGAGGGGGGTGAATAGGCAACTATCAATTTCTAACTTTTATTTATCAAATTAAAGTTAGCAACAAAGTAGGTTGTCTAGATATGCAACTAGACGGACAACCTATATGATGTAACAATAATAATGACACAAGCAAGCAAGCCAAGATACACAACGAAAGCTTGCACAAGTAAAGGTAAGAAATAACCACAAGTGGAGCCGGTGTAGACGAGGATGTGTTACCGAAGTTCCTTCCCTTTGAGAGGAAGTACGTCTCCGTTGGATCGGTGTGGAGGCACAATGCTCCCCAAGAAGCCACTAGAGCCACCGTATTCTCCTCACGCCCTCACACAATGCAAGGTGTCGTGATTCCACTAGTGGTGCCCTTCAAGGCGGCGACCGAACCTTTACAAACAAGGTTGGGGCTATCTCGTCCATGCCACCACGCGTTATTTGTGTGACCCGTCGAGGGCATTTTTGTCATTACGCATAGGGCTATAAAAGGACAGCGGCTGACATAGACGTCTCCTCTCCTCTTACTCTGCCTCCTTCCCTGCCGTCGCTCGACCTCCTCCCACCCCATCTGATCTGGCCCGACCTCCTCCCACCCCATCTGATCTGGCCCGACCTCCTCCCCTCGCGTCCACCTCCTCCCACTCCCTCGGATCCCTACCGTCCACTTCCCCGGTGTCATCGCCTCGTCATCGCGTGCACACGACAGGAGGAGCGTGGGAGACGTGGAGCCACCGCTGGGAACGCCACCGTCATCCTCGCGTGTACACGACAGGAGGAGGTGAGCGCGAGCAGCGAGAGAGGAATGGCCACGGGCCTCTCCCTGAGCGGCGCCGGCGACTCCCTTCTCTGCAGCCCCCCTGCCTCACGGGGCCCATGTCCCTCTCCCTCTGCGGCACCGGTGCCGGCGGCTCCCTCCTCCGCAGGCTCCCTGCCTCGCGGGGCCTGGTAGCCTCGCGCGCGAACAACTCGTCGCCAACGCCTCCTTCAACTATATCCTGTGCGCCAAGAAGGCCGCCGCCGCCTCCTGCAAGGATGACCCAGACGCCATCGCCAGGTCCCCCATCCCTCCTCCCAAACTTCTCCTCCACTCCATGATGTACTTCAATCCCCCGACATAAGTAAATTTCTGTGTATTTAGTTGATTATTGTTTCGCCTCCATTTATTTTTGATAGATGAGGACATGTTAGTGATGAATGTCGGGATGGTGGTGTACCCATACTTTCATGAACTTTTGTGTGATTGGTGGTTTGGAAGAAGATGGGTCACATGAATGATTGCTAGAAATATATTGTCTGATGCTATATTGGTGATGTGGGTGAGCTGATTTGGACCTTTTCATGTTGGTTTGTGTAGAATTGGAGCATTTGACTGATTTGAATGGAGCATATGTATGCATGCTACAGTTATCTTAGGTGAGTGCGAATCTTCAGCATCTATCTCATGTCGCTTTTGGGAAGATGCTTTTAATTGTTTTACGGGTGAGCTGATTTGGACCTTTTCATGTTGGTTTGTGCAGAATTGGAGCCTTTGAATGATTTGAATGGAGCATATGTATGCATGCTACGGTTCATCTTAGGTGAGTGCGAATCTTCAACATTTGTCTCATGATGCTTCTGGAAAGATGCTTTTAATTGTTTTATTATCAATGATATCAATTTGGTAGTAGCCTTTGAGTGGTGGCAAGATTATGTGCATAGTATGCTTTCGGTAATTGCATATCCTTTGTTCCTTGCTTGGCGTGGGATATAAGAACTTGCTTTATGTTCTTTGGATGCACAAGCAGCAGAAGTCAAACTTCCTCCTTCTCAGCTCATTGCTGGTGGTTTAGGCACGGGCCGTTGATGTAGATCAATCAAGTATCCTCCTCTTTAATTATTTGGATTGGTGGTGCACTGGTGAGCCATGACTATTGGTGCTTAGATTGCGCATAATGTAATTGATGTTTCCCAGACCTACAAATAATCAACATTGCGTTTCCGTGTGCGTTTGGTAAAATGCAAATGAGAAGTAGACAGGTGCCTCATGTGCCTTTTCGTTCAGTAGGACAGCCTGCTCCCAAAGTTTACGGGTCGATGCGTCGTTCCGAGGTTGAGACTCATAGACTAAACGTGACTAATTTCATCTAGATATATACTACCTATTTGCTAGGAGGTAGTATGATCTTAATTGTACTAAAATCATTCTTATACAGACTACCAAATATTAGTGGCTTGGGCACTTTCAAGGGCTGCTGCTTGGATTCTTTATGTGATTTTAATATTTATACAAGCCCTTTGTGTACAAGTTTGTTGATAAATTGGTGATAGCTTGAAGATTGGGCAGGCATGTTGTATATCAGTAACTACTAACAGAATTTCACTCACGAGCTCTAGATTAATCCATTGCATACTACTCTCCCCGGCCCTGGCTCCCACGGGAGGGAAGGAGGAATGGCGAGGCAAAGGCAGCGGCGTATGGCACGCGGCGCGGGCGGCGTGGCCCAGGGGGGCGGCGCGGGCGGCGTGGCCCAGGGGGGCGGCGCGGCCACGGCTTCTCATCATCTCTACCGTCGCCTCGGCGCTGCTCCTCCTCGCCTTCCACCTCTAGTTCCAGATCTGACCCCCGCACGCTGTCTGCCATTTGCTCGGTTGCCACCATGTGAAAAGTGAGTTATTCCTTCCTTTATTTCGTTCTTCCAATCTCCCTGCTGTTGTGCACATATACGTGGCTCACGCTTGGTTGTTATTTTCGGCTGCACATTGTGGTGTTTAGGGTTTCATGCCATGGTCGTTTCTTGGTACGCGGATGTTGTTCCTCGGATGTGGAGAAAGAATGGAGCAGGAGGAAAAGAGGAAGTGCCACCTTCATGCCCGTGCACTGCTTCCTGCTCACTTGAAGTGCATGAGTCAAGTTCCTAATCCTACAAGCCATGCGGCAAGTAGCAGCTTGATGCTGTTTTTTTTGGTAAAAGAATTCCCCTGTTGTTTCACTGCTGGCCTATTTGAAGTTTGTTATAGCTTGTTGTTGATTTGATCCATGTGTTGAAAGCATTTGAACCTATTTTTCATATGTAGATGCATTCTCTAGCTGGCTATGAGACAATGAGGGGGGAGACCAACAAGAAGAGTAAGGTACTGCACGCGCCGGCCTACTTCTTCTTCTTCTTCTTCTTCAATCCGTTGTTCCCTTTGAGCCACCATTGGTCGATTTCGGTGGCTGATTCGTCTCTGAACGCGCTGGTCTCCTGGTCCAAATCCCTCGTCAGGAAGTGGTTCAACATCAAGGGCAAGGTGCGGGATTTCCACGCGGATTACGCCGCCTCCACCCAAGGTAAACCAATACCTTCTCTCTCTCTCTCAAGGATTTGGGTCAAATATCAGAGCAAGATTCTGCTTTTTCTCAAGGATTTATTTCTATAGCCTTTTGGATTTTAAGTCATACTTGCAGCAAAGATTAATCAAGTGTGCAGTACAGCTCTAGGCACCCACCGTTTTTCTGCATTTTCTTGCTTCGGCCGAGCTGGATGCTCATTCTTGCTTGCTGTGTGGTTTAGGAAGTTTACCCTTTGTTCAATGCAGTTTTAGTCATCATCTCATGCCAGTAATTTTTCTCACTTCTGTCGGACGTTTCGCTCCATGTTCCAAGCATTGATTCAGAGACGCATTAGCACCAATCAGGTCCCCATCAAACATCGCCTCATTTCTTCACATAGGACGCGGCCTCCTTCAAGCCTCACTTCCTCCCTGGTCTGCAATCAATGGTGTACAAGTACTTAGAATGTCCCAATCACAACACATTTCCCCAAGCAGCAGATGTTTTGTTTGTTCGGAGCTGCCTGGATCTTTTCGCATGCTTCTCATGTTGACAACACCATTTTTTTACCACGGCAAGTTTCTACTTTTGATCCCAGAGATGAAGAGCTACTGAAGAATCTGTATGAAACAGATTTATTTTCCTTTGCATTTTTGTTGTCTCTGCTTGGTCTAGGGCTAAATTTGTGTTAGTGACGCAGGACGGGATGGTGGTGATGAACGGAGGACCAGCTGCTCGCAGAGGGACGCAGACGCTGCCAAGAAAAGCAAAACTGGTACAGTTAAAGCATTTGGACCACGCTCCCCTCTCCCTCTCTCTCTTCGGACATCAAAATCGCAGCTACCTCTTTTCTTTCTTTGTTGCTGCTTGGTCAGAGCTCTCTTTTTACCTGCTATGCCACTTTTGCCAAATTGATATAAGTATAGACAATCGATTTATCTGATATATTTTTTGGAGCAACCCAACTTATCTGACTATTCATTTCTCTATTTCTATTGTTCCTTATGGGGCTATAGATCGGTCGTTGAAGCGGAATGTCAATCGCGTCTGCAGATCAAGGAATGAGTTTGATGTGTCACGCCTGACAGAAACTCAAGATTACAGGTACCGCCTCTTCACTGTATGTGCTTCTTTGCCTTGTAGTAATAGGAATTTGATGTAATATTGTTCATATTATTCAGGTCATAGTTACCATAGTTAGTTTTCACAATTCTACTTCGCTGGCGCATTCTGGTTTGTCATTATGCTGCTTCCTTATATGTGCATAATATTTGCCTCGACGTGGAATGTTGGTGGTAAATGCCCGTCAAGTGGGTTAGATTTAGATGACTGGCTCCATTCTTCACCCCCTGCTGGTAATCCTCCTTTCTTATTTTATACTTTCTGTACTGCCTTTTTCTCGCATTTACCCTAGATTATGTGATCCATGTTCTCCCACTTGATTCATACAACGTGAGTTTTAGTCGTAAGTGGAGGGGATAAAATCGAGGAATCAAAATGTAGATATGATTCACTTCTGGATTAGATTGTTTACCTTTCCTGCTTAGCCTTTCTAACTTTTTCCTGCATGAGAAACTGTCACAATGGACACATTTGTATAGCACCGGAGCCTCGGTTCTGCAGTTCCTTGACACAATGTGATACTCTGCATTGTTAAGTATACTTAATTTGATTTTATAGGTAGGGCTGCTACTTTATATTCTGGTAAAGAAGAGGATGATGTTTTGGTCCATTATATTATAATTGATGTGCTTCTTGCATGAACCAGTATGTGATTATTTCCAGTTTTGCAAAGGAGTGAGTAACTACAAACTTTAGTGTGTTCCAATTTTATTGCATACATATCTTGTGAATGTGAAAATAAACACTTAATAACCTTTGACCGTAACATCAAATGATATGTTATCAATTTTTCATTGAGCTTTGGAAGTTGGACCTGCCACTAATACATTGTGACGCCCGAAGACCGACGTCCCAGAAGATTCCAGATGTTCCGGGTTCTCCCGTGTGTTTTATTTGTGCTTGCGTTATTTATTTTGCTTTGCATCATGTCATCATGCCATCATGTCTTTAATCTTTTGCATCTCAACTTAAATAAATCGTGTGGACCTTCGGTCCATTTAAATCGAGGGAAGGATGACTTCTCTTTATAACATATCCTCCTAATATATGGAGCTAAATAATTATTCCAATTGTTTGGATATTCACCAACACACACTTACATATTTTCCCCATGCCTTCTCTTTCTCTTTCCTTGCCTCAAACCTTGCCAAGTTTTCCTTTTCCTTTTATCGAGGCTCCTCCTAAAGTCTAGACTCCTTTCAAACTCCTTAAGGCAAGCTAAATATTTTGGTTTGCACTTCCCTATTTTGTTGGAACCACTTTTGTTGGGTTGGCAATATTCATTAAAGCCTTACAAAAATGTTCCATCATTTATTTCTTGTTCATGGCCTCTTTTCTTAATATTTCTTGAACTCCCTCTATTTTTTCTGCTAAAGGAAAAAACAAGGAGAGGGATAGGCCATCTGGGCCTGCG